>JANBPO010006362.1:259956-859956 GCA_024336825.1 Amorphophallus titanum
GGTCGAACTGGGGAAGAGGTGGGTTGCTAGATGGTGGATCTGCACAGAAGGTAGATTGCTAGGGATGGAGAGAAGGAATTGAAAAAAATGGCAAAGGAATGTGGAATAACCTGGATTTTTTTGTGGAGGCTGGGGGCGACATGGGGAACCAAACCTAAGATTTTGAGCATGACCTGAGGTCCTAATGGAGAGCTAAAAATCATACAAGGCTTTTCTATCCAGGGATGGATAGAACTCCGAAGAAGCGACAGTGGTGGTGCGACGACGGCTCGATGGTGGCGGCGGCGGCAGTGCTGAGCTTCTCACTCAGGAAGGGGGTAGAAGGGAGGCTTCACAACTTAGAAGATCTGAGCTTTCACAACTCCAAGGGGGAGAGTGGAGAGAGGAGGAGGGGCGCCCTTGGCCTCATGAGCAACAAATGGTAATTTCTTCATTAATTGCTAAGTAATTCATAAAATACATGGGTTATATAGAAATAGAAAAAAGGCATAAACTACCCTCAGATCTAGGGTTAGGGAGGGGCAAATGGGGTGTGAGAAATTAATCCCCCATGTGATCAAAGGAGAAAATAAACCAGCCGTTTCTTTTAAATTCTGTTTCCAATTCTAGTGTAAATAAATCATGGAATTTTATAGCCTTTTAACACATCATTTGGTTCTGTTTTAATTTGCTCCCATGGCAATGCCGTGTTTCAAGAATTGGCACCCAAGTCACAGACTTGTTTAAAGAATTGGCGCCTGAGGTTTAGCCACTTTTCAAGAAATAGCGCCCATCACTCAGACACCTTTTATTTAAAACCAATTTGGTGCTTTATGACCAGGGTGAATGGCGCCCTGGATCGTGTCATGTTTCAACAAATAGCGCCCACGCTTTGGGCGTCTTATTCAAAGAGACGACAGGGTGAGGGTCGCTATTTAATCCAGTGTATAATTTGCATGAACAGTGTCATTTCTCCAATTAAAATAATTTTCCATGGACAAGTACATGAGTAGGTGGAGAAAAATACGAGGAATCTAGCCATGCATGCAGGTAATGGATTAGATGTCTACATCTTAAGATATTTAATTTTAATCATGCTGATTGAATAATTGAGTTATGAAAGTAGCGACTTCTATCCGGTTGCGCCTTAAGAATAGCGCCCAAGCCTGGGTCGCTATTTCACTATAAATTCCAAAATTAAAACAGAACGCTATAAATCATGGTAAAATATTGTAAAAATAGGATTAAATGCATGCATGATCTCTATATACTTATGAATTGGGCTAAAACTTGAGAAAACCTACCTTGAGTGATGATTTGATTGGTAATCAATCAAAGGAATTGAAGAGTAAGAAGAATGGACGATGCTCTATTAACAGGAATATAACTTCCTTAGTATCCGCAGCAACAGATGAAGATGGTGATTGGTTCTTTGTACTGTAGCTTCAAGAGCAATTTTTTCTTCACCAGATGGAAGGCTAGCAGAAGAATATACTGCAGCTTTGATGGATAGAATAGTAGGAGTTCTGTCTACAGAAGACTAGCGATGACAATATCAATCAGTGCGAAGGAGGAACAAGCTTCACGGTTGGTTCCCTTTAGCATCAATAACAAGGAGGAATTCAACAACTTGAGAAGCAACAACCCTTTCTAAGCTTCGTAGACGGGTTGATCTATTGTAGCTTCACAACAACGAACAGAGGAAGCTTCACAATATATTGCGGTAGCAGCAATAAATAATAAGGGGTAGATGAGACTCTTCTTCAGCGGTAGGAGGAAGACCATGGGCTTGATGGCAAAATACAAGAAGGAAGAAGCAGAGCGTTTCATAACTGTAGGAACAATAGGGGAGGAAGAATAGCAGCAGCTTCGGTTGACAGGAAGGAAGACTAGCAGCAACTTCCTTTAGCAAGGGCACTAGTAGAATGAAGAATTAGGGAGGAGAAGCAATAGCAGTAACTCTCGACCAAGAAGAAGCTTTAACCGAGCGGCAGTAGTTTGGGTTTGGGTGGATGGTATTATATTTATAGGGGTTTTGGGAACCCAATGGGTTTTGAGTTCGATCGAGATTAGTAGTTCCCATGGAAGAATCCTATTAGTAGTTAAATTACCCACGTATTAATCCTACTAAATCTCATCCTTCCGAAACGGCAACTTCTTCCTAGTTCGAGCAAGATACTGCAATGGGCTTTCTATTTTCCATCTTGACAGGAAATAGTGCCTTAGATAGGGGCGTAGTTTATGAAAATGACGCCTCATGCAAGGGGTGTTGCTCATGTAATTGGCACCCAAGAGAGGGGCACTATTTCAAGAAATGGCGCCTCTCTGAGTAGTCTTCAATTCATGAAATGGCGCCTTAAGGGGAGGCGCTATTTTATTTTTGGTCTTTTTGTTAGATGGTTTTAGTATATATATATATATGTTGGGTCCCCAAATTTAATTGCATACAACGTGGAGAGTGTAGGGTACATACCACTTAGAATAAGTCTTGGAATCGTTTCTTCATAGACTCCTCGATCTCCCATGTAGCTTCATGTTCCGAGCATTTACTCTATTGCACCTTGACCATAGGAATGGTTTTGTTCCTTAGTGTACGAACCTCGCGATCAAGGATCTTTATGGGCTTTTGCTCATATATGAGATTCTTTTGAATTGCTAGGTCTCCATGATCGATGATATGTGACGGATCGTGCACATACTTCTTTAACATGGATATACGAAACACATTATGAACTTTGGACAATTGAGGAAGTAGAGCGATGCGATAAGTCACTTCGCCAACTCTTTCTAGTATCTCAAAATGTCCAATAAACTTTGGTGTAAGCTTGCCCTTAACACCAAATCTCCTTATTCCACATCTGGGTGATATCTTGAGAAATGCGTGATCTCCGACTTGGAATTCAAGATCTCTTCTTCTTGTATCAGCATAAGCCTTCTGTCTAGACTGAGCTACTTGAAGTCTTTCTCTAATGAGTTGAATCTTATCGGTGGTATCCCTTACCATGTCTGGGCCTAATAATTACTTTTCGCCAACTTTATCCTAGCATAAGGGTGATCGACAACTCCTTCCATATAAAGCTTCGAAAGGTGTCATCTGTATGCTTGCCTGGTAACTATTGTTGTATCCAAACTCGACCAAAGGCAAGTGATCATGTTAGCTTCCACCAAAATCAATAATGCAAGCTCTAAGCATATCTTCTACCACCTGATTGGTTCTTTCAGTCTGACCATCCATTTGAGGATAAAAAATAGTACTAAAGTTAAGTCTCGTCCCCAACGAATGTTATAGACTCTTCCAAAAATGAGAAGTAAAGTGTGAGTCTCAGTCAGACACGATCGAAATAGGAACTCCATATAATCTGACTATTTTCTTTATGTACAGGGCTGCAAGAACATCAACTGACCATCAGCTCTTGATTGGCAAAAAGCATGTCGACTTGGTCAAATAGTCGATGAGGACCCATATTCCATCATATCCTCCTTTTGATTTAGATAGACTCATAATGAAGTCCATGCCAATATCCTCCCACTTCCACTTAGGAATATCAAGAGGATGTAGCTTACCGACTGACTTTTGATATTCTGCTTTGACTTGTTGGCAAGTGAGACAGCGAGACACGAAGTCTGCTACTTCTCTTTTCATGTTTGACCACCAAAAGGTCCTTTTCAAATCTTGGTATATTTTAGTAGATCCTAGATGAATAGTGTATCTTGATCTATGGGCTTCATCTAATATTTTCTTCTTCAGCTCTGGACAATCTGGTATGCAAGTTCTACCTCTGAATAACAACCTTCCATCTAATGCTAGTTTGAAATCAGATTGCTCTTCTATTTTGCCCTTGATTTCCACTAATGTTGGGTCATTGTCTTGGAGTCCTTGTATTTCTGGGAGTAGATCTGGATGTATGCTCATATGGGATAGTGTAACACATCTGCTCTCCTTGTCCATGCTTATATCAAGCCTAGAAAACTGTTCTAGTAGTTTCCATTCCTAGATCATACAATTGGCTAATATTGCTCTTGGCTTCCGACTGAGGGCATCAGCTACAGGATTACCCTTTCCAGGATGATATTGTATTGTAAAGTCGAAGTCCTTGAGATATTCTAGCCAACGTCTTTGTCTCATATTCAATTCTTTCTGAGAGAAGAGATACTTGAGACTTTTATGGTCGGAGTATACAGTAAACTGCACTCTATAAAGATAATGTCTCCATATTTTCAATGTGAATAGCCAACTCTAGATCATGAACTGGGTAGTTCTCCTCGTGCTTCTTCAATTGACGAGAAGAGTAAGTTATAACTCTTCCTTGTTGCATCAAGACACATCCGAGGCCAATGCCAGATGCATCAGTGTAAACCTCGAATTTCTCTCCTTCAATTGGTAGGGCTAAGATCGGGACAGTCGTCAAGTGATCCTTGAGATCATTCATAATCCTCGCTCCATTCATAACGGATATCCTTGCGAGTTAGCCTAGTAAGTGGTACGGCGATCTTGGAGAAATCCTTGATGAATCGCCTATAATAGTCGACAAGACCTAAGAAACTTCGGATCTCGCTAGCATTGGTCGGTCTTTCCCAATTCCTTACAGCTTCAACTTTTGATGGATCAACATATAGTCCATCCTTTGAAATTACATGTCCCAAGAAAGACACTTCTTCTAACCAGAATTCACATTTGCTGAGTTTTACATATAATTGATTCGTCCTCAATATCTGTAATGCAATCCTCAACTGCTCCTCAAGTTCTTCCTTGGTCTTTGAATAAATTAATATATCATCAATGAAAATCACCATGAACTGATCAAGATGAGGCTTGAATATACTGTTCATCAACTGCATAAAGGCTGCAGGGATATTTGTTAGTCCAAAAGACATAACCACAAATTCATAGTGCCCATACCTACTCCTGAATGTGGTCTTATGAATGTCCTCATCCTTGATCCTCAATTGGTGATATCCTGACCTGAGATCAATCTTTGAAAAATACTTAGATCTAGATATCTGATCAAATAATTCATCGATCCTTGGCAGTGGATACTTATTCTTGATAGTAAGGTGGTTCAACTACCGATAATCGATGCAAAGTCTCATCAACCCATCCTTCTTATTGACGAATAGCACAGGTGCTCCCTACGAGGAAGTACTCGGCCTAATAAATCCCTTCTTTAAGAGCTCCATTAATTGTTCCTTCAATTCTTTTAGCTCGGCAAGGGACATTCTATAGGGTGCCTTAGAGATAGGGCCCGCACCAAGGACAAGGTCGATGGTGAAAGCCACTTCTCTTTCCGGCGGTAAACCAAGCAAATCATTCAGAAAATCATCGAGCAAGTCCCAAACTATGCGGATGTCTTCTAACATTGATTCCTTATCCCTCTTTACGGTTACAAGAGCGAGGAAGGCCATGCAACCTTTCCATATAAACTTATGGGCATGTAGAGCTGAAATAAGAGGTGACCTGTTCCGACTCTGTGGACTAGTGTAAACTAACTCCGGATGATCATCAAAAGTTACTTTGCCCTTTCGGCAATCTATAGTTGCCTTGTGTGTGGATGGCCAATCGACACCTAATATAACATCATACCCTTTCATGTGTAGGCATAGCAAATCGGTTGGTCGATTTTTTCCTTTAACCATAACTTCACTATTTGGGTAATGATTTGTAATCTCGAATTCGCTTCCAATAGGGGTAGAAATAAATAAATCTAACCATTTAGGTTCAATAGAAAATGAAGTAGCAAATTTCTTGGAGACAAATGAATGAGTTGCACCAGTATCAAATAAGACGTAAGCAGTCTTAGAGTAAATTTTCATTGTACCTTTCACGAGTCCACCGTCACTATTTTCCGCCTCTTGGAGTGCCTACAAGCGGCCTTGCTTCTTCACCGGGCGCTTGTTCTCTTTATTGTTTTACTCATTCAACAACAGGCACTCGAGAATCCAGTGATCCGGACTTCCACAGCGGAGAAATGCTCCTAACCTCCTCCAGCATTTCTCAGCCCTATGACCGGCCTTGTCACAATGCTTACACACCTCTTTGGAGGGTGTGGTAGTAATAAAAAATGGCTTGTTCCCTTCTTAAGCTTCTTATCTTTGAAGGAATCGCCTCCACCATGAGTCCTCTTTTTGTTGAATGTTGGCTTAAATGAGTTGGAGCTTGTAACATGCTCCTTCTTATCCTTCTCACAGATTTGGTCGGACAGCTTCGTGGTATCTTCTAACAACTGGGCTTGCCTTACCATCTCCGAATAGACTTGAATGTCCATCAGTGCCAGTTGAGTGATGTATTGTGGACGAAGCCCATTAAGAAATCTTCGGGCCTTCATCTTCTCGGTACACACTAGGTGTGGTGCATACCATGATAGCTGGGAGAATTGGGCCTCATACTCAGCCACCGATAAAGTCCTTTTCTTAAGCGCCGTAAACTCCGCATCTTGGATACGATCCTAGAAATATTTGTTATTGAAATAATCAACAAACTCATCCCACGTAACTTGCTCATGGGGTAAAGTAGCTTCCACCAATTCCCACCAGAATCAGGCATCATGTTCCAACTAGAATGTGGCTAATAACACTTTCTCTTCATCCGTTCATTGCATGGCACGGAATATGCATTCTATCTCCTTTATCCAATTCTCGGCATTGTCTGGGTCAGACGAGCCAACAAACTTTGGCAGGTTCATATTCCAAAAACTTCAGTGGAGATCTCCCGCTCCATGGTTCATGCCCCCTTGTGCCACTTGTTGAAATGCCTGGGTAAGACCTTGGACTGTGTGTTGCATATCGCGCCAATGGGCTCGTTCAGCAGCCATGATCCTACAAGGGGATTAAAGTTAATTAATATTTGGCAAATCATAAGTTTTCTAACACCCTATATTAACTTAACCCATGGTTCTACCCATCTCACCAGGTAAGGAACAAAACCAATCCTTGGACTTTGCTTACCAAGGTTACTTGAATACTTAGGCTCTAATAACACAAAAATTGTCACGCCCTGAGCACGGAAGGAACCCTGTATGCATGATGAGTTTAGATCAATCATGTCACTCAGAGCACAAGGTAATTCAACCACAAGACAGAGTGCGCCAAGCAAGATAATACCAAATCCAGTTTATTAATTAATACCATAACTTCATTACATAAATCCTTTAATGGATTGAGTACTAAAGAACATCTAGACTCAATAAAAGAATATTACAATAATAGACTAAAGAAAATAGGAAAAGTACATGACTAGATAGCAACTTCAATGATCGGGATAGCTCTACTCTCTTCACTCGTGTCCATCCCCATCTGAATGATCCTCATCATTGGAATTACCTAAAAAATAGGGGAAAACACTAGGTGAGCGAATGCTCAGTAAGGATTGTATCTCAAGAACAAGCTTACTTAAAGTAAATTATATGTTACATGAAATGCAAGTATAGCTATGCATAAACGTAGGATAATATTGAGAATGGAATAAAAAGTAGTAATATAGATGAAATATCTAGATTCCAAGATAATCATGTCAAGTTAACAAGGACATCAAGCATGTAATATCAAGTCATGTCATGAGAATTGACTATTTCAAGTTCAAGCAAGTATATACCCATCCTGGGTCACACAAGTCACGTCATGTCATGTCAGGTCAAGCACTATAGAGATTCGTGAAATGTTATAATCAAGCAAGTCATGCACTTTAGTGCAATGCCACACCGTGGTCAATATACCTCCTATGGGCACAAGTACTTTCGGGCACTCCTCCCTGGACCAAATCGGGCCTCATAATTATCAGGCATTGAGTCATATAAATATTTTGACATCCACTATAGTTTATAGCCAATAGAATTCCAAGGGAATAAGCCATTATCAAATAATAAGGTAGATTCATAGAATAGTGATTTCAAGGACAGAACTTTAGCAGGGATGTCATAGCGATAAATCCCATATGAAAACCAAGACATGGGTTAATCTGGGAGATTGGTGTCCACTCAGGTCACCACCAATTACAGAAACAACGTTGACTACATGGTCACTAATTCTGTGAATAGGAATAGGCACGAAAGAGATGACATCCACATAAACGGTTGCTCATTTCAATTGACGTCCACTGTCTAGTCGCCAATTCCAAGCAAAGATAGAATTCTCAAAAGAGGCAAGAAATAGCACTGTATGACGGCTTGGTTTTCACATTTCTTTAGAGTGACGTGACATTCAAGGGTTCCAAGATTTTTAGGGTACAACCAACTCAGCTGTCTTGAGGGAATCTAAGGTTAGTGCAGACTTACGGAAGACTGCCAGGCATTGCTTAGCGGTTGGGGCATGACTGTTTATCCATGTTTTGATCGTTTGAGGTCAGTGAGGTAGCTGCCTTGCGACTGACCGCTAGGCTATGCCTAGCGGTCAGGCGGAGGACCGTCACCCTGCTTGGCGGTCCGGGAGTGACCGCTTGTGGTTTGGTTTACCTTCGGCCTTGCGGTCTTGGCTGGACTGCTAGGCTGGGCCTTGCGGTCCGGAGGAGACTGCCAGGATCCCTAGGGGTTCGGAGAGGACCGCTAGGTGGTTTTTCATGCTCACCGTGTCAGTTTTGCGTTGTGTTGGTCTCCGGTTGGTCCGGTTGAGACCTAATGACCGACCTATGACCCCATGAGTGTCCCAAACACCGTGTGGAGATCGTGACCATACTTTTGGGTTTCTGAAGGTACTGTGTTATCTCGATTAGCGTGTCATGAGTCTTGGGAGTCCAAGTGACCCTGTGTGTGTTGTGAGCTTTCGTGTTTGCATTAGATCGAGTTGCCGCGAGTCGGTACGAGTGCGGTGGGCCTTCCCTACAGGTCGTGGGTATCTCCGAAAGGTGGTTTCTGAGTGGGCTATGTGTATGGCCTTGGACTGTGAGTCTAGTTGACTAGCCTGGGGCTGGAAGTTTTTCGTGTGTCCTATGGATGAGAGATCCACTCAGTGACTTGTGAGCTACCTTGAGAATCATGTCACCATGGTTTCAGACCTAGGGATTAGGCCAGATTGACGGCATTGTGTCATCACGTGTAGTGGTCTTGACCCGAGTCTCGTGACTCAAGGACCGTTGGGTTATTAGGTCTAGCGGGCTATCCAGAGTCTCGTGGCAGTGAGCCACCTGTTACTCTATGTTACTCGCGATGGGTGCGTGCGTGATTTTCAGTGTTCATGTTTAGTGGGCCTCCACAAGTCGTAACTTTCCTGCACACGCAGGTGCGGACCCACTTGGGAGTGGTGGAGAGTGTGACCTGAGTGAGATAATTTTATGCTGGTTACCGTTGGGCCCCTTGCCTTTGCAGCCTGAGTCCGGCTAGGGAAAAAATCAATTAGAGGACCCGACCTAGAGCAGATGGTCTGTGTGTGCACACGTAGCTGGGGGCAGAGGACACGCACTGACGAGCGCGACCCCAGATTGTCCTTATTCTGTGTCACTAGTATGGTGTCTCAGTTCCTGCTGGGCTAGAGGGGGACACCTGAGGCGCGGACTAAGATGCCGATGGACGCATCTGACCTTCCTTTTGGTTCGCGGTACTTCCGTCATGTGACGTGAGTTGTCGTGTCACGGGTTTCCATTTCCCGTCTACGAGACGGGGTTTCATATGTAGTTCAGGTGTTTTCCCTGGAGCTGAGGTCTAGGATTTTCGGTCAACGTCACCAAGGGGTTTCCCCTAGACGGTGTAGAGTTCACGATGGTGAGGTCGTGACTGTGTTTTTAGACTGCATGGTTTCTGAGTGGGCCTTCGCGTGTGAGTACAGGCCTCCACGGCAGAGGTGTCATGGCGTTTTCTGAGTAGTGTGACCAGGGTGGTCCATGTTCTGGTAGTTCCTTGACTATGGGATCGGGGCGTTGAGTTTCGGTACTGTAGGAGTAGCTGTAGAGTCGAGGTTTTACCGACCATCGAGTTTACTATTCCTATTGTTACTATTGTGTTCTTATTGTTGCTACTTTTCGTATCGTCGTTGTTTTTGGTTGGGATTCCGTAGGACCCCTATTAAGCCAGTGATAGGAGGCTCACCCCTGGATTTCAAGTGTTGCGGTTCTTTCTCGAGGTTCAAGGGCATTGCGCGGAGGTTCTTAGCTGCCAGTTCGTTGGGCCAAGTGTTCACATGGCATGTAGTACATTTTATTGCTTTAGACTATACTTTTATTAGACTGGGCTCTGTTGTAGCTAGTTATTTATTTCTGTTAATTGTTAAATTATCCTACTTTATTTTCTATTTCTGTGTACACCACACCTATCCTTTTTGCGCTTTCGAGCCCTCCAGCTTGTGGGCGACGGGCCAGGATTCGAATGGTATCGGATATTCCCGATATCCAAATCTTGGGTCATTACAGTTGGTATCAGAGCTATGGTTATGGTGTGTACATGGGAATTCGAGATGTTGTAGTAATCAGAGTCAGTAAGGTCCAGTACAGTCGGCAACTGGCATAGGGTTTCATGCTTATTTTCCACTTGGTTTCTGGCGTGAGAGCGTGAGTGCGTGACGTTGGCACTGTGAAGGTAGTTGCTATCGTCTTCGGAGTGTCGGTGTGGGGTCTAAGGATTGAGGTCGAGAGCTTCCTCCCCTTGAGATGGTGGCCCTGGTTGTACTGCGTTGGGCAGAGTTTGTCGACAGGTATGTTGCTGCGGTGCTACGTTCGAGGAATCTACAGCGCGATCAGGTGGTTGGTGCGGATTGTTTGTGGTTAAGTGGCCGTGAGTATGGTTTAAGGGAGTTGTTATCGGGTTGGCCACCCCAGCTTGAGGTTCATCCAGCCCCTGAGGCGTTGAGATCATTGTTCGAGGTGGCAGAGCGGGTGCTCTTATCAAGAATTGTACTCAGGCGAGTGGAGGAACTTCTGTTGAGCTACTGATGGTCGAGCTCGATGTCCTTGTCATGCTCTGTGACGTCAGGAGGACATGTCAGTCCTGATTATTTTTGTGAATTTCAAGGCAGGATTGAGTAGAGGCATCCCAGTAAGTTCTTGCTCCTGCGCTCTTACGTGTGAATGGGTTGTGTTCGCCCTGGAATTGGCTCGAGGTGTGAAGGTTCCGTGGTGAGTTCGGGACTCGAGGATGAGCGTTGGTGGTTGCCGATTATGACTTGTGTCACGACTCTTGGTGTGACGTGTTACGGTTCGAGAAATTACAACGGTGGTGCATCGAGAGATGCTGTGATCATGGTTTGACGAGACACTTGGTGAGTGTGTCGGAGGTGCTAACCTGACTGAAGTGATGGTTTTTCCAGTGCTGGAAGGTGCTATTCCTAGCGTGTGCAAGGTTCGAGGTCAGGTCGAGCATTGGGACCTTCCGTTGGTCGGAGGAGTATTGAGTTTTTCCCTTGGTTGGAGGAGATCACGTTGGCTTAAGGTTCGTCGTCTTGCATCATGTGTCTGGATTGGTTGGCCTTCGTGTGCCATGAAGTCCATGTGAGACATGTCACATGTGTTGGCAAGGTGGTTGTGATGTGACACAATCCCTTGGACCTAAATTCGCAAGCAAGAATGACCTGGTGATCTCACTCAAGAGGACTCACTCGTGTAGCGCATACCTGGGTCCGTAGGTGGACCGACAATGGGGGATGAGGGTCCGAGGTTGGACCTTGAGATTCCAAGGGGTTGGCTAGCTTGGGGCTGAACCCCTAAGGATCTGGGATGCCCAATTCAACGGGCGGCCAGCACACCGAGGGCGTGGGATGTAGGGCCACTCTCACAACTTGCTCCGCGATGGCACACGATTTGGTGGATTTCGGATTGGGCACTCACTCACCGTCTGACGGACAATTGAAAGCAATAATAAGCCAGCAAAGATGATGTTACGCATATTTTCTCTTCCCAACGGGCATGCAGCAAATTAACTTCAAGAACAAGAAGAGAGAGAGACTTGAATGCTACACCACATGCAGTTCTGTCCTTCACAAAGGAAGATAATATGCAGAGGACAAGCACACCTCAGCTTATTAACATAGATAATCCACATTATGTACTTTCCATGGCAAGTGGGAATGATATTATATGTTGCCACAAGACCTGCACAGGTGACACACACACCTCAGCGAACCAATATCATAATCCGAAGCGTAGTACTTCAATTTGATGATTCCCAAGCAGAGAAGAACAAAGCCCGCCGGGCCCTTTGAAGCTGCTTTTCAAGCTTCAGGAGGAGTAGGAGTTGGCGGTGGTGGACTGTGTCTTCCTTCACTTGGCGTCTGTAAAGTCCGTACTCTTTGTCCCAGGCGCACACAACCAGGCACAAAACTACAGGCACACCCCACAAGGAAAGGCAGAAGACAGTGCTGCCCACTCTCACAGTTAAAGTGGACGCTTTGCAGTAGAATAAAGATATGGGGGAGTAGGCGCCTCAGGGTTTCCAAAGGTCCATTGAATGCATAAACATGTACGTACTTTCAAGAAACTCCAAGTTCCGAGCTGGCCACTGGTAATTCGAGCTTTCAAACCAGGTGAAACGGAGGTCCCGTTGGCGCAAAAGAACAGTAAAAAAAGAGGGGGGAAAACTCTTCCTTCCCAGTACCCACCATCTCACAAGTCACATCACCTGAGAGGCCAACTCCCACTCCGCCACTGCTCTCTTCTTTCTCTTGGCTCTCTTTCCCACCAAAGGCACCCGTGCACACAAGCGCACACAGTCACAAGAATGGCGATAAGTGAGTAAGTGAGAGAGAGAGAGAGAGAGATTCACCTGTCCGGTAAAAGCAACGCAGTACGAGTAGATTCTTTTCATTCTGTAGCAGACGCAGGCTGTTCGGAGAATTATATTCGAAACAAAAAAAAATCTACGCAAGTACTGGAAGAGACGCATGTAAACTTTGCTAGGGGAAGAGAGGAGGAGATCAAGAGACATCGCAGATACGTTCTTTATCTGCAGAGCACAGTGCAACCATTGCCTACAGTGGATAATTGGTTCCATCATCCAGCAGCTGGAAACCAGAGGCTCCCGCGTTTCCCGGTCGGACGCGGGACTGTTCATGTGATGTTGACATACACGCTGGGTGCCTACTGGCAGATAATAAGATCTAAAGAAGAAACATACACCCTGCGGCACATACCAGAAGAAATGTTCGACAGCGTCGACGTTCTTTGTGAGAATGGCTCGTTCAACCTTGCTATCTTTTCACTGCAGCGACGTTGACGCTATCCAAATGTAACGCAAGGATTTTTTTCTCTCTATTTCTTGGCAATATAAGATAATGTAAGTAATATAGCAAACAAGTTCAGTGCTCTCATGCAGCAGTCAGTAGTTTTTCGACAGAGGCAAGATTAGAGATATCTGATTCTTTGGAGAAACCATAAATGGACTGGATCAATGACCGTGACCGGATAGATAAGCACACAATAATTGTGTTTCTATTTAAATCACAAAAGATCTGATGTTTACATGCAAGATCGCAAGCCTCAAACCTCAAATTTGGGAGGGAAGTGCATAGGCAAGGCCGCAAGCCTCAAATTCTTTCTGCCAAACATAGATAATGAGTGGTCAAATGACTACACTTTGCACAAATGATGAGTGCAGAGGTACATGCAATCCATACTAAGGGATAAATCTCAACTAGTTGCAACAGCGTTTAGAAATGAGTTATGAAACTGTATTGAAAAAAAAAATAAGCCGGAGGGCAAGTACCCAAGTCCCGCAAAAACTAATCAGTTCAAACTTGTTTCGATTCTACGGAATCGTTCCACCATGAACAAATCTCTGAGGGAAGCATCTCAGGTGAGCTTTATAGACCAACATCTGGAGAGCATTTCTTATATCTAATATCAATATCAGGTAGCCCCTGCATCCCGAGCAGGCTATCATTCTAAGATCGCTGCATCCCTCGCACATACCAAGTGACCTGCATGCCGCACTTGAAGAACACAACATGGAGAAGTAGAAGCAGTCTAATCCTGCGAACTGCAATCAATAAAAACAGGTACCCAGATGGGAGGAGATTCACATGAAGCATATAGCCAGAAAGTGGGCTGCTTTGGCAATTTCTTGGGCAGTATGAGATGCAAGAGTTGTAGCTCAAAGAGTAGTAGCACAGATGTCAGTAACATGTGTGGCTGTGACTGTTCAAAGGGTTCATCTTTTCCCTGGCAGCGACAAGGGAATGGAGGGCACTGTGCATATGACGCGGGGGGGGGGGGGATGGATGAGGAGAAACCAGCGGAGGACTTCCAGCAGAAACGAGATGGAACAAGAGAATTCAGAGTTTTGTTTGCACACGTGGTGTGGACTGTGGATTGGGTAGCCTCATGGCTGGCCTACTGTAGTAGAGGACAAGTGCCATAAGAGAGCACCAGGACTCTGGGATGAGCAGATGAGAGAGAAGTAGATGTCTCAATCTAATAAAATTTAATATGATATCAGAGGTCATGCATGATTATGACCTGGACCACACATCCCGTGTTTCTTATGGCCCACGTGATAGGGTTTAAATTGGCCTGCACATAGTAGTCATCTTCACTCAACACCTTAAAATTTTGAATTAGATGATTCAATCCAATAAAATTTAATAAGAGATTTTGAGTTAGACGACCTAATCCAATAAAATTGAATAAGGTTGTACCATAGAATAAACTAGTTTAGAATTAGAATGATGCTGCGACCCACAAGGCTAATCTAAAACAAACTAGCACCATAAAAGTAACAAAATGGTGAGCATGCATATCTAGAAATCTTACCATTTAGAATAGTTGGCCAGATTAATGCTGGTGCAGCAGTATCGTCAAGTAAAAGTCGTTTGAAAGTTAAAAAGATCGACATCCCACCTTGGCTCGTTTTCAGGGAAGTTGTAAAATGGCCTTTTTGGTAATTTGATTTTCTTTCAAAATTATTCAAGTAATCTTTTTTAAAAAGATGTTCAATGCAATATTTTTAAGAAATATTAATTGTCCAAAGTCATTGTTCATATTGATGTTTTTAAGAAAGTTACGTTGATCAGGTATAATTTGGACGATTAATTATGTACGCTATCACATAGCATGATCAGATTGCATAGATAGTAATATTTCTGTTAAATATAATGCTTTGATAGTTAGTGGGCGACTATTGTTCTGCCGTTTATGTTTCCTCGAGTGGCCATATATACAAGTTATTTGTTCCATCTTCAATTTTATCCAGAAGTTTTGGATTTTAAGGGCAGGTTAATAATCTCTAAAGCCCTCTTTCATAATTGGGCAGAACAAGGGTGAATAGCTCATCAGGCGAATAAGCCATTCAATTACAACCCCCTCGTCAAATAGTTTATTCGACCAAAACAACCTTCAATTTTTTACCTGGATACCAGGTTAGGATCGGCGCTTATCAAAGCCGTTCAAGGCTTGTTCCGGCGAATAAACAGGAAACCGATTCAGAACAGACAAGTACGCCAACCTTAGGTGGGGTATTTCGTTATCAAAGTCACCCTAAGAGCCTCTTTGTTTTTCGGGTTTAGGATAGCGTGTTCGGCCTTTCTGGATCAAACAAGTTATCTGCCCTCGAATAAGCACCATGTGTGTGAGGGAAGAGTGTGAGTCCCACCACCCATTCTCTCTCGTGGTGTAATAAACCCTCCAGACAATTCCATTATCAAACCGGCCCAAATGAATCATAATGCTCATGAACATCTAGACTGCTTTAAGTGAAGATTGGATCCAAGGTACCAGGCGGAGGACTAGTGTAATGCCTCAGATTTTTCAGATATTTATCAGATCAAGATCCGTGGGTTTCGGATCATTTTTGTGGGTCCCGGGTTGAGTTTTGTGATTTACGCGTGTTTTTATCTGTCGTACCTTCGGAACCCTGTGTAGGGCGAACCGTTGCGTTCTCAGACTCTGAGACATTACCATCACGTTGTGTATTTTTCGAGGATCATGAGAAATATTTTTTCCTATTTTTATATTTTTCAAAAATTTTAAATCTTAGAATTTCTTATGTAAACCCCCACCCCTTTCTCTCTCCCCTCACGCTCATTTCTCTCACTCTCTCCCTCTCTTTTCTCTCTCATGTTCTCTCCTCTCCCCCTATCTTCTCTCCAGGCAACTGATGGAGACGGACGAGGGCGAGGTGGCGACGCACGTGGGGTGAGGAGCGACGTGGATGGGGCGAGGATCGAGGCGGTGGAGGCGCGGTGAGCTCGGGGCACGTTCGGGTGCCCGACGAGGGTTTCGTGGGTATTTTGCTACAGATCGGCGTCCACGGCACGTGAAATCTTCAGTGGAGGTAGGGGGACGGATCCTTGGCCCTTCTACTTCCTTTCCCGCGATTTTGGTAGGCCGAGGTTAGTCGAGCGGGGTTTATTTCGCATTGGGGTCAAAATTCCATGTTTGGGGTGAGCGACGATTTTTGGCCGATTCGAGGCCCGATCGTGGTTTGAATTGGGTTTTTGGGTTGTGAGAATGTTCGGGGATGAATTCCCCTTGTTTTTTCCTTCACCTGGGAGTGAATGGGGCATGGAACCGAGCTCACTGTGGAGCTCGGTCCGTCTGTCGAAAGTTACAGGAGGCGGCCACATTGGTGGCCGTCTACTCCCTGGTTTGGGCAGCCAACACCCTGGCCGTCCAGATCACTGGGCGGCCACAGGTCTGGCCGCCCAGGGGTGTTGGGCAGCCATGACCCTGGCCGCCCCGACCCAGTAAGGCCCTGGACTGGGCAGCCAAACCGATGGCCGCCCAGCCCTCTGGGCGACCCAGCTCATCTAAGAGCTCCAACTGAGCAAGGAGAGATTCACGGCGCTCATCAATAGAAAGTTCCTTGTCCAATTGCATTCTAAGAGAAGGGATAAGAATCTCATAAGGTACTACTACCTCCATTCTGTAAGTGAGAGCAAAAGGGGTTTGCCCAATGGGAGTACGAATGGAAGTGCGCACCGACTGCCAGCAGATCGTGAAGAATTTCATCACGGAAGGCGCCGATCAGAACAGCTGGTACGCGAAGATGCTCCAGGTGACCGGCGCGGAATCGGGAACGTACAATCACTCCGGGAACGTCGCCACTTTCGGCGCGCTTTTCTCGCTCGCCGTCGGTCTCGGAAAACCGGAAGACATCGCGCTCGCGGGACTGCTTCACGACATGGGCCTGGCGGATCTCCCGCCGTCCGTCCAAGGGAAGACCGCCGCCGAGCGCTCGAAGGAAGAGGAGCTCGAGTACCGGAAGCACGTGGATCATACGATGGGCATCGTGAAGTTCCGGAAGATGATCCTGCCCGATTCGGTGACGAAGGCGATCGCCCAGCACCACGAGCGCTGGAGCGGCACCGGTTACCCGAAGGGTTACGCCGGCACGCGGATCGCGATCGAAGCCCAGATCCTCGCCCTCGCCGACCAGTTCGACTACCTGACGATGACGCGCGAAGGGCGACCGCGCATGGCTCCGCCGGCGGCCTTCCGGACGATCTACGACGAGTGCCTGAACGATCCGGCGAACGCGTGCTTCGATCTCGAGCTCCTGAAGAAATTCCTCGTCCTCTTCCCCGAGGAGGCCGCGTGAGCGAGGTCGATTTCGGGCGAAATCCGTTCGAGCTGAAGACCGACGGGCCGTTTTCCACCGTGAAGTTCGCGGGCGACCTCTCGCCCGATCTCTCGAAGGAGTACGAGAAGCGTCTCCGGTCCCAGGTCGAGGCGATCGCGAACGACGTCGTCCTCGATCTTTCCGCGGTCGGCGCGATCCACCCGATCTGGACCCGTTCGCTCATGCAGATCGCGACGCAGGCGAAACGCCTCCAGTGCCGGATCCGCGTCGTCTCGACCGACCCGAACCATAAGGCTTTCTTCCAAGCCCAGGGCGTCGCCGCGAACTTCCCGATCGTCCCCGATCTCGCGACCGCCGCGCGCGAGCTCACGGAGAGGAAATCGGCGAAGCTCGACGTCGCCTTCATCAATCCGTTCCTCGAAGGCATGATCGAAGTCCTGAAGAAGCTCGCGGGCGTGACCGCGAAGTCCGGGAGCCTGGGCGTGAAGGACGAGGGCGCCCCGCTCGACGGCGAGATCTCGGGCTTGATCCTCCTCGACACCGCACGCTTCATGGGCTCGGTCATCCTCTCCTTTCCCGAAAAAACCTACCTCGCCATCGTCTCGAAGATGCTCGGCGTCCCTCACGAGGCGATCACGCCGGAGAATCGCGACAATGCACCTCCGCCACCCCCTGCGCACCGATCAGGGCGTTCTCGACGGGTCGGGTGACCAACTGCTCGACCTGTTCGGCCACCATGCCCGGCGCCTCGGTCTCGGCCGAGGCGTGGGCGGGCGAGATATCCGGCAGCACATCGAACTTCTCGGTCGGAATCAGCGCCAAGCCGTAGATCAGGAAGAGGAACGCCGCCGCCGCCACCAGCCGGGGATGGCGCAGCCCGCGGCGAATGAGGCCGGACAGCACGCCTATTCGCCTGGCTGAGCTCGGCGGCGAACAGGCCGGCCGCGCCGGCGGTCACCACCTGATCACCCGGCGTAAAGCCACTGCCGACGAAAATGCCGCCATCTTCGGGTTCGCCATCCTGCACCAGCCGGCGCTCGAACTGGTCGGGGCCATGTCGGACATAGGCCCAGGTCGAACCGCGATAACGGATCAGGGCCTCGCGCCTGATCAGGACGCCCGGCTGCGGCGCGCCGGTGTCGATATGGGCGCTATTGGTCAACCCGATGGAAAGCAGAATCGCTTGCGGACCGGTCACCTCGACGATCAGGCCGGAGGACTGCAGGCGCG
Organism: Amorphophallus titanum; assembly: GCA_024336825.1. Classification (NCBI taxonomy): domain Eukaryota; kingdom Viridiplantae; phylum Streptophyta; class Magnoliopsida; order Alismatales; family Araceae; genus Amorphophallus; species Amorphophallus titanum. The sequence goes on from JANBPO010006362.1 coordinate 278,592, forward strand.
GTTCGGCCTGACGCGCGGGGCCGAGCACGACACCGGGCACGCTGCCGTCGCCGACGTCGATCTTCACCGTGCGCGCGCCGGCCTGGCCAGCGTTCGATGGCGTGTCGACGTGTACGAGGGCGATCGCGCCTTTCGAGAGGCCCTCGATCAGCCGCTCGCGCGCGCTATCGCTCAGGCGGGCGATGCCCGGGCCCCATTCGAGGCCCAGCCGCGCGCGCAGCAGAGCGACCTTGGCGGCGTCCTGGCGGGCTTGGGATTCGGCGGCCTCCGTATCCTTGGCCGAAATGGTGTCGCCAGCGACGTGCAGCGCTTGGGCGCGAGCGCCTTCGGCGCGTGAGGCGGCGGCGGCGGCCACGGCGGTCATCAGGTCGCTGTCGAGCTGGGCCAGAGGGCCAGGATCGAGCACCTTGGCGAAGGCGTCGACTTCCGCCTTGCGGTGTTCGGCGGTCAAGGTCTGGGTGCGCACGCCCAGCCGGCGCTGCAGATCCTGGGGGACCACCATGGCCGCCGCCTGGCCGGCCGCCAGCAGCGCCGCCACGATCGCCAAACCCGCCCTGGCGCGTCCCCGCACAGCCCACCATCATCCCAGCCCGCGCCCATCGCGCGAGTCTTCGCCATCCTGCGCCAGCCGAACCGCAGGGGCCACGCTTTTGCAAGCGACATTGCAGTGACGCCGCCCCGCACCACACACGCACATGCACACACGCACACACATGCACACACACATAATCTTTGCTCATATTATTTCTGTTCATCATTTTGTCTGTTAGGACTAGGGGGGGAACTAATCTTTTCTCATATTATTTCTGATCATTGTTTTGTCTATTACGGCTAGAGCGAAAGACAAGTTACTAATTGAAGAAAACCCACAAAATTGCTTTATTTATAAAATCAGTTAGAATTTATTTATTTATTATTACAAGATTCTTGTACACAAGAATTGCAAAGACCTTTTTTATGTAACATTCTATATATATACAACACTGAATCCATATTGATGGGATAAGAATCTCTGGCAATTAATGACCCTTGGGTCCATATGTTGCTGAACTGGGCAGAAAGGTTCTCAGCACATCATGACACAACTGGTGCATCATTTGTCACATGTAATTTTGTTTTGTGCTTTGAAGTGTCACAAATCATTTTGATTTGGTATATAACCAAGCAAAATTTTAATTCATTCTTAATTTCTCTTAAGTGTCGTGTGTAATGTGAATGTTCTATTTCACAGGTGGTGACAACTGATATCCATCACAACTCCTAAGGACTTGTTCAAGAGTTGGAAGTTTTATGACGGTTCAACCAGCCTCACATAGATTGTATATATAAAAGGCAAATTCAGTGTGAGAAACCTAATTATGTGGAGAGGAATGAAGAATTATGTCATCAACTTTACCAGTTCTTTCAACCCACATGGAAGGGAAATATTCTAAATTGCTTGACCTTCTGCTGCTTCCATGGAGAGGGAACTTAGAACCAACACATTGGCTCCACCTCAGACTCATCTGATTTCTAGCAACAGTGTTATTGGACCTTTATTTTCCGAAGATCCAGGTTTTTCTTCAGATCTCCAATTTTCTACAAATTCATCACACAAGAGGCATCAAATTGTTTCTATTTCACAATCATTAAATAGAGGATCATCTTTCCCTTTGACAGGCTCCTCTAACTCAGCAGTGTTTCATCCTTCAACATCAAGTATTCACTTGCAAGAAGCTAGTGAAGTCATGTGGTCAACTGATTCAATTGAGAAGTTTCTTGTTGGTGATGATCCACCCCTTAGAAATGATCAAATACAGAACAGCGCCATTGTGTCTTCTGAAGACCTTACTAGGCAAAATGATTGGTCTGATTTGGTGAACAGTGAAAGTCTGGGAGGCTCATGGGATGACTATCTTCTTGACACAAATATTACCGTTGATCAGCCAAAGGTATCCAATATGCTTGACGGGGTCAGCCCTGGAAATCAAGCTCACTTCATGGGACAGCATGTAGTGCCTCAGCTTCTTGACCGTGAAGACCAAGGTGAGGCAGACCTTCTTGATAGGAGTGTACTTAGCTTCTACCCCTACCAGTCTTCGACTGAGGTAATACAGAGCCTGCTCCTTTCCCTCATCATTGTTCTGGGCGAGCATTGCCCCCAGTGAGTATTCGGTAGCCGCTATGTAAAGGATGAGTGGCTTGCCTTTGACAGGTGCCCCTAGCACAGGCAGGGTCTTCAAATAATCCTTCAGCTGGTCGAAGGCATGCTGGCATTCATCACCCTAGCTGAATGGTGCATTTTTCATCATCAGTTTGTGGAACGGCTGGCAGCGTCCCGATAGGTCAGAGATAAATCTGTGGATATAAGCTAGACGGCCTTGCAGGGACCTCAGTTCTCTCAGGTTCTTTGGAGGTGGTAGCTCCTGGATGGCTTTTATTTTGAAGGGGTCGATCTCAATCCCTCTATGTCAGACAACGAAGATCAGGAATTTTTCGCTAGAGACGCCAAAAGTACACTTCATCAGGTTCATCTTCAGTTCATACTGTCAGAGTCTTTGGAAGACGACTCTGAGGTCACTCAGATGGTCTCCCCTCTTCTTCATCTTGACGACCAGATCATCGATGTAGCACTCGATCTTGCTGTAGAGTGGCTCGTCGAATATCTTGGTCATCGCCCGTTGATATGTAGCGCCGGCATTCTTAAGGCCGAAGGGCATTCTCTTATAATGGAAGATTCCCTTAGGCGACCTGAAGGCTGTATGGATCTGGTCATGCTCGGCTATCTAGATCTGGTTATAACCAGATGAACCATCCATAAAAGACAAGGCCTCATGGCCGGTGGTTGCGTCAATCATCAGCTCTGTGACGGGCACTGAGAAGTCATCTTTTGGTCATACTTTATTCAGGTCACAGAAATCCATGCAGATCCTGATCTGTCCATTCTTCTTCTTCACTGGGACGATATTAGGCAACCAGGTGGTATATTGGTTTTTCGCTACAAAATCGACATCTATGAGCTTGTCGACTTCTTTGCAGACCTGTTTTATCAATTTCGGTCGCATGCACCGGGGAGGCTGCTTTACCGGCTCTATGTTGGGATCAATCGCCAATATATGCTGGGTCACTTCGGGGCTGAGACCGGGCATCTCTTTGTAGTTCCAAGCAAAGTAATCGTGGAACTCCTGCAGGAACTTCACATACTCTTCCCTTTCTTGGAGAGGTATGAGGGCACTTAGAAAGGTCAGCCTGGGGTGGCTCTCCGTGCCAAGATTAATTTCGATCAGCTCGTTGATAGTAGCCTGACTGCCATCTTCAATTTTTGGCGGGGCCGATAGCAAATCGACAAAGTCTTGGTCTTCGCCCTCCTCGGCCTCAAGGATGCCGTAGGCTTCTTCTTGTTCTTTGTGACCCAGTGCCGAGGCGGCGTTCACCTCGCATCCCTCCTGGCTTGCATTCAGTGGACCTACGGGGTTCCCTGGCGCAGAAGGGCACAAGGCTGCTCCAGAGTCTTCCAGGTAATCATCATAGATGGCTTCGACTGGGGCCGAGGTCGCTGCGTCTTCAGGAGCTTGGTGCTGAATGGATATTGTGTAGACACCTCTTTCAAGACTGCCTATCACATGAGGATGCGACGGAGCCACCACATAATCTCCCATTCTGAGCTCATCTCTGTCGATCAGGCCTTGAGCAATATCTTTGAAGACATAACAGTCCTCAATGGCGTGACCGAGTATCTGGTGATAGAGGCAGAATAGTGGGTCATCGCTTCTCTGAACATCTTGAGGCCTCTTGGACCTCGCGATGGAAACTTTACCATAGTGACAAGCCTTTTCTCTTGGGAAGGAGTAGGGCTTCTGTAGCTTCTCTTGCAATGTAAGGCCTCACCCAGCTGGCTGCCTGGCTGAAGGGCTTGCCATATTCCTTGCCCCCCTCCCTAACTGGACAGAGGTGTCGGGACTAGTGGCTCGGGACCAAGTCACGTATTCACCCCAAGGGCGGAGGGAGCCCTGGATCAGGTCGACCACAAGTGCAGTTAATTCAGCCAATTGTGCCTTCAACATCTCGATCTCCCGTTGCTGTCGCTGGTATAGGGCGTGCATGACGGGATCGCATCGGGGGGGGCTTGGAGCACGACCCGCGCCTCCACTTTCGGCCTCGCCAACAGACGGGGATGAGGGAACCCTGATGATGCGGTCCCTTAAGGTCGACCCTTCGGAAGAGTGAAAGACTTTCCCCGCGTGCTTGCAGTGGAGGGGGTTCCAGAGGAATACTTCTTCGTCTTGTGTCTCTTTGGCCAGTGGCATAGGTTGTCTATTGTGGCGGGATTCCTATAGGGTAGCAGCCTTGGCTGGGTCGCCACCGAGTGGGGCCGAAACTGATATCACGTCGGCCTCGTTGTAATCTTCCGGTGAGAATCGCAGGCCCAGATGCTTGGTAATCCGTAGCAGCCTCCGGTCCAAGTTTGGCAGGTTCTACATCTTTTCAAACATCTCCTTTTGGTTGGAGGGTTGATAAAGGGAAATCCTTTATTTTTTGACCACCTGGGCCGCGCGGTCAATCATGTAGCGAAGCCCCGAAATTAGGACATGCGGGTCATGAAGGTCGTCAGGGAGTCGGCAATCATCATCTCCTCTGACTGGCTGTTCTCTGGCCACATAAAAAATAGTGTGCGGGCCTTCAGGATTCGACACCTCGAAGGTCCTCAGCTGCTCAGCCGCTTGGCAGTCGAGCTCCGTTATTGGCTTAATAATTCTTGGCGGGACTCTAACATCCTCTAGCAGATCTTCAAGGTAGGGTGCCCCCGGTGTGGGATAGATGGCTAGGGGAAATGCCCTAAATATCCCTTCTTCTTTTGTAATGAACGGCACATGCGGAGGAGCCACATAGCCTGGGGGTGGTGGAGGAAACCAGCCTTCCGATTTTATCTTCTTCTTCCATTTGTCCCGGGCAGCTTTAGGAACCTACTTTGTCTCTTCCAGGTATAGATTAACACCTGACAGGTGACACTCGAACACCTCGAATGGGTGGAGGTCAGCGAAGATTCTGACTTCTTTTCCCTCACACGGGTACTTGATGCATTGGTGCAAGGTAGATGACACCACTCTGTTCTGGTGCAGCCAAGGCCGGCCAAGCAACACCTTGTAGGAGGTGTTGGAGTTGATGGCATGGAACTGAACCTTAGTGATGAAGTCACTGAAGGCCAGGTCAAATTCTGCAACCCCCATGGGCACCTCGCATTTTTGGTTAAAGCTAGCAATCTTGATGTTCTTCACTTCGACCAGGTGCACATCGAAGTAATGCTTCTGGTACACTCGATAGGGGAGTATGTTGACTACCGCTCCTGGGTCAATCAGGACCCTGTTGATAGGCTATCCATTTAGCTGCCCTTTCATGTAGAGCGACATGTTATGACTGCAGGTGGGCAAGAGCATGTTGTATTCTATGAAGGCTACAACCACCTCCGGGGACATCTCCGCCAATTGAACCTTGGGAGGAATTAATTACCTTTGTATTGGAAGGATGTCAAGTCTCTATTTCCAGACATCATCATTGTCCAATGAAGTAGATGGATGGATCGAGGTAGCTAGATTAATTTGCCACCTCGGAGCACTAGATGTTGATTTAATACTAAATTAGCCATTTCACACCCATTTCGTCCACAGTCGGGTGTCTTCTGCTTGTGAAAAGTGATCTTATGATACATTAATGCTAGATTAAATATCCTGAGCATTTTCCTTTTGGGATACTTGGTAGGTGATCTCAACCTTGTAGCTAGCCATTCGGGGGTCAACCGTTGACTAACTGTATATAGATGGAGCTCTCCCGATGTTGAGAGGGTTAATTAAGATAAAGGCGGACCAAGAGAATCTGGAATCCAACGCTCAGTCTTTTCAAATGGAGACATTTCTACCATTTCCAATTATCCATATCATGTCACTAGCTCTCTGCAGATCACACAGGAACAAGCATGTCTGTTTGAGAAAGTCCCGGGGAGTAGGAACCGTAGCCCAGGTATTTTCAGGTTGATCCTTTAGAATTATTTTCTCTCCTTTGTATCTTCTAGTCACCCTCCAAATCTTGTGAATTTGGGTCAAGCGGTTAAGGAGATAGAAAGGTGCGAAGTTGATGTTTCTACGCAGGATGCGCAAGAACTAGGGTATCCTTCCAGCAACAAATTCAAAGTCTGGGGAACAAATCTTAGGTAGATTATCTCATGAAAGGCTCAAATATCAAGTTAGGAGTAAAAGCCCTCTCTTTCCTTGAAGTTTCATGCACTGTATGTAGAGAATTTCATGTTTTATCGGGACTGCGCATTTAGATTCTACTACATCCATAACCCTGCACCTTTCAACTAAAGATAAGAAATTTGACATGACTCATGACTGTCCATGCACCTTTTTCATTCTAAACATGTTCTTACATGTTATACTTCTATTCCTCATGGTTTTCATACATTATTTGCCCTAGCATAGGCCCTGCTTGATCCTTTAATCTTTTGTCTATTACAGGCAGAAGGCAGTCTCTTAAACACCGCTACTGTCATGTAACAATTTTAGACTGACCGGTACTATCAAGAAGAGGTTCTGCTAACACTGCCTTATTCTTTTTGTTTTTGCTTTTTGTTCACCCTAAACAGAATGTAGCCTATTGGTTTTAAGATTTTTAGGGTACAACATGCTCGATGGCATGAGGGAATCCACGACTCGCGGAGTCTTATGGAGGCCTTCGATGAAGAAAACACATCTCACTCTCAGGGGGAGCTTAGCATGATATTTTTAAGCACATTCATTCAATCATGTACTGATTGAGGGGGCCCTCTTCTTTTTCTCCGTTTCTCTTTTTGCTTTTCTGATTTTTTGCTTCCCATTATATGTTTGAACTAGGTGAAGGATTGCTTTCCTTTCATCAGAGCCTTATCCACCATTTTAGTTTGTTCATTGCCATACTTGTAGTAAACCTAGGAAGGTTAAGTCATGTCATACTACATCCAACTGTCTCAACATACATCTTTCCTGAGTTGTTTTTTACTCACTTTGAGTTTTAATCTAATCTTTCAACTGGCAGCTAAACTTGGATAACAGTTCACATGACCAAACTATATAAGCCTATTTTGTGGTTTTTCCTATGCTTAGTGTAAATAGGAGCTACACCTATGTCTCTGCATACATATGCATTCTGAATCTTATCCTTGTCTTTCCACGCATCCATCTCGACATCCTCATCCATGCCACACATTTTTACATAGGTTCTTTCCTTACATTTCAACACGGTGCTATATAGCATAGCGGGTGTCACAGCAGTACTATATAGCTTTGCTTTCAGTTTTAACAGGACCTATCGAGCACAAAGAACTCTAGACACGCTTTGCCGCTTCACGTTGCTTTGTCTTATTTTTTATTTCAGCAAGTGAGATCGATGAATAAATTTCTGATTTCTATTTACCCTTTTATTTCAATTCACTGGTGTATAATATCATCCCAAAAGCTGAAAAAAAAAATCAATCTAATGTTGTCTTTGATGACGTGCTAAATGCCTAATATGCAAATACTTCTATGCCATGCTTTTTGTGATTATGGATTAGCTAAAGCTTTTGTTCAAGTTACCCTGGTTGTTGTCTTCCAACATATGAGTTTTGAGAATAAATGCTTTGACTTATTTTAAACAAAAAGAATAAATGCTTTGACAGATGCTCCAACATCTAGACTTTATTAATAGGCTTAATTAGCGCAGGAAGAAGATAAAAATAATTGAAGAATTTTAGAAAAGATGACTCTGATGTGATGCCTCTCTTGTACCTAAAAGATCTCCAATTAACACGCCTTGATCTTCCACTGAAGCGGGGTCCCTCAGATCCTCAATGCACAAGCTGTCCAGGGTTTTCTGACGAAAATGATGTTCAAATGTATGTTCATGTATGGTTCAGATGGTTCTTGCCATAGGTCAGTGGCAACAAGTAGGATGTATTTGTTTAAATATCTATGCCACTCTTCTATGTCGAAGCCCTCGCCGTTGTCGCGCACGTAGTACACGGGCTCGCTGCCCTCGCGCGTCACGCCGAGCTCGATGCGCGGGCGCGCGCAGCCCGACGTGAACTTCCACGCGTTCTCGAACAGGTTGTCGAGCAGGATGCGCATCAGCCGCGCGTCGGCGTCGACCTCGAGGTGCGGCGCGACGACGATGTCGACGTCGCGCTTGGGTTCGCCGCGCGCGAGGTCGTCGATCGCCGCGGCCGCGAGCACCGACAGATCGACGCGGCGGCGGCCGAGCGGCACACGGCTGATCCGCGCGAGCTCGAGCAGCGAGTCGATCAGGTCGCCCATGCGCGACGACGCGGCGAGCACGCGGCGCAGGTAGTCGAGGCCGCGGCCCTCGAGCGTGCCGCCGAGCTCCTCGACGAGCGCGAGCACGAACGCGTTGATCGTGCGCAGCGGCGCGCGCAGGTCGTGCGACACCGAGTAGCTGAATGCCTCGAGCTCGCGGTTCGTGCGCACCAGATCGGCGTTGACCTGCGCGAGGTGCTCGGCGAGCGCGGCCCGCTGCTCGGCGAGCGCGCGCGCGGCCCGCGCCTCCGAGGCCTCGAGCTCGCTGCGGAGCAGGCGGTCGCGCACGTAGCGCTGCTCGTCCTCGATCTGCTTGCGGCGGATCTGCGCCTGCACGCGCGCCATCAGCACCTCGAACCCGCTGCCCTTCGTGAGGTAGTCGTCGGCGCCGGCCGACAGGCCCTCGAGCACGGCGTCGCGGTTCTCCGTCGCGGTCAGGATGATCAGCGGGATGTCGCGCACGTTGGGCGCGGCCTTGAGGCGCTTGCAGGTCTCGATGCCGCCGATGCCGGCCATCGAGCGATCGAGCAGGATGCAGTCGGCGCTCTGCAGCGCGAGCAGCTGGATCGCCTCCTCGCCGGACGCCGCGCGCACGACGTCGTAGCCGCGCTTGCGCAGCCGATCGCCGAGCAGGTTCAGGTAGTCGGGATCATCGTCGACGGCGAGGATGCGCTTGGGCTCCAGCGTGCTGCCCGTCGCGCGCACCTGGGTCGCGCCGATCGACCGCAGCAGCGCGCGCACGCGCGCCACGACGATCGCGAGCTCGCCCTTGCGCACCAGGCCGTCGGCGCCGGCCTCCCGGTGATGGACGTGTCCGAATTCACCGGTGCTCCGGAACTTTTCGAAGGTCGGGTGAAGACGCTCCACCCGCGCCTCCACGCGGCGCTCCTGGCGCGGGCGGGGGCTGGCGTCGGCACTGCTCACCGCGAGGCCGGCGGACCTCGAGGCGGCCGAGATCACGATGACGACCGAGCTTCACCGCCTCGACGCGCTCGAGGACGAGGGCGCGGGAGCGATCGTCGCGTCCGACGGATCCTGGCGCGTGCTCGTCGACTCCCGATCGGCGCTCCGCGCTTCGCCCCTTTACCGAAGCGTCTGGGTGAAGGCGCTGCCGCGCGCGAGGATCGTCGAGACCCTTCGCCCTATGCGGAAGTACCTCCAGACGGCGGGCGTCGCCTGCGGCCTCGCGGACGCATACGCGCTCGCGCGGGCGCTCCGCGCGGCCGGCGTGGACCGGATCCGGCGGATCGGCGAAATGACCGGCGGATACGCGGGCGAGCCGCACGACGGCGTCTACGCGCTCCCTCGGTACTGTCGTCGTTCCGGCGTGCAGCTCTCAGCCGAGGCCCGCGGACTCGCGAACTTCCGCGAGCTTCGTCCGGAAACCCCGCGCGTATCGCCGCCGGGCGAAGCGATCACGGGGAAGGACGCTTTCACGAACGAGTTCGCCGACGCCGCCCGCGCGCGCCTCTACTTCAAGAGCGGCGGCAGCACCGGCGAACCGAAGCTTTCGATGTACGACTACGACCAGTACCGCGAGCACATGCGACTCGGTGCCGACGGCCTCGTCGCCGCCGGCTTCGACCCGGTCGCGGACCGCGCGATGAACCTCTTCTTCAGCGGCGGACTCTACGGCGGGTTCCTGAGCGTCTTTTCCACTCTCGAAGTCCTGGAAGCCGTGCAGTTCCCGATGACCGCGCATGCGGACCTCCGCATGGTCGCGGAAACGATCGTCCGGAACGGCGTGACGGTCCTCCTCGGGATGCCGTCGTACCTCGTCCGGCTTTTCGAGGAGGAAGCCGAGATCCTCGGATCGTACCGCGGGGTGAAGAAGATCTTCTACGGCGGCGAGCATTTCAGCGAGGCCCAGATCCGGTTCCTGCGCCGCGAAAGGAACGGCCGGGCCGGTCCGGCGGTGGTGGGGGTGATCTCGCCCCGGTTCGTGGTCCCCGCCGACTACGAGGCCCGCTTCACCCCGGAAGAGCGCCAGATCATCCGCGCCCCATTCGCCCGAAAGCGCGTTGATGCGGATCACCCGTTCGCCGCGTCCGGAAGGAGCCGCGAAGATGGCAGCGAGTTTTGCGCGCGCGGCCGGCTTGTCGGCGGGTGCCACGGCCTCTTCGAGATCGAAGATGACGACATCGGCGTCGAGGCTCGCGGCCTTGGCCAATGCCTTGTCGTTGGAAAACAGCGGCGACCTGGGAACCAATACGATCACCGAGATCAGGGACTATCTGGGGCGGCCGGTCCCCGCGCTCCTGGTCACCGCCGACAGTTCGGAATTGATCGACCGCGCGGCGCAAGCCGCCGGCATCGAACTGATGCGCAAGCCGCTCAAGCCGGCGCAGCTTCGCGCCTTGCTGGCGCATCTGCTGGCATAAGCTCTGAGTGATTTGGCCGTCAGATCGTCCGGTCGGTCCAGCGGACGATGTCGGAGGCTGCCTGGCCGAACGCCCGGTTCATCGCATCGACATAGGCCCTGTTGCCGCTGCCGGACACGGGAGCCGACGCGGTGAACTCCTTCGCCGCGCGCACTTCGCCGTTGCGGTCGTTGAGCAGGCGTACGAACAGATCGACCTCGGCCACGCCGCCATTGTCGGCGCGCACGCCGAAGCGGCCGAATAATCCCCGTCCCCAAGACCGAAAAAGCAGCCCATGACCGCCGACACCCTTCGCTTTCGCGGCCGCGCCATCGGCCTCGACCACCCGAGTGCCGCCGGACAGCTCATGTCCTATCGCTACGACGAGAAGCAGACCGGCCCGCAGCAGGGCGACATCCAGGGCGCCGTCCTGCTCTATGGTCCCAGCGCCGCGACTCGGCGCTTCGCTACCGCCGAAGGGACATCCGACGGAGCCGCAGTCGGCGAGGCGCAACCACCCGAGCCCGACAGCGGCTGGCCGTTCGGCATCGGCGCCAAGCGCCCCGCCCCCTCGCCCAAGGCGCTCGAGTTCCCCGACGCCACCGGCAGCATCACGCCCCGCTGACGACCTGAGCTGTCATCCCGCGGAAGCTTAGGCGGCGCCCTCATCCGCAGTCTCCGAATGCCCGCGCTCGCCGCGGCCGGCGAGGTAATCCGCGCTGCGCATTTCCATCAGCCGCGAGGCGGTACGCTGGAAGGCCTTCGCCCCCGCATCGTCGAGGCAGAGGGCATCCGGCTCAGCTGCCGCCGAGGCGATGAGGCACACCTTGTTGTCGTAAAGGGTGTCAATGAGATTGATGAACCGGCGAACGGCATCGCGCCGTTCCCGCGCCATGACCGGAATCCGGTCGATCAGCAGCGTATGGTACGTGTGCGCAATGCGCAGGTAGTCGACCGTCCCGAGCGGCGCCTCGCAGAGATCGCGGAAATCGAAGCGGGCGATGCCCATCGACGCCAGCGGCACCGTAACATGCCGTCCCTTCACCTCCAGCACCTCGCTCGCGCCTGGATGCCGCCCCGTCAGGTTCGAGATCAGCCCGGTCCCGGTTGCCCTTGGCGTAAATCCCAGCCCCCGCTAAAGCCGCTGCGGCGACCGCCAGTGCGATGTTTCTAAACGGCGGGAAAAACCACGCCACGGCTAAAGCAGCCGCTACAACGCCGCCTCCGAGTCCTAGCCAGCCCAATAAACCAAGATCGAGCATCAGAGGTCCGTAGCCCGGCTGCGTCGCGCGACCTCAGTAATTACACCGGAGATCACAAGCCAGATCGTGAGATACTTGGGCTCCAGAAGCGGCGCTAGATCGGCCTGCACCAAGACGGTCCACACGGCGCCGACGAACATTTGCAGTCGCGCCCATAAGATCGTTTCGGAGTCCTTGAACCACGCCTTGATTTCAGACCACATGCTATTTCCTCTTGAAAATTGCGGCCAGCAGCGCCAGCAGCGCGTTAAGAAAACCGGAAGCAGGTTGTACGGGCTCGGGTGCGGGAATATCAGGGGGCGGCAGAACGTCTGGCAGATCAGGCACCGAGGCCAGCTTTTTGACTATCGGCAGGATGCGCGCGTATTCGGCCCTGCGCTCGGCCAGCCCGTTCGTGCCGCCGTTCCACGGCTTGACCGTCGCGCCAATCGGGTCAGCACCATCGGCAAGCTTGTTCAGCCCCTTCCATGACCAGAAGGCCGCCAAGACCTTCGGCTGGTTTTGAGAGATGCAGGCGAGATAGGGCTGTTCCTCAAGCGGCAGGTTGGCACGCTTCCCAACCTCTCGGTAGCCGTCCCTGCCCGTGATCTGAGGACCGCCGCGCCCGATGAACAATGAGCCGTCAGACGTGCCCGGCCTATTCCCCATGCGGTTGCCGTAAATGTCGTCGAAGGCCTTTTTTTGCCATCCGGGCCCGGTGCCGTATTTGGCGCGGACCACCGAGGCGCTGGAGAATCTGTTAGGCCAGACCGCCGCCATACGTTGGGCGGTGTAGTTGATGTTTTCCGTCAGGTCCTTGATCGTGAACCCGGCCGTCTCATGGGAGCAATGGGCCAGCGCGCAAGCAAGCCGCTGCGGCGTCTCTGAAATACCGGCTCCAGCCAGCACTGCCTGCGCCGCGTCCGAGGCAGTGCCGATGCCGGCATCGAGGATCACCGGCACTTCCGAGCGCGCGCAGATGCGCTCGATCGCCTGCGGGTTCTGGATGCCGGCGCCCGATCCGATGAGCGCGCCAAGCGGCATCACCGCGGCGCATCCCATATCGGCGAGCTTCCGTGCCGTGATCGGATCGTCGTTGGAACGACGCGTGGGCCTACGCGGCGTGGGCGGGCAAGCGGCTGCCCACCGAGGCCGAGTGGGAATACGCGGCGCGCGGCGGGCTGCCACACCTGAACCGCTTCCCGTGGGGCGACGAGCTGGAGCCGGGAGGGAAGCACCTGATGAACGTGTGGCAGGGCGAGTTTCCCGTGCGCAACACCGAGGCCGACGGCTACTACGGTCCGGCCCCGGCGAAGAGTTTTCGGGCGAACGGCTATGGCCTCTACAACATGACGGGCAACGTGTGGGAGTGGTGCTGGGACTGGTTTGGCGAGGACTACTACGTGCGCAGCCCGGCATCGGACCCGACCGGGCCGTGCCACGGGGAGCGGCGGACGATGCGGGGCGGGAGCTACCTGTGCCACGCGAGCTATTGCAACCGCTACCGGGTGGACGCGCGCAACGCGAACACGCCGGACAGCGCGACGACGAACCTGGAGTTTCGCTGCGTGCGGGATGCGTGAGGAACGGGTGGTTTCGCGCCGAGAATCCGTGACTGCGGATTTTTAACGCGAAGACCACGAGTCCCCCGCAAGGGACGCGAAGCGTTCGAGGGTGGCGTCGCTCATGCGGAAGAGCGCGCCGGGGCCAGCGGGCTTGATCATGACATGGAACGGAGCCCGGGCAGTATTCATGGGTTGGATATACGGGGGGCGTCCGTTTTTATGGAGCCAGGCCGAGGCGTTCGAACTGGTCGGCGGGGGCGTCGCAGCGGCGAAGCTCGGCGACGAGTGCGCGGACGAGGCGGGCCTCGAGGGCGGGATCGGAGAGGGGGCGTTCCTGGGCGGGGTCGGTTTCGAGGTCGAAGAGCAGGGTGGGGAGCTGGGCGGCGGACTTGTTGGCGACGGGGACGCGGAGGACGGGAAGGCGGAGGACCGGGCAGCCTTTGGTGAAGGGAAGTGGGGGTGAGAGCGTGACGCCGGAGGCGAGCTCGGCGGGCGAGAAGCGCTCGCGCATGTGCGTGGGCATGAGGGTGTGCTCGTGGAGCGGGCGGTTGTCGGGCGTGGCGGGGCCGCGCATGTAGACGTGGCGGCCGTCGGTGAGGTTCACGTGGCCGCCGAAGATGCCGAAGAGCGCGTGGTCGCGCACGGGGCGATCATCGGCGACGGTGGCGGCGAGGTCGTGTCCGCGCATGTCGGCGGCGGGCTCGAGCCCGAAGAAGCGCAGGAGGGTGGGGCCGAGGTCGATGGCGGGCTGGACGAGGGCGGAGCGGCGGGCGCCGGCGGCCCCGGGGTGGCCGTACATTCGACTTTGAACGCGATCGGTGGCGCCGGGAGCGAGGACGCCGACGACGCTATATTGCTCGCCGTTGAGACGAAGTTGCTGACCGATGATGTTTTTGTCGCCGCCGAAACGGTCTTGCCAGAGGCGATAGGTGAGGATGGCCTCGTGCTCCTTGCCGACTTGACCCTCTTCGGGAAGAAAATCGCGTCCGAGCAGGAACGGCTGACCCAGGACGTGGAGAAATTGTGGAGTGCAGGCGGTTCCCTGGATTTGCTCGGGTTGGGTGCCTTCGTTCAGGTTGAGTGTGCGACCGGTCCATGCAGCCATGGACTCGAACGTTGTGTTCTGGCGTTGCCAGTCGAGGAAGTCGCCGGCAGAGATGCCGTTGCGGTTGTTCTGAATTTTGGACCAGACCATGACGATGCGCCCGACATGCCGTGCCGGACGCATCAGCGCGGAGAACTGGTAGCAGTCGGTCAGTTCGAGCAGCAGCACCGCCAGCAGCGAGGTGGTCTTCACCCCCAGCCGGTCCAGCACCATCATCAGGCCGACGATGATGATCGCGTACCGGCTCAGCGATCCCATGAAGCTCTGCAGCGTCACGTCGGCGCCGCCGGTCTTGGAATGCATGCGGCCGATGGCCCGCCTGGCGATGCCCGAGCCCCAGCCGGCGGCCCAGAAGGTGACCAGCAGGATGATCACCGCGACCAGCAGGTTCACGGCGAAGGCCGTGATGTCGTGGCCGTAGGTCTCCCACAGCTTCTCGTGATGGTTGATCAGGTCGTCGAGGTTGAAGGTGGCGACGTCCTTGACCACGGACTTGGGCACGGGCGGGATCGACGGGGCGGGTGCGGCGGCCATGGTCCGCCCAATAACGTCGGATCAGGGCAGGTCAAGGGCCGAGCGAGGACGCCCCATCAGCCTTCGCGGCCCGGCCGGGACAGATAGGCCGCTGTCTCGCGGACCTGATCCCGAAGGCCCAGGTGCGCGATGCCATGGCGAGCCAGCAGCGCCCGCCAGGCGTCGTCGTCGCCGACGTAGCGGTTCTCGCGGGCCTCGGTGATCGGCCGGCGCACGACCTGGCCTCCGAGCGCCCCGGCCACCGCTTCCGCCACCGCGCCGAGCTCGAGCGCCTGCCCGCCGGTGTCGAACCGCGCGGCGGCCGGACCGTCCGCCGCCAGCAGATGGGCGAAGGCCAGGGACAGCAGCTCGCGCACCGCCACATAGCTGCGCAGGACGCGCATCGGCGCGCGCACCTCGATCGGCCGCCCCCCGGTGTCGGTGGCGAGCACCGTGCCGCTCAGCAGCGACGGCCCGCCCGTCAACCCGAGGTCCGCGCCCGGCGCGGCGGTCAAGTTCCACGCCATGCTCGGCGGGTCCATCGTCGGGCGCAGCGTCTCGTAGCGCGCCGCGACGTCCGCCGGCGCGACCTGGATCGCGAGCGTCTGATCGTCGGTGACCGCGGTCATCGTGCCGGCGATCGTGTCGTTACCGGTCTGCTCGAACGCCGCGGCCTCGAGGTAGCCGGTGAGCTTGGGCTGCATGTAACGCAGCACCAGCACCGAGTCGGCCGTCGTGATCTTCTCGTACGGACGCCCGCCGGGCGCCTTGGACAGCGTCGTCTCCGTGAACGCCGCCGGCATGAACGTCGTCGTCGGCACGTCGGTGGGCGGCAGCTCGGCGGCCGCGGTCCACGACCGTGCGTTCCACGTCCCGACGCTGTACAGCGAGAACGTCTCCGGCGCGATGCCCAGGCGGTCCGCGATTTCCTTTTTCTTTTCGGGCAGAGCGAGTGCGGAGACGCCACCGGATCTCGTCGAGAGTGCGACGAGATATCGGACCACCTTATCCTTCGCCCCGAGGAAAGCGATCGTTTCCACCGACGACGAAAGTCTGCGGATCCATCCGCAAAGCGATTCCATGACCTGGAACGCGAGATCCGAGTCGCCGCGGAGTAACGCCAGGAACTCGGGTCGGGGAATCCTCATCACTTCGGATTTTTCGAGCGCGACCGCGTTCTCGAGGAAGATCCCTTCGCCGAAGAGCGTCTCTTCGCCGAAAGTGAAGCCGCGCTGAGCGATGAAAAGCACGCGCTCGCGACCGCTCTCCGACACCTGAAAGAGTCGGATGCGCCCCGAAAGGACGAGGTAGAATCCATCGGAGGGGTCCCCCTGGGTGACGAGGTATTCCCCTTTTTTCACGGTGATTTCCCGGGCGATCGTCGCTACTCGTCGGAGAGCGTCCGAACTCAGCGAGGAGCAGATCGGGCAGCTTTTCAGGGCGTCCTGTTTCGCGGCCAAGAGGCGGCTTCCGAGGGTCATGGGCCGATGATAACCGGCGTCCGCGACAAGGGATACGTGTCCGCGTCGAACGCGTGCTTAAGCGCAGTGGACGCGTCCAGCACGAATTCGAGTCGCCGCCCTCCCGGTTCGAGCACCGTCGGTTCCCGTCTTTCCGGTGGCGAGCTCGGGAATTTCCTCGTCGAAACGGCCCCCTTCCCATTCCCAGGTCTGGATCGCGAGCGACTCATGTGTTCCAGCATCCGCGCAGCGATGCCCTGGCGCAGAAAATCCGGATGGGTGCGCATGGACTTGAGCTCGCCGCAGTGAGCCGGCAGGAGCTTCAAGGCGCCGATGGCGGCAATGCGATCGCCGCGCCAGGCGCTCCAGAGGGTCACCTCCGGGGTCGCAAGTCCGCTCAGGTCGAGTGCGAAGCAGGTGCCCGGCGGGGAGTTGTCATGCATGCCCGTAAGGTGCAGGCGCACCAGCTCGCGTGTGGCTGCGCCCGACAGGTCATCCACCGTGATGCGCAGGTCCATCGCGGCTCAGTCGGCGCCGGCCATGAGTGCGGCCAGTACCGGTGCGGTGGCGGGACGCACACCGCGCCACAACTGGAAGGATTCCGCCGCCTGTTCCACCAGCATGCCCCAGCCGGGAATGGCGCGGCCGCAGCCCTGGGTATCGGCGGCTGGGCGTTCGGTCTTTTCTCGGGCCTCACCGCTTGGGTAGCGCGTATCGGCGGCGTCTTGGCGCTCTGCGCCATGACCTTCATCCTGGGCTTCCGGGCGGCCGACGATCGTGCCGCGCACAAGGCACAAATCGACACACTCAAGAACGAGAACGAGCGCCTCGCGCGTGACCTCGGAATCCAGAAGGCAATCGCGACGATTGCCTCGCAGGAGCGCGCAGGTGTTTTGCAACAGCTTGAAGATCGCAACAGACTGGTGGCCGACTATGAAGAAAGACTCTCCCGCGAAAAGCCTCAGGTCATTCAGGCCTGCTCTCTCAATTCTTCCGATATTCGCTCTCTGCGCGGCCTGCGCGGCAAATCCGCCCGGTAAACCGGCGCTTTCGGTTCAGGTTCCCCGGGATTGCGAGAAGTTGGCTGAGCCGGTGATGGTGCCCGAAGTCCGTTCCGGCATGAACGCGAAGGTCGCGCTGGCGCGGACGTCGGCGGCGCTGGAAACCGCAAACGATCATCTGGCGGCAACAAGGCAATGCCAGACGTCCCAGCGCGAAACACTCGCCAACCCCTTCCCGCAACCGATCAAGTAGGCGCGGCGTCTGCGTTCATCATCACGTCCAACGCAAGAGGCCAGAATGAGCGACACACCATCAACGCGTCCGCGTTTCGATCCGACCGTGAATCTTGGTCATGTGTTGTCGATCCTGTCGTTCATCGGCATGGCCGTCGCAGCCTATTACGCGATGAAGACCGATATCCGTTCGGTGGAATTGCGCATGGTGACGGTCGAGAAAACCACCAGCGAACTCGCCAACTCGATGCCCTAGCCACCAGCCTCCCACGCCCCAGCCATCTCTCCCACTGCAACCAGGTCCGCCATCCCCTGCCCCGTGCGTCCACCACATTCCCAGAGTCGCCCATTGCCGCTACAACCTCCCGTGGATTAGGAAGATCTCTTCGCTGCTCCCTGCAACCAGCCTGCAGCTGAGGTCGCACTTGCAGAGACTACCCCAGTGTCCACTGCATGAAACAGCCAGAGTTGTCTTCTATGGGATCGTGCGTCGTCGAGCTAGCTTCACTCCAGAAGTGGTCTCACTGCGATCCGACTTCGGCACCGTTCGCGTCGTCCATTCTCATGCAACTGCGCTAGACTCGGGTCTGAACCTGAGTCCTGTTTGATAGCTGCTCCACCACCCGGCCCTGTATGATTCAGGTAGAGCTGTCTTCACAAGAGTTCTGCTCCTCCAAGGCGCCGACGCACCAGAGGTGGTTCCGCCTGGTTTTGACATCGTCTCCATCCAGGGCGGCCATTCTCCCTCAGTCGCGCCAGACCCGGAGGCCCCTATTCACCCAGGACAGGCTGCTGTCAAGTCAGCCCCGACACCCCCTCTTCCTCTCCGTTTCAGGTCGGACGGTCTTCACCAAAGTTGCAGCTTTCGATGATACGGAACTAACGCAAGTGGTCTTGTCCCGATCCGATGTCAGCACTGGGATTTCCAGCACAGATACCTGCGACTGGTCCAACTATATGCCCAGAAACCTGACACCGACCGTTCCTGCGACCACGTCCAGCAAGGTGATCAGACGGCCGCTATCTTCTGAGGGTTCGTAGCCCTCCCTGTCAGCAACGTCTACAACTTGGTCCAGTCATGATTGGAGCTCCACAGTGCCCATATCGGCCTACGTATCGCGACTGCACCAATCTGTCCTGCGTGGCAGAACTACATAGGCCCACAGCCACGGCCGCCGTCTCCATCCAACTACAGCAGCTCAGCGCCAGACCTTCAAGCATCCTTCGGCATCCCTCTATCATCGTCCAGGAGCTGGCTGCACCTCGATCGGATGACCGAGCTCGGCGTACGGCCATTAACTAGTTTCCCCTCCCCGCGATCCCCCCCTCCTGCGCGAGGGTAGTGCGTGTAATTGATTGCCCCACCCCCGTGAACCCCCTCCCTGCGTGGAGCGTAGTACATGTATTAGCAGGGACTTCGCCATGCCTCCTCGACGCAGCGTGTCCGTCGGGTGTGCACGCTCCCCGGCTCGCCATCGTCTCCGATTGGCGCCGGCCTTTTCAGGCTTGGCAAGGTACGTGGCTGATCGCTTGCTCCCCTGTGGTTTGTCCCTTCATATTTCTTTGTGCTCATGCCGACAGTGAGAGAGAGCCCGGTCCCGTCCCCCGTTATGTGTGAATTTACTACCATGCGAGAGAGTGACCCCATAGTGCCCTCGGGCGTGAGGTCTGCCTCGGCTGAATCCGGGTGATCCCACCCGTTCAGGTCGGCCTCCCACCGACCCAACTCACGAGTTTTGACCACGTAGATGGCTTGTTGGCCAAAGCCCATCTTCCCCATCGCCCGATTACACCCGAATTCTGAGTGCGCTGCGTGTTTGTCCGCCGTGTCCAACCTGGCCAGTTCGGCCTTGCTTGCTGTCCATTAAGTCGAGTTCCGATCGGGTCCCGTCCCACGTCAGTTTAAAGTGCTGAAACTTGAAATCATCCTGTAGAGACAGAAGGATGTGGGAGATGCTCCTAGAAGGAGGTACCACGACACCTTCATATCGGGCATTGCACTGGCTCTTCCATATCGACCAGATCACCATGAGCAACATATAAGTGCATACAAACCCAACAGGACAACGAGTATCACATTATAGCAATGTATGCTTCACACGATCCATGATAGATAGAGATGTATCGAGGGACAAATGCCAACAGATTGGATCCAATCCCAATTGAACTTCCCCAACTCACCATAAATAAAGAGATGATTGGCACTTTCAACATACGGAGCTACCACACAGCAGGAGCACTTAGAGGCCAGCGAGATGCCACAAGTAGTCACAGTGGTATCCACCGAAACCGCGTTATGAAGCAGCCTCCAGGTAAAAATGGCCGCCCTCATTGGCAAGCCACGGTGCCACAGCCCCTCAAAATATAGACAAGGCGCACCATTATTGGCGATCATATGGAAGGTAGTCTTCACAACAAAATCGCCCCCCCCCGGGACAGCGGCCCCACCCAACAATCCGAGCTCGACGACAGGGGGAAATGGAGCAGGTCACCCATGACTGAGGATGGCAAGGACAATAAGTACCAAACTCAGTGAGAGAGATCTGCAAGAGCGTCCCTTACTGAGACGGTAAAGCAAGAATGCTGAGGGATGTAGTCCATGAGAGGCCATCTGCCAAACCAGGTATCATGCAGAAAATCCACAGTACTACCATCAAAAACAACCCATCTCATTCCCAGGAGGAGAAACTCTCTCGCCTTAACAAAGATACTCTTCCTAAGTCCAGAAGGAAAGGGATTAGCACAGTAGCTAAGATGTCCTCCTTTAAGAAATTTCTACTTAGCAAAGGAGCTCCATAAAGAGGAACCAGAGATAACAGACCACAACTGCTTCATAGTCAAAGCCACTTGGAGATCCTCCAGAGAACGGATACCCAACCCACCTATAGTAAGTGGATGGGTAACATCATGCTAGGCCACCCAACGCCCATGTCTCTTATCATCCACCACACCCCACAAAAAGTTTGCATAAAGTTTATTAATACAGCCAACCACCGATGCAGGGATAGAAGATGCGCTCGCCACATAAAGTGGCATAGAACAAAGAATAGACTTAATGAGAGTGATTCTACCAGCCTGCGCTAGCAATTTGGATTGCCAACCTTGAATTTTAGAGGCGACCTTATCAATCAAGTATTTAAAGTACTCAATCCTCCTCCTGCCAGTAAATATCGGGACTCCCAGGTAAGTAAAGGAAGTGGAATTGTCCACATACCCTGTCAGTCTATGAATGCCTATGCGCGTAGCTAGAGGCGCCTTATCAGCAATAAGGAAACAGCTCTTGCTCGCATTGATTAGCTAACCAGAACACTTCTCATACCGTGATAAAAATCAAGTGAGTTTTCGAATGGATGAAGCATGGCCATTGGTGAATATTAGGATGTCATCTGCAAACAAGAGATGGGTTAGCGGCTAGCAGCCTCAGGGCACCTTAAAGAACTGCACTCCACCATACTGAAAAATATAAGTAAGGCCTCTGCTCAAAGCCTCAGCAGCAAGTATGAACAGAGCAGGTGCCAACGGATCCCCTTGTTGAACGCCCCGTGTTGAAGGAAAGTATCCGGTGAGAGAGCTATTGAAGGAAACCGAAAACCAACAATTAGATAATAATGCCGCAACAATAAAACAAAAAGGTGCAGAGAAACCAAACCGCTTTAGCACCTCCCGCAAAAAATTCCATTCTAGCCAGTCATACGCCTTAGCTATATCCAACTTAATAATGACATTGTGGCCTCTGGTTTTTCTATTGATCTCATGCATCATTTCTCTAGCCAGTAAGCGCGTCTGGGCCGTGACCTGAGGCTACGCTGAGCCTCGCTCGGCGCTCCGCGCCACCTGGCTCACCGGGGGAGAACGGCTCTCTTTCCTTTGCTCCGGGTTCCGATCATGTTGAGTTTGAGGCGGCCCTCCTCGCCAGCGCAGACGAGACGATCGAATGAGGCGACGCGAATTTCTCATGGCCGCGAGCGCGGCGGCGTCGTGCCGCCGATCTTCCAAGCCGCATGGGCGAAGACCGTCTGGGGCGCGATCGCGAAGGCGAGGAGCGCGAGCAGGTTCGGAACGTTCCGGGTCTTCATCGGGATTCCCTCATTTCGCCAGGCGCGGAGCGACCGCCGCGCACTGGGCATAGGCCGCGGAAAGCGCGTCCCGAAGATTATCGGCCTCGCCCACTCCGAGCGATCCGTCCGCTTCGAAGAGGTCGTGCTGGTGACAGATGTATTCGACGTGATTCAGCTCGCCGCCCGGCTGGCTCGCGGATGCGGACGCCTGGCGCGAGAGGTTCAGCGTATTGAAGAACTGGGAGGTGATCGAAAGCGAAACGTCGCCGCCGAGCTCGGGAACGTTCACGCTCTCGCCGCTGACGCTTTCGCCGTTCGCGAGCGAAGGACCGAACTTATGCGCGAAGCAGTCGTAACCGCTCGGGTTCTGGCAGACGTCGGGCGAGATCGCGACCGACTTCGAAGCGAGCCGGCGCGCCGCGCTCTTCACCGCCACCGCGTTCGGCAGGAGGCAGTTCGTCTGGTTCGTCGAGAGCGCGCTGACGCTCTTCAGCGACACGCCCGTGTTCTCGAGGCAGCCGCTCAAGCCGAACGTCGCCGTCGCGGCGGTCGCCGCGAGCACGCGAATCCAGCGGAATCTTCGGTTCGGTGACGACATACGGACCCTTCCCCCGACCTCTCGATTCTAACACGCCTTCCACGATCCGAAACTGGGTCGAAAAGGACACGTCGCTCAAGGAGTCGTCTCGACCGTATAGCTCACGCTCGATCCGATCGAATCGACCGCTTCGATTTCGGCGATTTCCGGGGTGTTCTGGTTCGGGACGTAGCGTCCGTCCGCGTAGAGGTAGCCCGTTCCGCTCATGAGCCGATAGGTATAAGGAGCGATTCCGCCCGAGACGACCGGCGGGTCTTGGATCGGATAGGTATAAACCCACTCCGTCACGGTGGTCGAGTCGGTCACCGTCCACTGCTGACCGCCGCCGTAAACGAGGATCCGCCCGTCGTCGAGGACCGTCATTTCGTGCGCGTAGGCGGTAGCGCTTCTCGTTCCAGCCGTACCGCTCGCCCTCTTGCAGCTCGATCGCGTCGTTGATCGCATTGCGGATCTGGCTCGACAGGTCATCGCGGATCAGATCATCCGCGATGCGGGTCTGCATGACGGCGTAGGTGCTCACTCCGCCGCCTCACGCGCTGGCGCCCACGGCATGCCGTACGCCTCGATCATCGCCGCGATCTGCCGGTCGTTACCGCCGTCGCGGTTGTGCTGGCTCCACAGCCCGTCGGCGCCGGTGGGCAAGTCGCGGATTGGGTCGCCGTCGATGACACGGAAGGTCGAGCCGGCGCGCAACGCCATCCAGTACCACCAGATGTCATCGTTCATGGGGGCGAGCTGCTTGGCCCTCTCCATGTCCACGACCTCGGGCGATAGCGGCTTTATCCCATCGGGTTTCCCAGGCGGGACGAACATGCCATGGCAGGAGGTGGGGAAGAGCAACCCAGTCGATGTCGCCATGGGCTTTGCAGTAGTCGGCCACGTCCCATACGGCGTCGCATTGCCGCCGTCGGGGCGGATCAATCGCGCCCGCCGCAACAGGATCTCCCTGTCGTCCCGGTACGCCTCGACGAAGCTGCGCACCCACGTCCTCGGGTACACAAGGTCATCGTCCGCCGTCAGGATGTAGGCGCCCGGATAGGCCTCCAGCGCCGGGATCAGCTTCTTGTAGGACCGCAGGTCATCGCACTGCCGGACGGTCAGCCCGTCCATGCGCAGAATGTGCGACGGCAGCTGCGCCAGCTCAGCCCGGCTCAGCCACAGCACCGTCTCGTCCGGCCGCATGTCCTGGTCGAGGATGCTTTTCAGCGCCTGCCCCAACATGCCGAAGCGCGGCGGGTGCGAGGTAAGTGACACGACGAGCCTGCCCGGCAGGGTGTGCTTGGCCGGCACCGCCGGCACCCACGGTTGCGGCGTCGCAATCGCCCACAGCTTCTTGCCGCCCTTGCGGATGTTGATGGCGTGGCTCGCCTTCTCCAGCATCTCCATCAGCGGGCCGCAGGTCGCCACGTCGTCGATGATGGCGGCCGCCTCGTCCACCACCAGGACCTCGGCCGAGAGCGCCGTCGGTGGTGCAGACCCCAGGCCCTCGAGCGCCGTCACCGTCGCGCCCCACGCGGTGAGGGTGCGCGCAAGATAAGCGCGCGTCACCGCGTTGCCCACCGCCACCGTCACGCGCTCGCACCCCAGGGGCGCCCAGCGCTCGGGGACCGAGTGGCTGCGGGCGCGCTCCAGACGGTCCGCGCCGACTCGAGACCGGTGCGGTTCATGAAGATCAGCCGGCGCTTCAGGTCGAAGATCAGGACTTCGATCGACTGGACGTCGTCGCGTTTCGCGAACGGACCGAATTCCGCCTTGATCTCGCGGTAGCGGGAAACCGAGAAGAATTCGCCCGAATCCGGCTTCACGAGCGCGCCGGCTCCGGTCGCGTCGAACGAGCCGTCGGGGTAGGCGGCGACCGACTGGGGTCCCCGCACGAGGACGATGAAGTGGCCTTGCTGATTCCCGCCGTCTTCCTTCGAGTACTCGATGGCGCTCCGGATCTGGAGCGTCGAGCCCTTCCACTGGGCTTTCAGCGATTCGAGGCGGAACGGAAGCGTTTCCGGGGCCGGCAGTTTCTCGAGGATCGATTCGGCGGGAAGGAGCGCGAACGACTGGGACGCGCCGGCGAGGAGCGATCCGCCGGCGGCGCCGCTCAGCGCTTGGGTTTTGACGGCTTCGTAAGCGGCTTTCGTTTCCGCGAGGTCTTTTTCGAGTTCTTCCACGCGAATCGTAGTCGCGACTGAACCCGTGGAGATCGTGCGCCGATAAGCATTGAAGAAGAGCGCGGCCGTCACGATCGCCAATCCGATGACGCCGAGAAGGGCCAGCCCGAACGCCCGAAGCCACGCGAGGCGGACGGTGAGGGTTCGGGAGGAGAGGTGGTCCTTGAAGACCACTAGCGTCAAGCGTTCGCTCATTCTAATAATGTGAGGCTAACTTTCTCACCGATCAGTGTCAACTTCGGGCACCCCCGCGCCGATACGAAGACTGATGAAGATTCTCTTTCTGAATCCTCACTTACACGACTCGCCCCTCCTCGGAACGCTCCGGGGTCTCGGCGTCGCGGCCATCGTCTGCTCCGATCTGCGCGAATGCGAGCTCGTTTTCAAGCTGCACGCCTCGAGCGTCTCGCTCTTCGTCGGTCACGA
Source organism: Amorphophallus titanum (assembly GCA_024336825.1). NCBI lineage: Eukaryota > Viridiplantae > Streptophyta > Magnoliopsida > Alismatales > Araceae > Amorphophallus > Amorphophallus titanum. Next base: position 303,618 of record JANBPO010006362.1, read on the forward strand.
CGAAGCCGGCGTCGGCATGAACGAAGTGCTGAAGACGACGCCGCGTTTCGCGCGCGTGCCGGTGATCCTCACGACCTCGAAGTGGACCGATCAGCAGTGCATCGAGCACCAAGCCGGTTCGATGGGCGCGAACGCGTACCTGCGGATGCCGGTCGAGGACAAGGAATTCATCCACGTCGTCGATCAGATCCTGAGCACCGAGCTCTCGCACGGAAAAGGATTCAGCGGGCCAATCAAGCACTGACCCGGCTGGCAGGCTGGAATACCATTCAAAGGCCAAACCCGTGAGGGATGAGCCAAAGCGGCACGACGTCGACCGCACTGGTGAAGTACACGGCTCCGGTGGCCGACCGAGCTGCTATGAACGTCGCTGAGCACGCCATCGACGATGCCAAGGCCACGGGCGGCTGGGAGGACGAGCTGTTCGACTTCTTCGACAGCCTCCTCGACGGGCGTAACCCCTTCGCGGACGCCTCGGACGACTTCATCGGCAAGGGTGGCGGCAAGAAGCCCCCGAAGGCGCCGAAGAAGGGTCGCAAGCGGGAGAACTGGGTCGAGATCGCCGTGGTCTCGGTCGGATCGAACCGCAACCTCAACGAGACGCTGCGCAACACCCTCACCGGATTCGGCAAGCTCCAGGGGGCCTTCTCCCAGAGCCTCGGCATGGAGCGTTTGAATGCCCTGCGCCTGTCGGCCGAGACCTCCGCGGGCCTGTTCTCGTCCCACCTCGCGCGCCAGCTGGACAACCTCGCCCGGAAGCACACCAAGGCCGACGGCGCCAGCTCGGCGTGGACGAGCGCCTTCGACGCGATCCGGCGCGGCACCCCCGCGGGGCTCTCCGACGACGTGCTGCCCCTGTACGAGGGCATGAAGCAGATCGCCGACGAGCTGCTGCCGACCGGCCCCGCCGACGGCATGCTCTCGAGCATCCTCTTCCACAACGCCGACATCGGCATGCTGAACCGCACCACCTACAACGTGCCGAACGGCCGCATCGGTCTGCCGTCGATGACTACGCACATGGCGCTCAATCTAGTCTGTTCAAAGGCTGGGCCTGCGACTCTTTCGTCGATCACGGTTCATTATGACCCGTTGGAGGCGACGTGATCCGCGCCATCACACCGGAGTTGGAACAACGCGCCCAGGCGCTGCGGGGCCAGGCCCAGGCGCTGCGGGACCTGCGCCAGCAGATCGACGCCAGCCACGATCCGCAGCTGATCGCCCTGCTGCGCGAATTGCAGGCACTGGCTGCCCCCGCGCCCGACGCCACCACCGAAGTCGCCATGCCCACCGCCATTGCCGTACCGATGCAGCTGGACGTCGATGGCATCGTGCTTTCCATGCTCAGCACCACTACCGTATTCGGCAGCCCGGTCGACATCACAGCCGATCACACCGGGCCGCGCCTCGGAAGAGAGCCTCCGCGAAGCAAGATCGTGATGCCGGCCTCGGCACCCGTCGTGACTCGCGTCATCTCCACACCTCACTCGGCGCCGCGATTTGCCGTGCAGCTGTATCAATCGGCTCTTCCCATCGAACCTCAGGATGTGCCGCAGCTCAACAATTTCCGCATCACGCTTCGCGTCCCTCGCTCTCTTTGCCACCTTCGCCTTGCGCCGCAGTTTCTCTATGTCGGGGTGCGACTCGTCTTTGATCTCGCGCCGGTAGATCGACATGGCCTTGCGGACCGAGATATCCGCGGCCTCAGCGACCTTTTCGAACCAAGTAAGCTGTTCGCCGTAACCAGGCTTCCAGCCGACCAGATCGACCATTGCCTCTCGCACGCTCATCTTGGTGAACTTCCCCAACATTTTTACAAATCCTCATGTTCTGTTGCGAAACATGAGGAACGCAGATGACGACTTGCCTTTGCCCTTCACCAGCGTTGGCGCGCTGGTCGGGCCGATAGTTCGAAACCTAAGTGAACCACACAGCGGTGATGATGCCGCTGATCCAACCGATGCTGAAAAGCAAACCACCGATTACGATGCCGGCCACGAGAGCGCCGCGGTCGATCGGCTCGGGGTCAAATCCGACTTCACGAGTCACAGGCATAACGCCTCCCGTGTGATTGATTTGAATTTGGAGCGAGCACGCAGATACGGGCGAGTGATCCCGCCGTTCGGGCGGCGACTGCGAAAGGCATAGAACTTGCGCGCGTATTCTGCGCATGACGGCGCGCACTGCGGAGGTCACCCCCGACTCCCCGGTGCGCGCCGAATAGTTTCGGCTGCGCTACGGCGCGGGCTGCGCGCGGTCGGGGCGTTGAATCCTTTGGGCCTTGGCTGCGCGTGGTTCCCTGTTGATTACAAATGTAAGAAACCCTTGCGCCGCAGCGACGAATACCGCGAAATGATTTTCGATTCCGCTGGTGTGCAAATTGCTGTCGTGTTTTGCTGTTCGAGTAGCCAACCTCTGGCTGGGGACAGCAAGCATGGAAAACAGGAGCGATCGGGGCGCATTCGAGCCCGTGCCACTCCACGACATCTTCGTAACGGACATCGACCGATACGAGATCATTGGACACAACGTCCGCTTTTACCTGAGCGTCGATCAGAACTCGTTCGATCCCGACAGACCTCCGGATCGCTTCATCGTCGCGAAACTCATCATCCCGTTCGAAAACCTTCCGGACATGATCAGGCAATCCATTGCCATCGTCATGGGTTCGGCCTTCGACAAGGTCAATGCCCACTTCCAGGAGCTCTTCACCTCGCTCTTCGGCGGCGGCACCGCCGAGCTAAAATTCGTGGAAAGCGCTCGAAGGACCATGCGCAGAAGCCGCCGCTCGATCCGCACCTGAAGGCGCTGGAGAACGTCACGAAATCGCCAGCCCCGCGCCAGAGCCGATCGGCTCGGGGGATGATTACGCGGCCGATGTCGCCGTCGCGGCGCAGTTCATGCCGCTGGTCGAGCAGGGCAGGGCGGGCAGCCTGGTCGAGGCCGCGATCCGTTTCGCCATCGGCCACGAGTCCATCGCCCCCGCCCTCATCGGCGTCGCCTCCCTGGCGCAGCTCCAGGCGGCCCTCGATGCCGCGGCGAAGGGACCGCTGGTGGTCTAGAGCGGCGCTTCCATCGCGGCGATGCGCCAGGACTCCGGCTCCGTCGCCGCCGCCTGGTACCATTCCTCCATCAGCGGATGGGCGCGCACCGCGTCGCAATAGGCGCGGCTCGCGGCGCTGAGTTCCGGTTGATAGGTCAGGAACCGGCACACCACCGGCGCGTACATCGCATCCGCCATGGTGAAACCGGCGCCGAACAGATACGGCCCGCCGGCGCCGAAACGGCCGCGGCAGTCGCGCCAGATCGCCTGGATGCGCTTGATGTCGCTCACCGCCTCGTCGGGCGGGGTGAAATCGGGGAAATCATGGCCGGACTCCATCGGCAAATTCTGTCGCAGACCCACGAAGCCCGAATGCATTTCGGCCGAAACCGCGCGCGCCACCGCCCGCGCCCCGCGATTTTCCGGCCACAGCGAGTAAGCGCAAGCCAGTTCCGCGACATATTCGCAGATCGCCAGACTGTCCCAGATCACCAGATTGCCATGCTTCAGCACCGGCACCTTGCCCGACGGCGAACACAGCTCGATCTTCGCCTTGGTGTCGTCCTGGCGCAGCTCGACGATGGTTTCGGTGAAGGGCAGTTGCGCCTGTTTCAGCGCCAGCCAAGGACGCAGCGACCAGGAGGAATAGCGTTTCGTGCCGATGACGAGCTCAAGATTGGCCATGGAACCTCGCAGCGAATTGATCGAGACTGCTGTTACCTGTTTTGAGTGTTTGGAGCAACGATGACCTTCGATCCCCATTTCGCCGCCGATGGGACCCCCGATCTGCCGATCCTGGCGTTCGGCAAGGCCAGGTGGATCAGTCCGACGAACAGGAAGTTGGCCGGCATCTTGTCCGTGAAACGCGGCCGGGCAATGTCTCGTTGCGGCGTATACAGGTACGTCTCGGCCAGTTCATGCACATCGGCTTGCGTCAGCCGCGCGGCCGTGGCGACGGTGTCTCCAGGACATCCCAATGACTCGCCCATCTCCGTGATGAGCCGTCCGAGGATCTCGCGTTCTCCCAAGGCAGGCCGAAGGCTTTTCGACCCTTGCGCTCGGCGTCATGGGCTCGGCGTATTATGTCGGCTTCGTCGCCGGCTGCCTGACCGGGCCCTACATCATCCTGCGCGCCGGCCACATCCGCGCCTTCGCGGCGCTGGTCGCCATCGCAGCCACCACCACCCTCGCCTATGCGCTGTGGCCGACGCCGCTGGCCTGGAGCGGACTGCGCCTGATTACCGGCTTTGCGCTGGCGGGCTTTTTCCTGGTGATCGAAAGCTGGCTCAACGACGGCGCGACCAACGACACCCGCGGTCTCGTGATGTCGGCCTATGTCACGATCAACTATGTCGCCGTGGTGATCGGGCAGATGCTGGTCACGCTCCATCCGGTGGAGCAGGACGGCACCTTCATGATGGCGGCGATGCTGGCGGCGCTGGCCATCGTGCCGGTGGCGATGACGCGATCGACGAGCGGCTTGACCCGGGCTTCGGTCACGACGATGGAGGGAAGAATTTGCTGGGGCTCGGAACCGGCTTCCTGAGCGAGTGCGGCAGGCGCAAGCACGATCGAAAATGCCAGCCAGGCGGCGGCTGCGGAGATCGGCGGCGAACTCGGTCGTGCAGGCGGGTCCGCCGAGCACGTCGATGGCCGCCCGTCTGTGGGCAGCCTCCGATCCGTCCTCCAGACTGTCGAGGATCTGGCTGTAGTGGAACGAGGCGAGCGCCTCCTCGGCATCGGTGAGGTGACTCTCGGCGCGGCTCTGCTCACCCCGTTCCTGCCCGACCGCGTCGTGGGACTGGGCCTGACGGCGTTCTCGGGCAGCCTCCTGACGATGTACCTCCGAACACCGGCCATGCACCGACCGGGGAGCGTGTGGCCGACGCCGGCGGGCCTGGCGTTGGTGGCAGAGGCCGTGGTCGCGGGGCGACGGATCACGGAGGCCACGCTGGAACCGCTGACGGCGGAGGAGCGGCGCTTGCTGTTGTCGTTGCTGCGAAAGATCAGCTGAGAGAAAAACGAAAGGAACCTGGTCATGGCGCTCGCTGCCCTGCGTGACCGCCGCCGCCACGCGGCCACCGAAGCCGATGCTGCCCATCAGCAGCATGCCGAGGACCGAGAGAAGGGCGAGCGCGACGATCATCTCGATCAGCGTGAAGCCGGCGGTCGAAGCCCGGGATCGGTTCGGCGATGTGTGCCTTTCGATCATGGTTTTGCCCCGAGCCGCACGCTGTCGAGAGACAAAGTGTGCGTATTGGCGCCAACTCGCCAGGAAACCGTCTCCCTAACCCCAAATTGTGTGAAGAGTTCTCAAAGATTATGACTAATGAATTTGAAATGAGCTCAATGGGTGAGCTCAAACTGTTTCTTGGACTGCAGATTGCACAAACAAAGGATGGAACATTCTTCTCTCAGTCCAAGTACACAAGGGATCTACTGAAGAAATTCAAGATGGACAACCTCAAGGATATAGCTGCTCCAATGGGTACCTCAACAAGCCTGGATGAAGATCCTATAGGTAACCCTGTAGACCAAAAGCTATATAGAGGTATGATCGGATCCCTTTTATATCTTACAACATCTAGACCAGATATTCAATTCTCTGTGTGTTTCTGATTCAAGCTATGAGTCAGTAGAAGCCTCACTCTGGTTTGAGTGGGGGGTGGACATAGGTCTGTGGGTAGCTGACCGAATCACCTAAAAATTCCTTGTGCAGTGTGGTTTGTTTGTGAGTCTGATCCTTCTCTTCTACCTCACTTCACAGGGTTGATTGTGTGTTGGTTTCGATCATTGTTCAGCACTGATACACCACCAAGTGTTTGTCATTGGTTCTACCTGAAAAGTTAATTAGTCGTATGCATTTTAGTTCAGATCCATGAAGCATTTCAGCGGTTTTAGTTTTAGTCTAGTTAGATTTGGGTTTGAATTTTTAATTCGAGCATATTTGTATAAGGGGATCTATTCACCCCCCCTCAAGATATCGACCTTGCACCTAACACTTGGTATCAGAGCGAGGTTCCCCAACATGTGGTCCAACGTCCAGGGGAGAGCTATTGAGGTGTAGTCTCACAGTTTTCAAGCTAAAGGTTATTCGATTAACAGACCACCATTCTTTACTAACAATAACTATCCTTACTAGAAGAGCAGAATGCAGGTTTTTATGACTGCTCAGAGTTATGAGATGTGGAGGGTTATCGAGAAAGGACCTTACAAGCTCCCAAAGAATGAGGATAACTAGACAAGAGAGCACATACGTTAGTCAACAGTCAACTGGATCGAGCACCCTCAATGCAATGCAGTGTGCCATTCATCCTGAGGAATTCTCAAGGGTCTCCACATGCCAATCAGCCAAGGAGATGTGGGACCAGCTAGATGTAATTTATAAGGGTACAACTGAGGTAAGAGCCACTAATGGGAATTGACGCCGAGCATGTATAGTTTATTTTACATTTATGTCCTTTTAATTTGTGTTTATATCCTTGGGAAAGTATGTACGCAATTGTAAGGCTTTATAAGCCATCGAGTCATTCCCTTGGATTGACGGTCTGTGTCCTCTCTCCTCCTTTGGTTCACTAGTCATCATTTCCTTCTCTCGCATATAGATAGCCTTAAGCAAGGGAACCCGAGGAAGGAGGACGAAGGTAAAAGAAGGGGTGGATTTTTCTGCCTACAACGTGCACATTTGATTTCACGCCAGACGAGTCTTCAGGAGTATCTTCAATAAGTGGTCACATGTTGGATTGCGAGCCACTTCATTACTAGATCGAATAAGTCAAAACGGTTCTGGATCCTATGTTAATAGCTTGTAAAATCTGCATCGACCGTGAGTTACCACCAACTGTACCAGCATCGACCTTATAGTCAACTTCAGGTACATCAACTTTACTAAGTGTTCACAGAGGCATTTCATCAAACACACTCTTCATACAGTGACTAAGTGTACACAAACTTGGTAAGAAATAATGAACAAATGTGCACTGACCTTAATAGTCTATGAACAAAGGTGCTTTGACTGGGATGACACATTGTATGAAGGTGCATCGACCTTAGTGATATTGTGAGCAAATGTGCACAGACCTTAAGTTGCTAACTTACAAAATGTGCATTGACCCTTGTGCATTCTACCAAGATGGGCATCGACCTTATGTTCAAACTAGCATCGACCTTAGTTGCTTGAAAGCAAAACTAGCGTCGACCTTGGGTGCTTGAAAGCAAATCTAGCATCGACCATAAATGCTTGAAAGCAAAACTAGCATTGACCTTAGTTGCTGGTTGAATAAAGTATGCACCGACCTTGATGCAGACCAACAGAATGTGCACCGACTTTCATGACTGCATAGTGCACAGGCCTTCTATATGCATGGGCAGTAATATGCATTGACCTTGTATGCATGTGAATACTGAGATGCATTGATTTTGTATGCATGTGAACAGTAATGTTCACGGACCTTCTATATGATCGGATCCCTACTTTATTTGACTGCATCCCGACAGGACATCCAGTTCAGTGTTTACCTTTGTGCTAGATTTTAGGCTAGTCCTAGAGAATCCCACTTGACTGCCATCAAACGTATCTTTAGATATCTTACCGGAACTCAAGATTTGGGATTATGGTATCCGTCATCATGTGATTTATCTCTTATTTCTTATTCTGATGCGGACTACGCTGGATGCAAGCTGGATCGTAAGAGTACTAGTGGCTATTGCCAGTTTCTGGGCGGGTGTTTAGTTTCTTGGGCCTCCAAGAAACAACACTCGGTTGCTCTCTCAACTGCAGAAGCAGAATATGTTGCTGCACAATCAACATCGTTTTCTTATTTTTCATTTTGCATATCACATAACAAGAGAGATTCATTCAGATTCTTAATCTCATTTTCCAATGATGAGATATGCAAGTTGGATTCAAGAACTTCTTTTTCACACAGAGCGAGCTTCTCATTCAACAAGGAATTAACAGTTTTGAAGCTTGCAATCTCTTGTTCCAAAACATGAAGATTTTCAGCATCATTTTCAACAATGACATGCTTCCCTTTTTCAAACATATGAATTTTCTCTAGCAATAAATTATTTTGTTGTTTCAGATCATCAATCTCTTCAGCAAGTCTAGCATTTTGAACAAGTTCATCAATCAAAAATTGATCACTATCTGAACAACTCAATTTTCCTTTGGGTTGTCTTTCTATGTTTTCAAGTTCTGAAATTTTAGCCATTAAGGTTTCATTTTCTATTTTCAGAATTGAAATAGTTTCCTTATGACTATCAACCTCAAGCATGGACGACTTACTTAATTTCTCAAAGTTAGCACATTTTTCACATGAGAAATTACTAACATGAGAGCATTCAATTCTCTTTTTCAATTTCTTATTTTCAGATTTTAAGGCTTTGTATCTATTAGCCAACTCATCATAAGCATCCATCAGTTCATCAAAGGAGATTTCCTCATTATCAGAATCAGAGGTAGAAGTTACCTTTGAACTCACCTCGGTTTGACGCTCAATTTGATTGCTTGCAACTAAGCAATCATCGTCATTGAAACATTCTTTTTGGGCTTCGCTCAGCCCGTCCAAGATGTCTTTGGCAGATCTGCAATCAGAAACAAATGGAAATGTGTCAATGCATACTGCAGCTTTAAGAGCATTCAAGACAAAAAGATTTTCAGAATTCTTTTTCCTATGTTCATCAGTCCAACTTAACTCATTTTCTGGTAAAATGTGAGGACCATTAGTGATTAATCTCATGAGCTTGGGATCAATCCCAGAAGTCCAAACACACAATTTTCCAAGCCATGATGTAAAATCAAAACCATCAAATACAGGAACAGAATGCACACTAGCCATCATGAAAATGATCTTTTCTCCAAGACCGTGAGGTCTATAAAATAAAAAATCAGAGACTAGGCTCTGATACCAATTGTTGGCCCAGATAGAGATGGCGGACAAGAAGGGGGGTTGAATTGTCCCCTTGCCGAGATGGCGGATTTTAAAAACTTTTCTTAACTGAACACAATATTACCCAGATTAGACAAGAAGTATAAACGGTTCTCTTGTTCTTTTACCCAATTTTGCCTGCAGTGCCCTTTCAGGTTTTCACCACAGCCAGGTTTTAGCCATTTTTGCCCTTGTTCGGAATACTCGAACAAGTCTGGCGGGGTATCTCTATTTTCAACCCCCTTTTTTTTTGTTTATCATGATTTTCATCTAGGACCTTTGACTCCAAGATCCAAGGGTGTGAAGTTTCGTCGTCCCCCCGAGGTAGAGAACCCGGGTTGACCTCAAGTATCCAAAGGTGGCTCAGGTACGAGGCCTTTTGCCAAAAGCGCAGGTTCCATTGTTAATGTAGGGTTTTACATTAACGCAAGGGATGGGGTTTGATCATCTATCCAGACGGAAGGTCCAGATGGATTCATGGAGATGGATGTGGTAGCTCAGGCACGAAGCCGTTCGCTGAAGAGGTTTGTTTCATCGTTAATGTAGGTTTGACATTAACGCAAGGACATAAGATTCAACGATCCACCCAGACGGAAGGTCTGGATTGATTCACGAAGAACGCATGAGATGGAGTTTGATCATCTATCCAGACGGAAGGTCCGGATAGATTCATGAGGATGTATATGGATGGCGGCTCAGGCGCGAAGCCGTTCGCCGGAGACGCGAATTTTATCGTTAATGTGAGGTTTTACATTAACGCAAGGATATATAGGGTTTAATAATCCACCCGGACAGAAGGTCCTGGTTGATTCAAAGGGAATGCATGGGTATGGTAGCTCGGGCACGGAGCCGTTCGCTGGAGGTGTGGGTTTTATCGTTAATGTGGGTTTAACATTAACGCAAGGACGTAGGATTTAATAATCTACCCAGACGGAAGGTCTGGATTGATTCAAGAAGAATGCATGGGTGATGTTCCCTTTCAGAATCCTTCACCCTTTCTTTTCATTTCATCATCATTCACTTTATTATTTTTTTTTCTCTTTTCTCTTTTTCCTTTCTTTTTCTTTTCTTTTCTTTCTTTTCTCTCTTTTTTTTCTTCTTCTCTCTTTTTTTTTCTTTTTTAACCATCGCTATCTACCGACTCTTCATAGGATAGGGGTGCGGCATGATAGAGTCTCAGATGTTTACCATTAAGGGGTGAGAACTGTATGTCTCCCCGGTGGTTAACAACCACGTAGGCCCCGCCTTCATATACTCTCTGAACTACATAGGGTCCTTCCCAATTTGCAGCCAGTTTTCCTTTTGGGTTGGAAGCCATGACCCCTTTTCTTTTGACCATAACAAGGTCACCTTTCTTAAATTCTCGCCCCTTGACGAGTTTTCTCTTTTTTTCTTTTCTTTCTCATTATCTCCTCTCTTTTTTTTCTTCTCTTTTTTTTATTCCTTTCGTTTCTTTTGTTCCTCTTTTTTCTTTTTCTTTTTTCCTTTTTCTTTGTGGCGTTTCGGTTTCCTTACTTATAAATGGGGGAGAGGGAGTTCGAAACGGTCCCCACCGTTTGAACTCCCTCACCCTTTCCCTCTCTCTCTTTCGTCGACCGCACGAACCCCCTCCCCCTTCCTCTTCCTCTTCCTCTTCTTCCTCCCCGTCGAGGGACCGGACGCCGCCGCCGTCGTCGCTGTCGTCGTTGCCTTCGTGGTGAGGAGGCCACCGCGGAGCCCCCTCTCTCCTCCTTCCTCTCCCTCTATCTTCTCTTTTCTTCCTCTCCTCTCCCACTCTTCTTCCTGTTCTCCTTCTCTGGCCGACGGGAGACGGAGCCCTAGGGCTCCCTTTCTCCTCTCCTTCCCCTCTTCTCCCTTCATCTCCCCTCCTTCTCTCCCCTTTTTCCTTCTTCTTCCTCAGCCTCGACGCCGGGGACGGCCGCCGGGGGCGTGCCGCGGACGGGTGCCGGAGCGTGCCGGTGAGGCCTCCCCACGGAGTGTGCCGGTGAGGCGTCGGGGCGAGTGTACCGGGGAACCCCGCCTTGGGTGTGCCGGCGTAGGCACGGATGAGTGTGCCGGGGAAGCCCACCTTGGGTGCGTCGGGGAACGGGTGGCACTGATGTGCCGTTGAGGGTTTCTTCAAGGTGCGCCGGGGAAGCCCCCCATGGGGTGTGCCGGTGAGACGTCAGGGCGAGTGGGTGTGCCGGCGAACACTCGGGCGGGGGCGTGCCGGTGAGCAGAGTGTGGGGGCGCGCCGGCGAGCGCGCGTATGGGTGTGCCGGTGAGCGGAGGGCACGAGTGCGCCGGTGAAGCCTCCAAGGAGAGCGTGCCGGTGAAGCACACTAGCGGGGAGTGTGCCGGGGAGCGCGCGAAGCGTGCCGGTGAAGCCCCGCTCTGGGGTGTGCCGATGAAGGCTCCGCGAGAGAGTGCACCGGTGAGCGCATGGGTTAGGGTGTGCCGGGGAGCACACAGGGTAGGAGTGTACCGGCGAGCGTCCGAGGGAAGCGTGCCGGTGAGCGGTCTGATAGGGCGTGCCGGGGAAGGCATGGCAGGGCGTACCGGTGAAGCTTCAGGCGAGGGCTATGAAGTCCAGTTGACTCACGGTGTTGCCCTGCGGGGCTCACCACCACTTTGTTGGGGCCGTCACTCCTTGTGGGCTTAAAATTATGGCACGACTTTTGATGATGAGTTTAGTTACTATCACCCACCTCAACAAAAGTGGTAAACAAGAGTAACAACAGCTACGATAACAACAATAATAACAACAATAACAACAGAAAATGACAACGGTCAGGACGACAAGAACGACGAGCTAAGGAAACATGAAACCTCTACGCTAGCCCGATTCACAACAAGGGAACCTCAACCACTGGCAGGGGTCACCGACCCACAGTGAAACCATCATCCTACTATAGGGAAGAAACCTCAGATGACACGGAAATGATGACCTGGTGAAAACACCGACAAGGCCACACGGCCAAGCAATCACAACCTCCACCCTCGGGAGGACAACTACACATTGGCAGCCTATGTCTTGAGGTAAGGCCAATGAAAGGACCCTGCCACACGCACAGGGTGACACACTACCGTCTGCCGGAAGGGCCATGACAATGTTGTCGGTAACTCAACCTTAACCGGGATTGGGTCCACTACTCAGCTTACACAACAAGGCTAGATGCATCCACTGACATCTTATACTACACCAAAGCCTCAATTGCGCACACACTACTAACACCCGATCTCAGGAGGAGCAGAGGAGACACTCTCACACACCACACCCTAGGACTGGTTGGGACTCGCACCTCTGCGTCCATTAGCACAGACGTGTCCAGCTACCCAACATGGGGTACGCACCACTTCGTCCATCAGCAGCGTACTCATATCCCAACCAAGGTATGTATGCTCAGGCGGTCTCGCCTTAGAATAAGGAGCATTGTACACACTAGGCAGTTTCACCCGGTCCAACATGATCGACAACTGGGACACTCCTCAGTCTCACGGAGTCCCAGCGAACTCTATTATTCACAGTCTCATGGGAAACACCAGAAATATGTACATACACACGCAAACCCTAGTATGACACTCAGGGTTGTTAAAGAACCACCCCCAACCGGATAACAAAGACTAGCGGACATCGGCCCACTAAGTCACACGAAAACCTTCATGCCGTGACCCACTTAGGAATATCAAGAGGATGTAGCTTACCGGCAGGCTTTTGATGTTCCACCTTAACTTGTTGGAAAGTAAGGCATCGGGATACGAATTCTGCCACTTCTCTTTTCATATTCGGCCACCAAAAAGTCCTTTTTAAATCTTGATACATCTTGGTAGCTCCTGGATGAATAGTATATCTTGACCTGTGTGCTTCATCCAAAATCTTCTTCTTAAGTTCGGGACAATCCGGTATACATGTTCTTCTCCCCTTTTTTTGTTCTTTTCCATTTTTTTTTTACCTCTTCCTCTCGTTTTTTCCTTTCGTTTTCATTTTCTCCCTTTTGTTCTCTCTCTTTTTTTGTTTTCTTTCTTCCCCTTTTTTTTTGCTTCGGCCCCACCGCTATAAATAGGGGGGAAGGGGGGGTTCGAACGGTCACCCGTTCGAATTCCCCTTCTCCCTCTCTCTTCCTCTTCCTCCTTCCATCGACCGAGCGAGAGCCCCCCTTTCCTTCTCTTCCCTCCTCTTCCCTCTTCACCTCCGGTGCCGGCCGCGAGCTCCACTGCCACCATCGCCGCCGTCGTCATCTTCTTCTCCATCGGGGTGAGGAGGCCGCCGCGGCGCCCCTCCCTTCCCTCTTCTTCCTCTCTTCTCCTCTCTCCCTCGTCCTCTCCTTCTTTCTTCCTCCTCTTCCTCCTCTCCTTAGTTCGACGGGGGCCGGAGCCCTAGGGCTTCCCCTCCCCTTTCTCTCCCATTCTCTTCCTCTTCCTCTTCTTCTCTCTTTCCTTCTCCTCTTCTTCCCCTTTTCTTCTCCGGTCACGGGGAGGGGCCGCCGGTAGGGCGTGCCGCGGAGGGGACACCGGAGCGTGCCGGCGAAGCGTGCAGAGGGGGGTGCACCGGTGAAGGATCCACCGAGTGTGCCGGTGAAGAGGTGGCACGGGGTGTGCCGGTGAGCGGGGGGCTAAGGCATAGCACGACTGTACCGGCTAGGGTCCCGATGGGTGTGTCGGTGGAGGCTCCAACGGGCGTACCGGGGAGGACAGGGGATGTGAGTGTACCGGTGAGCGCATGGGTTGGGGTGTGCCGGCGAGCACACGGGTGAGCGTGTCGGGGAACCCCACCTTGGGTGCGTCGGGGACGGGTGGCGCTAGCGTGCCGCTGAAGGTTCCTTCAGGGTGTGCCGGGGAAGCCACCACTAGTGGGTGTGCCGGCGGGCGCGTTGGGGCGTGTCGGCGAAGGCCCACCTCGGGGCGTGCCGGGGAGCGCGTCAGGGCGGGTGTGCCGGCGAAGCCACGGGCGAGTGTGTGCCGGTGAAGCCCGTGGGAAGGCGTACCGGGGAAGCTTCATACAAGGGTTGAGGAGTCCGAATTCCTGCAGTTGACCCACGGTGTTGCCCCGCGGGGCTCACCACCACTTTGTTGGGGCCGTCACTCCTTGTGGACGCGCACCCGTGTTTCCCCTTTACGCCTTTGGCCTAGGGGAAACTCTGCCGAAATTTCGTCAGAATTTGACGGAGACGATTATCATCAAGCGTTGTGGAGTTGTGAGTGCTTGCTTGAATCCAGTGTTTATCTACCATCTTTGCCATTTAGTTAAATTTGTTTAAAAAGGGTGGGCAATCAATTCACCCCCCTCTCAATTGCCTCCTAACCGGACCAACACTACCCATACAGGCTCGCCCGGAACTTTGGCTATGACCAGGGGATCTCACCGAATCGGGAGTTCCCTTTGACGGGTCGAAAATACAGAGGGAAGGACACGCACTTACTGGCAGCAGTGTGGTGGGACTTCTACTGCCACCGAGAGTCAGAGCGGCTTCCGATGCCGTGGTAGGGATTTCGAGGACAGTTCGACGTTAATTACGCCAGGTGGTGGTTCGAGCACAGCCACTTGTATCGGCAGAAGGCCTCTGTGATCCGGAAGGCAGAGGAGAGTCATTTCCTGAGGGAGGATTTGCCTCCCATTCCCCTGGACGATGGCTACCTGAGGACCTGCGTCACTCAGATCTACCAGGAGGTTGAGCGGCTGGTGGAGCAGTGGCCCCGGGGCACCCGGGGCTCGTCGTCTGGGAGCCGAGGCAGTGGTGGACGTCCGGGGTGAAGGTGCCTTGACCGAGGGTGCCGAGGACCTGGTGGACCTAGTTTCTGGCTGATTGTGGCTTTAGGAGCAGGGGATCGCTGGAACGTGTGCTCCCAGAAGGGAGCTTTATTGATACAGTTGTCGATGACTGGAGGTGGCACATCGGCCATGCAATTGGGTCAGCTGGACCTGTGGAGTTTATGTCCCAGATCAAGTGTGCCCACACTCTGAGGGACATTCGGGAGGCCATTGCGAAGGTGGCCCGGGCGCTGGCGCTGAGGCCAGAGCAGCTTGCGCCCTTGCCATTGACCCCCTTTGGGGCCTTAGGTAAGGTTCATTCTTTAGCATACTGCCTTAGCTTGGTTGCTTTCTGCGACTTGTTACTGAGGCATTGTGTGTTACTGTGTTTGTTGACAGGTCCTGCGACAGAGGGGGATCACCCCTCCATGGAGATGTCCTCAAGGAGTGTCGACGGAGGTCCGCAACCTAGGTGGAAGTGCCCTCATGTGGAGGCTACGACAGCTGAGGTTGGCTGGTCCTTTGGAGGACTCGCGACTAGCGATCAAGCCGAGGCAGAGACAGCTTGATGTGACACAACCTCGGACCTACACAAGCAAGCACAATAGCGAACCGAACGGGCCGAAGTCGGCGGCCAACTCACACGGCACTCACCCCGAACCCGTGGGTGACTCGGCGGTTAATGTGTTACAACCAAAATGTACCTCCACGCAGGGAGGGGCCTTCAGCCGGCCAAGCGGGGAGGGGAGAGACGAGGACGACGACTCCACGCGGTGCCGGTGCCGGATCGGGTCCTTTGCTGGAACATGGTACCGATCACTGTTCCCAGAATTTCTGTGGAAGCTCCCGACCTCAGATGATAGCAAGACCGGTGCCGAAACTTTCGTGATTGGCGATGGATGGTACAAAAAATTTGGCGGTGGCCGAAGATGACATCGCTGGGTGTGGCGGGGCTGAAAGCAGAGCCTCTGTTTACTATCCCAGACTGTTGCAGCAATACAGCTTCAGAAAGGCGAGGTCGCCACGGATGGCCCCGAGCTCCGATTTGGGCACGGTCAGTGGGGATGGGACCGCTGTTGAGCCTTCTTCGCAACGAGACCCACGGGGGTGCCAGAAGATGTCAGGGTAGACCGATGTGTCTTGAGCACTGATGGGGTGTCAGTTCTGTCCCAGAGTGGACAGAGCTACGCACCTAGAGGAGAAATAGAAGAATAATTCGTTCCGAAGGCCGAATGGATCCCCGTTTCTTGGAGGTGGAAGAAGAGTAGGAGTAGAAGCTGTCGGTCAAGCCCCGTTGTCAGATCTTCCAGATACAGGTCATGGTAGTGTCTGAAAGTGCCCTGAAGTTGCTATCTGGGAGTTGACTGTGCAATCTGGGTAGATTGCTTCTCCCGGCCAGCCACGGAGTCGGATGAGGGCGAGACGACCTCCACTGCGTAGTAGACTCGGAGACACTTCTTTCGGTACCTCTTGTGCCTTTAGGGACATCGGGATGCAGCCGTGGTGACTCCTGCAAGATGCTGGTCTTCTGGGTGACAGCAGGCAGGATGGCAGCTTCCACTTGATAGCACTAGAAAGGGAGGGGATGGGGGTGAATGGTGGAGGAGGGGGATGGGGTGGTGAGATGTTGTTGTAGGGGAGGTGTGGAGGGGCTGGAGCAAGGGTGGAAGTAGGGAGGAAGGGTGCTGGACGCAGGGGAGCTGGTCTTGCAATGGATTTTCCCTAGTGAGGAGAGGGTGGGAGGAGGATGAAGGAAGGTGGAGGAGAGAGGAAGGGGGCGGCCTCCCTATGGAGGTTTCCCTCCCTTGGGTGGCCTAGGGGTTGTGTAGGGGTGGAGGGAATTTCAAATATGCCTAGGGTGGGGTGAGATTCCACCTTGGGAAGATGGAGATCTCCTTGGGGGAGGGAAAGATTTTGTGGGGAAGGGAGAGATTTGAATCCCCCATGGCTTCCTTCAATCTTCCCCGTTCCCAAGAGGAGTCTCTCCCTCAAGGGCTCCTAGAAGATCCTTCTAGGATTATCTCCTTCCCATCTGGAGAGGGCTCCACCCCTCCTCCGTCCTCCATCCCTATGGAGGGCGCCCAGTCCACTCCGTCCTTTTCTCCCCCTTCTGCCAATTCCATTCTTCAAATGATGGCCCAGTTGGATCCGGCCCAACTTCAGGCCGTCTACCAGGCCATGCAGGGGCCCAATACCCCACCTCCTACGATTATGCAAGGCCTATCCAATACTTCCATGGTCCAACCTAGGGTTGATGGGCCTTCCATCCAGCATGCTCCAATTGATCTTACTCCGGTCCAGCCTAGGGCCATCACCTTCTCCAACCTTGAAGCGGGCCAATCCTCGGCATCGGCCCAACAATCTTTCAATAAGGGAAAGTCCACTCTCCCTTCCTCCTTCCAAGTGGATCACCATACCTCCGGCCCATCGGTGCCACAAGTCCTTGTGGGCCCAGCCGATTTTATGCGCCCTCAGGAAGGGACAGCCCAAGTTCATCCCAGTTTGGGTCATCCGTCGGCCCAATACCCTTCTTATGGGCTTTCTCCTACTCCCGTTGCTTATCCCTCTGCCCCTGCTTATGGGCTGTCTCCACCTTCAGTTGCCTACCCTTCCGCTCCTCAGGTTCAGGCCTCTTCTTTCACTGCCCCTACTCCATCTAGGGAGCAGGAACTCCTTGATAAATGGGCCACCATGCAACAACAACTCGACTTTCTTCAGAAGCGCGTTGGCCCACAATCCTTGGCAGATGTCCATGTCCTTAGTTTCCAGAATATCTGATTTCCCCCTCAATCTGAGCTCCCTAATTATCGAAAGTACGACGGGAACGGTAATCCCTTCATTCATGTGAGGGACTTCTTATATGAGTCAGCGCAATTCCAGTATGATGATCGCCTTATGGCATATTTATTCCGCCGATCACTGGATGGGGTTGCACTGGAATGGTTTTATTCTCTGTCGTTGGAAGATGCCGAGAGTTTTAAAGTGGTCAAGGACAAATTTATTCAGCGGTTTCAAGACCGAGTGGGCCCAGAATATTCTTTCACAGATTTAGTGGCCGAGAAAATAAAATCTGATGAGGAGTTTGCAACATATGCTGACAGATGGAGGCAGATGGCCGCCAGGGTGCCCGGTCATATCCCGGAGGAAGAGAAGGTCAAGCTGTTAATTTCCAATGCTACTCCGACCTTCATTGGCGGAATACATGAATCGAGGGTTCAGGAAATAACCTGCATTTGTATATAGTTAACTAAATGTTAGATATAAAATAACCTAAAGAATAATGTATCATTACAAATAATCACTCACCAGCTGCATGCAAGTCGTGGTGTAATGTGGTGTCCCATCTATGGTCAATAATTTTCCACCACTTTGCATATTCTTTGGGAAGGGATTCCTGCAACTCCATTTTGGCACGGTCCATGGCCTCATACAGATATCCCATATCATTCTTCTCATCGCCATCCACCATTCTTAGGACCTTCACGAGGGGGGTGACTACTTTCATGTATCGTGAGACCCTGCCCCAGAATTTGTTGTCGTCCACGATGTGGCAGATATCCAAATAATCCATCTGAGCATCAGCATTAGACTTGTCGATGTATTCCCGCAGGGCATTGTAGTATATGAAAGCTTTCAGCTATTTCTTATACCTGTGCAAAGAAATGAAATTTGAATCAAATACGGATCATAACTGAAGAGGGGTGATCTCGCACTGGATCATGAGCCGTCCGATCTTGTTGTCGTCACCACGAATGAGAGATCTACAAGCCAAGAAACGGATCAGAGGAGCCCAGGGTGGGAACTCCGGGGAAAACCCTCCGATGCTTAAGTCAGCGAATTGGCGGAGCATAGGTGGAACGAAAGTAGGAGAAAGAGTATAGGACTCGATATCGCTCTCCACCAACGAGTGTGGTGTTGAGTGCTCAGGATCACCTTGCCTTCCCGAGGGCTTCCTTGGAGTTTATATAGCTGCTAGCCCTCGTGGCTAGAGACAGGACATCTGGAGGGACCTGGGGGTGTTATGTCCCAGAGGAGGACTCTTTCTTCTTCCCGGTCCCTTTGAGTTTCCCTTCTCTGAGCGATAGCGAGACTCTCGTCGGGAGATATGCATTGTCCGTTGGGGGTCCGAGCGAAGGATACTCCCTGGTGAGGTGCTTGGGCTTCTCCCGAGCGTGGAGGGCAGCGCTGTGATGGTTATGCTCGAACGCCGATTAGGCTTTTTCCGAGCGACCGTTACTCGGACTTCCGGGCCGAGGGGCCGCCTAGGAAGATCTGATCTGAGCTTGTTTGGGCTTCGAGATAAGTGGGCCCATTCGTGGGGTTGTCACTTGGTGAGCTCGGCCTGGTTGGGTCGAATTGGGCCTGGTTGGGCCAGTCTGGACCTGGTTTGGCCGTCCCGATCCACGCGTATATCCAGGCTGTGGATTTATCCCTCTCCACTTGCCGATGATGTTAACACTATGACTCATCTTTGAGCTTCATGTGCTTTTCATCATTGAGTTTCATATCTTTTTTAAATTTTGAGAATCATATGTTTTTGATAATATTAATCCATAAATATCCATGAGTTTTTGTGAACTCAGGATCATCTTTTGATAAAAAAAATGGCCAAATGCACAAAATCAGGTCAGTTGCATGAAAATGAAGAAGCCAAGTCAACTCTGCCAAGTAGACAGCACCGCCATGTCAAGGGTGTCAAATAGACCCGTATCGGTGACAAATGGAGCCGTATCGGTGACAAATAGACCTGTATCGGTGAAAAATAGACCCGTATCAGTGTAAAATGACTTAGAAGTGTGAAAAATAGCTGGCAGCGCAGAATGCTTGAAAAGCAAAGAAGAAGAGTTGACTCAAGAAGACTCTGGAGTCGACTCCAAAAATAAAGAAAGTCTCAAGATATAAAAAGGCCTTTAGCGACGGATTAATGGTAAAAAATACACCATTAAGGGAGATAAATAGCTGGTTAAGGGTGAAAAATACCTTTGTAAGGGTGAAAAATAGGTTTTGAAGACTGATAAATGGGTTGTTATGCTGAGAAGCTGGAAGGAGAAGAAGAAGTCTTGAAGACTTCGTTTGAAAGCCGAGGTTAACTCAAGTCATAGTGGACAAGTCAATGTTGACCCGATCAAAGTCAATGCGAGTCAAGAGATTCCAACCAACTTCATCTTCAAGATTGACTCAAGTCAAAGTTGACCCAAGTCAAAGTCAACATCTATCAAAGTCAACAAGTCAAGCTCAGTCCAGTCCAAGCTCCAGTCAAAACTAGCTAGAGTGAACATGGAGTTGAACAAGAGAGAGAGAGAGAAGAACTTCATGGGGAACAAAGCCACGAAGCAAGAAGAAGAGCTGACTCCTTTGGCAAATTGAGTCAACTCCAGGCAGTCCAAACCTCAAGCAAGCAAAGGTGTGAAATGAAACACAAGGGGAACAGTTAGCAAGCTTAGTGGTGACAAATAGGTACCTAAGGGTGAAACATAGGTACCTAAGGGTGAAAAATGGCTTCTACAATGGATTGCCAGTGTAAAATGTTGTTGACTATCAAATGGAGTTGACTCCATTTGTCTATGGAGTCGACATAGCTATGTTGCAAGCCAGCTGAATGTTGAACTGCACAAAGCAGACCAAGGGCGACGGCTATCTAGCGGCTAAGGGTGAAAAATAGGTACCTAAGGGTGAAAAATGTACACCTAAGGGTGACAAATAGATTAAGGCGACGACTTTTTTGCTTAATGGTAACAAGTGGCCAGTTCGAAGAAGGAGGCGTCGACATAGTGGAGCAACTGCGTCGACGCACACATTGTGAACTCTTGAAGCATCCTTTGCGAACTTGCACGTGAGAAGGATCTAGACCTAATAATTCAAGTCCAAAAGATTGAAAGGGACCTGCTTCAATGGTTTAAGGTTTTAATAGACTTTTGGCAGAAGATATTCCCACTTTCTAGCTGGACGAATCGCAAACCTCCTAGAGAGAGTTTCATCTGGAAATGTAGCATGCCTTGAGGAAAAAGCTTCAAGACGGTGTGTCCTGCATGAAGGGGATTGGCAAGCCAATGGGAAGCCAATGTAACTTATCTTTTCTTGGCTAATTAGTGGCCACTGTTCTCAAGATCTAGAAGCATTCTGTGGATCTAGACGGTCCAGATTTCTTCCTACCAGATCAGGGACTACGTACCTTTTACCTTGCATGCAAAAAGAAGAAGATGCTGGAACAAAAGGAGCGCATGAGGGAACATACTCTGAAGAAGCAGATAGAAGAGAAGGCTCGAGCAGAACCCAGTTCATCCAAGAGAAGGATATAGAAGAGAAGAAGAGCATGGCCATCCTGTGATGACCTAAAGCATGGACCACTGCTGCCATTTCAAGGTCATGAGTGTAGTAGTTCTTCTCATGGTCCTTCAATTGTCTCGAGGCATAGGCAATCACTCAGCCATTTTACATTAGTACACAATCGAGGCCGATCCAGGAGTCATTTGTATAAACAGTGAAGCCATCGTTCCCTTGAGGGAGTGCCAACACTGGGGACGAAGTCAACTTTTTCTTAAGCATCTGAAAATTATATTCACACTCTTCTAATCAAAATAAATTTCGCTCGTTTCTTGGTCAGCTTGGTCATTGGGGCTGCAATAGTGGAGAAGCCTTCAATGAACCGGCGATAGTATCCAGCTAGACCAAGGAAGCTTCTAATCTCCATAATTGTCTTCAGTGCTTCCCACTTTATCACTGCTTCAACATTACTAGGGTCCACCGATATGCTGTTCCCGGATATAACATGTCTGAGAAACATCACCCAGTCTAGCCAAAATCTACACTTGCTGAATTTGGCGTACAACTTTGTTCTCCCTGAGAGTTTGCAGAACCACTCTCAGATGCTGCCGATGCTCCTCCTGACTGGAAGAATATATCAGGAAATTCTCGGACCATGTCCAAGTCTTCCAAGATCTTGACAGTGCCTTCTTCAAGTACCACATTAGCCAAGAAATAATCACATCCCTCGCTAATCATCTTGGAAGCCCTGATGGCTGATACCATCATTCTCCTAGACTTGCCTTTCGGGCAATGGAAGAAGAATGTCTCTTCCCCTGGCTCCAAAAAGATCACTCTCTTCCGACAGCCGTCCAAGAGAGCCTAGTGCTTGACTAACCAATCCATTCCCAGAATGAGATCAAAGTCGGTCATATCTAGGATGTACACTTCTCCTAGCAATATCCTCCCTTTGATGTTGACTTCTAAAGTAGGGATCACAAGCTTGGCATGGACTTATTTCCCCATTGGTGTACTAACTACCACATTTCCCCAAAGAATGTGGCTTGTGGTCTGTTCTTCAGTTGCTTAGCAAAACTAGTGGATATGAATGTGTGTGTTTTAAATGGGTCTAAATATACTCTACCCTTTTTCACTCTAGCCTATCTCTTCTTCTACTACTTAGACAATTGGGATGG
The DNA here is from genome assembly GCA_024336825.1 of Amorphophallus titanum. NCBI lineage: Eukaryota > Viridiplantae > Streptophyta > Magnoliopsida > Alismatales > Araceae > Amorphophallus > Amorphophallus titanum. The sequence goes on from JANBPO010006362.1 coordinate 325,758, forward strand.
TTGTAACCATAGTTTATCTCTCGTGCTCTGAAACCACTCTGTAATGCCCCGAGATCCAATACTCAATTTCTGGGCTTACTTTTTATTCTTTCATCGGACCCCGAAGCATTACTTCGTATGTATCGCGAAAGCACAAATATATAAACATGCATACATTCGCATGAGAGAGAGAAACCATAATTACATGAAATGTAAATAGCATCTCAACCATTCATAATTTCCAAAGAAGAGTACATATCCATTGTTCCAAAATAAACATGAGTCCACACATGCCCACCACCCCCATAACCATACATATAAGGGAGATAATCATCAATAGCCTATCCAGACGAAGTATGGACTAGTACTACTCCTCAGCTGCAGCCTCCTCCTCAACCTCCTTCTCTATGTCTCCTGAAATTGTTTGTCATAAAGGGGTGAGTGTGACGCTCAGTAGGCAGCCTAAACAAATCGGGGTTAACTCACATTTATATATGTATATATAACCAATTTATATATATATTTCAATGATCACAAGGCAAGAGTACAAAGCTAAGCGACAATACTAATTAAGCAAGGAATACCAGCAAGGGGAAGTGACCAGAAGCTCACCTAGTCGGCGTGAAGACCCCGACTCTGACCGGAGACGAGGGTGAGTGGGGAGTGTGGGTTCACCGCACACTGCGCCGATGAGGCTTCCGGTGATGACCTGCTATTACAATCACTACCCCCTCATAGAGGGGTTGGCATAGGGGAGGGGGACTGTGGGATACATAAAAATACTACCTCCGCACAGAGAGGGGCTGTAAGCCGGCCAGGCGGGGGTGGGGAAACGAGAACGGCGATCGTTGTTGGTTCTGTCCACTTTAGGGACAGCCTGATAGGGGGCCGATGATGGCACTGCCACAGACTGTAACGAACTGGGATGACGCCGAAACCAGCGCCAATCTTTCGCTGTCTGGTCCAGGAAGGCTCCAGAACTTTTGCGGAGTCACCCGGTGTCGTCGCTGGTCGTGGCTGACTCTGGAACTGTGCTGCACTGCTTAGACTAGGACTGCTCAGAAGTCGTAGCAGCAGGAAGTTGATGCCGTCACGAGCACTCCCGAAGTCAAATTGGTGCGGGACCAAAACAGTCGTATCTGTGGCTGAGTCCTCTTCGCTCTCCAACCAGGGAGGACACCAGAGGAGGTCGGGGCAGGGAGATATGTCCAGAAGAGTGGGGGGGTCTGGACGGATCCTGACTGACCTAATCTGCTACCTTAGGGTAGAAAAATCAGAATGGGCTGCTCCGAGCCTCAATCGATGCCCCGCTTATTGCGTTGGACAGATGATTGGTGGGGCTCCACTCCGGATAAGTGGCGCTCCAAGGAGAGCCATGGTGTGGTCGCTGGAGCTTCTGTAAGCCACCTCTGGTAGTAGGTCGGACTGGTTCTGCGTAGTCTGGGGAGAACAATTCTCAGGAAGGCAGTGCCGTCACAATCACTCCCATTGTCGAAATGGTGCGGGACCAAAACAGACACGTCCGTGGATGAATCCTCTTCGATCTCCAACCAGGAAGGATACCAGGGGAGGTCGGGGCAGAGAGATAGAGGACGTAGAATGGAGGGGTGTCTGCTCTGCTCCTGAATGGACTGACCTGCGCACCCGGGGTAGAAAAATTGGAACGGACAGCTCCGGACTCCAAATGAGGCTCCGCCAGTTGCGTTGGATAGACGACTGGTAGAGGAACGTCCCGGCCAAATGGCGCACCAAGTGGAGTTGGGGTGTGGATGGAGCAGCTTCTGCACCAGGGCTCTGGTCTTCCCTCGACTACACTATCTCACACCGCTACTTCCGTTATATGAGTTGAGCATAAATCTATTTGCATCAAGCTTGATTGTCCGATCGATTGCATTGCTAACTCGTGTGAGATTGGAAAGGTTGAGAGAACTCTTTTTATCTCACACTTATTTTGGGCTAGTAACGTTGTTAGGTCTAATTCCGCTGTGCTCTGTTAGAACAGTTTTTAAATTCTGCCATCTCGACAAGGGGACAATTCAACCCCCCTTCTTGTCCGTCATCTCTCTCTGGGCCAACATACCTGAATGAGTGGCGTAAAGCCACTCACTGTCACCTCCCGGTCTGACCCTTGGGACAGACCCGCAAATAAATGCGCCAGCACGACAGCTCCCCAGGCGTACTACCCTATCTTCTCGAGGTCTATAAGGAGCTCCAGGAAACGACAGTGAATGTTATTTCCCTTTGAGCCCAGTAGCAACCTCCCCAGTAGGAAAAGGAGAAATCTTCTTAAATCCATATTTGATCTCTCCCAATTGCTAGAATCCATGAAGTACAAGGCACAGCATCCCCTTTCAGTCCTCTCCATGAATTCCTCTAGGGATTCGTCATCACAGGATGAGTCTCGGTCAGCCCCAGTGCCTCCATGATGGCCATCTTGGCTACTAATCTGCTCTTTCGGTCCTCCAAGTTTAACCCGAGTAGTTTTTGCGCCCCTTCCTGGTAATCAGGATAAGTGACCCCAGTTACCGCCCCGCCATCCACTCTGAGGCCCGTAATTCTGACCACATCTTCCAGGCTGGGCATCATGTGTCCCCAGGGCATAAGGAAGGTCTGACTCACTGGGTCCCATCTTTCACGCAGTGCTTGGATGAGGGCGAGATCGAACTTAATTAGTTCGACTCAGAGGAAGACTCCAAACCCCATCATGTCTAGTCAGGCTTTCTGGAAGTCTGGAAGATCCCGATATGCAGCCACCACTAGCTCCCACGAAATGTGTGATCTCGTCATGCCCTACACATACATAGAGAATGAGAAATGGTTACCTTCTTAGACGAAAGAAAAGGGAATATAAAAAAGAGAAAAGAAAAGAGAGGGGGAATTTAATTACGAGCTGTGCTTGGGTCTTCTCACTGAGGTGCCCTTCAACGTCAGAGGGCCTCATGGAGCTAACACTAGACCTACTTCTCTTAGAGGAGTGGGAAGATTCACCCTCCATTCCTAAGCTTAAGAAATCTTCACTCCTCCTCCTCAAAAACTTTCACTCTTCGAGTTGGCTTTTACTGTCGTAGACTTACGGAGGTCTCTATGACAAACTCGCTAGTCCAAAGGAACGGAATGTCCAATGGAGAGCTTATAAGTCAATGAGAATTGAGGGTAATCGATATAAAATATCGCGAAACATGGGACTATATTCACGGACTGGAATATAGTGCCAGAGGTACAACCTACTGACAGGTTACAGAAAACTCACGGTAAATCATTTAAAGAGGAAATGACGCCTTGTGTTAGGTCATCAATTACCCTTTTGACGCCAGTTCACTGTGTCGTTGTTTCAGTATTTTAACACCTTTTCGATAATCAATATTTTGATAATTTCCAGAATTAGCGCCCTGATAGGGGTCGCCAATTCACTATCTGACGACTTCCTGGTCGGTCGTTGTTTCAAATGTTTAACTATTTTCAGAATATGATTATATCAGTATTTTCAGAATTAACGCCCTAGGCAGGGTCGCTAATTCTTTATACAACGACTGTCTACTCAATCGTTGGATTACAGAGTTTACAGGTGAATATTAGCAGGAAATTATAAATTTCAAATTCAAAATAACGCCTTGAGGGCTGTCTTCAATTCAGGATATAATGCCTTAATTAGGGGCGTTAATTAAATCTGACGTCTTGATTAAGGGCGTCAATTTAGATAATATGTTAATTGGCCTTGGAACAGTGACCAAAATAACAGGAATAATTTTCATAGATACAGGACATGATCTTGTAGAGAAAAAAAATTATAGGAATCTAGAAGTGTAATTATGCAAATGATTTATTAACAGGAGTTATAGTTATTTAAATTTTAAACATATGTGAATTATCAATTAACTGGTCAATTGACTACAAGGGCAAAGTCGCTAAATGAAATAGCACCCTGGATAAAGGTGCGTTTAATGAAAACATCCTTTAAAACGACGACTGTTCACTCAGTCGTCAAACCAAATAGCGCCTTAGATTAGGTCGCTATTTACTGGTAAAATCTAAACTTCAAAATAGTACGCTAGAACACTCTATATGCATGCATGACTTATATAACTTATCAGAAAAACCTGTAAACATGTAAAGATCTTTTAACTGCTTTAGCTTGATGTCGAGAACACCTACCTTTTCTGGTGAACAGTGAAGAAACGATACTCTGTTTAGAACAGAGTAGAAACAGCAGCAGGAATAGATAGGAAGATGAAGAGAAGGCCTCTCCTTTACTATAGCTTCAGCAAAATAGGGAATAGGGCAGGGCTTCCGGGAAGAAGAGTATCCTTGCTGCAATTACTGTTCTATGTGATCGACTCCAACACCACGTATAAAGCCTTGCTGGGGCGACCGTGGCTGCATGAGTACCAGATAGTGCCATCCACGCTGCACCAGTGCATCAAATACTGTCATGATGGCAAGGAAGAGAGGGTGTTTGCAGACCTGCACCCATTCGAAGTCTTCGAGTGTCACATGCTCGATGCATCCTACTATATGGACGCCCCAATAAAAGATAAGAAGAAAGAAGCTGTGGTCAGCCAGAAAAAGTCGAAGGCAAAAACACAGGACTGGTCTCCGCCACTGCCATGCGGCTATGTTAAAAAGCATGAAGTATCTCATGTCTCACATATCGGAGATTTCGCATAGATTGCACCTCCGGATATCCATCCCAGCGTGGCTGATGAAGAGATGAAAGAAAAATACATGGAAGTCGGGGTTCCTGAAGGGGTTGAATGTAAGGGAATCCATAGGATTAATGGGCTTCTTTGGCCTAACTATTTCTATCCATATCTTGCTCGAACAGACGTAGGAGGGTTTTATGATCTAGCACGGAAGGTGTATGGGTGTTTTGGGGTTGGATTGATCAAAATATAGGTAGCGGCAATGGTTTTGGAAAGATTAGGATCACACATGGAGATTTAAATCCTAATGGGACTTTCATCTCATGTAGGACTCCACTAGGATTCCAACCTTATAAATGTAACCCATGAAGAGCAGTCATTGTTGCTGATGCTGTTGCTGTTACGTTCGAAAGAACGGACGGCGTGAAGCTTCTTCCTCCTGCAACCATCGTCGTCCTCTTCCTACGGTCTTCCTCTTCCTCCGTTCTTCTCTCCCACAAGAAAAAGGTAGGCATTCTCTCAAGCAAAACCCAAATAACTATCATGTTAGTTCATTAGAGCATGTCCATGAATCTTTCCGCTCGCATATAGCATGCCTAAACGTGTTAATCTGGCCTAACTTTTACATAAAATGTTTTACCGTAGGTTTTCTCTAATCTAGATTAAACCTTTGAATTAATATGAAAAGACGAAAGTCCATGATCATATAGATAGTCTCTTGCATCCCTAGTTAATCTTCTGTGCGTGTTTTAAGTTTCCCTATATTAAAAGAATAGGCGACCAAGGCCATGGGCGCAGATTCTTTAATCTTCAACCGCATGACTCGGTGCACATTAATTAGATATCTATATGCCTCACACCAATTTCTTTAGTGAATAAATGAATATCTCATGTTAAAAATTTAACATATATTGGAACATGTATTAAAATCTACATCCAGCACGCCGGGGGCGTGGGATGTAATGGTTCTCTCACAACTCGCCCGCGATGGTCACTCAAATATTGTCGAAGTCAGGATCGGGCACTCTCTCACCGCCAACGGAGCAACCCAAATGTAATACTAAACTAAGTAAATAAATCACAGCAATGAGAAGTGTTCAGGAGCTCACCTGATCGGCGTGAATACACTAATCTCGGTCGGAGATGAGGGCGAGTGGGGAGGCGTGGGTACGCATCCGCACGTCGCGATGGTGTAGCTTTGACCTGAAATAGAATTTGTTACAGCACTACACCTCATGCAAGAGGGAGGTTCTTGGGGTGGGGGTTAAGTTTGTACAACCAAAACTACCTCCACGCAGGGAGGGGTCTTTAGCCGACCAAGTGGGGAGGGGAAGAAGTAGACAAGAAGCTTCAAGAAATGTCGGAGTCGATTCTGTCCCCTCTCAGGAATAGAGGACAGATAGTCACTGCTGGAATTGTTGTGGTCACTTCGGAACTCCTTTGTTAGCGGGACCAGTGCTAAAATTTCGTAGGTTGACCCAGGAAGTGCTGCAATTTTGGTAGGAGCTTTGGAAGTCGGTGCTGGTCAGGATGGGACAGGAAGCAGAGGCTCTGTTCTCTGATTTTGACTGTCTCAGCACTGCAGCATTAGGAACACGAAGCTGCCACGAGCTGTCCCAAACTTCAAATTGGGTGCGGTCAATGGAGTTGGAACCATTGACGCGTTGCCTTCGAAATGTGACCCATGGGGATGCCAGCCGATGTTAGAGTAGGTCGCAACAGCCCAAATAGTGACAGGGTGTAAGTTCAGTCCCAGGGAGGGTAGAACTGCACACCCTGGGGAGAAAATGGAGAAGAATTCGCTCGGGTTACCGAATGGAGTGCTGCTTCTTGGAGGAGGAGGGAGACTCACAGTAGAAGGTCCCGGTTAAACCTTGCCTTCATATCTTTAGGTGAGCAGGTGTGGCAGCTTCTGCAAGCCGCCTCTGGATGCTGATCAGAACCCTTCTGCACAGTTGGAGTAGATTGCTTGTCCCAGACAGCCATGAACTCAGAATGAGACGAGACAACCGCCGTTGCGAAAAAGACTCGGAGACACTTCCACCGGTACCTCTTGAGCCTTCAGAAACATGCATATGAAGTTGCAGCTGCCTCTGCAACCTACTGATTCACTACTACCTGCGACCCAGAACTACAGGTTGAAGAGGGGAGGTGGGGAATGAGGTAAATAGGAGGGGAAAGGGGGGTGGATGATCTGGGCCGGATCTGAGCTGATCTGGCCTTAGCCGAATTTATGAACTGCTGCTGGGCTGTTCCAGAATTCTCAGGGTAGAATTGTGATTGTCTGAGAACCGGCATTGACCACAGAGTAGAAGGCCGATTCAGAGGGTGGGTTCTTCATGAAAGTTGTGGGGTTTCAAGTGAGGAAATCGGGAGTATTTTTAGATTCCAGAAATATGGCGATTTGGATTTTCCAAGGCTTTTATGGTGGATGGGGGTCGGGTCTGGAAGACAGTGGACAGACAGAGATTTGGGAGTTGCAGGAATTTTATAAAATCGTGGGGTGGTTCAAAAGGGCTGAAAATTTTATGTGGTGGAGGACGTGATGGGAGGAATCTCCAGTAAAACTTTCACTGGAGTTGGAGGAGATTAAATGGGGTTTAAAATTCTGATGTGGGCCTTGACTAACAATGTAGGAAAAACCCCACAAATGGCCCACGATTAAATTAAATAAGCCAAACCCAATTTTTTGAAGCTTCTTACGTAGACTAGGTCAACCCATGCATGGAGCTTTAGGGTTCTAATTAAATAGGGGCGCAACTGAGGTTAGGGAACGTTGGGCTTATCATAAGAAACTTAAGTTCCATTAGGATACAGTGCACGTAGTAGGACTTGGAGAGCTTTAAAGACCTATAAATAGGACCCATATGAATGATGTAGAAGCCTATTGTCGCTACTGCTATTTGTGACCCTACGCCATGGATCGAAGGAGAACTTGTAGAGTCTTCTTCCTCCTCCTCTCGTGCATCGACCTCATCTGCATACCGTGCGTGAAGAATGAGTGTCTGCTTCCTCTTCTTCTTCTTCCTATTCGAAGATCGCCTTCCTTGCTATTCCTCTACTGCTGCAACTGCTACTATTGCTGCTGTCGTTGTTGCGTGAAGAAGCAAGCATCTTCTTCCTCTGTTCTTCTTCTTCCCACCGTTCATCATTCTCTTCCTTCCCTAACACGTCAAGGTAGGTTATCTCAATAACTTAAGCAAAAGATGATAGTTAAAGGTGCTACATGCATGTAATTCCTATTACCATCTCTATATTATGTCTCCATGATCCCTATTTTCTTAAGTTTTACGTAGTTGGCAATGGTTTCAGTTGCATGGGAAATTGACGATCATGGCAGTGGTCGCTATTTAATTAACGTCCGTGTAGAAGGGCACTGATTCTTAAATTGTCGTCGACCTCCAGGACTCTATTTAATAAGCAACCATCACCCCCAACGCTATTTCCTGAAAAAATCGAGAAAAGAAATTTTGCATGAGGTCAGAAGTCTGAAGGTTGAAAATGAAAACCTAAAGTCAGACATGAATCGAGAAAAAGTTGAAATGAATAATTTGAAATCTGAAAATGAGAATCTAAGAAATAGACTCATTAAAGAAAATGATTCATGCAATGAGTGTGCTATCTTAAGAGATATGATTAATGATCTAGATTCTGATGACAATCTTCAAAAGGAATTAATCAAATCTCTAAAAGAAGAAAATAAATCTTTGGTGGAAAAGAAAATTGAAGTTGAGGAATGTGAAGAAAAATTACTTGAAGAAAACACTTGTTTAAAGGATCAAAATAAGAAGCTGATGGTTCTGAACATTGTGTTATCTGAAAGACTGATGGCACTTGAGAAGGGTAAAATAATTTTGAATGACAAAGAAGCTAATGATACTCTGAAGATAATGCAAGAAAATAAAAATCTGAAAAGGATGAATGATGTTTTACATAACCAAATAATTTCCTGTGAAGATGACATTGCCTCATTGCAAACTGAAATTGATGATTTGAAAGCTTCTCTGTCAAAATTTGTTAAAGGAAAGGACAACTTGAATAAATTGCTGGGTTCTAACATAAATTTTCAGAGAGAAGGGCTTGGATATGTGCCTGTCAATAAACAGACCAATGAAAAGAAGAAATCAACTGTATTTGTGAAAAGTTCAGAACAGGCTAACACTTCTAGCTCCTCTATTTTTCAATTCATGGCAAAGAGTGAAAAATTCAAATAAAAATCAGAAAAAAGCTCACAAAATAAAGAAGAATGTTGATGTAAATAAGTCCAAATCTGTCCCTGAGTCACATGTGCATGCTGCCACATGTTCACACACACATTCACACTCTCATGCGAACGTCAATGTTGTCAAACCTGTGAATGTGAGTAATAAAGGAGTAACATGTCACTACTGTGGGAAGTACGGACATGTTATGTATGATTGCTCTATAATGAAAAATGATGAACTAAATGCTGGTAGGATGTATCCTAGAAATGTTCATCCTAGGAAACCTCCTACTGTTCAGAAAAAGAAAATTCAGTGTTATTGCTGTGGCAAGTTCGGGCACATTGCTGCCTTCTGTTGGCATGCTCAAGGGAAGAACTTTAAGTCTGAGTTTGTTACATTCCCTGTGAAAAGAAATGTTTCTGGTTACACTAAGTTTCCTACAAACTATGTCTCTGACAAAACCTACCTTGGTTCTAGAGGCAAGTATATTGAATGCTCCCTCAACAACCCCCACTAACCCTTCAGGGGCCTCATCAGCCTCTTGGGTGGCGTCCCCAGTTCTTGGTAGCGGTAATTTGATACTTGTATCGGGTTATCGGTACCCTGAGCTCTGGGTCATTACAGTTGGTATCAGAGTGACATTGGGAAAACGTGTAAAGAATTGAAATTACATGTGTTTGTCCAGAACAAGTCCAGTCGTGTCGTCTGTTACTGGCTTAGGATATTTTTCGTGATTATTAATATGTCTTTCGTTGTCGTATGTTTTAGATGCCGCCCCGTAAAAGAAGAGCTCCTGTTCCCCTAGAAGAGAGTGGCAGCGTCCCGCCTCCTGTCATGCCTGCTCCTCCAATCGTGCCAGTCCCTGTTCCTACCATGCCAACTCCGCATGATGACTTACCCAATGGCTGTGGTAGAGCACTCAAGGAATTTCTACTGTTCCACCCGTCGACATATGAAGGTCAGTCAGATCCGGATCCTACCAGGATCTGGATCGAGGCGACTGAGCATGTATTTCGATCGATGGAATGCGCGGAGGACAAGAAGGTGATGCTCGCTGCTTTTCAGCTTCAGGGTGCAACGTTGATGTGGTGGAGTTTGGAGTGGGAAGTCACCTTCCATTCCCGACCACTTCGTCAGATCACTTGGACAGAGTTCGTGACTACCTTTGAGCGTACCTATAGTCCGGCCTATCTTCGTATGGATAAGATGCATCAATTTATGGATCTGGTGTAGGGTGAGATGACCGTGTTGCAGTATCGGAACAAGTTCACCGAGTTGGGTCGGTATGCGTCGCATATTATTACTGATGAAGCCTTAAAGACCGAGCAATTTCTTCGAGGTTTACGAGCCGAGTTGAGAGTGCCACTTCTTGCTACCCGTGTCACTGTCATGGATGATGCCTATCAGGCAGCGGTCGCGGTCGAGCTCGATTTGGCAAGGTCTGCAGGGTTTTCTCAGTCCAGTGTTGCTCAGTCGGTTGTGCCATTCCAGCAGTCCTATCAGCCGTCAGCACCTGGTGTTCCGTCTGTCGTGGCTACTTCTGGTGGTCCTTCGAGGTGGATGTTTCGAAAATCTAAGAAGCGTTTCAACCGTCAAGCATCTTCGGGTTTTGTGCAGCAGCAATCGGTGTCTCCTGATTCAGTTCAGCAGTCTGTTCCTCCGTATCAGCAGCACCGTCAGTTTCAAGTGAGTCAGCTGAGACCATGTCCGAGGTGTGGTGGCAGCCATCCTGGTGTCCCATGTTCCTTGCCAGTGGATACATGTCGTCCTGATGAGTTGTTGAGATAGGCACTCTCTTTCACCTAAGAATTCAAAACTTTGTTAACATACTGCTTTTTATATCGTAGTGTGTATTTAGAGAGAGAGAGAGAGAGAGAGAGAGAGAGAGAGAGAGAGAGGGAGAGAGAGAGAGAGAGAGAGGGAGAGGAGATAGTGCTGTGCTAGTAGGTGCTAGAGCAAATGAGTGCTATACATGTGAAGGTGACTCAAATTTGGTGTCCTGAGCTAGTTCCAATCTTCCAAATATTCGAGATTCCTAGAAAATCTAACTTCTCGTAGTAAAACTATTATTGGAGGATTCTGTAAGTAAACATTGGACTTTTGCTATAGTGACACTAATGTCACTCCATCCCCGACTCAATCATCATCATCGATGACGGAAGAGAGAGAGAGAGTGATGCGATACAAACTACTAGAAAAAAATACTATGATACATGTGATGGTGACTAAAATTGATCGTCTAATCTACTTCCATATGCTTAAGGTTCCCTAACAAACCCAATTCATCCTAGTACCATCGTCCCTTGATGATTTCACAAGTAAACAATAGGGTTATACTTTTGTGACATTGCGGTCACTCCATCCCCAAGTACATTATTACTATCCATGAAGAGAGAAAAATATATAAAGAGAGAGGTATTGGTGTGATAGAAGGTGTCGGAGAAAATAGTTGTCCTACATCTAATGGGTGACTATTAACATTGTCCATCGGATATACTTCCAGATGCTCAGGGTTCCTTGAATGCTCCAAATCCTTATAATAGCACTATCTTTTGATGATTCCATTGGTAAACAGTGGGCTTCTGTGTCCTAACAATGCGATCACTCCTTCCTTACAATATCGCCATCATTCATGAAAAGAGCATGAGTCCTTGTCGTGAAGGAAAAGGCCAACATCCAAGACCTCAACATACACCTCTTTTAGAGTACTGTGAAAACTACGACATTAGGTTATTTCAAAGGGATCTACTTTCAATGGTGAAATGCATTCACTTGACCATATCCTCCACCCTCCTCTACATTCATGTGATTGACAGCAAAGATATGAGAATGATGACAAATGGCGATAGTGGATCACCTGTCTTTTTGTGCTAAGTTTGAGACAACATCCAAGACTTTAACTCCTCTATTTTAGAGCCATATAAAAAGTACAATATTAGGTCATTTCATAGGGACCTACTTCTCATGGTGAAAGGTATTCACTTGACCATATCCTCCACCCTCCACTACATCTGTAGTAACCAGCTAGACCTAGAAAGCTTCTAACTTCTGATACGGTCATTGGCCGGCTCCAGTTCTTGACAGCTTCCACTTTAGAAGGATCGACAGTGATACCTTCCTTTGAAATAATATGGCCAAGGAACGAGACTTCCTTTAGCCAGAACTCGCACTTGCTAAGCTTTGCATAGAGTTTGTGTTCCCTTAGTGTCTGCAAGGCTATCCTTAAGTGCTCTTCATGTTCTTCCCTTATTTTAGAATATATAAGAATATCATCGATGAAGATGACTACAAACTGGTCCAAATGAGGCTGAAAAACTTTATTCATAAGTTGCATGAATACTGCCAGAGCATTAGTTAACCCGAACGACATTACCACAAATTCATAGTGGCCATAACGACTTCGAAAGGCTGTTTTATGTATGTCCTCATCCTTGATTCTGAGTTGATGATAGCCCGACCTGAGGTCCATTTTGAAAAATATTCTGCTCCCGAAATCTGATCAAAGAGCTCATCTATACGCGACAACGGATATTTATTCTTGATTGTGAGATGATTCAGTCGCTGGTAGTCAATGCATAGTCTGAGAGAGTCATCCTTCTTCTTGACAAAGAGAACTGACGCATCCCAAGGGGATGTGCTAGGTCGAATGAAACCCTTGTCTAATAATTCCCCCCAAAAACACGAACATAGGACCTACAGGTGTCCGGGACATCCACGAGGCCGAAGGTCAACCACTGGGTTACAATCGGGTCGATCGGAGGCCAACACAACGCTAAACAGACACGACGAGCACGAAAAACCAAGTGGCGGTCCTCTCCAGACCGTCACAACGCCTGGCGACCCTCTCAGGACTGCAAGGCCTAACCTAGCTGTCCAGCCAGGACCGCAAAGCTCTGAAGACACTTTGAACTGTAGGCGGTCGCCTCCCAGGTCGCCAAGCAGGGTGGCGGTCCTTGGGTTGACTGCTAGCCGTCGACTGGTGGTGAGTCGCAAGGCCACTACCCAAAATGAACATGTATGACTAAGAAATAGAAAATGGCCATACCCTAACCGCTAGGCGCCGATTAGCGGTCTCCTCGAGGCGGCTAAGCTGGGTGGCGGTCTATCGCGAGACCGTAATCCCCGAACCGACATAAGGGACCTCTAGCGGTCTCCATGAGGCTGACTCATCAGGTAGCGGTTCATGGTACCACTCACTCACGGTCCGCGGTGGGCACACTAATAGTGGTGTGTGAGTCTGAGCTCTCGTCTCACCGTCCGACGAGCATTCTGCATCATAATTTTAATTTGTTGCTCTAATTAACATTGCGCGTGTGTAATTCCAATTTGTTATACATCCCATCGACAAACTCCTCCAACCCTTACGGGGCCTCATCAGCCTCTTGGGTAGCTTCCCCAGTTCTTAGTATCGGTATATCGATGTTATCGGTATATCGGTATCTGGATCTCCGGGTCGTTGCATCCGCCTAGTCCCTCCACCAATTGCCATACGCCTTTGCCCATGCAACCTCCGCTCCCATCCCCACAACCATCTCCATTACCTTCTCATACCCCTCGGCATGCACCTTGCTCGAAGCGGGCTCCTCATTCTCCGTTGCCGGAGTCATTTACTGATATTTTGATGACTTTGATGGCCACTCACGCGTTGCAACTCCCTTCGGTTGTGTCTTGTCGACCCGCGATCGGGAATATGCTCTAATTTTGTGATTATCACCACCAGCAGGGGCATTTGGTGGAGGATTACCCCGAGTTCTGGGAGTATGTTCATGGCCTGGAAGATGATAAGAGGATCGATTGGGCCATCATTCACAAAGTCATTTTATATCTCTATAGTAAGCAGCAGCAGTAAGCGCCGCCCAGGCAGCTGTCTGCGTTACAAGACCAGGGGCACCCCTGTGATTCTTTGATTAATGTAGCACCCGCTCCATCACCTGTTCTGTCACCTACCCCATCTTCATCTCCACCTACCCCATCATTATCTTCACCTATTCCTACTCCGTCCCCAACACCTCCACAAACATAAGCCTCTACTCAGGCTAGTGCTACCTCTCCTTCCTCCTTCATTTTCACCACCGCCTCTACTCCCAACGCCACTCGACGCGCCGTGTCGATACGTCGAAGGTGGGCGTCACGACCCTCCACTTCCTCCGCCTCGCCACCCCTTTCACTATCTTCACCTCCACTACCCCCATTGCTCGCGTCGCCATCTCCACTACCCCCACTACCATCACCACCGCCTTCACCACCTCCTCTCCCAAAGGCCCCTATTCCATCACTTCCACCATCTCCACCACCTTTGCCATCCCCTTTGTCATCGTTGCCCGAGCCTGAGCAGGCTATACCTACACCTACACCTCTACCTTTGCCTTTACCCCCTCCTATGCCCTCACCTTTGTCTTTTCCTCTACTCGAGCCTATCATCGCCGCTATCCCTCCACCGCCCGAGGCCTCTACACCCTCTAAACCTTCACTCACGCCTTCCAATTATTCTCCACCCCTTTCTTCACCTACTTCCACCCCATGGAGTGGGTGTGTGCTGCCTTTGGTGCCCCTTGGGTCTGGTCCCCAAGGAGATGACGAGCCAAGTCAGGACAGTTCAATGCCAGTTCTACATTACAAAATTTAAGATTTCATTTGTTGCATGCCTATTCACGTCATGGCCTCTGGCTGTGTGGGGGATGAGCCTGCCCCTCCAAAGATGGTTGTTAAGAAGAGTTCCCTTGCACTAGTGTCAATTTCTTCAAAAGCGGGACCGGTGGCAATCTCATTGCTCATCGGAGGTTCGATTATTGATGTTATTATTACCTCTCGCTCGATTACTGTTCAGTTCACTAGCCAATAGGGGTTCTCTACTCAGATTGTGCTAACTCATACGACCGCCAAGAGCCTGATGGATTTCCTATTCAAGGGACAATTGGTCGTATCTTCTGCACTTTTCAAGGACATTCTGTACATCCTATGCAATCTTCCTTGATTTATTGGTGAGTCAGCCATGTCAACGCCGCGCATTACTCTCCCTCAATTTCATCCTGCTCCTCTGGTAAGGGAGTTATACTCCATGCCCGATTGCCGAGTGGAGATGCCGAATCTCATGCTGCCAGTGCCAAGTGACAAAACTCCGTGATTTTTTGATATTCATTCATTTGAGGAGTTATCTATTCAAGAATGTCCGCCTACGGTTTGCACTGGGTGTCTAGGGGCAACCGCCCTGATGAAGTTGCTGGTTCACAGTTGAGCCAGACCATCTACCAGGTGGGCCCATTATTTGAGAAAGTATTACAGATTGAGAAGGCCGAAGGTCAAAATCCACGCCAGGCAGGTCCATGTTCAAGAATTGTCAACTAAGAAGAGGTGGCGGCGTAAGTTTAAGGGCCGTCCTTTGTGCACTCAGGGGTCTACTTCTTCCTCTTCCTCTTCCTTTCATTCATCCATTCTATTGCTCAGCTCCCACCCTTGGGTGGTGTACCTCCCTTCCTCTAATCCAGTTTCCCTGATTGTGTCCTCTCTTTTCGAGTCCGCAGACCCCCATTCTTCTTTCTCTCCTCATCCGGAGCCTCTGGATCCTCCATCTTCTCATGATTCAAGGCCCTGGCCTATGTCATCCTTCCATCCCAATCTTGGGACATCACTTGATTCTTCTTCCCCAGGACTTCCAGGTGTTGCTTTTGATTCTTCTTCCCTGACCATGTCGAGTGTCTCTCATTCTCTTTCCCCAACTATGCCGAGTGATTACCACTCTTCTTCTCCGATCACGTCGGATGATTACTTTTCCTCTTCCTCAACTTCATAGCAATCTCATTATCATCTTTCTGTTCTTTCCTCTTCACCCTTTCGAGTTTCTTGCCCTTTTTCATACTATTTTCGAGACTTTAGTCTGTCTTGATCTCAACTAATTCTGGGTTACTCTGTATTTGGTTCCTTGTTATCAGGGTCTCTGTGCCTTAACGAGGGAGTTCTAACCCTCGTCTCTCTTCCTTTTTATCCCTCTTCATCCAGCTTAGTGTATGTCGCTCCTCCGTGTCGAGGAATCCAATCCTTTGCTATCTTTTCATCTTTGCCCTATCAAGTAAGGAATACAAAGCTCGCGCTGCTCAAAGCTCGTTGATTAATCTCGCTTCAGGGTGCTACTTTCACGCCATGGATTTGCAAAAGGTATCCTTTGTTTTTGTGCAAAGAATATGCTATCATTTCCATTACTTACTTCTCTTACACATGGTTATAATGATATTTCCTCAACATGGTTGAGTGGCTTTGGACTGTAGTCAGTCTTGTTTAGGCTAAGTTTAGTCAAAATGAAGTCACTTCTGTAGCATCCTTTAGGTTGGTGATAGCTCCGCGTTGGGAGTCTGAATTCTTTCCCCGATCGTTAAGGGTGACCTTTGAGTATGGGTCTTTCACACACTACACGGCCAGCTATAGCCGATCTCCTCCGAGCCACATCATTGCTACTATGGCCATACTCTGGGTATGCACAAAGGCCTTTTCTTTTCTTTGCTCGGCTGAGTGCAGGGGCAAGAGATTGGCGAATGAGATGACCAACCTAGGTGCTCCCCAATATGGGAGAGGTCTCAAATAGGGGCAGTCTTGACCCTCAAGAAGTGAGCTTTCATGCTATATCTGGACAATAAGGGTTGTTCAAATGAGTGAAAGTCAAAACCAAATCAAAAGCAATATTATGAAATAAAGGCATGGTAAGAGTGGCAAAGTCCCGCAGGGAAAACCCTGGTTGTATGCATGCCTATGGGTCTAAAAATCAAAGACACAAAGCCCCGACGTAATCAACTATCTCTTTATGAAAATTACAATAAATAAATTACAACAAAACTATAACAATAACAAAAGAAATAAAATGGACAAGCTAAATCCTATACTAAGGAACTAAGAATGGAGGGTGGAGAAATGAGAGCTACAATCTACGTAACTATGCCTATTGTCTATTTTGGGAGAAGAAGTGCCTCCCCTACGCTCCTTATATAGCCTTCAAAATAACACTTTCTCCAAGTGAGAACACCCCATGCCACCATTTGAAGTATTCTTCTCTTTCTCTCTATTTTTCACGTGGGCCCGTGTGTGAAGATTGAAGACTGCGGTCGTAACTGCATGTGGAGAACCGCCAGATTGTGGCCCATTTGCTTGGCCATTCTCCCATGTTGCCTTGGCCGACTGTGTGAAGGATTGAAGCTGAAGGCCGCCCAGCCGCGTTGAATGCTGTGTTGAAGACCTGCTGCACTCGAGCACCCGAAGCTGACCTTTGCTTTGCCCGCGCGAGAAGACTCTTGTGCGTTGAAGAATCCTGCCTAAGCCTGCTTGCCTTGGCCCCATGTGGACCTCCTGCCTGCCAAACTCAAGCTGTACGTGGACCTGCACCCAATGTGAAAGCTGCCAACGTGGATCCCTCAGCCTTCTGTTCTCTTGGCCGCATTTGATGCTTTTCCTGTGGCCTGCATGTTGATCGTGGCCCCAGCCGACATGAAGCGTGGAGAGGTTTGTTTGGTGTTGCATGCTTTGTTGACTGTCGCAATGCATGTGGAGATGGAGCTGCCTCCTGCCGACCAAGCTACATGTTGCTTGCGTGGACCATTGTGTTTGCTGTGTTTGGCCATTCCAAGTGAAGAAGCATGCATGCCTTGTGAGAACGCCGGCTGCCATTGTAGAGTTGTGGGGTCGCTTTGCATTTTGAAGATTCCATTTTGCTCTTGCCCACCACGTGAAGGTTGGTTGGCCATTAGCCCACGTGAGACCTTACGTCAGGCTTCCAACCTTGTAACCTGCATGACTATGCCCATACTTCCAACCTTGTAACCTTGACATCTTGCTTTGCTGCCAACCTGCCAATTGCTCACGTGGAAACTTTGAACCTTGCTGCACCTGCACATTGCATGTATTGATTCTTGCCTTAGTTGTAAATGTATATAACACTAGTATATTATATATATGTTTAGAATACAGTATATATATATAACACTTGTATATAAAACACTTATATATAAAACTTGAATATATATATATATTACATATATGTATATTTCATATATAGATATTACAAGTAGTGTCTCTCTACTTTTCTCAGGCGTGGGCGTGTCCTTTCGCACCCCGGCGTCTGGGTGGCGATCACGGTCAGTTTTCCTGTCTCATCTTGTTTACTTGCTGTCTTTCCTTTTCACATTTTAATAGCACAAGCAAGTGGGTTGAAGAGGAGAGACAAAAGAGAGGTAAAAAGGTCAAAGGAGGCATTTTTCCTGCCTACAGCTGGGTCTTCTCGGTCTACCACCTTGGAGCAAGGTCTTCTTCGGCTTCACAGAAGAAGGATTATCGTAGCTGCAAAGGCAGACGATTTATCGCTGTGACCAGCAACTCCGGAAAGACCATCCTTGTCGGTGATCTGTGGATTTGCCTCAATGGGGGCGAACCAATCATACCCCAGGAGCAGATCATCTCTACTGTCCTCACCACTAATTGCTTTAGCCTTCTGCAATAAATGTGAGAGGACAAAGCGGAACTCAGGAAGGCAGGTGCCCAGACAGCAGCCCGAAGGCACCTGCGCCAGCATGATGTACGAACTCCCAAGTCTCGCCTGAAAGGCTGCGACAAGGGAGACCAGCAACCCGACTTGAGAAGGATCTTGGTGACCCCGGAGGAAGCTCAAGCCATCAGGAGGGCGCGTCTTAGGATCCCCCTTCGGGTTCTTAGATGTAGTGTCAAGCAAGACACGCTCGATGCCACAGTGACATCACCTAATGATGCTCAGCCAGCCAACGCCTCTTGCTCGCATAGGCGGAGGCAAAGACGGGCTCATTTTGGGCCTCACCAGCATCCAACCCCGAGTTCTCCTCAGGTTGATACCACAATGGAGACTCCCCTGCAACGTACCTCAGTCTTTAATAGGCTGGGGGCACCTGTCTGCCCTAAGAAGTAATCTCAAAAGAAGCGGACGATCCAGTTCCTTAATGATGCAGTCTAGGTGTTTGCATACTATGCCACAGGACACCAGCGCGAGACTCAGTCCGATGATCTGGACCAGCCCATAGCTCAGCTCAAGAGGCCTTGTCACCCTACCGAGTCGCCGACTCCGGTCAGTCATGTCGGCACTTCTGTCGGGTGTCAAGCATCGACACGAGTGGAGGAAGTTCCTATTGAGGACCGTACCACCCCTGTCAATGCAGAGCCGATCAATAATGCTCCCCCAGTCAATGAGGTCCAAGAGGTGACTCTTGAGACTCTTATGAAGGAGAACCAGCACTTGAAGACCCTCCTACTAGACCTCCTTTAGGAACGTGACCTTAATCCTTAGCCGCCTACCAGGCGTTTTGCCTTCTGGATCGGGAGGTTTCGTGGTGTGTACAGATGCTTCCGGGGTCGGATTGGGTGCTGTGTTGATGCAACATGGTAGAGTGGTGGCGTATGCTTCGCGGCAGCTGAAGCCACATGAGGAGAACTACCCTACCCATGACATGGAGTTGGCGGCTGTGATCTTCGCGTTGAAGATCTGGAGGCATTATCTGTACGGTGAGAAGTTTGAGGTATTCACTGACCATCAGAGTCAAAGGTATGTGTTCACTCAGAAAGACCTGAACCTCAGGTAGAGGCGTTGGATGGAGTATATGAAGGATTATGACTTCACCCTGTCTTATCAGTCGGGCAGGATGAATGTCATCGCCGATGCTTTGAGTTGGAAGGTTGCGGTCAGTGCCTTGATGTTGAGGAAGTGGAGGCTCTGGGAACAAGTGCCCGAAGTGCCATTCAGGCTTAAGATTTCCCAAGAGCCAGGGTTAACAGTGCTCACGAGTCTGACTGTCACCCCTGCTATCCGCCGTTAGGTGACAGAGGCTCAGCATGTGGACCCTGAGTTGCCCCGAATTTTGGCTTTGGCTGATGTGGTGCTCGGTGAGAACGGTGCGGTACATTTCTGTGGCAGGCTGTACATCCCAGCCGAGGAGTAGGTTCATCGTACGGTGTTGCGTGAGGCTCATGGGAGTAGGTACACTGTACACCCGGGTGCAACGAAGATGTATCAAAACTTGCGGAGGCAGTTCTGGTGGCCTAACATGAAGGGACATGTTGCCGAGTTCGTGGCCAGGTGCCTGACCTGTCAGCAGGTGAAGGCGGAGCATCAGTGACCAGGAGATGCGCTTGAGCCCTTGGAGGTCCCCGCGTGAAAATGGGACCACGTGACCACTGATTTTGTGGTGGGATTGCCAAGGACTCCGAGTGGACATGATAGCATTTGGTTGCTCGTGGACCGGCTGACGAAGATTGCTCGATTGTTACCGATCAGAGTAAGCTGGGGTGTGCCCAAGCTGGCACGTTTGTATGTGGAGCGGATCATGCCCTTGCATGGGATTCCCATTTCGATCGTGTCCGATCGGGATCCGCATTTCACATTTGGTTTCTGGAGGAGTTTCCAGAGGGCTCTAGGCACCGAGTTAGCTTTTAGCTCGGCGCATCATCCTCAATCAGACGGTTAGTCAGAGAGGACCATCCAAACTTTGGAGGACATGTTGAGGTCGTGTTGTCTGGAGTGGCAGGGGAGTTGGTTTCACCACCTACCATTAGTGGAGTTTCAGAAGAAATCAGCAGAAGAATGATTAGCTAATCAAACCAAGCCAAACCATCTGGGCGAGCCTAAGCATTCATCTACCGAAGAGAAGACAGATAAGCAATCACACAGGAGACGAATGTTTTTAAGGTGGTTCAATCTCTATACAGAGATCTACGTCCACCCCTTACTCAACTGAGTAAGGCTTCCTGCTGCCACACAGCTTGAATGCCGCTGATCCACAGATTTGGGGATGGAAATCCCTACAATCGCTGAGCCTCATAGTGTGCTATTTGATGAACAACCTCGCAAGCTGAGCAATACAGCTTAACTCTGTTGATTCACAGCTTATAATGGATTTGAAAAGAAAACTAAAGAAATGAAAGAACACACGGATGAACGATAGAGAATGTAGCTCTTCAAATAGAGCAAACAGATCCTGGATTTGATCTAGAGGTCAGGAAGAGACAACTGCTTACACTTCTTCTCCTTCTCACTCTTTCTATTATGATACTCTATTTGCTTTCAGAAAGTGGTGCTCCCTCTTTTGCTCTCTCTTCTCTTCTCCTTCTGGACTCTTCTCTTCTTTGCTTCACTCGAGCTTCTCTTGCCCTTCTTCTGCTCTGGGGTGTCTTCATTTGATCGCAGGAGTGGCCTTCTTATACGACAGTAGACAGGGTTCCTACGAGCTCACGCGTTCGACATGTGTAGGGTACATCCCAACCTTTTCCAGAGAAGCCACGTGTTAAGAATAGATTGGGGCATTGATCCACATGGCAGAATGTCAGAGATATTCTCCCTGGATCACGTGCCAATCATTGATTCTGTTATCCCCCCATGCGCTCATACTTCAGGCATGACTTAAAGATCACGTGAGAATAAAAAGGCTGTCTGCCACGTGCATTGCAGACGCTCGATCATATGCCAGTCTGAAAGAAATAACAGTCAGAGTGAAAAACATGCTTAGACCTTATAAAGTTAATTGTCAAAACATGGTCAGACTTTATAATGATATATGACAAGTATACTCAGACCTTGGCTATGCAAGATGCAAACTAGCACTGACCTTGTACTAGCATGCTCAGACCTGACAAGTGCATGTGAGCAAATGTGCACAGACTATGTATGAAACATGCACCAACCTTGGTTAACACTAGATGGAAATGTGCACCGACCTTGTATGTATGCGTGAACAGTGATGTGCACTGACCTTCCTAGCACAGATGCAGGCAAGCATCGACCTTGATAATGTATGCAAGCAACATGCACCGACCTTATAGAGCAGATCACTACAGTTTTGGCTCCAGTCAGTAGTCAGCCGGCTATTACTTTTCATGAACATGAACTGGCTCCGCAGCCGGCCAGAAAATATGCTTTGTGTATTACAATAGACATCAATAAAGTGCCAGTTAAGCAGTGCTTGGTAGATACTGGTGCTTCCATTAATGTTCTGCCTCCTAGCACGTTAAAGATGTGTGGCATTCCAGAGAACCAGATATGGCCATCCACTATTACAGTCACCGCATATGACAATATAAAGAAGCCGCCTCTAGGCATGATTACACTGAAAGTGGGATTGGGTCCTGTCACCATTACAGCTGATTTTCACATCCTCGATATGGACCCGACATTCAACGGCATTCTGGGACGTCCTTACATTCAAGAACTAGATGCTGTGCCCTCCACAAATCACCAATGCATCAAATTTCCACACAAAGGGCGCATTATCAAAGTAACTAGCGTGCCGATCCTGCCAACTGAGGACATACATTCAGCAACCTCAGTCCCTTCCATATGGCCGGCTAATAGGCCATTGTTGTCAGTTCTTGATATTGCCGATCTGTGGCAAAATTCTGAAAAGGCTACTCCGCACACCCCTCCAGCTCTTCAGATACCACTTCAACCATCCAAGGGCAAAAAGAAGAAAAGTCTAATAAATACGCCCGAATGGAGTATTTTAATGAAGATGGGGTACCAGTCAGGCAACGGGCTGGGCATCAATTTATCGGGTACGACAAAGCCCGTTAAAAATTTCAAGATGATCCCACGAGGAGGCTTGGGATACAAAGGCCTAAAGAAGAAGAAACAGATGAAGACGGTGACAAGCTGTGGGCGGCCATGACTTCCACTTTCAAGACTAGCAGGAGGCCGCTCACATGGACATTACATTCTCATTTTGTGAAAGGGCCAATCCAGCAGCAAGAGCCCGAGCAAACTACAATTATTACTTCCTTATTAGACTGTCAAGATGTGCATGCCTGACAATTTGCTCGACATTTGGCCCCGCTTGTTACATACAAGGCCGTGGAGTCACTAAGGCCACTCAAGAGGAGGAAGATAGATGATCCAGAATGCGAGTGGTACAAATGGTTTGACATGGATGACATTGCCATATCATTGAGTCATTTGTTTATGCCTATAGATCCGGAATGGCCACCACTAATTCATGAGCTGATTGAGAAGCCAGTTGTTATCTCTGACAAGAGGCAGATGTTGAGTGATTTCACCGACACGGGAGAGCCAGATGTGCCTTATGTCATGCAGTTCCATCCACCTTACTATGACGGCCAGCCAGACCCTGATTTGGCTCGGAGATGGCTCGACGAGATGGAGTGGGTGTTCAGT
The DNA here is from genome assembly GCA_024336825.1 of Amorphophallus titanum. Lineage (NCBI taxonomy): Eukaryota > Viridiplantae > Streptophyta > Magnoliopsida > Alismatales > Araceae > Amorphophallus > Amorphophallus titanum. The sequence goes on from JANBPO010006362.1 coordinate 348,743, forward strand.
TCCATGCGGTGTACTGCGGAGGACAGGGTGACATTGGCCTGCAACTAGTTGCAGGACACGGCTCGAGAGTGGTGGGCTTCTGAGTGGAAGACATCTTTTCAGTCTTGCCCCCTTGAGCAGATCTTGTGGAGCGACTTTGTCAGTGCTTTCGAGCGTGCTTACTTCCCAGAGTACGTTGCTACATACAGGATGCGTCAGTTTCTGGAGCTGGTACAGGGCGACATGTCCGTGTTGCAGTACAGGGTCCGATTTGTTGTGCTGGGTCGTTATGCACCTCATGTCATGGAGCATGAGAGGGTGAAGACCAAGCAGTTCATCCAGGGCTTGAGGCATGAGCTGAGGCACCATTTGATCATGCACGCTGCCACTGATTTGGAGATGACTTCTCGTATAGCAGTGACTTTGGAGCTGGATATGAAGAGGACATGAGGACCGATTAGCCAAGGGTAGTCCTTGTCAGGCCACAGCCAGCAGTCGACTACCCAGCAGTAGAGGATGTTCCAGCTTCCTTCTGGTAGTTCGGGAGCTTTGACTCCGACGGCTTCAGCGGTGGGTTCTGCATCTTTCAGTGCCAAGATCAAGAGGTTCTTCAGGAAGGGTTTCCAGAAGAAGAAGGAGGGCCGAGAGCAGCGGCAGGCTTCTTCAGGCAGTGTTCAGCAGCCGGCACCTTTACAGCGGTAGTGGTCAATCGGTGGTTCTCGTGCGGGGTGTTCCCATTGTGGCGAGTCGCATCCAGGCAGGTAGTGTACGGTGCCGGTGATCTGTTTCAGATGTGATCAGCCAGGACACATGGCTCATGACTATCCGCAGTGGCTGCGTTAGCCACCCCAGTTTCCTCACCAGTAGCAGCAGTACCCACAGCAGCAGTTTTAGCAGCAGGGGCAGTATCTGCCACTACCACGATCAGTGAGTGTGGGTAGGCAGAGAGCTCGAGGCCAGGTTTCCCACATGACCAGGGCAGAGGCAGAGTCATCGCAACTTGTGGAAGGTACTGTTATGATTTTGGGTTGCGCAGCGTGAGTTTTGTTTGATTCTGGCACATCGCATTCGTTCATTTCGGAGGATTTCGCGCGGAGTGTTGAGGACCCGATCTCCCAGATGTCTTGTGATTTGATGGTGGAGTTACCGTCTGGTGACTTCATGGTCACTCCATTTTGCTTCGAGAAGAATTCTTTAACAAATCTAATAAATGCCTAACCAAGGCCTAAAAATCCACAAAAATAGCCGAAACGATCCTGGCGAGGAGTACAATGCGACTGCAGCGACCACGAGTCGAGAAACTGAAAGATAAATAGAATGAAGTGCTCTCAACTCGGGGCTACAAAAGTAGTCCGAAACTCTTCTAAAATGATCCGAAAACTAATAAAGATCTAGCAAGACCCAATAAAGATTCGCCAAAGATCCAGGGCGTTACACGCTCCCCATCCCAACCTCCACCGACACACTTCAGCTAGCCTTAGCTGGCACGCCCCAACCCAGCCATCCCTTGGCATCCTAGTCTAGCACCACCCGCTCGCGCTTCCCCCGGCACACACCCTTCCCCGGTACATCCAGCTCCAAGCATGCACGGACCCTAACCACGAATCTGCACGGACTTTGTTCCCAGCCCGCACAAACCTTGCATGGACTTTGTTCCTAACTCGCATAGACTTCACCCCAGCATGCACAGACTTTGCATGAACAACCTGCATAGACTTTCCCTGAACATGCTGCACGGACCTTGCCTGCACATGCTGCACGGACTTCACCCCCCTGCATGGACTTAGCCCCATACAACCTGCACGGACTTCGCCAAAGACGCATGGACTTAACCCTATACATGCTGCACGGACTTCACCCCCCCTGCATGGACTTAACCCCATACAACCTGCACGGACTTCGCCAAAGATGCATGGACTTAACCCTATAGATGCTGCACGGACCTTGCCTACACATGCTGCATAGACTTCACCCCCCTACATGGACTTAACCCCATACAACCTGCACGGACTTCGCTAAAGACGCATGGACTTAACCCTATACATGCTGCACAGACTTTGCATGAATAACCTGCATGGACTTTACCCCACACGCATGGACTTTGCATGAGCAACTTGCATGGACTTTGACCCCCAAACCTATATGGACTTCATCTGAACATGCACGGACTTCGTCTCAACTGCACGGCCTTGACCCCAAACATACACAGACTTCACCTCTTTGCTGAAACATGCACGGATTTCGTCTCAACTGCACGGACTTCGTCCAAACATGCATGGACTTTGCCCAAAACCTACACGGACCTCATCCCACTTTGCACGGACTTAGCCCGCACATGCATGGACTTTGCTTGAACGTGCACGAACGTGCATGAACTTCACCCAAACCTACACAGACTTCGCCCAGCATGCATGGACCTTAACCCCAACATGTGCATGGACTTCGGTGAGTCGGCCGCCAAATACGGCCCGTTTGAGTTACGCATCGTGCTTGCTAGTAGGTCCAAGGTCGTGTCACATCAGTCGAGATATCCCACAAGCAATCCTAGGCGGACCAGGAGAAAATTCACTCCCTAATCGATCAGTTATCAAAGGCACAACACACGATCAACCTTAAGATTAGGCTCCTTATATAAGAATGCCAGGCTCACGAAGCTAGCGCGAAGAGGTGGGAGGCCGAAAAGGAGGAGCTTCACAGATGTCTCCTGGCAATCGAACGGGAATGGGTAAAGGCCAAGGTGAAGGCAATGGAAAAATACCTCACATCCAAGGAATATGGAGAGGTATTGAAAAAGAGCACTTTCTTCTTCTATGGATCAGGCTTTAGATGAAGATGGAGGAAGGGCTTCACTCATTGCTTTGATTGAGCCACTCGACTAGCCCAATTGCAAGTCACGGAGGAGCTAGTGTTCATGCTCGGGTAGTGATATGACTCGGACGAGGAGACCATGACCCCTCCATCTACCCCAAAGCCCTATACCTCGGCACACTTTTAAGCTTGGATGAGGAAGGCGAGAGCACGACAATTTCTATCAAGGGAGGGATGCCAGGTGCGGCCGTGTCAAGGGACCCCATGGTCCCGACAGTTCCCACACCGATGGGGTCAGTGCCTGAACTAGGGGTTCCATTAGGGGCCAAACCTCCACAGCCTCTCAGCACAGTGGTCCCCTTGGGCGCCGAAGGACCTTCAGCCTTTGCAGTCTAAGAGGGACAAATGACCCTCGGGCCTCTTCTCCAATCCTGATAGATTGAGATTTGCCATGTACTCTACTTCTCTTTTTCTTTCTTTCTTTTTAGTTGTAGCTCTTTCTCTCTTTTGCTTTTTGTGTAAGGAAACTCTCGATCTATACATCTTTGACCAAGATCTTTCGTGTCATACCTATGCATATCTCCTAGCCATATCCCCATACTATTCACTTGCTGAAAATAGGGTCTCGCATGTCGTAGTGGTTCTGCCTACGCATATGTCTAGGCATTACGTAAGTGCGCCTTTCGTGTATTCCCCATGGCCAGGTTATAATATCTCTGTGGGAAAAATGGCTCCTTGAAAGGTCTGCACATGTCTCTTTAGGAGGGGAGAGGCATTTAAGGCGAGTAATTTCAATGCAAGGGGGGTACTACCTTGCCTCCCGCCTATAAAAGGCTGTGAAGTTGGATTGGGAGGGGCGAGCTCGGGCATGCAATGTCGGCGTACTCCTCCGCCATCCCATCTACATCTCCACTCCCATGTCCAAGTGTCTTCCTCTTTTTTCTAAATCTGCTCCCTTTGCACTTGTAAAGCCATGGAGTACGCCGACGAGGATGAAGGCGCTGATGGTCGTCGGATTGGGTCGACTAATCAGTCGTGATGGAGTGGGACTTAGAAGAATGGGTAGCATGATACAGTGTGGCTTAGAAGGTGATGGATCCTTTCTCTTGGTCATCAAGCTACCCCACCAGGAAGGGAGGGGCGAGCTCGGGCATGCAATGTCTTAACCAATGGCCCTTGAGGAGATAGCCTCGTGTCTACTCGGATGAGATGCTGTCGCCCATCTGCTCTACCAGGAAGAGGGGAGGGCCCCTCGGAGGTGTGCCACCTGGCAGACGTCTACGGGGCAATGGAGGGCTTGCTCAAGAAAGGGGAGCCCTTCCGCCTTCCCTCCCTTCTCTGCTCTTTTTGCTTTTTGTTTCCCCTGGTAGAGCATATCCTTCCTTCTTTTTCTCTCTCCCATACCATTTGGCTGAGGTTCCCTTCTTGTAGTGGGATGGTAAGCATGGACACGACAAGGTTCATAGACTCAACACCCGAGCCAATTTCTATAGCGGTGGAGTCAGTGCCTCGATGTGAAGTTGCCAATCCTGCACGGGCCGAGCTATCCCTGACCTTGTATTATTCATCGAGATGTGCAATAAATTACACATGTTTGCTAGCATTCACAAGTATACTTTTTCTTCTTTCTTGCACGAAGAGTTACAAGAGTGTATTTGTATTAAAAATAAAATTTTCTCAATGAATCAACATTCTATGTGTGCAAGATTTGTTCTCCATTCAAATTCGCTCGCTTGTACGCTCTTTTGCCGAACACTTTGACCAATCAGTATGGACCTTCCTAGTTGGGGGCCAACTTCCCCACCATCTTGAGTGGTCGAGAGGCTTCAACTTTTCTCAGGACTAAGTCCCCAGGAAGAAATTATCTGTCTTGAACCCCGGCATTGTAGTATCGAGCCATGCATCTCTGATATTCTGTCACACGAATCCTCACGATTTTGCACAACTCGTCTACCACACCAAGGTTCTTGAGTAACTTTTCCTCATTAAACTCAGGCTGAAAATGAATGACTCAGAGGGAAGGGCTATCAATCTTGAGAGGAATAACCACCTCCGTACCGTAGACCAATTAAAATGAAGTTTCGCCTATGACTACTCGTGGAGTGGTTTGATAGGACCCTAGCACGCTAGGCAATTCCTCAAGCTAGTTACCATTCGCCTTGTTGAGCTTGGTCTTTAGCCCCTTAAGAAGAGTTTATTAGCATTCTCGACCAGACTATTGGCTTGCAGGTGAGCTACCAAGGTGAAGTGATTGTGAATGTCTAGGTCAGCACACTTATTTTTGAAATAAGTGCAATTAAACTACCGACCATTGTCACTCACTATCACCCAAGGGACGTCGAAGCAGCATATGATCGATCGCCATATGAAACTCCATATTACACCTTTGGTTATCTTCGTAGTAGCTTCTGCCTCGATCCACTTGGAGAAGTAGTTGACAGTGACAATGATAAACTTCTTCTACACTCGGGCAGTAGGAAAAGGGCCCAAAATATCGATCCCTCACCAGGAAAAGGGGTATGGCTTGGAGAATGACACAAGCATCCAGGCCGACTGGTGTATCAAGTGGTCGCACCTTTGGCAATGGTCAAATTTCTGGATATAGTTTGAGCAATCCCACTAAAACGTGCGCCACCAATACCCCTGCCTCAACAAAATCCTTGCCACCAACCTCCCTCCTTGATGAGTGCCGCAAATCCCCTCATGGAATTCCTCAATAGCTTGCCGACCCTCTTAGAGATCAAGGCATTTAAGGAGTGGTCCTGCAAAGGACCACCGAAAAAGCTGTCTATTGAGCAAAATGAATCGTCGAGCTTGGTACTTGAGATGCCTCACTTCCTAAGGGTGAGGAGGCTCTGGACCATGTCTCAGCCAGAGTATGGAAGGTGTCCTCCAGTCGTTAAGTAGCTCTTGGATGTCGCCAATAAGCTTAGATTTCTTGCTTGAATGCTCCAGTACTTCCAGGAGAACATATCTAGCTCCAGATGGGCTAGTGGAGAAGACCAAGTGAGAGAGTACATCCACTTGGGAGTTCACCTCCCAAGTGATCCTGATAATGTGGAAGCTCTCAAATTGCCGAGCTATCTCCCTAGCCACTTGGAGGTACTTAATCATTTATGGCTCTCGAGCTTCATATCTATTGAATTGACTAGCGACCAGCTGATGGGCTCTGTGATGGCTGTGCATGTTCTCCTGAGGAGATTATGTTGTTTTGGCCGTTCCACTTGAGGTTTGGTCAACCCCTGAGGTGTTTAAGGTTGTGCTTTAAGGTAGTTGTTTGGATGCCTAGTTGAGAGAGTGCTCGGGCGAACCTAGAATTGTCCTTCCCGGTGAGCTGCTGTTGGACGAGCTTGATCTTTCTCATTCTGTTTATGGCGTCTTTCTGAGGTAAGCTTTGGAAGTGCTGTCTTGGTGAAGCCTTTGTCCTGTGTCTACTTATGTGTGGACTGTGTTAATTCTGAACCTGATTTGCTCTTGTTTTGACAGTGGCCTGGCTTTGGACCCAGTCTGTGCGTTGGAGGCCGTTGTGCACCGTGTTCGGCGTGCCGTGTTTGGCAGCGGTTGTGCTGTGAAGGTTCAGTAATCATTTCGGGACGTGAGGATAAGCTAAGATAGGTGTTCTTGGTGGCTTGTGTTGTGGCTCTTAGCACAATAGTTTGCACTATGGCGACTTGTGATCGGCTGTTAGCAGGACAGTACTCGAGGCGTGGTACATTGCAGTTCGTGAGTTGCGATGGCGCGGAGAGGTGCGTTGAGATGCGGATGCCGAGCTGTGTCTTTTCCTTTGTGCGTTGTGTAGAGTGGGCAGCGGAAGCGAGTGGGTTTATAACCTATTCGTCGAGGATCGTTGGTTGGAAGATTCTGGCCAGCCGAGTGGATTGTTTCCTTGGTGTGTCTTTGTCTTGATTGTATGTGCCTTGATGTTGTTGGTTGTAGTGCCGTTGCTTGTGGCATTGTGGTTGTTGGCACTGGCAATTTTGAGAATTGGGAAAATCTGTTGGCAGATATGCTGATTGAGTACCCTTTCTTCTCTACGTTTCTTGGAAGTTGTGATCTCGGGACGTGATCGTGGTCCTAGAGATGTATTTTTCTGAGAGTTGTTGTGAGTCCTTGTTGGTAAGCTGTGCGTGGCTAGTCTCTTTTTAGCCGTGTGTTCATCTGTGATTGTGTGTTGATGTGACCCAAGTTGCAGTTGTGTCCCGTGGTTCTGTGTTGAGAACGGAGCCGGGGATTCGCTAGTGTTGTTGAGGCTGTTTGTTGGTTTGTTGCTGTGTTCAGCTTGGAAGGAGTTCCCTGTGAGTCTGAATTTGGCATTGTGTGGACCGTGATCTTGTCGGTTGGTTGTGTTGTACTCTTCTGCCGTGGTAGAGTTAGCATGCGACTCGAATCAGATGTAATGTCTGAGTGAGGACTGACTCTTTTTTTCCCTTTTTTTACTATAGGTCTTTCATTCTTTTATTTTTTGTGTAAGGAAGCTTTGAATGTATACATATTTGACCAAGATCTTTTGTGACATACATGTGCATATGCCTTAGCCATATCCCTATATGATTCACTTGTCGAAATTAGGGATCCAACATATCACAACAGTTCTGCCTGCACATATTTCCAGGTGTTATGTAAGCGCATCTTTCGCATATTACCCATGGTTGAGTCATAATATCTCTATGGAAAAAATAATTCCTTAAAAGGTCTATGCGCATCTCTTTAGGAGAGGAGAGGCATTTAAAGCCATCAGGGGGGGCACCACCTCACATCCTGCCTATAAAGGCTGTATGGGGTGTAGACTTCTTCTCCACAACTATTGCCTCCCCTTCTCTTTCTCCCTAGCACCCTTTTCTCCTTCTACTCCCATCTATTTTTGGCAAAGTCATAGAGTTTTCCAATAAGGATGATGGTGTTGAAGTTCACTGGAGTAGGCTGGCTTAGCCTAACGTAGTGAAACAAGAGTTAGAAGAATTGGCAGCATAGTAAAACAAGAGTTAGAAGGTGAGGGGTCCTTCCTCGTGGTCACTGCGCTACCCCACCAAGAAGGAAGGATGAGCTCGAGTGTGTAGTGTCTTAACCAATGACGATTGAGGAAATAACCTCATGCCCGCTCGGATGAGATGGAGTCACCCACTCGCTCTACCAGGAAGAGGGGAGGGGGCCTCGGAGGTGTAATGACCCAATAACCAGATACTGAGTCAAACTCGATATCATTTGAATCCTACGCCACCACCCACGAGCTGAGAAGCTCAGAAGGGTTAAAGAGAAGGAATGGTTATGCATTGAAATTCTAAACAAGTAGGAAATAAACTACAAAATTTATAATTTAACTAATAGAAATAAAATTAACATTTTATAAATAATTAAATAAATCTATAGAGTCCAGTACAAAAGTATAGTCAACAAAAAGGAAATGTACTCTACTATAGGGCACAACCCTGGCACTGGCAAGCGAGCGTACTATTGGTCCTCTGACCAGGTGATGCGGGACGACGGGGAAACTCGACTGGCGGGGACACGAACTACGACCTAGACGCCCGGACACGACTCACTAGACTATGCGACCAGCAACGGATGACCAAGTCATCACCTAACGTGGCTCCCGAAAGGCAAAGATGCCCAAACAAGAAGCACTCGCTCACGGTCGTCCCCGGCGAGGGAAACGAGTCGATCGTGCACGGTTGATTTTCGTTAAAACCCCATCTCTTCTCTCTCTCTACTTCAAGGTGTCGGTTACATCCGGAAGGTTGGCTAATGATGCTCATGTTTTTTAAAAAAGAAAAGAAACAAAAAAAAGGAAAGAAAAAGAAATAAAAAATGAATGAAATAAAAATGAAAAATGAGTTTTTTAGGGCTAGGTCAACCATTTCGGTCAACCGTCGGCCCCAGTCCGGTCGACCGAAACTGGCAAATTGGGCCGACCGAACCCGCGACTGACCCAACTTATAAGGGGTCTTAACATCCCATTCTCTCATTTTATCACCCCCACTCTTCTTCCAACACTTTTCCCTAACTCTAGAACACAAAACCCCCACTCCACAAGCCCTCAAAGCTCATCATTTCTCCATCTGCATAAGTTCCGACAGATTCGTCACGGTTTCAGGACTAACTCTCCACGGCTGTTCGTGCGAGTGTGAAGCTCCTCTCAGGGTTCCAGATTGTGGAGAAGGCTCTTGCAAGCCCTTGGAGTGTCATTTGGCACATCTTCACCCCCCCCAGGATGAGAGTCATCCTTTTAAGGGTTTCCACCGGGTTTTCTAGTTCAGGATGTCGCCTAGATGGAGCTCTCAGCGTTCTGCCCAAGGGGAAGCTAGTGGTCAGAGGCAAGAGTCCCCGGCTCATCCACCTCAGTGAGCTCATGCACCACCTCGGGCACCTCACATGCCTCCACGGCCTATCATCCACCCTCGACTGGTCAACTTCAATGAGGTGAATGAGATCCTACCCGATTTATGTGCTATTTTTGAGATTCAACCAGGTTGGGCAAATTTCGTCACGACATATACCAGATATTACCCCAATCTCGTGCAGCAATTTTATGAAAATTTGGTTGACAAAAATGGAGAGTTATACATATTGGTTCAGGGCATAGAAATCCATATTACTCCGGATCTGTTTAGGCATGCCTTAGGAGTCTCAGCCTAGGGTACAAGCATGAATTTTGGCCATGGTGAGATTGAGGCTACCTTTGTAGCTATGACCAGCTGTGACTATGTGCGAGGCGTTAGTGACTTGATAGACCTGAATGCTAATTATTTTCTGCCACTACAGTGCATTCTCCACCACATGTTTACCACTCTCATTTATCCAAAGGGTGGGAGTAGAGATGAAGTAACAGAAGTGCATCGATTTCTCTTCTATCATACTATGAATGGAAGTGTCATCAACATGGGTAGACTAATGATGAACTTGATCGACACTTGCCGCACCCAAATCAGGAGCACTGACCCTTGCCTAGGCCAGGCCTCCAGCTAGCTTTCCCTCCCTGTAGAGTGCTACAGTCGGACCGAGGGCCCACGGTACTAGCTTAAACCATTTAACGGGTATGCCCCTCCACCTCTCCCAGGTGGGTCGACCATCCGTGAAGTCTAGGGCTACGTCTAGTGGTTTCATCACATGGAAAGTCCAAGCACTCCATTGGGATTCTAGGAGCAAGCCAATAATCATAAAATAACACGATTATAGCATAGACGTAGCATGGAATGCATTAAACGGGAATTAAACATGTTTTCCTAAAATTTCCAAAACAGCAGAGTGTAACGGACCAGGGTCGGGGCGTTATGCGACTATAACACGCCTCCCCCAGGCCGTTATGCTCACTCGTGCGATCACTAAAACTCAGGCATGCAGACTATAACGCGCCACCTCTGGGGCATTATGCATAGTATAACGCGCCTCCACCTGTGCGTTATACTCACCAGAAAACCATCAAAACCACACAGATCATAACGCGCCATGACTGGTGCGCCATGAGACTATAACGCACCGGGACTGGTCCGTTAAAGTCACCTGAACGTATGAAACCCAGAAAAATCCACAGTTTACCAGATCATATAACGCCCTACGAGAAGGGCGTTACACCGACCATGGCGGACTCGCCCTAGTCCGTCATGCCCCACAACCTACAGAGCTACAAAAAATCACGGTCACATAACGGTCCAAGAGTGGTCCGCCATGTATTGCATAACGCACCCCCAAGGGTCCGTTAAGAATATAACGGCCTCTGACAGGCGCATTATATCAACTGGGAAACGAGAGGGACGAGTTCGAAACCGAACTCCCCTCCGGTCAAGTCGGATCAGCGCGAAACAAAGGAAAAGGGGTAGGAGAAGCTAAATAACAACTTTTCTACAACTACAGCATGCATCAAAATGCAAACACAATGGCCTTAATGAATTTTACAAGCATTTTAGCCTAAAAATCCCAAAAATGCACCTTGCACAGAAAACGATGAAAACGCCTACCCATGGGCATGCATGTGGTACCAAAATGATCCTAACGAAGCAAGGGGTCCATCCCCCTACCTCGATCGCGACGACGACCTCGAAAAACGAGCATGCGGACGACGAAGCTCTGCGACCTTCCCCGACTCGTACCGTTCCCACGCCTCTCGAACCGCGGAATGGAAGGCACTGGCGCGATCCTCGCGACGAGTCGGTTCCAACGGTACCTCCTGCGCCTCGATCCGGGGTCGACACCTCCCCCCTACACCATGACAAACTCCCACTCTCCCTCTCTCTCTCTTCTCTTACTCTCCAACGCTCGCCGGTGGTCACCGGAGGGCCTCCCTGTTCCTCTCTTCTTCTTATTCTCTTCTTCTTAGCGGTGTGGGGGCTCTCCGGGTGCGCTCTTCTGCGTGGAGTCTCCCCAGTCTGTGTTGCTCTCTGTCTGTGTGTTTTCGACGGGGAAGGGGTTCTTATACTCCCGGTGGCGGGAGTCCTCGAACGCGAGCGGTGGAGGCAGGAAATGACCTGCATTTAATGGGGATTTGACTTTCGACGTAGCCTGCGTGCGTGCCGCCTCCTCCATTCGACACCTCAGCGAACCCATTGCATGCCAAGGATCTGTAGGGGATGGCATGAGACTTCGCCTGCTAGATGCACTATTGGAGACAAGTCACAGCATGCCATTCAGGAGCCGGAATGCTATGTTGGTGGCAGGCACAACAAGTGTGCCACTGAGAGACCGCTAGGGCGTACTTTTGAAGCGCCACAAGGGCGTGCCGCTGAAAGACTCCTTCAGGGTGTGTCACTGGGGAGGCTGGCCTAGGTGTGTCGCTGAAGGATGGTGAAGGGGGCGTGCTGGCAGAGGCAGCCAAGCAGGGCGTACCGGCGAAGGGGGGCCAGGGTGTGCCGGTGAAGATGTTAGGGCAGGTGTGCCATTGACGGGAGCCAGCCCAGGTGTGCCGGTGAAGATGTGTGCCGGCCAGGTGGCATGCCGGTGAAGGAGCCATGCGGGGTGTGTGCCGGCGAAGGGGGGCCATGCTGGGCGTGCCGCTGGAGGCATCCACGGGCATGCCACTGAAGACGCTCAGGAGGGGGGCGTGCCGACGAAGAGCTCCACCGAGCATGTCGTTGAAGGGGGGGGTTGTACCGCTGAAAAGGGCACTAGAGCGTGCCGTTGAGGACTGAAAAGTGCGTCGTTGGGACGCGTTCTAGCCCATCATGAGCACGAGTCATGGCTTATTTGATTTTCTTCGGGGCCCATGCATTATGGGCTTTCCGGGGGTTGGTTCCTCTTCACTGTCGTAACTTCGGAGACGGCTTCACGGCAGCGCATGTTTGTTCGGAGAGTCCAGATGGCCCATCTTCTCCGCAGCTTCTTCTGTTGAAGTTGTTGTTGATGCTAGACTGGTCGGGACATATGGACGTGTAATTTTACACATCCACAGTAGTAGATCTTGAAAATTACACTATGTGAATATAAAATTTAACAATATTAATAATCATGATTTCTGCTTAAGTGTGGACATTATTAATCTGAGCCTGATCTGCTCCTTGCTTTATGGTTGCTTAGCTTTGGACTCCGTTATGGTGTTAAGAGCTATTGCGTACCGTTTTCATCGTGCTGTGTTCAACGGCCGATGTGTTGAGAAGGCTCATTCATCGCTCAAGACGTGAAGCTGGGCTGACATTAGCATCTTCCCTTAAGCTTTGTGCTGATGCTAGCACTCTCCTCTATTGCACTTTGGCTCCTTGTGATCGGTTGTTCACTGGATTAGTACTCGTGGTGTGTCACGTTGCGATTTTCATTAATTGCGATGGCGCCATGTATATGCTGAGGTGCGAATATCGAGGTCTTTTATGATGCCTGCGTGTGTTTTAGAGTGCGCAGCGGAAGCGTGTGGGCTGGCTACCCACTGGTCGAGGATCGTTGTTATGAGATTCTCGCTGATCAAGAGATTTGCCTCTTCTCGTTGTGACTTCGTCTTGGCTTCATATGCCTCGATGTCATCTGTTGCCGTGTCGTTGTTGTCTTTAGTCTTCTGCGGTTGGCACCGGCATTTGTGTGTGTGAGCGATGGGGAATTTATCAGCTTGTCTGCTGATTGAGTACCCTCTGCTCCTTGCATTTTTCTCTTGGGTGTCGTGCTCTCCAGGCGTGTCTGTGACCCTTGAGATGCATCCCTTGAGATTTTTATTTCTTGTGGTCGTGGGTCCTTCCTTGGGGAGTGGCCTAAGGCATGGCCAGTTCTCGATGGTCGTGTGTTCACCTGCGGTTGTACCTCGATGTGAGCCTGCTTGCAGTGGTGTCCCGTAGTTCTGTGTTGAGTACGGAACCAGGATCCTGCAGGTGCTATCAAGTTGTTGTTTCGACGTTGTTTTCCTGTGCGTTTGTCTATCTATCCTGGCACTTGGTGGACCTTGTTCTCGTCAGTTAGCTTTACTATACTCTCCTCTCTTTGTGAAGTTGGCTAGCAACTCAATCAGAAGAATGGTCGGATTGAGGACTGACTTGATTATGTTGGTGGTCCGGTGCTGTTGTGGTCGTGGTTGTTTCTGGTTCTCGGTGAATTTGTCATTGGTGTCCGATGTGCCAGGTGTTCCCTGTTACCCTTGGCACTGGAGCCGACGATGTGGTCGAGCTGTCAGCTGAGAGGGTTGTGCTTCCTTGGGTGAGCTGCTGCTCGCTGTGATTGTCGTGCGGTTTCTTCGGTATCTGTTGTTGTGGCAGTCGTGTCTCCTCTTTTGTGAGACGTGAGCGACGTTGTCTGGCCTTGCTGGCCCTCTACCAGCAAGGGACCAGCCCTCACATCCTCCACTCGGCATCGTCGAGTTACCCATGGGTTTGGGTGAGTGTCGGGTGAGTTGGCCGCCGATATCGGCCCATTCGGCTTGCGATTGTGCTTGCTTGCTTAGGTCCGAGATTATGTCACATCACCTCTTCTTGTCAGGGTGTCTAGGTTGGTCCTCGCCCCCTTATTCACCTCTTGCCCCTGGATTCGACCGAGGAAAGAAACGTACAGGGACCTTGACGTTCCCTAGGCATAGCCAAGGAGAAACGGTGTCTACAAGGTGGGAAACCAACCAGGGATGTCATATGGTGTGTGATATGTTGTGCTCGGGGTCCTCTTTTCGATGAAAAAAGGAAGATACCTTACTACCATGGTGGCATTGACTCTAAGGATAGAAATGCTTAAGGTATAACCCGTTCCAAGCATGAGCGAGCTCCTCACCTTCTGTGTTCACTAAGCGGTAAGCATTACCTGGATAAGCCTCTTTAACGATGAACAGTCCTTCCCAGTTTGGTTGCAATTTAGACCTGGGACCTGTAGACCGAATGAATTTATGTTTCAAAATCATATCACCCTTCTAAAATTTATGTTCTATTACCTTCTTTTGAAAATACCATGAAACTCTTTTTTTGATAAACCGATACGTGATCGGCCGCGTTCATCCTCTTCTCATCTAAGAGTTCCAATTGGACGAGCAACACCTCTCGACGTTCATCGAGATTGAGTTCCTTATCGAGCCGCACCCTTAGGGAAGGGATCAGGATCTCATATCGGAGCACCGAGTCCATCCCGTAGGTAAGTGCATAGGGGGTTTGCCCCGTAGGAGTACAGACGGAGGTGCGGTAAGCCCACAGAGCTTCCACTAATCTTTCTGGCCAATCAGAATATTTGTGAGATTTGCATGTTTTCTTTATAATTTTGAGAAATATTTTGTTAGTGGTCTCGACTTGACCATTGCCTTGTGGATAATATGGAGATGAATGATGCAATTTGTAATATTGAGCTTCTTACATAGGTCCTGAAGATCTTGAGAGACAAACTGGGGTCGGTTGTCGGTGACGATGCTGCTTGGCACTCCGAACCGCGAGATAATATTCTTCATGATGAAGCAGTACACCGTGGTAGCTTTAATCTCCGCGTATGCTTCAGCTTCTGCCCACTTGGTGAAGTACTCCGTGGCGGTAAGGATAAAAGATTTTTGTTTGGTTTGAGAGTTAGGATCACCGAGTGGCGGCACCGGGTCGGCCCTAGAATCGGACTAGCCAAACCCCTTTGGGAGACCCTCTGGCCTTGCTGGCCCTCTACCAGTAAGGGACCAGCCCCCACATCCTCCACTAGGCATCGTCGAGTCACCCCGGGTTTTGGGTTGAGTGTCGGGTTAGTTGGCCGTCATTATCGGCCCGTTCGGTTGTGAATTGTGCTTGTTGCCTAAGTCCAAGGTCGTGTCACATCAGGTTATTTTCAGTTTAGAGATCTGGTGTATGATCTTCATGAAGGCCAGCATATTGACTGGGCTGAGATGCACAAGGTCATTATTGAAATTAAAGAGAAAAGAAGGCAAGTGTTGAGGCAGCAAGTGTAGTAGCAAGCATCGCAGTCGCAGCCATAGCCACAACAGCAACAGCCTATTTAGGATTTGGGGATCCATCAAAACCACATGCTGAATCATCCGCCTGCTCCACAACCTCAGCCACCGGCACCGGCTCAGGTCAACCTTGTTCAACGCCTGGCCCCCGATGCCGGGTGGTGTTATGATGATGAAGCTTCGGTTCAGTAGCTGATGGCTCTCCACCATACCTATCGCAACCCTTCTCCGCCTTCTATGCCCATCATCCTCCCACCAAACCATCAGACCCCTCCATCATTCGCACCCACCGTTCCTTTTTAAACCCCTTATCTTGCCACCAGCTTCCCCCATTATTCCGCCTATCCTTGCTCCCCCACAGTCGGCCACCCCGCCTACCATCACCACTCCACCATCCAACCCTTCGCTAGTTATCCTCCCCGTATGGTCCATCACCGCCACCACTACTCCCATTACTCCCATTATTTCCACTTCACCTATCCCCACACCGCTCATCCACCCCGTTGGACCCATTAAGCCTCTCACCATGAGCCCGTCTGATGCTGCGCCAGCCCAGAACCTTGCCCTGTGGAGTGGGCATTTATTTCATCGAAACTATCCTACCACTGGTGCACCAGCACCCAATCCCCAGTCCTCGCAACAGGTTGCTGGTCAGGAGGAGGTAGATCTACTGCCAGGTACTCAGTATGACCTATTACATCATCTAGATAGGATGCCCGCCAAAATTTCAATTCTAGAATTGATTAAGCGGTCTAAGCTTCACCAAGATGCGCTGTGAGACTTTTTGCAAAAGGTCATGGTTAGCGAAGACATGGTAGTGGACAGTGGTGCGGACACCCGAGCACTTGACCGGTCCGGTCAGGCGAGCCACCGGTACCGTACGAGGAGCACCACGCGAGCCAAGCACAAAGAAAATACGAAGGGACAAACCACAGGGGAGCAAGTGATCAGCCACGTACCTCGCCAAGCCTGAAGAGGCTGGCGCCGATCGGAGACGGGGGTGCACCGGGGAGCGTGTGCACCCGACGGACACACTGCATTGAGGAAGCTTGCGACGATCCCTGCTAATACATGTACTACGCTCCACGTAGGGAGGGGGGTTCACGGGGAGGGGCAATCAATTACACGCACTACCCTCACGCAGGAGGGGGGATCACAGGGAGGGGAAACTAGCTAACAGCCGTACGTCGAGCTCAGTCATCCGATCGAGGTGCAGCCAACTCCTGGATGAAGGTCGAGGGACGCCGAAGGATGCCCAAAGGTCTGGCACTGAGCTGATGTCACTGGACGGGGACGGCGGTCGCAACAGTGGGCTGGTGCAGTACTGCTGCGCAGGACTGGTTGGCGCGGTCATGGTGCGTCGGCCGGTACGGGCGCTGTGGAACTCCAAACATGACGGGACCAGGTCGTGGATGTTGCTGACAGGGAGGTCTACGAACCCTCAGAAGATGGCAGCCGTCTGATCACCTCGCTGGACGTGGTTGCAGAAATAGCCGGCATCAGGTTCCTGGGTGAACAACTAGACCAGTCACAGATGGCTGTCGGGGAAATCCAAGTGCTGATGTCGGATCAGGACAAGACCACTTGCGTTAGTTCTGTATCGTCAAAAGCTGCAACTTTGGTGAAGACTCTCTGACCTGAAACTGAGAGGAGAAGAGGGTGTCAAGGCTGACTTGACAGTAGCTTATCCTGGGTGAACAGAGGACTCTGGGTCTGGCGTGACTGAGGGATAATGGACGCCCTGGACGGATACGATATCAAAACCAGGCAGGACCACCTCTGGTTCGTCGGCACTTAGGAGAAGAAGAACTCTCATGAAGAGAGCTCAGACTGAATCACGCAGGGGTGGGCGGTGGAGCTGCTACCAGATGGCGCTCAGGTTCAGACCCAAGTTTGGCACAGTTGCACGAGAATGGGCGGCGCGAATGGTGCCGAGGTCGGATCACCACAGGATCACTTCTGGAATGAAGCTGACTCGACAACGTACGACTCCACAAAAGAAAGCTTCGGCTGGTTTGCACCGTGGACACTAGGGTAGTCTCTGCAAACTTGACCTCTGCTGCAGGCTGGTTGCAAAGGGTAGCAGTGTGGTCTTCTCGATCCACGGGAGGGCGTAGCGATGATGGGGAGACTCCGGGATGCCGTGGACGCTTGGAGCCCGCCGTGGTTTTCTCGGTTGGGGTTCCGCGGGATCCCTACTGAGCCAGTGATAGGAGGCTCACCCCTGGTTTTCAGATGTGGCGGTTCTTTCTCGAGGTTCGAGGACGTTGCGTGGAGGTTCTTAGTTGCCAGCTTGCCAGGCCGAATGTTCACTTGGCATGTGGTACATTTTACTATTTTAGACTGTACTTTCGGTTGGACTGGACTCTGTTGTAGTTATTTATTTATTTCTGTTATTATATATGTTGTCCTGCTTTATTTCATATTTCTATGTACACCACATCTATCCTTTTATCCCTTCCGAGTCTTCAGGCTCGTGGGAGGCGGGTTAAGGTTTGAGTCGCGTCGATTCCTTTCTGGTACTCGAATCCCGGGTCGCCACAGCTGGTATCAGAGCTATGGTTGTGAAAGTACATGGAAATTCGATATATTACAGTGATCAGAGTCCGTAAGGTCTAGTACAGTAGGTAGCTGGCATAGGATTTTGTATTTATTTTTCGCTTGGTTTCTCGCGTGAGAGCGTGAGTGCGCGGCGTTGGCACTGTGAAGGTGGTTGCTGTCGTCGTCGGAGTGCCAACGTAGGGTCTAAGGATCGAGGTCGAGAGCTTTCTCCCTCTTCGATGGTGGCCCCGGTTGTGCTGCATTGGGCAGAGGTTGTCGATAGATGCATTGCTGCGGTGCTGTGTTCGAGGGATCTGTAGCGAGGTCAGGTGGCTGGTGAGGATTGTTCGTGGTTAAGTGGCCATGAGTGCTCTGAAGGAGCTGTTATTGGTGTTGGCCACTCCAGTTGTGGATTTATGCAGTCCCTGAGGTGTTGAGATCGTGGTTCGAGGTGGCAGAGCGAGTGCTCTGGTCGAGATGTGCTCGGATGAGCGGAGGATCTTCTTGGATTGGGCTGTTGTTGCCCTGGATCTGGTTCGAGATGTGAAGGCTCAGTGGCGAGCTCGCAGCTCAAGGATAAGCGTTGGCAGGCGCCGGTTATGGCTCGTGTTGCGGCTAGAGGCATGGTGTGTTGCATTTCGAGGAGCCGCAGTGATGGTGCATCGAGAGGTGTTGTGATCGTGGCCTGACAAGACACTTGGTGAGTGTGTTAGAGGTGCTGACCAGACGAGAGTAATGGTTTTTTTGACACTGGAAGGTGCTGTTCCCAGCGTGTGTAAGGTTCGAGGTCAGGTCAAGCACGGGGACCTTCCGTTGGTCGGAGGAGTATTGAGTTTTCCCATTGGTTGGAGGAGATCGCGTTGGGTTAAGGTTTCCGTTATGGTCTGTTGACCGATGTTTGGCTGGGTATGGCGGTTGATATAACGCGCCTCACCCTGTGCGTTTTGTGGCTATGACGGATGGGTCTTGGTCTGTTATGTGCCCTCGGTCTGTGGTTAATGTGTTTTTGTGTTTGTTGGGTATAACGCACCTACCCTTGGGCATCATACCAGTATAACGTGCCTATAGTGGTCCATTATACGTCGTTTTATTAGTGTAATTATCTGTTGAGCATAACGCACATGCTCTGGTGCGTTATGAGGATATAATGTCCCCATGCTAGTGCGTTATATCATCTTTATGTCATTTTAGGTCTGGTTGGCATAACGCCCCTCCCTTGGTGTGTTATGTGGGTATAGCACCCCTATGCCGATGCATTATAGTCCTATTTGTCGTGACGACTGTTGGTTGGTTTTGGGTTGCGTGTCCGTCTATCTTAGGGCCTTGTTTAGGGCAGTGTCTGTCTGTCAGTGGTTGTCTAGATTGGTCGGTCTAGATGACTGGCTGTGGTCTTTTCCTTGACTACGACAGTACCCTAATGACTCAATCTAGAAGTTGCCATTGTCCGTGTCCCTGGTTGCGTAGAGGCTATCTCTTGACAGTTGGGTTTCCCCTAGTAGTTGACTGACAAGTTGCTCTGCCCAGAGTGTTGTCATCGTCCGCCGCTCCTGTTCTTGTTGGTTCTATTTGTTTGTGTTGTTGTGGCGGTGGATGTGTGAGTGTGTAGGTGTCGTGTCTGGTTCCGTTCAACCCGGGGTTACCTACTGGTTGACAGGAAGTCTTGTTGTCTCTCGGCAGCTTTGCCCAATTCGAGACCATGTTCTGGATGCCTCGAGGTACCGTTCTACCTCGGTTCACGTATCCAGGTGTGCTGAGGGTTCTCGATGTCCCCTCAGGTCTCCGTGTGTCATTTCCTCGGAGCGTCATTTTCTTTGGCATAGGATTAGACCGATTGGCAGCTTGTTCCGCTATGTGCGATGATCCCGACTCAGAGTCATAGGACTCAGGGACCGTTGTAGCTGTAGGTCTAGCTGCCTTGTCCTGAGTCTGTGGGCAGTCTCATGTGCTGCCTTTGATGCTTTGAAGTACGTGTTAAGGGGCATTCTCGCCTGTAGGTACTTCGGCACTTGTGTTTTGAAGCGCGATATTATGTTACACTACTTTAGTTCACTAATAGATTAGCCTCCTCGTCCCTCGTGATGGAGCCACTAGTCGTAGCCCAGGACCTTCAGTGTCTGCCCACCTGGGAAGTCATATAGGATCAAAGGATTTCAAGAGAGCTTTCCAACGGCACTAGTTTCGCACCGATCCGACGTCGGTGCTGGTCTCAGTAGCTTCTATCATCAGAGCGCACAGGTCTGAAACTGAGCTTCAGATTCGTGGGCAGTAACTCCGATATTAGGAGATCGGAGCCAATTGGCCTCCGATCGGTGTCCAGCCCGACTGTCGTCTAGGGGAGTGAGCCACCAGGTGTCACCATCACAAAGGGACCCACCCCATCGGAGATCGCGCTATCCGGACAGCACCAAAACATGGGTTTCGACAGAGTCAGAGTGACATCAAGATGTTGCCCGTCAACCCACTTCCCGTTACTCTCGGGCCCTACATGTGACCTGTTACCTCCTTGTGTGGAGTGGGTCAGAACTTTGTACCGCTGTAATATTTGTTAACTGGGAGTACGGATTTGGCCGGGGTTGTCTTCCCCACGCTAGGAGCGTGGAGGTATCGTGTCCACTCCTCTCTCGACATTTTGCTTTACTTGTATATGTGATAGGTTAATCTAGCTCATATATTTTTATCATCGCTGCGAGAGTGAGTGAGTGACCTGTCCCGTGACTCGATCTAAGCACGGAAGAGTTGACTACCCGACTCACTGTCGGTTTCTCAATCGCACACAGTCCCATGCATCCCTCGCTAGGGATGCCTGCGAGCTAGAGTCCTAGGGCGCGTGTCCATCCCGCATCACACCGGGACAGTGCCTTCGCAAAGAAGGGTTCAGTCCCCTGACCCAAGTGAAAGGCCCGGGTAGGGTGTCTACTCGTTGGTGCCGTCGGGGTGACGGGGCCAACGAGGTCCATCAGGTCTCTTGGTCTCTTGCGGTGTTCGTCGGCACAGGGGCAGTGCCTACGCAAGGAAGGGTTTAGTCCCCTGACCCAAGCGAAAGGCTCGGGCAGGGTGTCTCTACATCAGTGCCGAGCGGGTGTCAGGAGCTGACGTGGTTTGTTTATCTTTTTGTGGATTCATTGACACGGGGCTAGTGTCAACGCAAGGAAAGGTTGTATTCATCACCAGAGCAGGCGGAAGGCCTATTCCAGTCGGGCTCTGTCTATTGGTGGTTTGTTTTCTGGTGGGACATGTGGGGGTATCCCCTTGTGAAAACATTTTGAGAATTCGACCCTGAGAAGGGTCCTTTGGCTGAAAAAGTAATTCTTTCTCCTTTTTTTTAACCACATTATCGGCACAAGCACCCTTTCAGGTTTTCACCGGCACCGGTCCCCTCTTACTTCATCCCCTTCCAGGTACGTCCACGGCGGCCCCGACATCCCTCGGCATCATCCTCATCGTCGACATTGAAGATCTCTCTATTCTGCTGCTCATAGACTTGTAGCAGAACCCTTGATAGAGCTTCCAGCATCCACACCGCTGCCTACTATGCGAATCTACCCAAGCCCCCTTCTGTGGGTTCATTCATCTCCGAGTCCTCTTAGTAGCAGAAGTGGTTTCATCCTGTTTCATCTTCAGCACCACCTGCGGCAGGCGTTTCCGTGCAACTGCACCAGACCCGCACCAGATTCCGAGGGTCACTTGGCAGCAGCTACACCGCCCACCCCTGGGTGAATCAGCCAGAACCCTCTTCATTAGAGTTCTGCGTCTTCAAGTCTCCATCGATCCAGAGGTGGTCCTGCCAACTTTAGACAACACCTCCACCTGGGGTGTCCAATTTTCTGTGACTGCACCAGTCTCGAAAGTTTCTATCTGTCCAGGGCAGACTGCAACATCATCAACCCCGACACGTCCCCTTCCTCTCCATTTTAGATCGAGCTATCTTCTCATAAGTCGTGCCCTTGACAATACGAAACCAACCCAAGTGGTTTTGTCTCGTTCTGAACTCAGCACAGAAGATTCCACAATGGCCATCATCAACCTATCCTGCTATTTGCCCAGGATCCAGAAGCTGACCATTTCAGCCACCACAACCGGCACGGTGATCTGACGGCATCCATCTTTTGAGGTATCATAGTGCCCTGTGCCTGCTACGCCCCCGAGTTGGTCCCGTCGCATTTGGAGTTCTACTGCGAGCGTACCAATCGACGCACTTTCACCACGCCAACCTGTCTGGCGAGATAGAACTGTGCAGGCCATCGGCTGTGACCATCCCCACCCTACAGCGATCTTGGGTTGACGTCAGGATCTTAGGAGCTCTTCGGCATCCACCAGACTTCGTCCAGGCACTGACAGCACCTCATTCAGACATCGGAGATGGGCGCACGATATGAAACAAGCAGGCTTTGTCCCGACAAGGCGGTGTAGATCGACAGTTTGGATTCCCCCACCCCTTGTTTCCCCCTCCTGCGTGAGGGTAGTGAATGTAATAATTTGCCCATCCCCGTGATCCCCTCCCTGCGTGGAGTGTAGTGATTGTATTAGTAGGGATCAACGCCGAGATACACCAACATAGCATGTTCGTCGGGTGCGCACGCTCCCCGGCTCGCCCTCGTCTCCGACCGGAGCCGGTCCATCGGACGGGCTAGGTACGTGCGGTGAGTTTAGTAGGTTTAGTGGGCTGCCTAGAGTCAGGTGACCTCGAGTCACCTGTTACTTCGTGTTACTCGCGATGGGCCCATGCGTGATTTTCTGAGTCCACGTTCCGTGACCCACCACTAGTTGTAGCTTCCACGGCACGCATGTGTCGGCCCACCGGGAGCACTGGTGTGGCATACCCAAGTGAGACGGTGAGTAGGCTGGTTACCGTAGGGCCCCCGCATACCGCCGAGTCTGGGATGGTGGGGAAATTATCAGCTAGAGGACAGACCTAGGGCATATGGTCTGAGTCTCGCGCCTGATGCATTGTAGCTAGACACTTGTGACGCGGTGTAAGACGTCAGGGGACGTATTCGGTCGTTCTTCTAGTGGGCGGTGCTCCTGTCACGTGACGTGTGTTGTCTTGTCTCAGTTTCTATTCCCGTCAGCGAGACGGGATTTCGCGTGTTATTTTGGGAGCATTCCCGAAGTTGAGGTCTGGGGTTTCCGATGAGCGTCACCGAGGGCTTTCCCTAGACGGCGTAGAGTTCACGACAGCGAGGTCGTGACTGTGTTTTCGGATCGTGTGATTTCGGCTCAGGCCCTACTGTGAGGGTAGGTTTTTGCGACTGGGATGTCGTGGCATTTTCCTAGTAGTGTGGCTAGGGTGGTTCGTGTCTGGTGGTCCCCGACCGTGAGATCGGGATGTCAGATACGTGACTTGGTTGTCCCCCGACGGGAGACTGGGTCATATTTTTCGGTACAGTAGGAGTAGCTGTAGAGCCGAGATTTTGCCGGCCACCGTAGTTACTTTCCTGCTTTCATAGCTAGCGTAGCTTTCCTTTCCGCCATTATTTTCTCGGTTGGGGTTCCGCGGGATCCCTACTAAGCCAGTGATAGGAGGCTCACCCCTGATTTTCAGGTGTGACAGTTCTTCCTCGAGGTTCGAGAGCATTGCGTAGAGGTTCTTAGTTGCCAGCTTACTGGGTCGAGTGTTCACTTGGCATGTGGTACATTTTACTACTTTAGACTGTACTTTTGTTGAACTGGACTCTGTTGTAGTTAGATGTTTATTTCTGTTATATCTGTTGTCCTACTTTATTTCCTATTTCTATGTATACCACACTTATCCTTTAACCCTTCCGAGCCCTCCGGCTCGTGGGTGGCGAGCTGAGGTTCGAGTCGCGCTGATTCCTTTCTAATACTCGGATCTCGGGTCGCTACAGCTGGTAGCAGAGCTATGGTTGTGGAGGTACATGGGAATTCGAGATATTACAGGTGCTCGGTTTCTTCAGTGGAGGTAGGGAGACGGATCGCTACTTCGTTCTGCATGTTTTCCCTACTTCTGTGCGTGGTTTGGTGCTCGATCGGGGGAGATCAGGCCAGTTTAGTGAAAATCGTAGTTTTTGGGGTTTGTAGGGTTCGTCGAAAAACGGCAACCATGCTTAGACAAATTAGTGTGAAAATGACCGTTGGGATGTCAGGATCCCATTCCCGTAAGTTTCGTGTCGATCGGTTGTCATTTGGTGCCGGTAGGAGTCTGGGAATCCCAGTGACTCATTTAGGGTCGATTAGTCGGAATCGCCTTGATCTCACGTTTTAATGCATGCATGCACCATTTTTAGCCTCCAAGTGTGTTGTATGGTCGGGTGCGTCTGTTTCCCCTGCGCTTCGACGTGAATGGGGCATGGAACGGGCCGATTTGGTCGTTAGCCTATTTTGATCGCCGATTTTATGTAACGGTCATACCAGAGACCGTCACCTGTGTGACGTCCCCACGATAGACTGCTACAACTGTTGGTCATTTTGCTCTCTTCTAGGCTGGGTGAGTGTGACGGACCAGCATAGGACCGTCACATGACTGTAACGCGCCTCTGGTGGTGCGTTACGTTCTTGGTGTGACAGACCAGCATAGGACCATTACATGGCTATAACGTGCTTGGCTTGGTGCGTTACGTGCTGGTGGTTTTCGAGGACTATGGCTATCAGTCCCCCGAAGACCGTGTCTGCCTCGAAGACCATGTCGATCGGTTCGCCCTGACGGACCTCTCCTTGTGTGTCACGTTGTGTAACGCCTCTGGCCTGGTGCGTTACATGGTTCGTGTTAGGCTTTTAGGCCCGTTGGCTCTGACGCCCCTATCTTGGTGCGTTAGGCGGTGTAGCACGTCTGGCTTGGTGCATTATGTGGTCCGAGTTGTAGTTGTAGGCCTGCTGCCCTGACGCCCCTACCCTGGTGCGTCAGAGCAGGTAACGCGCCTATGGAGGTGCGTTACAGTCCTCTTGTTGGCCGTGATAGCCTGCGTTATTCGTTGTTCTATTTTGTCTGTCTTAGGTTTATGTTCTAGGGCGGTGTCTGTCACGCCCCGAGCCTTTAATTACAATGGAAGACTAGCTTGGGAAAACGTGTACAGTCGGCATGGTAAGTCTCTTGCAAGCAAAAAATAATCAGAGCGCAAGACAATCACATATTAAGACTTAATTGCACAAGTATTTACTCAAACTCCATCTTTATTTCATTAATAATCAAATATTCGAGCCCCTACAACCAGCATCTTCTGTCTGTGAAAGGTCATCAACTAGTCACCAGACACTCGTCAACAGGAAACCTTCACTGGCCCAGTAGGTACGCTCCAATCCACGATAGGCCATCTACTGACCCTCCACAGATCAACACCGCATCTCAAGCCAAACCTCACTCGGACACCACAATCGATCTCGAGCCTCACGCCAACTCTACCCTCTCAGGGGAGCACGGCGAAACCAAATGACAGGATCCCTCCTCGGTCTTCATGCCACTCGACTCAGGCTTACAGGGGAATCTTCCCTTGCTGCTCCCAGACCAGGTATCACCATCCAATGCCTACATCTCATCAGAGACCTCTACACACAGGCACTGTCCTTCGTTCGGTCTCATCAAATCCTTCACCTCAAAACGATCCAAAAGGATGCCTGGCAATCCTCAGCTCCGCTTATACCATAGAGCCTCGAAACACAATCTCTTACAGTCCACGGCACACTTCTCTAGAACTGACAAATACCGCCTACTACCTCAACAAGCTGATCGATGACGCCGCAACCAATGCACATGGGTCCCCAAACAATACACTTCTTACCGTGGTCGATCACTCGGTCAGCCTTACCAGTCGCTCACGGCAACCAACAGGGACCCCTAATCCCTCAGAGATCACTTCTCCAAACTTGATCTCATCCGAAGACACAGCTTCCAACGCAATAATAGGGTACTCACGCGGCACACTTGCCGACACATTTTCTCAACTCTCAATCCAGCCAGTGCCATAAATCACAATGCCTCAAGCAACGGCACGACAAAAATACGTCTCGCACAACCTGAGACAACCATACGCCGAGGAACCAATCCCCCGATGCTCATCTCATACTCTGAAACGCCACAAGTTTCGATTCACAACACCTCAGAAAACACAACACTAGCCACAAGCTCTCACGAATTGTAGCGACCTGGATCCTTCCGGATCCTTATTTTCGGGTCTCGGATCTGTTTTCTCAGAGCGTTCGACTCTGTTGTGTCTGAAATTACGTTTCGGGCATCTTTCGTGTTCGGATTGGCGCGATCCAGGGTCGTTTCGGAGGCGCAGAGACGTTACGCGGCTTTTCCCGCGAGATTTTTCTGATTTTCGACCTGGTTTCTAGCGGAATCCTTCGGCACGCCGTTGCGGGCGAACACGGTCGTTCACCCGGACGTGAGTAGTACCGTTGCGATCGGAGCGTTCCGAGGATCGCAAAAATGTAATTTTTTATTTTTTTAATATTCCCCGATGATCCGAGCATTACCTTTAGGGGTGACTCATATCCTTAACTCCTAGCACCTATGCCCTCTTCTAGTCTTAGGTAATAACTACCCAAAACTGTCCTTGGATTGGCATAGCATCTCGGCCTTAGTAGAAACATGGCATCCTCAAACCCACACCTTCATGCTGCCATCCTTTGAGGCCACCATCTTATTGGAAGAGGTAGAGACCTACTTCTCAATTCCTAGGTCCAAGGTGGGGGAGGAGGACTCCATTTGTCACACCGTCGCCCCCATAGACCCAGTTGCCATTCTAGGGGGGTTCATTCCAGACAGCAGGGAGGTTCGCACCGTTAGAGGCCCACGCCACATCCATCTCCTTCCCCTTAGCCAGTGGGTAGTAGAACATTATAGGAATAAGTGTGGGTGGGACGAGGCCATAGCTAAGGTTGTGTCTATCTATTTGTGTGGTGCCATCTTGTTCCCCTCAGTCGACTATGCCCTAGATCTACCCCTTCTTAGCACCATTAGTGACCTGTGGCAGGGTCTCTCTATTTCCCAGGCCGTCCTTGCCTATCTTTATGCGGGCCTTACCTCAGCAGCCTTAGGAGGTCCACTGTTTAGTTCTATGATTCTTTTGGAGTGCTAGATGGGGGTTAGGATGAAGTTTACCCCTAGGGAGGATGCCGACACGACTAGTCGGATCTTTGGGAGCCATCCCCTCTTCTTTATAGGTGGCCCCTTCAGGTTCCCTTCGCAGGTTGAGTGTAGGACATTAGACATGAAGACCAGGGATGAGTGGCGATAGTACTTTAGCAGGCTGCCCCTGGAGCGGTTCGTGATGTGCCCCAGCTTCCTCCTCGATACTGACATTAGGCTGCCTAGAGGGTGGGGCTTAGACTTGAGGCTCGTGGGCGCTACACTGCTGGCGATGTACAGCCCGCACCTGTGCTATCTACAGGTCGGGATGCCCAGGACTATCCTACCACCCCTACCCCACCTTCCCGCACTGCAGACGAGGAGGATTGGTACATAGGAGGATGAGCAGACGGTCAGGAGTGCCTTGATCATGTGGGTAATCAGCAGGGTGCAGACTCTTCCAGTGGAGGTCGCCGAGGTGACAAAGACCCGCCAGGCCTATATCAGGTCGTTGAGAGAGATATGTCTTTGAGGGGACGCCCAGCGGAGGATAGAGTGATTGTACCTTTTTTTTCTCTTCATGATGTTTAGAGTTTGAGATGTGAATAAATGAGTTGACTGACTTGGGATAGAACTTGAGCCCCCACCTCCACTCCCCATCCACAATCTTCCTCCCACCACCCCATTCTCCATCCTAGCCAAGCCCTCACCTCTTAGCACCCCACTTGCACCAGACCCCCTCCCCAACATCTCCACCCCATTTCACTCTCCAGCCACCACCATCCCACCTCTCCATCCACCCCACTAAAGATTCAAGGAGCCCCATCCTTGGAACACCCCCATTTCTCCCTCTTTCCCGTTAGCTTGCTGCGGCCTGCTACTACCCGGATGAGCACCAGCGTCCCCAGCTTCGTCCACCACTGAAGAACGGAGCTCCTGAGGGACTATCCTACATCGACGGAAAGCTCTGCCTGTCAGCTTCGTCCTCGAGGTGGTTTCGTCATCATCCGGCTTCGCCACCGTCCGGGAGGCCCAATCTCGCCAGACTACGCAACTGGAACCTGTGGAGCGACCTGAGAGCCAGTTCAACGGCGGCTGCGATGTCACCCCTGCTTCCCTTGAGGCGCCACTTAGCCGGAGTGTCCTTCGGCCTCTTCTCCAGCCAACCCCTTTGACGGGACCCCATTCGGAGCTCGGGAGTAATTGTTCGGGAATTTACCGGCGGGTTGCGCAGGTCAGTCTTCGAGAAAACTGTCCTGACATCTCTCTGTTCCGACCCCCATATCTCCCTGCCCCGACATCGTCTGGAGTCCTTATTGGTCGGAGATCGAAGGCGTCTCAGAGACAGATGCTCTGGTTCTGGTCCCGCCCCATTCCGCTTCCGAGAGCCCCCGTACCAGTGCCGTCTTCTAGCTGCTGAGCCCTGGGAGCAGAATCCGACCAGACAGAGGAGCTCGGTTCCAGAAGCTGCTGCGGCCAGAGACGACTTCGCGCTGCCGCCCGAAAATTCTGAGAGCCTCCAGAACCTGTTAGAAGCATTTTGGCGCCGGTCTCGCCGTCATCCGAGTTCGTCATCATCCGTGGCGCCCCCGGCAGAGACTGGTGGTCCCTGCGTTCTGCAACGGGCAGATTCAGCATAGCGTCGCCACCGTCGACTTCCTTTGCTTGCTATCTTCCCCTCCCGCCTGGCCGGCTTACCGCGCCTCCCTGCGTGGAGGAAAATTTTGGTTGTAACCATTTAATCCCCACCCTGAGGTCACCCCTCCTGCGTGAGGCGTAGTTGTGTAATTGACTAAACCGCAGGTCAAGCTACCCCACTGCGGCGTTCGGGTGCATACCCACGCCTCCCGGCGCGCCCATCGTCTCCGGCCGGGATCGGTGTCTTCACACCGATCAGTTAAACAAAGGTTAAGACGTTTCCACCCTCAAATGGCTTTGAAAATGAAAGAAGAGGTCGACAAGCTCCACAAAGCTAGGTTCATTAGAGTCGTCCTTTATCGTCAATGTGTGGCAAACATTGTCCCGGTCATGAAAAAAGACGGGAAGGTGAGGATTTGTATCGACTTCCGGGACCTTAACCACGCGTGTCCAAAAGATAATTTCCCCTTGCCTCATATTGATGTACTGATTGATAATACGGCAGGATATGAGACCCTCTCATTCATGGATGAGTTTTCAGGTTACAATCAGATTCGCTTGGCAGAGGAGGATCAGGAAAAGACGTCATTCACAACACCATGAGAAACTTATTATTATGTGGTCATGTCATTTGAGTTGAAAAATACTGGAGCTACTTACCAAAGGCACGCGCCCGTGGCCGTCAACGTAGCAGGTCACGCCGTTGTTGCAGCAGCGGAGCAGGGGCAGCCCGTTTTCGACGGCGCGGAAAACGGCGTTGGCCAGGTGCTGCCATTGTTCGGAACTGTCGCCGAACCAGCCGTCGTTCGTGAGGTTGACGAGAAAATCCAGATTGTCCTGCGCGGCGGCGCGCGCGACGGTCGCGAAAGTGTCTTCAAAACAGATTAACACGGAAGTTTTTACGCGGTGGGGCGAGCGTCCCCGCGAGTCGTCGCCGGTTGAAATAACATTTGTCGGTTCGTCCGCAGCCTCGCCCCACCGGTCGAGCGGAAACGTCACGGATTTTTCGCCCGGCGTCCAGCCGCCGACGATGGGCGTGAACCATTTCAAAAACGGCAGCCAATCCGCGAGCGGAACGTATTCGCCAAAGATGACGAGCTTTTGTTTGTGATACGTTTGCGCGCGCCAGCCTTGCGGATTGATTAGATACGCGGCATTGAAATAATTCGTCGCCGTGGCGGAAGCGGTCATGTCCTCGCCGTTCAAAATCAGCCAAACGTGATGCGCCCGCGCCAACGCGCTGATGGCGCGGACATTTTCCGCGCTCATCTCCGGCACAGCGGATTCCGGCCAAATCAACAAGTCCGTTGGGTTCGTGAGCGCATTTTCATTCTGCGCGAGAAAATTTTGAAATTGGTTTTCGTCCGTGTCGGGATTCCAGATGACGGTTTGCGGAATGCTCGGTTGAATCAACGTGACGCGTAAAAAAGCAGGGCGTTCAGAAATGCTGGCAGTTGGCTGCGAAGTGATGTTGATCCAAAAAAATCCGCCGATGAAACAAACGATGACGATGCACCCGTGGATATTTGTTGATATCCTATGAGGGCTGTGATCGTGATGAGATGGCCAGAAATGCTGGTGCATGTTCTAGTGTTTGTGTGTGTGCCTGTATGTGTCGTGTTTGGTTCCGGTCAACCCGGTGAGACCAGGGGTTGACAGGCGGCCTTGTTGTGTATCTCGACGGTTTTACTTAGCTAGAGACGTTGGTTCTAGATGCCTCGAGGCATCGTTTCACCTCGATCTGTGTGTCCAATTGTGCTGAGAAGACTTTTCCTGCTATTTGTGAGTTCCATAGTGTATCGCCTGTGTACGTTGCATAAGTGCACAGTGGAAGCGTGTGGACTAATTACCTACTGGTCGAGGATCTTTTCATAGGGTTCTGGCCGATCGAGAGAATTACTTTTCTCAATGTAACTTTGTCTTGGCTTCCTGTGCCTTGATTTCGTCTGTTGTCATGCTATTGCTGGTAATTTTTTGGTGTTGGCATTGGCGTTGCGAGTATGGGAGATTTGTTAGCTTTTCTACAGATTAAACACCCTCTACTCTGCATTTCTTCTCGTGAGTGTTGTGCTCTTGAGACGTGTTTGTGGTCCTTGAGATGTATTCCCGAGATTATTGCTTTTCTTGCCGATTCTTATCATCGTGGGTCTTTCTCGGTGAGCTATCTGATGCATGACCAGTTCCCTGTGGTCGTGTGTTCGGCTACTATTGTGCCTTGACGTGACCCTGCTTGCGGTTATATCTCATGGCCCTGTGTCTTGTATGGAGCCAGAATCTTGCGAATGCTGCCATTGTGTCATTTTTTCGAGTGCTATGTCTATATGATTTTGTGTCTTTGTCTTGGACCATTATTCTGTCAGTAGCTTGCCATACTCTTCTTTCTTGGTAGAGTAGCTTACGACTCGATCATGTGTAATATCTGAGTGCGGACTGACTTATTTCTATATGGGGTCCAGCAGTGTTGTGGTTGTTGGCATCCTATGTGCCTGGTGTTCCCTATTACCTCTGGCACTGGAGCCAATGATGTGGTTGAGCTGTCAGCTGTGAGGATGGTGTCTCCTTGTGTAAGCTGCTGCTTGCCGTATTGTCGTTTTGTTTCCTTGATATCTGTTGTTGTGGCAGTCGTGTCTCCTATGCTGAGACGTAAGTGACGTTGCCCTGCTTCGGAGGTGTTGGACTTATGTTCACTCGCATCGTGCTCAGCCTAGAGCGTGTGCTTGTGATTGTGGTCTAACTGTGTTCCTCTGAGCTGTGTTCCTGTCAGCTTTTCTGTGTGTTTGCTAGGCTCACGCCGAGGGCATGCCACATGGGCATCCCTCACACGGCGTCTAGCCCAAACACCCATCTTTGGGAGATTTGTGTGTGTGTTTGTTAGGCTCACGCTGAGGGCATGCCGCATGGGCATCCCTCATACGGCGTCGAGCCCAAACACATACCTCTAAAAAGGCGGCCCCCAATTATGATGGATGTATGTCATCTCGATAATTGTGCACGACCCCAGATCTTGCTTGGTGAAAGTACTCTGCCCGAGTCCTACCTCGATAGTCGTGCATGACCCTGATGCCGCTCTACGGGAACACCCGGCTTGACCTTTCCTTGGCATTCGTGCATGACCCAGATGCCGCTTCATGAGAGCGCCCTGTCCAGTCCCTGTCTCAACGAGCGCGCACTATCCAACGTTGCTCAATCGAGGCACCCTGCCTTGTCTCTACCTCGACATTCGTGCACGACACAATCATTGCTTGATGAGAGCCCCTACCCAGTCTCTGTCTCAATGATCGTGTGCCATCGTACGCGACTTAATCGAAGCGCCCAGCCTGGTTCTCTGTCTCGATAAGCAAGCCCTCAACACCGTTATCCGGACAATAGGCATACTTTACAAGTCCCGGCGCAAGATGAAGTGCCAGGCCCCTGCCTCTATCAACGGGCCCTGGGCACGACCATCAAGGTCCAGCGGCGCCCATCTACTGAGTCACAACGGTGTCCCCGGCACCTGACTGCCAGTCACTCTGGTCACATCAGGGCCCGTGGCACCCGATCACTCAATACCTCGGTTGCAACGGTGCCCCCAGCACCCGATCGCCAGTCACTCTGGTCACATCGGGGCTCGTGGCGCTCGATCACTCAATAGCTCGGTCACAACGGTGCCCCCGGCACCCAACCGCCAGCCACTACAGTTACAACAGTGCCCCCAGCACCCGACTGCCAGTCACTCCAGTCACAATGGTGCCCCCGGCACCCAACTGTCATCAACTACAGTCATAATGGTGCCCTCGGCACCTGACTGCCAGCCACTCAGTCACAATGGTGCCCCCGGCACCTGACTGCCAGCCACTCTGGTCACATCGGGGCCCGCGGCACTCGATCGCTCAATACCTCGGTTACAACGGTGCCCCCTACACCCGACCACCAGCCACTCCAGTCACATCGGGGCCCGCGGCACCTGATCACTCAATACCTCGGTCACAACGGTGCCCCCGGCACCCGACTGCCAGCCACTACAGTCACAACGGTGCCCTCGACACCGACTCGTTTCCCTCGCCGGGGACGACCGTGAGCGAGTGCTTCTTATTTTTGGGGCATTCTTGTCCCTTCGGGAGCCATGTTAGGTGATGACTTGGTCGTATAGTTGCTGGTCGCATCGTCTAGTGAGTCGCGTCATTTCATCTAGGCTATAGGATCGTGTCCACATATCGAGTCTCATAGTCGTCTCGCATCAAAGGGTTAAAGGATAAGTTTGGTGTGCATAGAAATAGGAAATAAAGCAGGACAATAGATATAATAGTAGAAATAAACAACAACTATAACAGAGTCCAGTCCAATAAAAGTACAGTCTAAAATAGTAAAATATATCACATGCCAAGTGAACACTCGGCCCGACGAGCTGGCAGCTAAGGACCTCCACGCAGTACCCTCGAACCACGAGGAAGAACCGCAACACCTAAAAACCAAGGGTGAGTCTCCTATCACTGGCTCAGTAGGGGTCCCGCGGAACCCCAACCGAAAATAACGGCAGTACAGAAAGTAGCAACTATAGCAAGAACAACAGTAATAGCAGGAACAATAAACACGGTGGCCGGTAAAATCTCGACTCTATAGCTACGTCTACTATATCGGAACGAAACCCAACACCTCGATCCCATGGTCGGGGAGCAACCAGACATGAACCACCAACTACGACCGCCCTAGTCACGCTACCAGGAAAATGACACGACGCCACCGTCATGGAGGCCTGTCCTCACAGACAAGGGCCCACCGAAACCACGCGATCAGAAAACATAGTCATGACCTCACCGTCGTGAACTCTAGGCCGTCTAGAGAGAAGCCCTCGGTGACGCTCACCGAAAACCATAGACCTCAACTCTGGAAGAGCACCCGAACAACACACGAACCCTGTCTTGTAAAGGGGTAATGAAAACCCGTGACACTACAACTCACGTCACGTGACGAAAGTACCGCCCACCAGAAGCAAGGCCGGATGCGTCCACTGATGACTTAGTCCACAGCCTCAGGTGTCCCGCTGCAACGCCCCAGGCGGAGACTGAGACACCGTATAGTAACTAGGAACACAGAACAAGGACTAACTGGGGTCACGCTCGTCAGTGCGGGTCTGACGTCCCCAGCCACATGTGCACACATAGACCATGTGCCCTAGGTCAGATCCTCTAGCTGGTTCTTCCCCCGAAGCCTGGACTCAGGCTGCGAGTGGGGGCCCTACGGTAACCAGCCTAAAAATCATCTCACTCGGGTCACGCTCTCCACCACTCCCAAGTGGGTCCGCATATAGGTATCATGGTCAAGAAGCCAATCTACACCTAGGATGACATTGTATCCTTCCATGTTAAGGCATACGAGGTTTATAGGAAGATTATGGCCTTCTATAGTTACCTCACTATCTGGATAGTGGATGATAAGTTTTGTTCTGGGACCTAAAGGTGTGGTGATTGCTAGATGGTAGAGGAATAGGTGAAATTGGTAAAGTTTTTGCAAAGGCAGTAGATATAAAAGAATGAGAGGCACTAGTATCAAATAACACAAACACAGGATGCGAATAAATTTGAACAGTACCTTCCATTAGCCCATCATCCTTGGGAGTTTCTTCATCCATCATGGCATTGAGGCGAGCTTGGCACCTACGTCTGCCATTAGAAGGTTGTTCCTTCATAAGAGGGCAATCGGGCATACGGTGGTCCCCACTTCCACATCGTAAACAAGCGCCAAGGCGCTTCCAGCATTCCTCGGCTGAGTGGCTGAACTTTTCACAGAATCAGCAAGCCATTGCGACTTGCTTTTCCTCCTCCTTTACCTTCTTATTTTTGTCATTCTTGCTGCCATTCCCATTACGAGACATTTTCTTGTTATCATGGATTGTGTAAGACCCCGTGATGCTGAATTTCTCTTCCCTTCGTCCTCGCTTGTCAAACCTATGGCTTGACTCCTCACTTCTGCCCTTGAATTTTTCGACCTTCTCCAAGGTCCTTTCACATAAATGCGTCCATTGGACCATCTCTACATATGTACAGATATTTTGGGGTCGAAGTTGAGTGAGAAAGATGGGCCTTAATCCATCCATGAATTGGTTAGCTTTTAACAGATCCCTAACCAAATGAGGAGCATATGGTGCCAGCCAAGAGAATTGAAGTTCATATTCTGCCATGGACATCATGCCCTGGCGAAGAGAGGCGAATTCAGTGGCCTTTCTTTCTTTGATGTGCTCGAAGAAGTACTTTGCACGGAAGAGTGTAAGAAATTCCTCCTAGGCAAGTTGATCATTTTGAGGTTGTGCCTTCTACCAAGTACAGGTGTCTTTGTTCAGTTGGAATGTGGCGAGATGGACCTTCTCTTGGTCAGTGCATTGCATGATATTGAATATTCTATTCATCTCGTCGATCCAATTCTCCACTTTGTCTGGGTTGGAGGACCTAGAGAATCTCAGAGGGTTCACACTCTAGAAATTCTCATGCAAGTTACCCACGCTAGCCCTCGCGCTAGCTTGGGCCATTGTTTGTAGGGCATAGGTAAGACTCGTAACTGTTTGACCCCTCGAAGTGTGCTTTCATGACTAGTCAGGTCACCTTCTTAGGGTTTATTGTGTCTAGCGAGGGAGTCTCCGCCAACCCGGAGAAGGTCAAGGCCATAGTGCAGTGGCCCGAGCCCCGTACTCTTTATGATGTCCGTAGCTTTCACGGACTGGCGACCTTCTATCATCGTTTTATTCGAGGCTTTAGTTCCATCACGGCCCCTATCACTGATTGCATCCGAAAGGGGGCGTTTGAGTGGATGAAGGCCGCCTCGGCTGCTTTTGTGCTCCTCAAAGAGTGCATGACTCAGGCACCTATTCTTAGGCTCACTGATTTCACAAAGGTGTTTGAGGTCTCTTGCGATGCTTCTGGGGTTGGTATTGGTGGCGTTCTGAGCTAGGAGACCCACCCCATTGCTTATTTCAGTGAGAAATTGAGCGATGTTAGACTACGTTACTCCACGTATGACAAGGAGTTTTATGCGATTGTGCAGGCCCTTCGACATTAGAGACATTACTTGTTGCACCAGGAGTTTATTTTATTTTCTTATCATGGGGCGCTCAAGTATCTTCATGCCCAAAAGAAGCTCAATTCTCGTCACAGTCGTTGGGTGGAGTTTCTCCAAGATTATAACTTTGTGCTGAAGCACAAGGCCGGTGCGGAGAACCGGGTGGCCGACGCTCTGAGTCATCGCGCTTATCTTTTATCCAGCATGAGTGTAGAGGTGGTTGGGATGGATAGGATGAAGGAGGCCTATGCGGATTTTCCAGACTTTGGTCAAATTTATACCACCCTCCAAGCAGGACCATCCCGAGAGCATCCTGATTATGCCTTGCAGGATGGTTACCTTTTTCGGGGGAGTCGCTTGTGTATTCCACGGACTTCAGTTCACGACTTCCTCACTTGGGAGATGCATGCAGGAGGTCTAGCCAGCCACTTCGGTCAGAACAAGATCATCGAGGCCATTGAGCATCAATTTTATTAGCCCAGTTTGAAATGTGATGTCGCTCACATTGTGGCCCAGTGTCGCACTTGCAATGTGGCCAAAATGACGAAGCAGGTTTCTGGTCCCTATACTCCACTCCCTGTGCCTGATAGGCCGTGGCAGGATATAAGTATGGATTTTGTTTTGGGGTTGCCATGGACCACCTGCAGGCATGATTCCATCTTTGTGGTGGTTGATAGGTTTTCCAAGGTGGCCCTCTTCATTCCTTGCTCTAAGACTTCAGATGCCTCATGGGTTGCTCGTTTATTCTTCTCTAGTGTAGTGAGCAACAGAAATAAATAACTAACTACAACAGAGTCCAGTCCAACAGAAAGTATAGTCTAAAGTAGTAAAACGTACCACACACCAAGTGAACACTCGGCCCAGCAAGCTGGCAACTAGAAACCTCCACACAACGCCCTCGAACCTCGAGGAAGAGCCTCCGCACCTGAAAACTAGGGGTGAGTCTCCTATCACTGGCTCAGTAGGGATCCCGTGGAACCCCAATTGAGAAAACAATGGCAGAATGGAAAGAGCTACGGTAGCTACAGAAAGAACAGCAGTAATAGTAGGAACAGTAACCTACGGCAGCCGATAAAACCTCGACTCTACAGCTACTCCTACTATACCAAAAACATGACCCGGTCTCCCGTCGGGGGAACAACCAAGTCACGCACCCGACATCCCGATCCCACGGTCGGGGAACAACCAGATAGGAACCGCCCTAGTCACGCTACTAGAAAAACGCCACGACGCCTCAGTCGCGAAAAGCTACCCTCACGGAGGGGCCCAAGCTGAAACTACACAGTCTAGAAACACAATCACGACCTCACTGTCGTGAATTCCATGTCGTCTAGGAAAACTCTCGGTGATGCTCACTGGAAACCTTAGACCTCAACTATGGAAATGCTCTTAAAAATAACACCCGAAATCCCATCTCATAGATAAGAAATGGAAACTCGGGACACGACAACTCACGTCACGTGATAGGAGCACCACCCACTAGAAGAACGACGAGATGCGTCCCCTGACGTATTACACCGCGTCACAAGTGTCTAGCTACAATGCCTCGGGCACGAGACTTAGACACACTCAGTAACCTGAAGTACCACAGAATAATGACTAGCTAAGGTCGCGCTCATCAGCGCGGGTCTGAACCCTCAGCCTCGTGTGCACACTCAGACCATATGCCCTAAGCCTATCCTCTAGCTGGTAATTCCCCCCGAGCCTGGACTCGGTTGTGCGCAGGGGACCCTACGGTAACCAGCCTACTCACTATCTCTCTCAGGTACACCACACCAATGCCCCCAGTGGGCTGACATACGCGTACTGTGGAAGCTACGACTAGTGGACGGGTCACAGACGTGAACACAGAAAATCACGCACGCACCCATCATGAGTAACACGAGGGAAGAAGTGACTCACGGTCACTTGACTCTAGATAGCCCACTAGACCTATTAAACTCAACAGTCCTTGAGTCACAAGACTCGGGTCAAGACCGTCACACGCGACAGCATTGAGCCGTCAATCTGGCCTAATCCCTTCCTATTTCTATGTACACCACACCTATCCTTTTATCCCTTCCGAGTCTCCGGGCTCGTGGGAGGCGGGCCGAGGTTCAAGTCACGTCGGTTCCTTTTCGGTACTCAGATCTCGGGTTGCCACAGCTGGTATCAGAGCTATGGTTGTGGATGTACATGAAAATTTGAGATATTACAGTGATCAGAGTTCGTAAGGTCCAGTACAGTTGACAGTTGGCATAGGGTTTCGTGCTTCTTTTCTGCTTGATTTCTCATGTGAGAGTGTGAATGCGCGGCATTGGCACTGTGAAGGTGGTTGCTATCGTCGTCAGAGTGCCGACGTGGAGTCTAAGGATCGAGGTCTAGAGCTTCTCCCTCATCGGTGTGGCCCCGGTTGTGCTACGTTGGGCAGAGGTTGCCGGCAGGTGTGCCATTGCGGTGCTGTGTTCGAGGAGTTGCAGCGTGGTCAGGTGACTCGTGAGGATTGTCCGTGGATAAGTGGCCGTGAGTGTGCTCTGACGGAGCTGTTATTGGTGTTGGCCACTCCAGTTGAGGATTTATCCAGCCCCTGAGATGTTGAGATCGCGGTTTGAGGTGGTAGAGCGGGCGCTCTACTCGAGATGTGCTCGGATGAGAGAAGGATCTTCTTGGATTGGGCTGTGGTTGTCCTGGATTTGGTTTGAGATTGTATGGCAGTGGCTAGCTTGTGGCTCGAGGATGAGCGTTGGAGGATTGGTTTCTCGGTGTGAGATTATCTCGGGTTACGTGAGATGTGTTGTTGCCGTGCTGTTGCTTGAGGCATTGTGATTTGTGACACCGGCTGGATGGAGAATTGGGGGAAACGTGCCGGCGAGGTTGTCGCATGAGTACCCTGTTTCTATGTAGGAAGCTGTGTCCTTGGGTGAGATCGTGTTTTTGGAGAAGTGATCTCTGACAAGATTATGGGGTCTCTATTGGTGGCCGTGAGCGGCTGGTGAGGTTGACCGAGCGGTCGGCCGTGGTAAGAAGTGTATTGCCTGGGGACCCTTGTGCATTGGTCGTGGCGTTATCGATCAGCTTGCTGTGGTAGCAGACGGCACTTGTCGATTCTGGAGAAGTGTGTCGTGAATTGTGAGAGGTTGTGTCCCGAGGCTCTGTGGTAAGAGCGAAATCGAGATTGACAGTGTAAGGCTCGTGCCTTAGCAGATCCTTAGTGGTTCAGAGCTGAATTTTATTCTATGAATTTTGACTATTTTTATGGATTTTTAGGCTATTTTTTGACATTTAATCTAATAGGTTTTCTCTCTCTTACTCTCTTCTCTGGTGGTCATTGGAGGGGACCTCACGGCGGAGTTCTCCTCTTCCCCTTCCTCTTCTCTCTTCTCTATCTGCTTCTGCGCTCTGTCTCTGTGTTTCTTCTTTTTGGGTATTCTCTCTCATGTCTCCTTCTCGTGTCTCGTCTGGTGTCTCCTCTTGCGTGTTGTTCACCAGTAGAGGAGGTGGTTTTTATACTCCACACGGTGGGAGTCTTTGGCTACGAACGGCGGATGCGGGAAATGACGAGCCTTCAATGTGGATTTGACTTTTCATCCTCGGTGGCAGGGGGTGTAGCCGGCGTGCCACCGCCTCTGTTCGACACCTCAGCACATCCGTTGCGCGCCAAAGATCTATAGGGCGTGGGTACGAGATCTTGTCTGCCGGATGCACTGTTGAGGAAGCATGCCGTTGAAAGGGCTTACAGGCATGCCGTTGAAGAGGCCTGCAGGCGTGCCGTTGAAGGAGAGGCACTAGGCGTGCCGCTAAAGACAACACACGGGCGTGCCGCTGAAAGCACTTGGAGGCGTGCCACTGAAAACACCCAGACTGGGTATGCCAGTCAAGGCGTCGACAGGGCGTGCCGGTGAAGGAGGCAGGCAGGACGTGCCGCTGAGGAAGCTCAGAGGGCATGCTAGTGAAGGGCCCTGAGAGTGTGCTGCTGAAGGTGCCGGGCCGGGTGTGCCGGTGAAGAGGCACAGGGGGGCGTGTCGCTAAAGGTCATGGGGTGTGCTGTTGAAGGCACTTGGCCTGGACGTATCGTTGAGGGGGCGTGCCACTGAAGGCCATCGAGTGTGCTGTTAAAGTAGACTCGAGCACATTTCGGGCCCGATCAACGGTCCACTCTGTTCTCTTCGGGACTCACGGGTTGTGAGCTTCTCGGCGGTTAGTTTCTCTTCGCTGTCGTGACTCCGGAGACAGCTTTACGGCAGTGTATATTTGTTCGAAGAATCCGGATTGGCCCATCTTCTCCGTAGTCTCTTCAATTGAAGTTGTTGTCGATGCTGGACTGGACGGGACATATGGGCATGCAGTTTTACACGTCCACAAATGCCCCCCACCCACGGGTGACGCAGGCGAAGGATGAGCCGGGCGGTGCCCGTGAGTGTACTGGTTGTTTGGGGCTGTTCTTGTGTAAACCCATGCGGACGCCCGTCGGCACATGAGGGCATGCGGACGGAACAATCCCATATACATAGACCCATCATCATAGGTTTATTATATATATATATATAAATGGGTTCAAAGTCCATGCACATCTCCTTAAACAGGTCCGTGCATGTTTTCTCCAAAACGAAGTCCGTGCAACTTCTGTTGCTACACGCAGACTAGGTCCGTGCTGGTTGCATCTGAGAATGAAGTCCATGCATTGTTTACACCCATTACATTTAGAAGTCCGTGCATGTTTCTTTGGCTTTGTCGAAAATTGAGTCCATGCACATTTTACATCTGCATGCTTAAGTCACCAAGTCCGTGCATGTAAGGTTCGTGCACGTTTTGCATCTGCATGTTTTAGTCACCAAGTCCATGCATGTAAGGTTCGTGCACGTTTTGCATCTTCATGTTTTAGTCACCAAGTCCGTGCATGTAAGGTTCATGCACGTTTTGCATCTGCATGTTTAAGTCACCAAGTCCGTGCATCTAAGGTCCGTGCACATCTACTTTGTACACTTAAAGTTCATGCAGATCTAACTTCGTGCACGTTTTGATACAAACACCAAGTCCGTGCATCTAAGGTCCGTGCACATTTTGGTTTGACCACCAACCCCGTGCACTTTTTGTCCATAGCAAGTCCATGCACCTTTCTCATACAAGTCTGTGCATGTTTTACTCTGAATAACAAAATCCATGCAACTTCTGAGTCCGAGCAATTTTTTAAAGTCCATGCCAGCTTTTTGCCTTAAGCAAAACCAAGTCCGTGCAGCTCACGGTAGCATAGCATAGCAAGTCCGTGCATAGCAAGTCTGAGCATGTTTTGGATCTTCACCAAAGTCTGTGGATAGTTAGTGCATATAGAAGGTCCGTGCCAAATCAAGTCCGTGCACTTTTTGCTCTCTGCGAGCACACACTGTAGCAAACTCTGTACACATCTGCCTTAACCTTTTAATGTCCGAGCATACATTGTAGCAAAGTCAGTGTATATCTAGTCTTGTTGAGACTAAGGTCTATGCTATGTCTGCTCTTCCACTTG
The DNA here is from genome assembly GCA_024336825.1 of Amorphophallus titanum. NCBI lineage: Eukaryota > Viridiplantae > Streptophyta > Magnoliopsida > Alismatales > Araceae > Amorphophallus > Amorphophallus titanum. Next base: position 389,552 of record JANBPO010006362.1, read on the forward strand.
GTCATAAACGGTACTCTGTCTTTCGCAGGGAACAATCTGGTTCACAGAAGGCTGGCTCGTGGATAAAGGAGGTAAATGATAAGTACGTGATTCGAGAAAAAGAACCTTCTATTTCCTAACACGTGGACCAATGAAACTTCAATAGGGTTCTGTTGCTTGATCCATACGAAGCTCCTACTCGTATATAAAGAATCTCTACCCTTCAAAGAAGGGTGCTGGAGAGAGAGCTACCGAAGAGAACTTTCATTTTCTCCATCTGAAGAGAGTTTCCAGGAGCAAGAAAGAGAGTGAAAGAGCCAGTTCGAGTGGTCATCGATGAAGCACCACAAAGTATTCAAAGGGCAAGCCATCACCAGTCGAAAGTAGAGTGGCTCCACCATATTCATGTAGTGAAGCCACACATCCCGTCCAGAGAAGGTGAGGGCCCCTACCACCCAGGGCTGGCCCTCCTATCCCTTCTCTGCGTAAGGTGTCCACCATACCTGCAAGATAGGAAACATCATCAGTATCATAATATAAAAATATATTTAATTAAGAGTCTAAGTTTAGGATCATACCGAGGTGTACGGTAGAGCATCCAGGTCATCCTGAATATCCCGGACCTGTCTCCTGAGAGCCCCTATCTCTCGAGGTGCAGTCCACCTCCGGGCAATAGGCAGCAAGTCTGGGTGGGTCTCCTCACCTCTCCCCAACCCTCGTAACCTCACATAGGCCCAAACCTACATCACATCACACGTCAACATGTAGAAGCCTCTAGAAATTGCATAATCGCATCTAAGGGTTAGGATTTACCTGGAGAAGAGGGGAGAAGCCCTTGAGCATGGTCTGATGATTGGTCGAACTCAAAGTGTCAAATAAGAAGTCAAGGACCGCAGCTCCCCACGCGTAGTCGCCCACGTGGTCGAGGTCCTCAAGGAGTGGAAGTAGTCGGCAACTCATCACGTTTGTACGCGTCGCGAAGAGGAGTCATCCGAATAGCAGCATCAAGAATCTCCTCAACACTCTGTCCACCTCCACTCCTGGCTCTGTCGCAACTCTCGGTCTGGCTAGCTCCACTAGTCTCTAAAGGTGCTGCTCCGGCTGCTCCCCCATCGCTATACCCGCACGCCATAGCCCGAGGCTGTCCTGCAGCCTCGCCCAAGTAAGGTGGGTGGACTGCCGCTTAGGGTGCAGCAAGTCTAGTCCCAGGAGCTCCTGGGCCATCTCGCGGTACTCGGGATACGTGATCCCACTAACCGGAGTCTCGTGCACTTGCAGGCTAGTGAGTCTGGCCACATCCTCCAACGTGGGGACCATATGCCCCAACGAAAAGAGGAACGTGTGACTCACTGGGTCCCAGCGGTCGTGTAGTGCATAAAGGAGAGCAGTGTCAAACCGACGCACCTCAATACTCAGGAATGGGGCGAACCCCATGGCTGTCAGCCACTCTCGCTGGAAGTCAGGCAGTACTAGGTACACCGCCCGGACCTACAGCCATGAGATGTGGGTCCTACGCTTTCCCTGCATTCATTCATTCATTGCATACATTTAATAAGAGATTTAAACATTTCATTCAACAAATAACTACAGTGCACTCATAGTAAATAGCGGCTGTTGAAACATGCGTTGTTTCTTTTAATTATATAGGGTTTAAAATTTTTGAACATGCTGTGAGTAGTCATCGGTTCAAGTAAACAAGTTTTACCGTCCTGCTCATCAAGCGCTGGTAATAATTAGCGTCCCACATGATGGGCGCTGATTCTCAGAAATATGTAAATCAAGAATAGCATGCAATATTCAGGAATAAACAACGTTCGTGGGGTTCGATGCTGTTTCAAATAGCGGTCACATACGTGGACGCGGATCACTTTAAAATAAGAACTGTAGAATGTTGATTACAGGGCTAACGACATGATGGGCGTGCATGCATTTATTAGTTTTACTTGTTTTTAATCCTAGTTTGGTCATGGGGTAGACAAAACCTACCTTCACTTGATGATTTGGTGATGAACAGGAAGAAGAGTTCACTGTTACGGTACTCTATTTCAAACAGAGTATCTGCAGGATGAAGAAGTTGAATGTTCGATCACAACAGGAGGAAGATGGCGACTTGATCAACTTCAGGAAGAAGAGGAAGAAGATTGGAAGAAGATGGATGTAGGCTCCTCCACGTTCTGCAGCAGGTGGGTGGCGATAGTAGCAGGAGGAGTACTCGAAGCAGAGGAGGACGTTTGTGGCAGCAACTCGCGGTTGGCAAGTAGCAGCAGGATGGGAAAGGAGCTGGTGATTTGATGGGGGCATGGTTTTATAGGGATGCATGAGTTCGGGAGAGTTCTCATGCATGGTTACAGAAAGGTTTAATGTGGAGGGGTGTCAAATGGAAGCAGTGGTTCTAAAATCTCCCATACGATACTCCACCTTCCTGGTTAGTAGCCGCTAACCATTTTTGCGTGAGTGAAAGCCCTAAACTAAACCATGCACGTCGATCATGTATAGGAGCGCATGGTTCGGGTAGCTGTAATGTTGGGTCAGTTGACTTTGGGTGAGGGTCCTTAGCAGATGACCACTAGTAGTTGGGCTTGTAGGTTTGGTTGTAAGAAACTCATGTATGTTTATGGGTTGGTTCTTACGTGGACCTTTTAGGTTGACTTAAAGTGAGGGAAAATGGTTTGGGTTGTTGTATTAAAAACCATTTATATATTTAAAGCTTTGCTTTGGGTATGGGCCTTGTAGCTCACGTGGAAGTGTTTGGGTTGAGGCTCATATACATATATGTGTATTAATTGGCTTAGCATGAGGGTTTGGGGTTTTGTGTATATTTGCATGGGTTGAGTTGTGGTTTGCCAGTCAAGTCAATGGGGACTACGAAGCTCAGGAAATGCAAATGATCAAGTACCTCCAGCTGGTGAAGGAAATAGCCTGACTATTCGAGAATTTTCAAGTAATCTAGATAGATCGGGAAGAAAATTCCCGAGTGGATGCCCTCTCTCACTTGACCTCCTCCATCAGCCCAGAGGGCACCCGATCGGTCCTCCTCAAGGAACTAGAATGACCAAGCATGGAAACCGAGCTCGTGGCCATTGTATGAATATCTCCTGGCGACTGGCGGGCCCATACGTGTCTTGGCTCTGAGATTCCCAAGAGCCCCCCGACCCTCGGGAAGCTCGGAGACTGAAGTATCAAGCTCAGTGTTTCATCCTTCTCGACGAGACCCTATACCGAAGATCCTTTTTCGGTCCTCTCCTTAAGTGCCTCGATGCTCCAGAAGCTCACCGAGCGATTGAAGAAATCCATGAAGGCATCTGTGGCATGCACCAAGGGGGAGATCTATTGCAAGGATCCTGCTGAGAAAAGGCTACCGGTGGCCCACTCTCCAACGTGATTGCTCGACTTAGTGTGAAAATGTGATCGGTGCCAGCGGTTCGACCACCTAGTCCACCAGCCAGCCTCGGAACCCATGACCCTAACCGAGCCTTACCCCTTCGCTTGGTGGAGGATCGACATTCTGGGCCCCTTGCCCATGGCACAGGCTCAGAAGAAGTTCGTCATTGTCGCCATCGACTATTTCACCAAGTGGATCGAGGCTAAGGCCACCGCAAAAATTACCGAGTCAGCCATTTGGAGTTTTGTTTGGAGGTCGATCATTTGTCGTTTTGGCATCCCCCGGGTGATTGTGAGCGATAACGGTCGACAATTCGATTCCACATATTTTAAGACTAAGTGCATTGACCTACATATTCGCAACCACTTCACTTCGGTAGCCCACCCCCAGGCCAACGGGCTGGTTGAAAATGTCAACAAAACCATCCTCAAAGGCATTAAGAACAGACTCGGGAAGGCTAAGGGCAATTGGCTCGAGAAATTTCCTAGCGTACTATGGTCGTACTGAACTACTCCCAGAGCTACTACTGGTGAGACCCCTTTCCAATTGGTGTATGGCACAGATGTCGCGATTTCACTGGAGATCGACAACCCTTCCCTCTAAGTTATTAGCTTCTCGCCTGAGCTGAACGGGTAGAAGTTGTCAGAGAACTTGGACCTGGTGGACAAAATACACGAGGTCACAAGGATCCGAGCCACGGAGTACTAGCAGTGCGAAATAACTAAAATATTGCAAGATTAAAATCTACCTAAAGAAATTTGGAGGGGTAGAGTAGAGAAATATGAAGAGAGAGAGGAGAGGGAACCATAAATTTAGAGAGACAATCGTAACTACTTAATAATCAAAACAACATGTTTACAATGCATCGATGTTCAAATAAACAAAGTACAATAATAAAATCTAACTAAAACTAAAAATTAAAGAGCTAAGAGGGAGAGTGTAGACGGGAGGATGAAGCCGTGGACATCCACACCTTTGGGCCTTTGAATGGCCGCCCAATCTAGGAGAGTACGCCGTCGTGAGCCGTTAGAGAGAGAGAAGATAGATAGAAGGTAGAGAGAAAGTAGAGAGAGAAAGAGATGGAGGTATAGGGGAGACAACGAAGGAAATAAAAAATGAAATAAAATGAAAATAACTTGTGCGGTGTGTGCAGAGGAGGGGGTGACAGAGAGGGAAATGAGAACAGAGAGAAAGGGGAGCAGGGAAGAGGGAGAGGGACGTGTGTACGAAGTGTGTGTTATGAGAATGGAGAGAGAGAGAGCAGCGAGAGGGATGAGAGAGGACGTGAGAACGGGAACCTCGGTGGCTGTACGATGGAGGTGGGACGCGTGTGTGTATGCGGTGTGTGCAGTGAGTGGCGCAGAAGAGAGTAAAATGGAGAGTGAGAGAGAAAAGAACGGGGAAGAGTGGGACGACTGTTAGAGAGAGAAAGAGTGGCAACGGAGAGAGGGAGACGCCGCGTAGGGGAGGTGAAGTGGCCGCAGTGTGTTAAAGAGAGAGGGAGATGGTTGGCGTAGCAGCCGTGGTGCACGTGAGAAGGATGCCGTTAGAGTTGCGATGCAGTGTGAGAGGGGGAGCTGGGGAGGATGAGAGTGCAGAAGAGAGAAAGGGAGAGGGCGACAAGAGACGGGAGACCGCGAGTGTGCAAGTGTGTGTGTAGAACTGAGAGAGGGATGAGCGGAGCGAACTGGCGCAGGTTGTAGGCAGTGCAGAGAACGTGGGGTAAGAGGAAAGACCGGTGGAGGGGAGGCAATGCCGCGTCTGTGTGTGAGTGAGATAGAGCAGAGAGAGGTCGATGCCAGTGCAGAGGGGAGTCCCAGTCGATGCTGCGGACGGTGTAGGGACGACTGAGAGAGAGGGGGAGAGGGAGTTGCAGGTGAGGACGGAGAGGGGTGCGGTGCTATGTGGCTGTCCGTGCAGAGAGTGAGAGAAGATGAGAGAGGGAGACGGCGAAGAGAGGAGGCCGGCTGGGACCAATGCAACTTTAAAATACTTTTTTTTTCTTTTTTTTTTAAATGACTACCCTAGACTCAAACTAGCTCTGATACCAATTTGATGCGGGACGACTATGAGACTCGATATGTGGACCCGATCCTATGACCTAGATGACATGACGTGACTCACTAGAAGACGTGACCAGCAACTATACGACCAAGTCATCACCTAACGTGGCTCCCGAAGGGACGAAGATGTCCCAAAATAAGAAGCACTCACTCACGGTCATCCCCGACGAGAGAAACGAGTCGATCTGCATGGTTGAGAAATCAGCGTTGAGTCTTGGTTGGTCGGCTCACTCTCATGCTCGGAACGAGTCACGGGATGAGTTTTACACTCACAACTCACAGCGGTGATTAATTTAACAAGCTAGGCGTCCTATCACACTCACTAGCCGCGGCGTCAAGAACTATACTAGATAAGCAATTAACTAACTAAAGAGGGGTACGGGTGTACCTCCACGTGCCAGGCGTGGGGAAGACGATCCCGGTCGAACCCATACTCCTGGTACATCAATTAACAATTATTACAGAAGTGTTGAATTCTGCCCACTCCATGCAGGGAGGTAAATGGCTACACACGAAATCCGGGAGTGACGTGTTTGGGTTGGCGGGCAGCACTCGGGGCCGCTTTGGCAAGGCAAGCACACGTGCTCGTGGGGCCCACGTCCTGGCTGGCAGACTGAGGAAGTCGGGAGGTTGCTACAGCATCGATGGCCCCTGGTTGGGCAGTCCTGGGGGTGGCGGCATGCTGGTCGGCCTCGCGAAAGGTGAGGCGGTGGCCCCGGGGGTGAACGCCGGATGCCGTCCACAAATCGGAGCTGCTATTTGGCAGCACGCGACCCGGCGGGAAACATTGCTGTGATAAGTGCCGATGTCATATCGACGCGAGATTGGCGGCATTGGAAAGCTCTTTCAAAATACTTCGACCCCAGGCTCAAGAAGGGATTTTAAAACTCCTGTGGTGGCTGTGACAGATTTTAGAAGTCACTAATCCACTCGATGGGGACTGATAGGGCAGAAAGTGAGATTTCCTAAGAACAGGGGTTGACCGGGTAGTTAAGGAGGGATAGGGGTGAAGAGGTCTTCATAAAAATTTTAGCTCTGAAAGTCAGAAGAACGGGGATAATTTTTATGTAGGCTTTTATGGAGGTATGGAATTTTGCTAGAATTTAGAGTGGATAGGGGTCGGGTCTAGAACACTATGGACAGACACAAATTGGGATTTGCAGAGGAGGATCAGGTGGTGTTGGCTACGCATCGCCTTCAGGGAGCGGCCCGTACTTGGTGGACGTCAGAGTGGGAGGCAACGTTCCAGTCTCGTCCCCTTTGGTAGATCACGTGGCAAGAGTTCATCGTGGCGTTTGAGCGTGCCTTCTATCCGTCTTTCATCAGGACGCAGAGGCTGTGCGAGTTCATGGAGTTGACCTAATGCGACATGTCAGTGCTGCAGTACTGTGCCAGGTTCATCGAGTAGGGCCATTATGCGTCGCATATCATGGCAGATGAGGAAGTGAAGACTGATCAGTTTGTTAATGGTCTGAGGGTCGAGCTGAGGCACCATCTTCTTGCGTCAGGTTTGAGCACTTTGGATGCGGCGTGCAAGGCAACATCGGCGTTGGAGAGAGATCTGCAGAAGGTTCGAGGGCAGGGCAGTGCTGGTCAGGTAGCAGAGTACTGCCCAGCTCTCAACAGGTGGTTTCGTGGCAGTGCAGTTTGTGGCTCCCATGCCAGAGTTGTCATCCTTTAGCTCGAGGCTCAAGAAGCTGCTCAAGGATGCAGCCTTTGGCGGGAAGCATCGAGGTCGCAAGGGGCAGCCGCAGTAGGAGTCGGTAGGCAGTGTTCAGTAGCCAGCGACTTTGTAGCATCGGAGCTCGGTGAGTGGTGATCGGGACGGGTGTCCCAGGTGTAGTGGCTCTCATCCAGGCAGGCCATGTTTATCGCCCGTAGTTTCTTCAGGTGCGACCAGCCAGGGCACATGGCATGTGACTATCCGCAGAGACCGAATCAGCCATTCGGGTTTCAGCAGCATTAGCAGTTCCAGCCCCAGCAAGTGCCAGCACAGTCGCCACAGTACCAGCGACAGGAGTAGTTTCCTCAGTTGTCATGGTCAGCTACTATAGGGAGGCAGAGATCCCGAGGCAGAGTGACCCACATGACCAGAGCAGAGGTTGAGGAGTCATAGTTGGTGGAAGGTACTCTTTCAATTTTGAGTTGTGCGGCTCGTGTTTTATTCGATTCAGGTGCTTCTCATTCGTTTATTTTGGAGGATTTTACTTAGAGCGTGGAAGACTTGGACCGAGGTGTCCTGTGACATGGCGGTGGAGTTACCTACCGGTGATTTCGTGCACGTTCTGTATTGCTTCGAGAAGGTGCCCGTGTGGGTGAAAGGGCGGAACTTACCGGCCAGACTCTACGCATTACCGCTTCAGGACTTTGATGTTATCTTGGGCATGGATTGGCTCGAGGCACATCATGCTTTGGTGGAGCAATGAAATCCTCAGAAATAAAAGAGTGAGAAGCACCTGAATCAAAAAGAACACGAGCTGCATGACCATAAAGTATGATCGTACCTTCCACGAGATGAGACGCTACGGCTTCTGCTCGAGTTATGTGCGAAACCTTCCCTTTCTACTTTCTGCTGGCTGCTGCAGAAGACTGCTAGGAAGAAGCTAAAGCTTGAGGATAGAATTGTTGAGGTTGAGGTGGTGGAGGAAGTTTGAACTGAGACGACTGTGGTTGAGAAAATCGAGAAAATTACACCAGTTTTGGCCTCAGTGGACAGTCTCGAATCACATGTCCCAGCTGATTACAGCGAAAACAGACCACCGGCAATGAACAGGGCTTGCCTGGGTGGCTACCACTACACCTCGAACACTGTCTCAGCTGATTAGTAGTTGAACGTTGACGCTGTTGAAAGGAAGGAGCTGTCTGCTGAACGGCTCCAGAAGATGCCTGCTGATCAAACTTCTTCTTGGACTTCTTGAATCTCTTGAACTTGGGTTTAGGAAAAGAAGCGCCACTAACAGTCGACACAGCAGGTGAAACTCCTGGCATAGACGGCTGAAAACTCGGCTAAAACTACACGCTCAGCTAAACAAGGCCAACTTGAGTTGACCCTCGAGATCTTGCCATATCCAGCTCTAGCACCGCAGTTGCCTAGTACACTACATCCATCTCGACTACCCGAGTTGCAATTAACGGCTGCCGCAACTCAGCCTTCAGCCCACGTAGAAACTGCTTAGTCTTCAAGGCTTCATCAGCAAGAACATGGGGCGCATATCGACCCAATTCCATGAATTTGTTCTGATACTGCAGCACGGTCATATCACCTTGAGATAGTTCCATGAATTGACACATCTTGTCTATCCTGAGATAAGCGGGACTGTACGTGCGCTCGAAGGACGTAACAAACTCTGTCCAGGAGATCTAGCAAAGTGGACGAGAACGAAAAGTAAGCTCCCACTCTGTGGTCCACCACGCGAGTGCTGCTCCCTGGAGCTGGAATGTAGCAAGCATGACTTTTTCATCCTCCGTGCACTCCATTGAACAAAATACACACTCGGTTGCATCAAGCCACACTCTGGCTGCATCAAGATCTGCCTGACCTTCATAAGTCGGTGGGTGGAACAATAGAAACTCTTTTAGTGCTCTGCCACGGCCACCTGGAGGCAAATCATCTTGAGGAGCAGGATCAGCTTGAGCTTGGTCTGGAACAATTACTGGCGGAGGAGAGGTACCACTTAATTTTTAAATCGGTCAAGATTTTTAGAGAGGGATTCATTCACCCCCCTCTGAATCCATCGCACCTATCCCATCAGTTGGTATCAGAGCGGGTCTCTGTGCATTCAAGATCCAACGATCTTCAGAGGATCCTGCTGCTTTAGGTGCTATTCCTGTTGCTATTGTCTATTTATTTTTGTCGAGGATTTTGGTGCATTCTTTCTTGATTTTGCTGCTGTCTCTCATCTGTTCCTATGGCTCGTCCTTGCATCTTTGATAAGCCAAGACATTGATCTTCTTTTTCAAAAGCTTGTTTTCTTTCATGTATGTCTCATATCTGTCAAATAAATCAATGTAAGCATCCTCCCATTCTTCAATGGAGAAGTTTTCAAAGGGAGTGGTTACCTGATCCTCATCTTCATTTACCATCAGGCACAGGTTGTCCTCATCTTCATTTACGGAGGAGTCCTCATCTTCCTCCTCCTCATCGCTCCAGGTGCTGATCATTACCCTGGACTTCTTTCCTTTTGCCTTGGTCATCTTTTTTAGCAGTTCGGGGCATTCTTCTCACATATGCCCAAGTTTCTTGCAATGGTAGCAGATAACTTTGTTAGATTTTTTTGGTTGTTCTGGTTTAAGATTAGAAGCTCTGTTTACCTGTGATGGCCATTTCTTCTTCTGGAATTTACCTCTACTCCTTAAGAATTTCTTAAACTGCCTGGTGAGTAGAGCATGATCACCTAGGTTCCCTTCTTGAAAATCATCTTCATCATCCTCATCGGACTCAACCGTGCTCTCAGAAACCTTAAGAGCCACTAGCTTCTTTTTCTTGTGATGTTCCTTGCTCCTTCTCAAATTATCCTCATATGTCATGAGCGATCCTATCATCCCATCTACTGTCATCACTGACAGATCTTTCGAATCATCAATCATAGTGTCCTTAGTGTGCCACGTTGGTGTGAGAGATCTTAATATCTTTCTAACAAGTTCGCTATCAGAATATTCTTTACCCAATGATTTTAAACAATTTGCTAGTTGGGTAAGTCTAGCATACATTTCAGAAATGGACTCGCCAAGTTTCATTTTGAACATTTCGCAGTCAGAGCTTAACATGTTGGCCTTGGTGGCCCTTACCTCAGAAGTTCCTTCATAGATCAGCTGCAGCCAATCCCACATTTCTTTTGTCGATTTGCAAGTGGACACTCTGGAGTATTCTGTAGGATGGATGGCGCATTGCATTACGTTCATCACGCTCCAATTTAACGTGGACTTCTTGAGAGATCTACGTCCACCCCACACTCCAACTGGAATGTGGCTTTCTCCGCTGATTCACAGCTTAATCTGCTGGGCTACATAGCTTGCCAACACCGCTGACTAACAGCTTGCGCTGGGGAGTTACAGCTTAACCCGACTAGAGAACACTTCTCTACACGCTGAGGAATTACAGCTTAACCTCTGCTGACAAATAGCTTGAAGAACAGGTTCAGAAAAATAAAGAAACAAAAGCAAGAAAAATACGAAGATCCCAAATGGGAAATATAGCTCAACACTGAGCAATCTCAGCTTTGGTTCTGAACCAGAAGACTGAGTGACCCTTCTCTCTCATAATTCACTCTCAGATCAACTCTTCTCTTCTCCTCTTTTTCTTCTCTCTTCTTCTTCTCTGGATCGCACAGAATGGCTTCTGCTTGTCTGGAAGCTATTTTCGATCAATCTTCTTCAGGAAGGAGAAAGCCTTCTTTTATACCAGCAGCAGAAAGGGCGTGTGCCTTCCATAAAATTTTGCTATAAAATCTTTACACGTGGCAGCATCCTGGTGCTGCATCCAATCTTGGATCACGTGTCACCCTCATTTTTCATGAAGCATTGCCTGTTAACACAGAGGCAAATATTAGTTCAGTTAAGAGCAAAATAGGTAGAAAAAGATGCACGAGGTATGCATAGAGTATGAGAGAATTTTACTGCAAAGGATCTGCACGGGCTTACTGTAGCTAAGGCAATCTCAATGAAGATCTGCTCAGACTTGCCCTGACGAGAAAATATGCATGGGGTTGTTATGTGCTAGGACATCAAATGGGCATACACTGACCCTGCTACAGTGTGTGCTCCGACTTTGATGAGCAGCCAACAAAAATGCACGGGCTTTATTACAGACAGAATGTGAGAGGATGGAAACATGCACGGGGTTCAGATGCATATATGAAAAGATGTACAGACTTGTATGCAGCCAGAGGAAAATGTGCACAGGGTTTAAATCATAGGTAAAACCTACGTAGACTTGAAGTTCTGTTGCCAAGGAAAAGATGCACAGACTTTAGATCCTACTGGCAAGGAAAAGACGCACAGACTTTAAATCCACTCTTGCAAGGAAAAGATGCACAGACTTTATAAAAATAGAAAAGTCTACACGGGGTTCTACAATCACAGACTTTGAGAAGGATTGCAAAGGAACTTATGAGAGCGTGCAAGGATATGTCTCAAAGAAAAACCTGCAAGGGGTTTGATGTCCACAGAGTTTATGTATTCGTACAAGCTTAGGTAGAAGACTCATTAACCTAGGTACCAGACTCAAATAAAGAGAAAATTACATCAAAATGACTCGAATAAAAGTGAGAAATATATCAAAATGATCCTGATAGATAGCCCAAGTGTCGTGGTGGACCCGCTTTGTCATGGATCTCCATCCTACCCCACTCCAGGAGGGAGAGAGGTCCTGAGCCAGAGAGATTCATGGGAGATGTCCCCATCAGGATCACTGGGTGCAGATGATTGATCGACCGCTCCCTCCTCTGGGCCCGCCAGTGCTTACCGTGGCTAGCATAGAGCAGCTGGACAGTGGACATACAGTAGTGGCTGAGGGTCCCCTTGGGGAGAGAGCCGCTGGAGCCGGGACCGTGGAGGTGGCTAGGATTCAGGAGGCCGACGACATGTACACCTATGATGGGAGCGGAGGGTATCTATTGGAGTTGCCCCTAGATCGGCACCTGTTCGAGTTTCTCCGGAGCTATGTTCCACCTGGCATGGAGGAGGATGACTCACAGATTCTGGGGGCTCGTCGTCGGCTTGAGTGGGCCATCTTGATCGGCCGGGATAGCCTGCATGGCATAGCCTTCTACAGCTACCCTAGCTTCTCAGAGGACTACTGGAGGTAGTGCCAGTTTCCCAGTGCTGAGTGCCTGGTGTTCTTTGGCAGGGCAGAGTGATCAGGGGTCAGAGTTGGGCCGCTGGGGCCCGCTTCCTAGGACTTGCACGGTCACCATCGCGCTGAGACAGAAGGGACCACCAGACTGGTGCTGGAGCCGACGGGCTTGCAGTATGTTGGAGAGGGATATGATGATCACAACATGCTGAGCGGAGTTATGAGGCAGACTGTCACGAGCTGGTACGGTCGCTGGGCTGTGATTCCATCGCACTACTACCGCCAGGGTGCTACTGAGTGGCTGATGGGAGTTATCCATCACTATCGGGTGCTGTTGGACTGGGCCGGGATTAGGTACGCGGTGACTGCTGCCTTGTATGCGTACCCATGCTACACCAGGCTATTGCAGGGGCTGATGGAGCGCTTCAATCGTCGTTTGAACACGGTGGCTACTGTAGAGGGAGAGACCTCACTGGACTTGTGGTCTCTATTCCAGATCTCCGGGTTGCCGGTCAGCGGCGAGGGATACGAAGAGGTAGTGCTTGGTGACCTCCATCGCAGCCATAGTGACGGACAGGGGAGGTACCGAATACCTTATAGCTATCGGTATCTCATGAAGACCTGGAGGGACCTGGCCCTGGCAGGGAGAGCACGAGGCATTTCATCAAACATTTTGTCTTTATAGCAAAAATCAATATCCATTGACTTCATATAAAAATAATAATGATGTATAGACCGATGTTGACTTCATATATAAGTCAGAGCAAATAGCTCAGACTTTATTCATGAAGCACACTGAACTAGCACAGACTCTATATGACTCTATGCATGCTATCACATACTCTATATGCAGACCACTAAGATGTACACTGACGTTTCTATGCACAAAGAATGCACGACTTTAACTTATGCACCGACTATGGATATGTACATAGTTGAGTGTGGATAGATTCTTGTATGCATGAGACACAACACACACAGACCTGAGTATGCAGACAGCAAATCATGCACCGACCTTTTATATGAATAAGAATGGATTTGCACTGACCTTAGGTATGCTCGATACAAAACGTGCACAGACCTGATATGAATAAGTAGGGATATGCACTGACCTTTATGAGAGCGCAAGGCAAATATGCACCGACTTGCAACCTTGTATGCACTGACCTTGCTATGCCTTAAGGGAATGTGCACTAACCTTCAGATGCATGATACAAAAACTTGCACCGACCTAAATGGCAGTCAAACATAGTGTGCACCGACTCCAAAAATGCTTGTTCGTGAACATGCACTGACCCTTCTACTAAATGAATAGGAACATGCACCGATGTTATATGCAACGAATGAAGCATTGCACCGACCTTATGTGAGACTCGTGCAGATGTGCACAGACCCAAATGCACAAGGAAAATGTGCACCGACCTGTGTATACAAAAGAAGAAAGGTGCACCGACCTTTATATGCATTTCTAGAGTGTCTGCACCGACCCTATAGACATATGCACTGACCTATTCATGCGTGATGCAAATGATGTACAGACTTGGCTCTGCACTTCCATGGAGGCATTGCACTGACTTCATGTGCAGACATACAAGACGTGTATTGACCTTACAGCAGACATGCACCAACCTTGTGTATAAGAAGTAATGTATGCACCGACCTTGTATCACACACATACTTAGGCAAACACAAACCGATTGAATTTAGGATTGAGAAATTTATGCATTTCGGTCTCAACATGATTCATAGAGTCATTATCAAAACCAGAGTTCCAACACAAACAAGTCATCTATGTGAGGCAATGGATACTTGTTCTTAATGGTCACCTAATTCAGCTGCTTATAATCAATGCACAATCTTAAGTTGTCATCCTTCTTCCTCACAAACAATACAGGCGCACCCCATAGAAAAATGCTAGGATGAATATAGCCCTTATCGAGCAACTTCTACAACTGAGCTCTCAGCTCCCTCAATTCTGCTGGTGCCATGCAATAAGGAGCCTGGGACAGAGGTATCGTGCCAGGAACAATCTCAATAGTAAAGTCAATCTCCCTCTGTGGAGGTAGCCCTGGCAATTCCTCAAGAAAGACATCAGGAAATTCACACGCAACAGGGACATCATCTACCCCTTGCTGACCTTGGTCAACCACCACAACTGAAGCAAGAAATCCCTGACATCCAGCATCAAGTAGCCTACGGGCCTTAATAGCTAAAATAAGAAAATGAGGTGAAGAAGATCGAATATCTTGGAAATAAAATGAGGGTCTCCGAGGTTGCTGAAAATACACCCTCTTCGAGCCACAATCCACTATGGCACCATGGGCCTCAAGCCAATCCATACCCAGAATCACATCATAATCTTTCAACTGTAATGCATAAAGTATGGCTGGCATATTCTGCCCTTCAATCCACATAGACACCCTCTCAAGACAATAAGGAGTGATCATAAAGTCACCCGTCGGCAACTCCACTGCTAGGTCACAAGACATCTCCATGGTAGACTCCTCAACACAAGCAATGAAATCCTCATATATGAAAGAATGAGAAGCCCCAGAATCAATAAAACTTGGCTTGTACACTCTAGAATCATGACCGTGCCTTCCACCAACTGGGAAGCCTCTGTCTCTGCACGTGTCATATGCATCATGTGCCCTCGAGATCTCTGCCTTCCCACATTTGCTGACCGTGGTAAAGGAGGAATCTGTATCTACTGTTGGAACTGCTGTTGCGGCTACTGTTGGGGGTGGAACTACTGCTGCTAAAATTGATGGGGTTGCTGTGGCCTCTAAGGACAATCACGAGCCATATGCCCCACTCAATCACACCGGAAGCATGTCACAGGAACCTGACATGGTTTGCTGGGGTGAGAGCCACCACACCGTGGACACGGCCCCCGCTATCCACTCACTGAACCCTGGAGCTGAAATGGTACTGGCTGCTGCACGCTGCCCACTGAACTCTTCCTCTGATCTTGCCGATCGTGACGTCTCCTACCAAATCCAACCTTCCGAAACATCCTCTTAATCTTAGAGTCAAATGATGTAGACCCCACAACAGAAGTCACTAAAGGGGATGGTCCTAACCTGCCTGAACCCTGCTGGAATGTACTTTACTGCTGAACAGAACCCTGCTGACTGCAGCTTGCCTGTGCCTACCCCATCTTGGCCTGCTCCTGTGTCCTTGTCAATTCTTCCTCCAAATCTGCGACTGCTTGATAAGCTGCCTCCATATCAGTCATGCGGGTGGCAACCACCACGTGCTTGAGCTCAGCCCTTAAGCCTCTAATGAACTGCTAGGTTTTCATCCTCTCATTAGCCATAATATGGGGCGCATAATGGCCCAACTCAATGAACCTAAAGTGGTACTGCATCACAAACATATCTCCCTGAGTCAACTCCATAAATTGGTACATCTTTTTAGATTTGACATGCTCAGGGCTAAAGACACGTTCAAATGCTTCAAGAAACTCTTGCCATGAAATCTGATGAAGAGGGTGACACTGAAATGTTGACTCCCATTCTGTAGTCCACCATGACAAAACTGGGCCCTACAATTGATATCTATCCAGCAATACCTTCTCATCTTTCGCGCATTCCATGGAGTGAAACACCCTCTCCATCGCATCAATCCAAGCTCTTGGCACGTCCAGGTCTGACTGTCCCTCGAATTGAGATGGGTGGAATTGTAAAAACTCCTTCAATGCTCTTCCAAGGCCTCCTTGAGATGAAGTACCCTCTCTGGCCTCCCTACCATACTGTCGGAGATAAAACTGATACATGCCTTCAACAAATTCCTTACGCCCCTAAGCTCCTACTACTGCTGCTCCAGACATAATCAATGCTTTACTCTGACCCTCTTGGTCCTCAGTCAACTGCACTTGTTGGGAGCGAGTCCTCCTCCTAGGCGCCATGATCCTCTAACACACATGGAATGGAAACAATAAAATCAACAAAACACGTGGGGTCCTATACCAGTTGCCAACATTACTACATATTATGGACATTCTAGACTGCCACAATCAACTTAGATTCCTATACACCCTTACAACCATGCTCTGATACCATCTATAACGACCCAAGATCCGAACACCGAGAAAGACCCTGATATTCTTGGATCTTGGCCCGCCACCCATGAGCTGGGGGCTCGGAAGGGTTAAAGGGATGAAGTGGCAGTGTGTTCGAGGTGGCCTTGGGCATAGCCCCCCTTCCGTACTTCTCGAGTGAGTTATGGAAGGTGGCCTGATCCTGGCCCAACTGGGGGCCAAGATGGTGGACTAGTTTGTCGGGGTGGAGTCGGAGTGAGAGTCTCTATCTTGGGCCCACGACGCGTCTGATAGGAAGGTCGAACGGTTGACTCTCGACCTTGAAGACCTCCAATGGGAGGTGACCTTGCTTCGGGCACAGGTGTAGTCGAGCCAAAAGGAGGCTCAGGTCTCAGCCGAGCAGCTAGCCTAGGCTCGTTATATGGTCGATCTGAAGGATAGGCTCCTGGAGACAGAGTGCAAGGTTCAAGTCAAGCGCGTTGAGCAGTGGAAGGCCGAGAGTGAAGAGCTCGAGGGCCGAATCTGAGAGGCCGAGCGACAACGGGCGAAAGCCGAAGTCGAGAAGAGACTGTCCGAGATAGAGTGGAGGGCGGCGGAGCTTGAGAGGAAGGTGGATCTAGTCGGAGTGGAGGCCCTCGAGCAATACAAATGCTCAGAGGGTTACCAGGCAGCTCTCCAGAAAGCTGCCTTCTCTTACGATGAGTCGGGCTACCGTCGGGGTCTGTGGAAGGGGTTCTCTCAAGGCTTCCGTCGGGCGACCTCTCTAGCCCAGCAGCAGGTGCTTAAAGAGCTCGTGTTCCCTTTCGGGCAACGTTACGACTCGAACTCGGATACTACTGACTCATCGTACCCGATGTTGAGCAAAGGGGGAAGCCAAGATGCCTCTGTTTCATCTGAGCAACCGCCAACTCCGGCAGCTTCGGGAGGGCACGCAGTCGAGACAATTCCCACGCAAGTAAGGTCAGTGTCTAGACCGGCCGTCACCGAGGATGCCGGGGGCAGGTCGCCTAGTGCCGAAGATCCTTTGTCTGCCGAGCTTCGTGATGGGCCTGAGGCCTGATGTATCAGCTTTTCTTTTTCTTTCTTTTGGTGTAGCCATGTAAAAATTTCCCTTGTGTATATGATGACGTCAATATTAAATGCTAAATTGGCTACTTCTTATCGCCTTTGGCTTGATTTGACCACCATATCTGTAGTTGTTTGGCAAGGCGGTGATTTTCTCTGAGGATATCCCGTGTGTCGATTGGTTAGGTAGCTGGCCTGGCACTGGCGCCTGTCCATCTTCCCATGCTTTGAATGCCTTGCCACTTCACGTGTTCCCATTGAGGGGGTGTTGGTGGAAACGAGGTAACCGCCTTGAGGAAAGGGTTTCTGCCTTTCGCGTTTCTTCATTGTGACTTTCTGTGATTGCGATGACGCCTAGTGTGTACTGAGATGCGACGGCCAAGGTTCTTTCTGATACCCTTGTGCATTGTGGAGTGCGCAGCAGAAGTGTGTGGGCTGATGACCCACGAGCCGAGGATTCTTTTCGTACAATTCTACCTGATCGAGAGAATTGCCCCTTCTCGATGTGACTCCGTCTTAGCTGCATGTGCCTAGATATTGTCATGACTGTGTCGTTGACGGTCATCCTTCTGATTTTTGTGTAGCATTTGCGAGTATTGGGGAAATCGTCAGCTTCCCTGCTGATAAAGTACCCCTTACTCTGCATTCATTCTCATGGGTGTTGTGCTCGCGAGGCGTATTCATAGTCCTTGAGATGCGTTCCCTGAGATTGTGGTGCCTCTTGTCGTTTTGCAATCGATTCCGATTGTTGTGAGTCTTCCCTTAGAAAATGGCCTGATGCATGACTTGCCCCTGTAGTCGTGTGTTCAGCTGCCGCATGCCTTGATACGGCCCTACTTGCAGTGTGTTCCATGGTTCTATATGGCGTACGGTGCTGAGATCCTGCAAGTGTTGTTATCGTGGGTGGTTGTTTTTACAGGTGGTATTTTAGTATGATTCTGCATTTATGTGCTGGACCATTGTCTCGTCAATAGCTTGCTATGCCCATTTTCCTGGTGGAGTAGCTAGCAACTCGATCAGATGCAATATTTGAGTGAGGGCTGACTTGATGCTGTGTGTGGTCCAATGTTGCTATTTTGCTGTCGTTCATCTGTGTAATTGTCATTGGCGTCATGTGTGCCTGGGGTTCCCTGTCTCCTTTGGCACTAGAGCCGATAATGTCGTTAGGCTGTCAGCTGAGAGGACTATGTTTCCTTGTGTAAGCTGAATGTTGGTTGTGCCTATCGCTTCTATCATTTCTGTCGATTCGTTTCTCAGCGTTGTTTACTCTGGCAGTCGTATCTCTTGTCTTGCGAGACGTAAGCAACATTGTCATGTTTCAGAGGTGTCAGACTTGTGTTCACGTATAGTCGTGCTCACTCCTGAGCGTGTACCCATGACAATAGCCTGGCGCCGTGTCAGGTTGTTCTTCCCTACCTTACCCTTGTTAGTCCTTAAATTTTGAGGATGAAATTTCTTAAAGGAGGGGAGGACTGTAACATCCTGGATCTTTGGCGGATCTTGATTGGGTCCTGCTGAATCTTTATTGAGTTTCGGATCCTTTTAGAAGAGTTTCGGACTGCCTTTGCAGCCCTGAGTTGATTTTACAAAGACGTGCAAGGACTTTGTCCGAAATAGGAATCTGCACGAGGTTTCAATTGCACGGACTTGACAACCAATAGAAAAAAAAATTGTACGGGGTTTAGTATGCACAGACTCTAAAGAAATGGGAACAGTCTGTGTCAATGAGAAAAACATGCACGGGGTACAGCATCCACGGGGTTCATATAAGCGAGCAATGACTTGATAACTGGAGAGAATGTGTATGGGGTTTTGATTCCACGGGGTTTGTAACAGGTGCAAGGACTTTTTAACCTTAACGAAGACATGCACGGAGTATCATGTGCATGGAGATGAAGTGCTCGAGGTTTCAAGTGCATGGACATGAAATGTGCACTGAGTTTCATGTGCTCAGACCTTGTAAAGATTTGTGTAGACTTTAGATACAAAATCTACATGGACTTAGTTCCAAGGAAATGTGCACGGACTTCTTTTGAAAAACATGCATGGGCTTCACTGCAAAAAAACTGCACGGACTTTATTGAAGAAAAATGTGCAGGGACTTTGTATAAGAAAAATGTGCATGGACTCAATTTCAAGGAGATGTGCACGGACTTCATTGCTGAGAAACATGCACGGGATAAAGTCTGCACGGACTTATAGAAAAACATGCATGGGCAAAAGTCTGCACAGACTTGAAGAAAAATATGCACGGGCTAAAGTCTGCACGGACTTGAAGAAACGTGCATGGGCTAAAGTCTGCACGGTCTTGAAGAAACGTGCACGGACTTAGTCTTTCAAAACACCCCCGACTTATGCATGAACTTGAAGGAGAAAATGCGCATGGACTTTGAACTGCATAGACTAAGGCTTAGACTGTATGCAAGTATGCATTAAGGCAAAAATCTGCGCGGACTTCAGGTCTATCAGATGAACAGAGTGCATGGGCTTAGTGCAGTGGAAATAAAAACATGCATGGGGTTGAACTTGTACTGATTTAATATGCATGGGGTATGCATGGACACAATGAATGCATGAATATGCACGGACTTTACAACAGACCAAGACTTGTCAAAATAAGCAAGTATAGAAGCAATTGCAAAGATGAAATACACAATATGCACACTGATGAACACACAATTGGATTTTACTACAAGTCATCCTCAGATAAGGCACATAAAATAGTGGTTATTAAATGGCAGTTCAAATGAAGAGTTGACAGTTAGTGTATGACATCATCAAAATAGTAGGAGCAAAACAGTAGAGGTCCAACAGTCTCCCCCTTTAAGGTTCAACACTTCAACTTTTCATTTGTTACCTCTAGGATCTATTTTTCACCCCTACCCTTGTATTTATCTACTCCGCAGATCTTGTCACCACTGATAGAGTATTTTTCACCATTATCTACTGCCTTTACTTCATGCGTCGATGTTATTAGATTTTTGTAATTTTAGCACTACAAGTTATTTTCCAGACTTAGGCAGCTATTTCTCACTGCTATCTGGCATCTGTCAGCACTAGGCAACTAGTTGGTCACGAACCCAGTGTATATTATAGTTGGCTCGGCACTGACATCTTCTCATTTTTTCATGCTTGGTATGGCTTGTCATCTCGCGCGTCCCTACAGGAGGGCCATCGAGGGCAACGGAGTACTTTCCTCGTGCGTCCTGACTTGTCACTTCATTCATTGAAGAATAGGATTCAATTGGAGCCGGGCTCTCCTTTCGACCTATAAAAAGGTCCTGAAGGGCGTCTTTACTGCTCAAATCTTCCCCCGCGACTTCTTCCCTCTCCTTTTCTGTGGGGTGGCATGGAGGGCGACTCAGAGGATGAGGGTGCAGGCGGTTGTAGGGTTGCTCTGTGTTCCCACAATCTCGGCGTAGGAGAATTGTTAGCAATCGGTGGCCAGCGTATGAGAACTGTTAGCAATCGTTGGCCAGCGTATGACTGCCGACACTACCTTAGGAGGGAGGTAGAAGCGAAGGGAGGCAGGACGGAAGGGTACATTGGGCGTCACGGCTAGGCCAATAGGGGCAGCTCTTCAACCTGGTGGAGGCCTCTTCGCAGACGGGCAGTTAGGCTGTTGTCAGTGTATCTACCTTTGGACTAGTTCAATTTGCTACCTTTGTCTTCAATACTGCTTCTCTCGCCGTCTTCTTGTTGCATCGTTGTGACTACCTTTCGTGATTGTTGGTATGTGATGAGGAGCCTCCCTGAGTTAAGGAGCGTGCTCTCCTACCCAAAGAGGGAGATTGACGGGGTAGCAGACCCTGCTATCCAGTCTACAAACATGGCTGGCGCGTGACGAGGCGTTCCCCACCTTGGCTGGCAGGACGGGACATCCGAAGGTGTGGGAGGAGTTTTCCCTTCTTCCACTTTGCGGGTGTGGCCGTCTGGCTGGTTGGTGCGGCCTCTACCTTGAGCAAGGGAAGATGGTTAAACCAGGAGTTTTCCCTTCTTATTGCTCTGATGTTCTGCTTCCTCAATAGCAGCATCATCCTCAACTAGCAGCATCATCCTCAACCAGGCACTACGCCAGCAGACTACACAAATTATAATTTGAGCGATACACTCGCCCTGATACACAGTGACTTCAAAGTCGCTGTGATTGAAGGTCATTATGTGGATTTTTCCACGAAAGTCGGAGTCAATAACTCCTGCTCCGACGTCCAGACCTTTCTTCCAGGCTGCACCGGATCTTGTAGCAATCCGGCCATAAGATCCGTGCGAATGGGTTGGTCCATTCACCTGCTTCATCAGCTTCCCAACCAGTTGCAATAATTTGTTGCTGTGGGATATGGAGGTTATTGACAGGCATATCATAGCGAACATAGTAGTCGAACTTGCCTGAGGGTTCTCCAAGAGTATCCCAGATAGGGGCTGGTTGTTCCTGAATAAAGGCAGATATAATATGTTCTTTGCCTTTATTTTACTTTTTCCGCTTCTGGTCTTGTAGTGCTTGAAGGGTAATATATGGTTCAGGTTCTGGTTCGGCCAGGTACTTCTTTACGAACTCTTCAGGAGATAGATGGAAAGCGTCTTCCAACATCTGTTGATCTGAAGAGGAAGCTTCTTGGGTTGTGGAACCAAAGGAGCCTGTTCAGCGGGTTTAATAAACCCCAAAGCTGGTGCTTCAAGAGATTCAGTTGCTTCAACGGCTTCTTTGTAGCTTGTCGATGCTTGGGTGTTGGGCAGTATATTCTGCACTTCTTCATTGAATCTCGCTTGCAACAGTCGCATTGTAGATATTGGGCCGGGATGTCGCTGTTGAGTTGCCATTGGTGTATGCAGTCATATTACTTTTGGGAAACTTGCACCATGGGTTGCCATCCTCCTTTGCCGACCCAATAAGTCCTGTCTGTTTTCCTGAAAACATAAGCAAATTCATTAAGGGAAAACAGACCTGGATGGAGTCCGCCGTCTCCATCTTCGCCTTCAGAGAGACTATAGATGGCATCGCTTTGTTCTTCGCCTTCTTGTACAGAGACGATATCATGATCATCGGGGATGTCGACGCCTTCAAAGTGCTTGAAGGGTAATATATGGTTCAGGTTCTGCTTCGGCTAGGTACTTCTTTACGAACTCTTCAGGAGATAGATGGAAAGCATCTTCCAACATCTGTTGATCTGAAGAGGAAGCTTCTTGAGTTGTGGAACCAAAGGAGCCTGTTCCTCGTGTGGTGCCTTCAAGTGTAAAGACCCCTTGAACAGATGGAAGGATAATCTGTTCAAATATAATTTGAGCGATACACTCGCCCTGATACACAGTGACTTCAAAGTCGCTGTGATTGAAGGTCATTATGTGGATTTTAATAGCTCAATACTCGGGCGGGGCTTCCATGCTGTCGCCCAACCATAGAGAGGCCAGAGTCGCTCGAGTCGTGCTGTGGGTCTGATATCGGCGACTGGCTCTCGTGTCCTCACCACCTGGCGAGCATCGCCATCCCCGGGGAGGAGGAAGCGCAAGTAGAAGGGGCCGCGGGTCTCCTGGAAATAATGTCTGGCCTAGTTTCCTTTGACATCCCTCCCCCGATCGAGAGCGAGGTCCCTGCCTTGCCAGGCCATGAAGCGACGGTGTCATGCGATCCGACGATGGTCTCGCCTGCTCCCTTGGCAGTGGCCGACCGGGAATTATCCTTTGAAGCAGGAGGGCCCAGTGATTTGGCCGTGGCGCTTCCCTCTTCTTCGACTGCGGTGGACACCGAGATATGGGCTGTCGTGGACAGTGCGGTGGAATTCACTCTTCCGGTGGTACCTTCAATTGGTCACGCGGCTTCAGACGCACTGGTTCGACAGATGCTGCTGACGCTTTGGTCAATGATGCTTGCTGACCCCTCCCTCACATACCGAGGGGCGCATGCGATAGTGATGCAGCTAACCAGTGCACTACAAGTGCTGGACTGCCCGCTGGAGGAATGGTCGCGACGAGTCCTATTATTGTTGAAATACGTGAATCGTCGTGAATTCTTTGAAACTCGAGCCCCCAACGAGCTTGCCGCCATCAAGGCCCAAGAGGGCAAATATCTGCAAGCTTTGGGGGTGCGTCGAAGCAGCGAGAAGCAGCACGAGAAGGACTTGGAAGGAGGTCACTGAGTTGCCCACGCCCTCAAGAATAGAATCGAGGAACTAGAGGGCTATCTCGCAGCAACCAGGACTGAGCTGGCTGAGGCCGAGGCGACCATCGAGAGGGAGAGCGAGGCGCTCGCCGTTGCCAAAGCCGAGGCGACGTCTGTGGAAACGGAGCTGGCGCACCACAAGGAGCAGAGGAGCCGAATGTGTGACATGGTAAACTTTCCTTGTATCGGGATTCTCCCCCTCAAGGATATCTTCCGGGGCATCGACTGAGCACTGCTCTCTTCAACCCTCCTTTTTTACTCTGCCTCTCTCTCTTCTCTTCTTTTTCTTCTTTTTTTTTGACATGTAACCAGGGGTATGCCCTAAAGCACGTGTATCTCCCTTTTTATTGAAATAAATAGAACAACCTTATCGTGTACATCTCTTATGTGCAGCCTCGGTAGCCCTTCTTCCCCCCCACCCCTTTTTTTTGCGCCTCGCTTGAAATGCATTACCAGCCATCCCTTTCTCCCCTTGCCATTCCTTCCACTTCATACCACCCAACACCCATCAAGAGCCTCCATCACTCTACTTAGTTCGCAGGCAGTAGAAGGAGCTCAACTTGCAGAAGCCATTTTAGAGTTGTTCGACATCAGCTGGAGGCACACCATATATCAACGGAAAGATCGTCGAGATAGCTTCGTTGCTGTGGTGGTCTTGCCAGCATTTGACTTCCCAGCTGTCCGAAAGGTCCGATGTCCCTCGACTGCGCAGATCTAGACCAGTGGGTGACCTGAGGTGACTTCCTGGAGCTCCCACGGTCACACCCCATCACTGCTAAAGGCGCCGTTTGGCCTAGGTCTTCTACAACCAATCGGCTTCCATCAGTAAAAGGTGACATCCCGTTCGACATCCGGAGGAGCATCTACCAATTTTCTTCCCCTAGGTGCGCAGAATAGGTCACCCGGGACCAGACCCAACCCCCCTTCACTCAACGGGTTTCTCCTCCCCGCCCCGACATCATCTGGAGCTCCCCCTAGTTTCAGATCAAAGAAGACTCATCCACGGTCGTCCTCGACTTGGTCCCGTCTCTATTGGACTTTGGGAGCGGCCGTGGCACCTGCATCCATCTGCTATTGTACCCTGGGGTCAGTCCGAACCAGAGTGGAAAGGTCCTGTTCCAGGAGCTACCCTAGATGGTGATGACAACGGGCTCCTTCGCGAAAATTCTCCAGCGTACCAGGGTCTGTTAGCGACGAATCGACACCAGTTTTGGTGACTTCTGAGTTCAGGGGAATGTGCAGCGCCATCTGTATCAACCCCCTGTCCTGTCATTCCAGAACTGGACAAGACCAAGCGAAGTACCCATTCGAAGCTAATTTAGCAAAATCGCCTCCCCGCCTGGCCGGCTTAGCGCCCCTCCCTGTGAGGAGGTAGTGTTTGGTTTGTAATATTAATGTCCCATCCCCTAGTCCAACCCCCCTGTGAGGGGAGTAGTGCATGTAAATTTGAACATGGGAAGCTTCACCGACGCAGTGTACGGGGAACCCACACTTCCCCGCTCACCCTTGTCTCTAAACGGGGTGGGTTTCTTCAAGCCAACTGGGTAAGCTCTAAACCTTACTCATTCACTAGTATTTGTTCATCTAATATCCATGGAATTGCTCCGTTGAGTGAGAGAGAGAGCGCCTGACCCCGGAGTGTTCCACTTCTGAGCGGTCACCGTGGGTTGTGAGAGAGAGGGACCTAGTGCCCCAATTGGCACCCGGCCCGATGACTCAGAAGGGCTAGGGGATAGGTGTGGTGTACATAGAAATAGGAAACAAAGTAGGACAACAGATATAATAATAGAAATAAATAACTAACTACAATAAAGTCCAGTCCAACAGAAAGTACAATCTAAAATAGTAAAATGTACCACATGCCAAGTGAACACTCGGCCCTGCGAACTGACAACTAAGGACCTCCACGCAATGCCCTCGAACCTCGAGAAAGAACCGCCATACCTGAAAACCAAGGGTGAACCTCCTGTCACTGGCTCAGTAGGGATCCCGCAGAACCCCAATCGAGAAATAATGGTGGCATGAAAAGCAGGAACTCTGAAAGCAGAAAAGTAACTATGGTGGCCGGTAAAATCTCGGCTCTACAGCTACACCTACTGTACCAAAAACATGACCTGGTCTCCCATCGGGGGACAACTAAGTCACGTACCCGACATCTCGATTTCACGATCGAGGGACCACCAGACACGCACTACCCAAGCCACGCTACTAGGAAAACGCCACGACGCCTCAGTCACGAAAACTTGCCCTCACAGAAGGGCCTAAGCTGAAACCACGCGGTCAGGAACACAGTCATGACCTCATCGTCGTGAACTCAACGCTATCTAGGGAAAGCCCTTGGTGACGCTCACCAGAAACCCCAGACCTCAACTATGGAAACGCTCTCAAAAACGACACCCAAAATCCCATCTTGTAGACGAGAAACAGAAACCCGGGACATGACAACTCACGTCACGTGACGGGAGCACCACCCACTAGAAGAACGATCGAATGCATACCCTGACGTCTTACACTGCGTCACAGGTGTCTAGCTACAACGTCCTGGGCATGAGACTCAAACACACAATAAGTACCACAATAAGGACTAGCTGGGGTCACGCTCGTCAGCACGTGTCCTAAGGCCCCTACTACGTGTGCACACGCAGACCATCTACTCTAGGTCGGGTCCTCTAGCTAGTTTTTCCCCCCACCAGACTCTGGTGGCAAAGGCAAGGGGCCCTATGGAAACCAGCCTAAAAATCGTCTCTCATTGGGTCTCGCTCTCCACCACTCCCGGGTGGGTCCGCACGCACGTGCGCAGGAAGCTACTACTAGTGGACAGGTCACAGACATGAACACAGAAAGTCACACACGCACCCATCGCGAGTGACACGAGGAAACCGGTGGCTCGAGGCCACCAAACTCTGGACAACCCACTAGACCTATTAACCCAACGGTCCTTGAGTCACGAGACTCGGGGTCATGGATGCATGCAAGAGTTCCTCTCAACAAAACAAACATTGCAAGTGTCATTATTCAACTCTGGGATCTGACCATTGAGGAGATAGGATAAAAAAGCCTGCAAAGTTATGATCTTTCATAGAAGTAGAGAAAATAATTCTGTCAAACTGAACAAAACTCACGTATTAACAAAGAGTGACTGCATTAAGTAATAAGCATGTAACTAATGACAAGGAAGGATTGCTTCTTGCATATTATTGGGCTCAGACTGGCCAGAACAATCACACCATTGACAGGATTGGGTTCATATGCCAGCCCACATAGTTCATACCCATACAACATATATGCTCCTAGGAACCTCCACAGTTGTATAATGATATTCACCATATTTCAATGGCACATATGCATTCAGCATCCTGTGGTAATTATGAGACATCAGGTTTTGCATCATTGCCCATCCCCCTACCAATATGGTTGAAACAACTGCCATTTTGAAACTATGAAGGGCCTACAAATACAAATTCAAATATTACATATGTTACACATCACTATTGTTAATATAATACAGGTTAAAGTAACATACAGGTCAGAGTAACATGGTTCGCGCATAAGGCTAACTAGCATCGACCTTAGTTCGCGCATAAAGCTAACTAGCATCGACCGTAGTTATTGTGCTACAGAAAGTAGCATCGACCTCAAAAAGTATAAAACAGAAATATGCATCGACCTAAGTGAGTGTGCTACAGGAACTAGCATCGACCTAAAAATACACAAAGCATACATATGAATCGACCCGCGTTATGCATGATAGCCTAGCTACAAGAACTAGCATCAACCTAAAAATGCGCAAAGCAGAAATATGCATCGACCTGTGTTATGCATGATAGCCTAGCTACAGGAACTAGCATCGACCTAAAACCAGCGTCGACCTTGGAATACACAAAATAGAAAAATATACATCAACCTATGTTAGTTGAAATCTAAGCTGGCGTCGACCTCATTTATTGGGGCGCTGAAGTAGCATCAACCTCAGCTGCTTGAAGTCCAGACTGGCGTCGACCTCAGTTGCTGGGGGGTTGAAGTAGCATCGACCTCATATGTTGGAAAGCCATGCTCGCATTGACCTTAGTTGCTGGAAGGCAGAACTAGCATCGACCTTAGTGGATGAGAGCTGATGATTTTTCTTCCTTGTTGAGTGTGTTGATGCACTGAATTTTATTCCTGCAACCTGTTAGATGGTCTTTTGGTCAATTTGAGCTTTTAGACTTGACACAAAATGTGAAAAATCTCAAAAGAATAAAGATCAATCTTTTACTCCTACATGTTGATGCCTTTCTAAGTTATACAGCCTTATCTCACTTCAATTGTCCGACATGTTACAATAGCATGTTGTAATATGCTTGCTTTATTCTTTTAAACATGAAAAATTAATTACTTCGTGTAAGGGTAGCACAAAAAAATGCACCCAAGATTCAGAAAGTTTGAGGTCATTTATAATTTGTAATCTCTCAATCAGTGTTAACTCACAAAACTCTTCCTTTTTGACTTTGTTGAGGGGATAATGGGTACCACACCGTCTTGGCGTGGTCATTTTGTACAGGGATTTTTTTGAGAGCTCACAGATTACACTTGTGTATCCCTTCCTTTACTTTGAATATAAGTGTGGTACCAACCACTTTCAAAAAAAGGAAAAAGAATCTCTCAATTAGTGTTTTCTTGAAGTACTAGGGCAACTAAAATAGACAAAGGGGGTCATGCATAGAGTCACATGCTAGTTGCATATGTCTTCTTATCATCAAGTCTCATCTGCATTCTAACATGCTTCTTGCTTCGTGATATAGGGCGTGCCTTACCATTGTGACCAAGACCTGCTGTCTTTAATGGGGCAATAAATATTTTGACGTCAATATGAAGACTTAAGGATCTTTAAGGCTATCTTATCAGTCTTTTTAGGTTGCCATGGCTTGGCATTTGGATTCTTCTTGAAATGGCCTTCCCATGGGGATACGATTCTTTCTTGTCCAATTTTACCTTTTGTTTTGCTAAAACTTCTGTTTATGGTGCATGGATTGAGGTAGCATAAAGCTTGTGTTGTATGCTGATAAATGCTACTTACTGTCTTTGTTCTGCATTTTGTTGGTTTCTGTGGCTTTGAAGGGTGAAGCAAAAAGGGTACCTGGTGGAAACTAAATTATAATCCCCAATCTGCAACGATGACCGAGCATGTGTTTGTTGGTACTGATGTGGGGTTTTGAGAGGGTAGGGATGGAGAATTCCCAAGTTTGAACCTGGGTGGGTGGGATTTCTTCTAATTTCTATGAACTCTGTCTCTGTCTCGAAGGACTAAAAAAAAATCCCAGAATCCCAAGATGGAACTAATTCTGAATATTTTATCATGCTGTCAATCTGTCATATCATATTGCTTTCTCCTCCCACTGTGCCTTTATGATCCTGCCAAAAGCTTCATTATCAGACTTCTTTTGTGTAGTCCTCAACTATTGTCTAGGTAAATTTTGAGCTGTTACAAGTCTACCTCAGCCTTGGATGTCTACGCCTTTTGTAGATTACTGATTTCTGTTCTCTTATCTAGAAGACTAGAACGCTGTTATGGCTATGCAGCCTGGGTTTCATATTGCTTCTTACATGTTGTCATTTTCTTGTGGCAAGGTTGGAATTGAATGCACTCTTTGATGCTTGTTCTCTTACACTCTTGCTTCCTGTGGGAGCTATGTCTATTGCCATCTAATGCCGATCATGCATGCAAAGATTGGGTGCACAATCATGTTAAATAGATAGCAATTCAAATCATGTCTCCTGAAGCTGTCTGGGTTGGTATCCCTTTCGTTGTCTGGTGGAGATGGGATGTAGATAAACTACTTGTCTCTCAAAGCTGTCTCGACTTGGTCTTCCTTTCAGTGTCTAGTTAAATAGGGGACAAAACTATTCCAATGTAATTAAGTTCCTTGTTTAACTCCTTCGGGTTAAAGGAACTTCATGATAGTTGAGAGTCCACAAGGAGGGAAAATTGAGGGATATCATAGTTCTATCTAATCTTTGAATTGTGGGTGTACTTTTAGGTGTTTGCTTTTGATGTTGGAGACATTTTCAGGTTTTGTTCTATTTATTAAGCGATCATATTAAGCTCAATCTTTCCCAAAGAAGGGACTGGATGGTGCTTTCTGTTCATGAGGAAAGTTGGACGTGGATTTCCAGGGGAGACTGAACAGAAAGGACCTGTTTCAATTTTTAATGTGCAATGCTATAAACGGTTTGGAGTTGGACATACAGTATTTTTTCAGTTCCATTAATTCGAGTGGGGAACTGAGGTGAGCTAGCTTCACGTGCTGGCATTAGCACTCTGCATTTTACACCAATGAGAGGTCAATTTCATATGATCTGACCTCAGAGAAGAGTTCCACGATGAGGTTAGGACAACCTGTGAGGTGAACAGGCTGATCCTGACTTCCATATGCGGCCCGGAGCTGAGGTGGTGTTAGCTTTCATGTGCTGGCATAAATCATCCATGGGTTATTCTTATTTCCCGTCCCGGCCGATTACCCGGCCGGGGACTGGATTGGTCCACATGGGGTGTGTGCATTCCGTTCCGGACGAATGCACCCACCCCATCTGGACCAATCCAGTCTCGGACGGGTAGTTCGCAGGACTCAAATCATTTATACTTTGCACCAACAGGAGGTCGGCTTCATGTAATCAGACCTATCGGGGAAGACTTCCAAGGTGATGGTAGGTCAGCCTGTAAGGTGAGCCAGAGGCATGGAGAATCAGATGGAGTGGAATGGGGAGAGTGGAGAGAGACTGAGATGGATATGTAAGACCAGAGTTTCTGGGAAGGCAAATTAACAGAAGGGCTTGCAGGGCCCTTCCACTCTCTTTATCCTTTGGGCATCCTTGAGCAACTGTTTTAGGCTGTATTCGGCGCAGCTTCTAATTGGAAGCACTTTTGGGTTTTTCACAAATTTTGGTTGGTTGTCTTAAGGGGAGGATCGATGATAGGCCTTAGGAGCCATTTATGCAGATTTGGAGTTTTTTTTATTATTAAAGCTTCAAACTGTGGCTTCCAAGATTTTTTTTATTTGCTTGTGTGGGGATTAAAAGAAATTAGATGGTTAGGAAGGGCTCGACTTTTGTGACAGCCTAAAATCAGTTACAATCACTTTCATTTTATATTTTTCACGATGATGGTGGAAGCTAAAAGTGCTAATTGGAACTTGGAAGTGTTGAATGGAGGAAGTCGTAACTAATTTGAAGTAGTTATAGAGAAGTGAAAACGTTCCCCAATAAACCTCCTCATCTCAATTGTGAAAACTCCAATTTGAAGCTTCTGGTTGAAAGCCAAAGGACAACCAAAGAGTCACATGCATGAGTAGCCGTCAAGTCAAGACGTGGATTTATTCCCCTCAAAATGGGATTGAAACCTGCAGTTATGGAAGCCAAATGCTTCCAATTTAAAGCTGTATCCAACATTAGTTTACCTTCTTCCGCCCCTTGAAACTTCAGAAAAGGGATGTAGGAGGGTGAGTGGAGGGAGTGAGGAAATGATTTCTCCTCTCACGCTGTTGGACCTGCTGATTCTAAAATAAGCATGCTCGTGGCACTTTTTCGCTTTGCAGAACGGGGAAACGTAGGCTTTGGATCAAGAGTCTCCTCATCCAGGGTCGAGAATATCTGTATGCGGTATAACCCATCCAACATTACTTCGTCTCAGTGTTAACTCAGTTTTATTAGGGCCTCTTTGTTTGGAGGATAGGTTAAGAAAAATATCTAAATCAAGAGTTGAGTATTTCGACCGGACAGGGGCGGTCGCCCATTCTCTCTCATCTCTGGTCCGTTCGGCGTGGGGCGTGCACCGTTGTGGAAATGGCCGAGGCAGGGACGCGTTGGGGAGATCGGATCGCGGGATGGAGCGTCGATTTGAGCGTGGCATGACGCGATCCCTCGGTGGATTCCAAGAAGGCGTCGTTCATGTTTCGGGTGATTTTCGACGTGGATTAGTCACTTCGGCGCACTATTTCTTCAGTGGAGGTAGGGGGACGGTTCCCTAGCTCATGTGTTCCATTTTCCCGTGGTTTCACGTTCTATGGTGTGAGATCGGGCGAGTTTAGGCTCATCGGGGTTTTGTGGGTTTCGTAGGGTTCGTCAGAAAACAGTGACGATTTTGCGATCGGTTGGTGTCAAAGGACTCCCTGGAACGTCGACATTCCATAGTCACTAATTTCGTGTCGAATGGTGGTCTATCGGGGCCGATAGGAGGCCAGGAACCTCGTTAACCCCATTTGGGTGATTTCATTAGAATCGCCCGTTTCTTGCGATTCGTGCATCATTTTGACTCCGGTCGGAGTCCATGTGATTATATGTGTGTCCATGGTTGTATCCCCTTCGTCTCAGCATGAATGGGGTGTGGGAAGGACAAGATTGGGCCAACCCCATGGTTTGCTCACTGTCACAGTCGGACAGTCGAACCAGGTGTCGCACATGGTATGGGCAGCTAGCCTTGGACCGTTTATCTCCATGGGTTCGGGCTTGTGTGGCCGCACAATAGACTGCACATGGTATGGGCGGCCCAATAGGGACAGCCTATCCCCACTTGGGCAGCCAGCCTTGAGCCGCTTGTCTTTCCGTTGGGTTGAGCGACCAGCATCTGACCACCCATCCCAGTTGACCCTTGGTCAACAGTTGAGTGTCGATCGCGTTAGGCGATCTGGTCAAGACCATTTTGGCTGGCACTGTCGTATGTCTGTTCCGTTCAGTGGTCCAGTCAAGACCATTTTGACCAGGAACTGTTCTGGGTCGTGGGCTTGAGCGGCCAAGACTTGACCGCACATCCCCTTGGGCGGTTCTGCCTTGACCATTTATCCCCCTTAGGATCTGACCCTTGAGCGGCCAATCATAGACCATTCATGCGTGGACGGTCTTGCCCTTGACCATCCATCCCCCCCTTTGAGTGGGCTGGCCCTGACCGCACATCCCTTGTTCGGTTTTCTTTAGTGGTTTGTCCCGTGACTGCTTGAGTGTCGTGTTGGCCTCCAGTCGACCCGGTTAGAACTTTGTCTGGCAGAACCTAGACATGCTGCGTCAGCTGGTCGAATCTCAGCCGGGATTGACCTATTTGCAGCTTAAAGAGATCGCCAATCGCTTTACTGCCGGCTTGCAAGCAATGGGCTGTCCCCTAGAAATATGGGCTCAGCGTGTATTATTGCTGCTGAAATTCGTACATCGTCGGGATTTCCTGGCGCGTGTCTCATCTGACAAGCTGGTAGCTTTAAAGTTGCAGAAGGCAGAATGCAAGTCTGAGCTGGGGAAGATCAGTTCTGCCCTCCAAGAATGCCAAGACCAACTGGGGGCCCTGACTGAGTGGGAGTGATCCATTCAGGACCGAATCAGCGTTCTAGAAGCTGAGCTGAATGAACTCTGAGTTGAGTTGCCTCGAGTAAGAACTGCCCGGCCACAACTTGCTGAAGAAGTAGCCATGTTGGAGGGGCAGATGGCATCTCTGACGGACGAATTTGTCCGGCTCCAGGAGGAGGAGTCTCGCCTACACGAATTAGTATCTGCTCCATACGTAGGCCTCCTGGAGTTTGCAGATATTTTTCGGCGTCCGTAGACGTCTTTTCTTGTACACGCCTCCCTCGAGGGCTGCTTCTGTAACTTTTCTTCTCATAGTGAAAATGATACTTTTCTTTTGTATGGTCCCATGTGTCTCTTCGTGCTCTCATATGGGGTTGGTAGCAGTTTGGCACATCCTGTCACAGATAACTCGTGTTCAGCAGAAGAGCGTCCGCCCTTTCAGGGAAGGGGCAGGGAACTCGCTCCACCGCGTAACGGTACCCAGAAGGTTGCTCAAGCTGGGATTTCGGCCAAGTGTGCCGTGAATGGGCGTTACAAAATGTTTGTTTAGGACACACAGGTGGTTGTCTCTGGTGGACTGCAGACTGGTTAGGGCAAAGTGCCACTTGACCAGTGGAAGGTTTCATCATCGATATCGGGTTTATATCGATGCAACAAAATGTCTGTAGGTCTTATCAGAATAGACGTAAGGTCTAGTCTGGGTAGGCTTCAGTTGTCATCATCGCAGGTGGGACGTGAAAGGATATGCATAGGTTTCATCAGAACAGACATAAGGTCTGAACCGGTTGGGTTTCATCATTGATCGGGCAAGGTGCCAATCGATCAATAGTAGGTTTAATCATCGATATTGGGTTTATATCGATGCAAAGGAATTTATAAGTTTCATCAGTTTTAGACGTAAGGTCTAAACTGGATAGTGTTTCATCATTGATCGGGCAGAGTGCCGGTCTACTTCCACGAGTATAACAATAATTTTGGCCAGTAAATTCAATTCCAAATAACATGTTCATGAACAAATAACCAAGGTATAGAACGTACCAAAGTTGATAAAAGATTTCAAAGAAGAATTAAGAGAACATTATGCTACGGCGGCACTCCGGCAGCATAACGGTACATTACTTAAATCCCATAACTTAACATTAACTTATTAACATGGGTTGAGACTCCAGATAATCCTAAGATCATCTAGGAATTCAAGAAAACTAACCCCAAGGTCAAACCTCGGGTTAGACAGAATCAGAAACCATGTGGTCATTTGCTAGACCGTTTGAAGAACCCAGGCGGTCAAGTCCAGACCGCTAAGCAGTGCCATGTAGTCTGGTCAGGACCGTTTAGGTAGAGTCAAATTCAGAACAAAGAAAGCTTGTCTCAAAGAGATATACGGTCATGGGTGATGCGGGACGGCTACGAAACTCGACACGGACGGGTTGCGACCTTGGACTCTATAGGACGACGCGACTAGTTGGATGACGCGACCAGCAATGGCGATACATTGCGGTACCTAAAGAGCTCCAGAAGAGGCGATATGCCCCAACAAGAAGCGCTAACTCATGATTGTCCCCATCAAGGAAAGTGCGACGATCTGCATGATTGAGTAACTAGTTTTGAGTCTCAGGTGGTCGGCTCACTCTCGCACTCAGAACGAGTCGCGGAACGAGTCTCGCACTCACAACTCACAGCGGTGATTAATATATAGCAGGCTAATAAAATATCCTACTCACATGCAGCGGCATCTAGAATATATACTAGCTAAGCAAATATGACAAAAGGGGGGTGGCGAATATACCTCCACGCTCGAGACGTGGGGAAGACTTCCT
This sequence comes from Amorphophallus titanum, assembly GCA_024336825.1. Taxonomy (NCBI): domain Eukaryota; kingdom Viridiplantae; phylum Streptophyta; class Magnoliopsida; order Alismatales; family Araceae; genus Amorphophallus; species Amorphophallus titanum. Next base: position 424,153 of record JANBPO010006362.1, read on the forward strand.
GGTTGAAAAAAAACATCACTCTTGGTACAATATTTAAATAAATTACAGCAAGTAAATTACGGCCCACTCCACGCATGGAGGTAAAAGGCCACAACAGCGGTCAGGGAGTGCCGCTCTCGGGTTGACGGGCAGTAATGGGTGGCACTCGGGTGGACGCGATCGCCAGTTCTGCACGGGCCCGCAGGACAGCACGTGGGACCCGCTACTGGTACAATGACGTCTGGGAGGCTCCTAGCTGCAGCGGCTGGTGGGGGCACTCCTGGAATGTCCCGGGTCGATCCTCGGGAGCGGCGGTCACCGGAGTGGAGGTGGGTGATTTCTTGGGATTTATTTCCCAAGGCTGTCCCACAGCTGAGTTTCTGGACAGAACTGCGCACTCCGACGAGATGGCATCTACATCGATTCACAAACTCATTAAGCTCCAACATTTCAATGAAAATATCACAATTGAGAGCTAAAAAGAGTAACTCACCTCTCGGGTGTCGAGACGAAGCCATCTAGCGTATCGATTCCGATAATCGGCCAAGTAGGCCTCATTGCTCCACACGGTCCAGTCACGCTCCAATGAGGGTCCCCTCTGTAATGCCTCCGGCTCACCTTGGTAGCGAGAGGCCCAATCCTGATCGCTCGTCGAAGTTCGGTGATGTCCTCGATCTGACTCGTGCTCAGCTAGGATTGCCACTGGCGGCTGGTCCCACCCCAGCGTCCTCTGCACTAGGCGAAGGAAGAGCGGCTCCCTCAGGTTCACAAAGAACAGCACCGTGTCCCTATGGAACCACGCTCACCCCTCCCTCACCCAAGGCTGAGAGGTGGTGTCCTCCATCACGTAAGGAGTCCAAATCACCTGCCACACACACAAAGAAAAAGAAATGTTTTGCTAATTGAGTACATTACAAATGTAACAAGTCTTACAACCTCCTTTTGCCAAAACACTTACCTGGTGGGGAGGGAACTCATCTAAGGCCATCCTGAGATCAGAGAGCCTGGTAGCCACTAAGTGCCGGTCCCTGACCATCTCCCATATAGCCATCATAGGGACCTCCTGCATCAAAGCCCACGGAATCGTGTCGCGACCTAGAGAAAACTGAGTGTATCCCCAAATCTAAAAACACAACCAAAAGAACAATCAATCAATCAAAATTTTGAATTAACATGCCTAGAAGGGGTAGACTCCATACCGGAAAGAAGGGCATGAAACCTCCCAGGTTCCCCAAACCTGGGCGTACTAGATCTAGGTGGGTGAAGAGGTACGCCAGCATCGCTCTTCCCCACGCAAGTTGGGGTCCCTGCTCTAGATCCCGCACCAGTAAGAGATACTTCAGATTCACCTTATTTGATGCAGTAGCAAACAGTAGTCTCCCAAAGAAGTACAAGAAGAAAAGGTGCAACTCCTGCTACTCACTCCTCCCTCATGATCTGAGTCTCTGTCTCACTTGCCCCAAGAACACATCCTAGTCCTCTAGTGGCCCGTGTGCCATCCTCGTGAGCCCCATCACTACACTGATCTTCCCGAGCAGAATATTGGTCACTGGTCCCTTCGATCGAGCAAGCTGTGGCTCGAGCAAGTCCTCTGCCTCATCACGATAATCTCTTAGTCTGCGACCGAGCACCAGGGCCCCTGCCACTGGCAATCCCATCAGGAATAGATGAAACCATATGCTCAGACCTGTCATATAGATGTTCTGCAGAATGCCTTAGAGTATAAGAAAAGATGCACTGACCTTAATGATGCATGTGCGTGGACCTTAGATATCCACAAACTGATATGTGTGTAGACCTTAGACTAAGCATATGCATAGGCCAAGACTCTATATGTGCACAGACAAAAATGTGCTTAGTCCAATGATATGATTGTCTATGCAAATGCCATAGAGCATGGACAATGATGCACAGACTGAGTAACGTGAAAATCAGATGTGCATCGACCTTATTTCATCATATGCACAGACCTATATGTGCACAGACTAGAAACTGAGCATAGACCTTGAAACCTAAATGTGCATAGACTCTAAAATGTGCATAGACCTGTATACAGCATGTGTTTGAACCTTACAAGACACATGGAGAAATGTGCATCGACCTTGTAAGCTTGAATGCAAATGTGCACAGACTTGACTATGAGTATAATTAAAAGGTGCATCGACCTTACATGTTATCGCTAACACATGTGCACCGACCTGACCTTGCTAAATGCAAATGTGCACAAACCTTATGAATGACTAAGGTAGATGTGCATCGACCTTAGTATATGATGAGCACAGACCTTCTATAAGCACAATGCAGATGTGCACCGACCTTGTATAGGCATAAGGCAGATGTGCACAGACTAGGTATAGCCATAATGCAAACTATCGTCGACCTTCTCAGGCACAAATGAACATGTGCTCCGACCTCTACAGCAAAAGTGCTTTGACCTTATAATGCACACAAGCATATATGCTCAGACCTTAGAATGACTCAGGCAGAATGTGCATTGACCTTAGTATTACTAGGGCACGATGTGCGTTGACCTTAGTAAGACTAAGGGATGATGTGCATCGACCTTAGTGAGACTAAGGGACAATGTGCATCGACCTTAACACAACATGTATGAACATGCATAGACCTGCATATGCAACACTATGAGCATGCGTCGACCTTCATCAGCAATGATATGCAACATGCATTGACCTAACATACTATAGTATTGAAATGTAAACCAGTGATGCATTGACTCAAATAAATGTATGTTGACCTGCATAATTGATGCGGGACAGAGACGCGGACTCGATGCCGAGTTGGATATGCAACTTGGGACTCTAGCAAGCTCGCACTCGTCCCTAGCGAGGGAAGCGTTCGGACCTACAAGGTTGAGAAATCAGCAGCGAGTCAAGGGTGGTCTACTCACTCTCTCGTACTTGCACCCAGCTAAAATTTTTCATTGCGTACCACCCCCAGACTGATGGTCAAACTAAGGTAGTTAATAGGAGTTTGGGGGATCTTCTTAGATGTCTAGTTCGTGATCATATTATGTATTGGGACTTAGTCTTACCACTAGCAGAGCTCGCTTACAATGACTCGGTCAATAGGTCTATAGACATGTGCCCCTTTGAGATTGTTACTGGCCGTAGACCTAGGAAGCCTATAGACCTAGTCCCATCTCCCATCTAGTCTCGTGTGTCTGAGTCGGCAGAGTCCTTCGCTGATCATATTAGGCAGTTACATAAGTATGTACGTCGTCATATTGAGACCAGCAATGCACAATACAAAGAGTTGGTTGATACTCACAGGCACCATCGTGAGTTCCAAGAGAGCGAGTATGTCATGATCAGGGCATAGCTAGGTGGGTCCACGAAAATCATCCTGCAGTGACCTTGATCAGACCGCGATCGATCCACGAAGCCTATAGTGAGCTCCAGGCCCATCCTCGGTCAAGTATGCACCAGCCCCACCTCCAACAATGATCATAGAATTCCGCGTCACCCTCAACATCGACCTGCTATCAGTCGAGACCAGACAGGACAAAGTAGGACCGGTTCGTGGCTCCTAGCCCGCAGCGAACCTATTCGGCTTCCAGATGGCCCACTAAGCCTGCAACAAGACCCAGACACCTCCCCTGACAGTTCGATTCCACCCCCTACCTTCTACAGTGCTCAGAATAGTTCATGGCACCCCTGGCACCTGCTTGCTATAATGTTGTTTCAGTCCGAGCAAAACTGATTTCTGGCTAGCTCCCCGCCCCTCGCTTGGTCAACTGAAAGCCCCTCCCTACATGGAGGTACAATTAGGTTGTAATTAAGTTCATCCCCACCTCATTATCAACCCTCCTACGTGAGGTGTAGTGCTATAACCAAACATCGCAGGTCAAGCTTCCTCGACACAGCGTGCGGGTGGTGTTCCACACTTCCCCTGTCGCCCTCATCTTCAGCCGAGATCGATTTCTTCAAACTGGTCAGGTGAGTGCTTGGTTACCCTTCCTGGCATTTCATTTGCTTGTCTCGTATCATATCTTACTACCCGTCAGACGGTGAGCGAGTGTCTGAACCTGGTGCAGACCCCACGATGAACAGTGACACGTCGGCGAACCGACGGTGCCATATGCGGAGCGCCAAGTGGACTACATCGGCTTCCATCAAATGGGAGACAATTTGGCTTCAATTTGGACACTTTTAGCATTGATGTAATGTCTCCCTCACAACTCACTCGCGGTGGCACTCGATTAGATGGAAAGTTGGAACGAGCACTCTCTCACCGTCGATGGCATAACTAGAGATAATACTACGCTGAGCAAAGGCAATAAAAACCCGTAGAGGAGAGTGGCCCGAAGCTCACCTTATCGGTGTGAAGACACCGATCCCGACCGGAGACGAGGGAGAGCGGGGAGTGTGGGTTCCCCGCACACTGGGCCGATGTAGCTTCCCCTGTTCAATAATACATGCACTACTCCCCACACAGGGGGGGTTGGACTAGGGGAGGGAAAATCAAGATTACAGTCAAACACTACCTCCACACAGGGAGGGACGCTAAGCCGGCCAGGCGGGGAGGGGTGATTAGCTAAGCTGGTGCCCGGCGAGCACTTCTCTGGTTCTGTCTAGGTCTGGGACTGTAGGACAGTGAGTCGCTATAGTCACCACTGTGCACTCCCCCGAGCTCAGAAGTCACCGAAACTGGTGCCGAATCATCGCTGACAGACCCTGGTACACTGGCAAATTTCTGTGGATGGACCCGTCGTCACCACCGGCTAGGGTGGCTCCTAAAACAGGCTCTCTGCGCTCTGACTCAGGCTGATCCCAGGGTGTAGCAGAAGCTAGTTGTAGCCGCCACGATCGCTCCCGAAGTCCAAACATGGCAGGACCAAGACGAGTGCGACCGTGGATGAGTCCTCTTCGATCGGCAGCCAGGGGGAGCACCAGACGATGTCGGGACAGAGAGGAGGAGCCCGTTGAGTGGGGAGGGGTCAGGTCAGGTCCAGGGTGACCTGTTCTACACACCTGGGGGAAGAAAATCAGAAGACGCTCCTCCGGATGTGGAACTGGACGCCACTTTTTGCTGATGGACGCCGGCTGGTTGTAGAAGTCCTCGGCCAGGTGGCGCCTACAGAAGCCATGGGATGTGACCGTGGGAGCTCCAAGAAGTCACCTCAGGTCACCAGCAGGCCCTGATCTATGCAGTTTGGGGATATTGAGCCTTCCGGACAGTGGGGATGTCAGATTTTGGCAAAACCACCACAGCTACGAAGTTTTCTCGACGAGCTTTCTGATGATGTATGGTGCGCCTCCAGATGATACCGAACAACTCCGGGGCAGGTTCTGCAAGTTGGGCTCCTCCTACTACCTGCGAACTGAGCAGTGCACTAGAGGCCCTTGAAGGGTGTGGAATGGTAAGAAGTGGAGGGATGGCAAGGGAAGAAAGGGGTTGCTGGTAGTGGTTGCTTGGGCCTCGGGCACCCCCTCTCTTGACCGTATCTGTCTCAAAGCGGCATCGTGCACTCACCTTATACGAGGAGTCAAGGGGAGACCGAGTGACTGGGGTGCGGGCGTGCCAGTCAATTTCTCAATAATCACCTGTGGAACCAAACGTTTAACTGGGGATGCGCCGTCAGGGTGCGGCACGTGGACTAGGGGGATGAGCGACACGTGGAGGGAAGAACGGTTCCATGGGTGCGAGTGCGCAGGCGACTGTGGGGGGTCGTGTATAGGATGTCTTTCCCCACTGACCACAAGTAGTCAGTGTTTATTTACATCGGATTGAATCCGAAGACCTCCGTTCTGTGTCGAAGAGAAGTCTGTATATTCCTGAAGCCCGGGGTGAAGAGCCGAGAGCACTTTGCAGCTATAGGTTCATCTTGGACTGGGTAGTGTTGGCTGGGGTTAAAGGGTGCTGGAGGTTCACGCTAGGTGACACAAAGGGTAACTGGAGACCCGAACGTGGATGTGAGAGCATACGTCCAACTGGCGATGTAACACTAAGATGTATATATTTTACAGACGGGCCGTGGAGGCAAGGGTACAATAGGTGCATGCCACGAGACAATTTCAATGTGCTAGCCAGTCCCCAGGTCGATGCGTGATGTATAAGTACATGTGTGTCTCACAGAGAGTTCCTCCTGTGACATGGGCCGTGGCCGCAGTGTCAAATGGGGGCTTGTGGCTGACTGGGCGACTGAGGGGACACATCGGTCGGGGATCTGGACGAGGGTCGATCACGGCTCGAGTTGAGCCATCGACGTGGCCTCATTACTAAGAGAGAGTAAGATGTCATGACGTGCGTATGGTCATGGCTGACGGGCATGTAAGGGGTGACCCCGACATGAGGGGGCGTCTACCCTCATCGTAACGTCTCACATGTGGCGGGCGTGGACTTGTGCGTTACGGCTAGTTAACACGCAAGGGAAGTGCAAGGGACATACCCTCGACGTGCTAAGCCGCTTGACAAGTCACACACACACAATTCTCCTCGGCTCGTTGTGGAGAGCCCGCTCGAAGCCTTGGAGTCGTCGGATGCTGAGTAGAGTTGAGTATCCTCCTGTCCATATGTCTGTATGTCCTTATCTGTGTTGCCCCCTGAGCCCCTAAGGGGTTTTTATAGGGGAAGTTGATAGGTCAATTAGGTTTACCCGGGTTGGCAAAGGGGTTGGAGCTGGTCCGGGTAAACCCCCTCCCCTGAATGGGGTTTACGCGGACTAGCCTTTTGTTATTATGATATATTTTATTTTTGCACATATATATATGTATTTCATGGTTATTATATTTTTTTATTATATTATCATATTTTGGGTATAGGGCATGCATTGAGGTCATGGACGGGCTGGCAAAAAGACAGATGCACCCACAGCTGAAGACAGGTTGATCTCAAAGAGACCCAGGATAGAGGCAAGTCGATGCAGCCCTGCAGGTCTGTGCAGCACTGGGCAGTGCAGAGGAAGGTCAGTACACATGGGCACAGGGTTGAAGGAAGGTCTGTGCACATGGGCACAAAGCAAAATGAAGGTCGATGCACATGGGAACAAAGTTGAAGAAAGGTCGATGCACATCAGGCACAAAGCCAAATGATGGTCGATGCACATGGGCACCAAGTTGAAGGAAGGTGGATGCACATCAGGCACAAATCCAAATGAAAGTCGATGCACATGGGCACCATGTTGAAGGAAGGTCGATGCACATCAGGCACAAAGCCAAATGAAGGTTGACGCACATGGGCACAGGGCTGAAGGAAGGTCGGTGCACATGGGCACAGGGATGAAGGAAGGTTAATGCACATCAGGCATAGGGCTAAAGGAAGGTTAATGCACATTGTGCATAGGGCTAAAGGAAGGTCGATGCACATTGTGCCAACACAAGACCAAGGTCGACGAACATCATGCCAGCACAAGTGAAGGTCGATGCACATTATGCCAGCACAAGACCAAGGTCGATGCACATTATGCCAACACAAGACCAAGGTCGATGCACATTATGCAAACACAAGACCAAGGTCGGTGCATGTTTTACTTTCAGCATTACAAAGTCTGTGCATGTTTTGCCTTTAGCATTACAAGGTCTATGCATATTCTGCCATCAGCATTACAAGGTCTGTGCACATTTTGCCTTCAGCATCACAAGGTCTGGGCACATTTTGCCTTCAGCATTACAAGGTCTGTGCACATGTGAACTCTAAGGTCAGTGCAACTACCTTAATTCTGCCTATTAAGGTCGATGCTACTAGTCAACCATACCATATCAGGTTGATGCATCTATGCATGGAACTGTGAGTAGGTCGATGCATATCAATGTATAGCACTGGGGACAAGTTGATGCATCTTTGCCCAATGTTAGGGGAAGGCCCCCTCCTTTTTTTTTTTGCAATTGCAACTGGCCATGTAGGAGTCCATGATTGGTCTGAGAGTTTCGGATCTTGGACAGTTTTCAGAAAATTGCATCAATCACTATCTCAATCATTATCTCCTAGACTAGAGTGGTCTGGGACCCAGGGTGCGCTCGATCTAACTAGTCAGACGATTCTGTGTGTCACGTCGGGACAGAGAACCCGTCGTGTCATGAAGGTGACGACGTTAATTACATCCCCTCCGAGAGGAAAAAATCCTTGATTAATCATCGAAAAAAAAGGGGCCCTACGGCCTAGAATTAACATTGAAGAAATGAGCTAAACGAAATTTTGCACTGCGTTTCAACAGGCCCAACGTCAGGATGCAAATGTTCTCGGATATGTCGGTCACTTGCAGACCATTTCATGTTCGGATGGAAGTCTACATTTGTGGCATAAAAGATGGTGATAAAACCACGAAAATGTCTGCTGAGAACACTACAGGCTTAACAAGAATGCGGGATTGGATCATGGTAGAGATGGGCCAAGTTCGACAAACTATCGGCCTAGGGCAGCGTCGGATCATGGCCATAATGGGATGGTTCTCATGGTCTGCATCTAACTTAGCGAGGTGCCATTAATATTCTTTTCACACAGAGTCTGGGGGATCAGAAGTTTTGAAACATTCGTGGTTATACCATTCTTTATTATCGCCATTCAGGTTGTTAAAATTTCATAGTTTATTCACACACACGGGTGGTTTATTCCATTTGTTTATTTTCATCCATTTTCTTCTCATTTGTTTGATTTTTTTTTTCTTGTAGAAGGCACGTCAGTTTAGGAACAAAAGGTGGGGCACGCCGATTTAGGCCAGGGGCGTGCCATTTCAGAGGCCAAAAGGTTAATACGGTGTGGAGAGGGGTTGGGCGCGCCGGTTTAGAGGGTTGAAGAAAAGTTTAGAATTGAGAGGGGGATAAATCTGGCGCGGAGAGGGGGCGTGTCGGTTTAGGTGGCGCTGATTTAAGATAGGAGTGGGGTGTTGCCATTTAAGATGAGATTTTAGAGTGCTTGGAGTTTGGCTTTGGTTTTGTGATTCTTCTTCTCTTCTTTTATTCACCTAGTGGGATAGATTAACAAGTAACTTAGGGGTTGATTATAGGAGTTTAATATGCAAATGTTTAGTAGATTCAGGGTCATGTTATGTCCAGTTTAAAGGGGGATCAGGTGCATAGTTTTATTGCAGAGAGTTCTTCTTATTTATTCGTTCAGTTCTTTTTCTGAGGGCCATTATTGCCTTGCCATTCTTCCCTTGCCATTCGTGTTCCTGGTGAAAAATGGGCAACACCTCCCCTGGACTACGGCTTGCCTGGTGTAGAATGGGGAGTCGTCAAACGAAATGCTCTAGGACGACCCCCAAAATTCGGGTGAGCTAACAACAACTGCCCGATGGCCCAACGGTGAGCATAGAAGCCCGAGGACTAGCCTTCATGGGGTTCTAGGGGCTCACAGGCTGTGATTCCAGAAGAGCTTGCAGGGACATGTTCGCCACATTGCTGAGCAAGGGGCTGTTGATATTCACTCTTTGAACGGGTTATTCAGAAGCCATACTACAAGAAGTATACTTCTGAGAGCCAGAGTGATCAAGAGACAAAGGGGAGGAGGAGGGACTCCAACAAGAGAGTCAAAACATAAAAACTCAGAATAATTTTTTTACTTTTTATTCATTCAGAAGAACACCGAGAGCGGCGGGAGATCAAACATAAAAGGGGGATTTTACCCCATAACAGAAAGGATGACAAGAAGAGAGAAAGGAAAATGGGTACACCGGCGAAGAACAAAACAACAAAACTAAAGCTCCTCTCCCCCTCCTCCCTCTCACCTCTCTTTTTCTTCCTCTTCGGCTAGCTCGCCCCTCTTCAGCTCTTGCTCTCTCTTTTGTAGCTCTCCAGCCTTTTCATCTCCCAGTCTTCTCTTCCTTCTTTTTGTGCCCTTTTACTTTTTCCTCTTCAGATGGCTCGCCCCACTTCCTTTTTTTGTCCTCCTTTTCCTCTTTATCTCCCTTCTCTGCATCATATATAGAATGGGTGGCTTCTTCCTTCGAAGCAGAGTTCCCGCCATCTTCTCCCTGTTCGAAGGGGTGTCAGGAGTTGACCTATTACGTTGACTTCTTCTGGTTTGTGGAGTACATTGGCACCTATTCGAGGATGGAATGTCAGTGGATTTTTCAAGGGTTATGATAATGTTGCCACCATCTAGCTTGCCGTCACTACTGCTGGCATTACGTTTTCGACTTGAGGTGCAGACAGACCTCTGGATTTACCTGGCAACATTGAATGTTCTATTCTTCACCTCTTCACACGAGATTGATAGGAAAATAGAGTGTCAGAGCATGGATGGGATGGCCTTGGGTTAAACTGGCATGGCCAGGGGGCGCGCCAATTTGGACCATGTGCAATTGGCGCGCTGGTTTAAGAGCAAGAGAGGGGGGAGTGCCGGTTTAGACTAAGGGCATGCTAGTTTAGGGGCCAAGAGGTAGGCCGTGTCGGTTTAAGTATCAAGGGGTCTTTCCCCGACTCCGAGGTAGTTCAGGCAAACGCTTGTCCTCAGTACTATCTTAGCTTTAATGCACCGCCTTCGGGGTGTCGATTTCGGAGCTTCTGGGCCTCGGTTTGCAATCCCGAGCAATTTTCAGCCCATGCCGAACTCGCCTCAAATTACTTGGGTTTCTTCTTGATTCAGCCTTTGTCACTGTTGCTTGTTCCCTTAACCCTACTTTGTACCCGTAGGGAGCATCCTCTAGTGAGCAACCACCCAAAGTATTTTTGCCCTCAGTGGGCAGTTCTTCTACCTTCTACGGACCTCTTCGGCATAATGTGTGTCCCGACTGGGTTACTCGAGTTTTGTGCTGATTCGGCCTTTGGCCCTGTGGATTGAGGAGCCAGGACCATTTCTTCAGCTCGAGGAGCTTCCTTATCAGGTAGCGGACCGGCAGGTGTGTTTTCGTCCTGACCGAACGAGGTATGGGGTTTATTCAGCCTTTCCGTCTTTGACTTGCTCTCAGGTGCCGAGACGTACATGCTGTATGACTATTTTTTGATGTCCACAAATGCCCCCCACCTATGGGTGGTGCAAGCGAGGGACGAGTGCGCGGGGCCCATGGGTGTAGAGCTCTTTATCACAGTATTTTCTTCCTCGAGCCAGTAAGCCGTTGGTTTAGTGCAAATTTACGGGAAAGCACTCATGTCACGCCCCGAGATTATGCCGCAGAAATAATCGGGAAGGCGAACAGCCAGCATGGTAAGCCTCGAGCAAGTAATATAATCAGAGCGCAAGAACAATCATACAAAGTAATTGCACAATAATTTAATCAACCTTCTCTTCCATTTCATATTAAATAATCATAATCCCAATATACAAGCATTCGACTCTCTTTAAACTTCTAAAGTCAACAAAAGAAAAATTACATATAATGACTCAATCTAGACATATTTCGACAATTCTAGCTCTTCACTCGATTCCATGAGACCTTTAATCCCTCTTGGACCCGCTACTGGAGTAATCCGAATCTGATTCACTCGTACTTCCTGAAAAGATTGGAAAGTAGGTAATGAGCACACTTGCCCAGTAGGTATCTTCGCATCAACATGTGGGCAATGTTAAAGTAATTTTGTAATGATGTTCTTCATAATGAATTTGCAGATAGTTGATGCTTTAATCTCCCATGTAAGTTTCTGCTTCTGTCCACTTGGTGAAGTACTCCGTGGTCGTGAGTATGAAGGATTTTGGTTTAGAGAGGAGGTTCGTGTCACCAAGAGGTCCAATGATATCAAAAGTCCATATGGAGAAAGGTCATTGGGAGGACATAGGATGGAGTGAAGAAGCAGAAGAATGAATTTTGTCGGCGTGTAGTTGGCACTTAACACACCTTCAAACATAGATGGAGCAATCTTCTTCTAGAGTGGGCCAATAGGACCTTAGTCTAAGAATCTTCTTAGCTAACATCTGGCTATTGACATGGCCACCACAGACTCCTGAATGTGTCTCTTCCATAACCTTCCAAGCTTCGTCATAATCAAGGCACCTGAGAAGAACACCAGTGAGACCTCATCTATAGAGCACGACTCCAACCAGAGTGTATCTTTGGGTGACTCTCTTGATATCTCTCTTTTCTTCTGTCGTGGCCTTTTCGGGATAAGACTGATCTTGACAATATTTGACAATCTCATAATACCATAACTTTTTCTCATTGTCCAATTCTTCCTCTAAATCAAATAGCAGGACCTCCTTAGTCTGAATGATTTCTCCTTCCTTAACCTTCTTAAGCAACTCCTCTTTAACCCTAAGGAAAGCAGAATCCTTATTGGCGGAGTAAGGTGCCTATGAATGATAACAGAAATGAAATTCCTCTTGAGAGGGAAAGCCAAGGAAGAGGCTAGTGAAGCAAGAGCGTCAGCTAAGATATTTTGGTTGCGAGGAACGTGGACAAAGATCAGCTTAGAGAAGAGCTTAGCATAAGTTGACGTAAGTTCCTGATAGGGTTTAAGCTTAGGATCGAGCGTGCGCCATTTGGTGAGCACTTGGCATAGAATAAACTGACTATCACCTACAATCCATAGTTGGGTGACTCCATGCAGATGAGCGGCCACCAGTCCTGCAAGAAGAGCCTCATATTCAACTATATTATTTGTAACGGGAAAGGTAAGTTGAAAGGCTTGTGGAATGGTGACTCCCTCAAGTGATAGGAGAACAATGCCGATACCCTTACCTTGAGAATTTAAAGCTCCATCAAAATATAATGTCGACATCGAATTGGGCTGATTGATAGACTTTAGTTCCTCATCTGGAAACTCTAAGCGAACAGGATCAAATCGAGGAAGAGGGTGATGAGAAAGATGTTTTGCTATGGTATAGCCTTTAATTACTCACGTGTCTGAAGTACTCCCCTCACTAGAAGAACAGCCAGCTGCGTCCACTGACGTCTTATGCTACGCCTACAAGTGGCTCGTCTGCCTGTCGTCCAGAAGCACGACTAAGACCAAGACACTATCAGAACCAGAACAGTACTACATCGTAAGAAACTAGACAGGGTAATGCTCATCGGCGTCAGTCCAAGCCCCTGACCACATGTGCACACATCGGCTCGTGCCTAGAGCCAGGCCTCTAGCTAGTATCCCCCCCATAGGATGCTACGATAAAGAGCCGGGGGACCATGGAGCTAGCTTAAGAACCATAAATCGAGAAATGCCCCACCGTAAAGGCTGACACGTCGAAACGTGCCGTAAGGCTATGACTTGTGGAGGATCATGAGATACAGACTCTAAAATGTGAGTGCTAGAGTACAGACAGGTAAAGAAACACTATCGCACGTACTACGAAGCACTAATGACAGTGTAGGAAACTACCGATAGACTCAGGACAAGGCAACTAGGCCTGAAACTACAACGATCCTTGAGTCTCACGACTCAGAGTCAAGATCGTCATACAAAGCAGAACAAGCCACCAATCGGTCTAATCCTAAGCCAAAGAAAATGACTCACTGTAAGAAACGACTCATGGAGACCTGAGAGAACACCGAGAACCCTCAGCACACCTGGATACGTAGAATGAGGTAAGATGATACCTCACGGCATCCAGAACCATGTCTCAAACTGGACAGAACCGTCGAGACACACATAAGGTCACCTGTCAACCACTGGGTCACACCGGGTTGACCAGAACTAGATAATGACATTATAAAGTAGTACAGAAGACTATCCACGGCAAGAACACTCCTGGCCACCTTATTTCATGGTCATATCCCTCATAGGACATCAAAAGACATCCACGGGACAACGGACAAACCATAAGGTCAAGCCAAGATATACAGAATCTGGAACGTCAGGAAATGACACTCAGACACTGCCCTAGGACACCTACCTAAGACAGACAGACACAAGACAAGCCATCATGGTCAACGAACGAGACAACAGACAAGACTCACTAGGCAGTCAGAAGAAGGCTGCTCGGTGAAATGAACGGTCCAAATGGAAGCTGTTCAAAGAGGGATGAATGGTCAAGAACGGACCATTCAAGGAGGATGAACGGTTGGGGGCCAACCGCTCAAAAGAACTGACCCCTAGACACTAAAAGGGATGGACAGTTAGGGCTAGGCCGCCCAAAGGCTAGAGCGGTTAAGGAGTAGTCTCTCACTACATGACCTGGCTGATCACACCGGAAACACACCACTGGCAGTGAACATGGTTTGCCTGGGTGACTGCCACCACATCGCGCACAACCTTTCGATTGACTTCTTGCAGAACTCTGGCACTGCTGGAAAGATGGGGCTGACTGCTGGTTAGCACCAGATGAAAGTTTTCGATCAAAACGCTTCTTATATCTCCTCTTGTTCTTGAATGCTTTAAACTGGGACTTGCCAAAAAAAGCTGCACCACTAACTGCAGGAGTGGCAGAAGGAAATCCAGGAACAGGAGGTAGATAACCCGAAGGAAGTTGAGTTGTCGGTTGGACCGATAATGCCGAAGAAGGGACAAGAGATCTTGCCAAATCCAGTTCTAAAGCTATTGCTGCCTGATATACTTCAGTCATAGTAGTAACCCGCGCAACAATCAGTGGTTGCCTCAACTCAGCACGGAGGCCACGCAGAAATTGCTCTGCCTTCAAAGCCTCATTGGCAAGAATATGGGGCGCATAATGGCCCAATTCCATAAATCTATTCCGATATTCTAGCACCGACATCCCTCCCTGGACAAGCGGTAAAAACTGATGCATTTTATCCAAGCGGAGATAAGCTGGCCTGAAAGTAGTTTCGAAAGTGGTGACGAGCTCAGTCCATGAAATCTGGCGGAGTGGGCGGGATTGGAAGGAAACTTCCCACTCAGTGTTCCACCAAGTCAACGTCGGGCCCTGGAGCTAAAAAGTACCGAGCATTACTTTCTTATCTTTTACGCATTCCATAGAATGAAACACGCACTCGATGGCATCCAACCAAATTCTAGCGACATCCGGATCGGTCTGGCCTTTAAATGTCGGCGGATGAAATAGCAGGAATTCTTTTAATGCACGTCCGCGACTACCAGGCACATCCTCTCGAGCTGAAACAACGGGAGCTGGAGCAGGAATATTCTGAGGAATGCTGCTCACTTCCTGAGGAAACAGGACTCTCCGACGCCGAGGCGACATCTCGAATTGACGAGCAAACAGATAATAGATAGAAAAATTTGTTAATCACACAGAAAACATCCTAAGCCAGCAATGGATAGTGTAATTGGACTAATTCTAGACAATAGCTATGCAATTTCGATTCCTTACACATTTCCTCAACACCGCTCAGATACCAACTGTAACGAGCAAGAGCTCTAGATACCGATAACCTGATGTAGCATCGAATTACTGCTACCAGGAACTGGGGAAGTCACCCAAGAGGCTGATGAGGCCCAAGGTCATGGTCAGTGCGATGATGTTGAGGAAGTGGAGGCTCTGGGAACAAGTGCCAGAAGTGACATTCAGGCTCAAGGTTCCCTGAGAGCCAGGGTCAGCGGTGCTTGCGAGTTTGACTGTCACCTCAGCCATCCATCGTCAGGTGACAGAGGCTCAGCATGCAGACCCTGAGTTGCCCTAGATTTTGGCTATGGCCGATGTGGAGCTCGATGAGGACGGAGCTATGAGATTTTGAGGTAGGCTGTACGTCTCAGCCGAGGAGCAGGTAAGGCGTGCGGTGTTGCTAGAGGCTCATGGGAGCAGGTACACTGTGCATCTGGGTGCGACGAAGATGTATCGAAACTTGCGGAGACAGTTCTGGTGGCCTGGTATGAAGAGAGATATGCTAAGTTCGTGGCCAGGTGCCTGACTTGTCAGCAGGTGAAGGCGGAGCACTAGTGACCAGGTGGTACGCTTCAGCCCTTGGAGGTTCCCGCGTGGAAATGGGACCACGTGACCACTGATTTTGTGGTGGGGTTGCCAAGGACTCCGAGTGGGCATGACAGCATTTGGTTGCTTGTGGATAGGCTGACGAAGACGGCTCGGCTGTTACCGATCAGAGTCAGTTGGAGTGTGCCCAAGTTGGCACGTCTTTATGTGGAGTGGATCGTACCTTTGCATGGAATCCCAATTTTCATTGTGTCAGATCGAGATCCACGTTTCACATCTAGATTCTGGAGGAGTTTCGAGATAGCTCTAGGCACCGAGTTAGCTTTTAGCTCAGCTTATCATCCTCAGTCAGACGGTCAGTCAGAGAGGACCACCCAGATGCTAGAAGACATGTTGAGATCATGTTCCCTGGAGTGACAGGAGAGTTGGATTCACCACCTACCTTTGGTGAAGTTTGCCTACAACAACAACTATCATTCGAGCATTGGGATGGCTCCCTATGAGGCATTGTATGGGTGACTATGTCGGACTCCACTCGATTGGTTTGAGGTTGGTGAGCATGTTTTGATGGGACTGGAGTTGGTGCAGCGGTGGGTGAATGTGGTGCACTTGGTCCGTCAGACCATATTGGCGGCCCAGAGTCGGCAAAAGAGCTATGTTGACCGGAGGAGGCAGCCCCTTAGTTTCTCCGTTGGCGATCGCGTGTTCTTGAGAGTTTCTCTGATGAAGGGGGTGATGTGCTTTGGCCAGCGAGGGAAGTTGTAACGACCCGAGATCCGAATACCGAGAAAGGCCCGATAATCTGAATCCCGAACTGCCACCCACCATCGGTGTCGCCTTGACCTGAAAATTTTAAACATACACAACTACACCTATTGTAGGAGGGTGGAACAAGGGGTTGGGAATAATTGTTACAGTCAAACACTACCTCGTCGCAGGGAGGGGCGGTCAGTCGGCCAAGCGAGGGGGTGGGGAAATGTGGAAACCGAATTTGTCGGGGACAGTCCTTCAGGGACAACAAGTTGATGAACAGGATGCCATGGGCACCTCCGGGAACTGTCGGGAACAGGACCAATACTGGATCGTCCAGGGATGAGGAGGCAGTCGGCAATAGGGGTTGAAGGTGGTCCAGAGTTCTGACAGGGGGACTGTTGATCGATCTTCCCAAGCCACTCCAGTTCTACCAGACATGGGTCTGTCTAACATGGGATCGATGTCAGGGTTGTCATGTACTGCTCTAGATGCTACTGGTGGTGGAACCAGCGCTGAAACGTCCGGGGTTGGTCTTGGAATGCGCCGATGGGTCTGTGAGTCGATCGGAGTCTAACTATTGTCGTGATAGGCCAGGGATCAGAATAGGTCCAGTGCGGCCCTATCTGGCCTAGAATCATAAGTGCTAGAAGACAAGGTCACCACGGGCTCCCCTGAGCTCTGATGGAGACGGGACTAGTGCCAACATGTTCTTGGGGGAGTCTGCTTCGACTTGGTTCTGACGGAGCTCCAATACAAGGTCGAGGCAGAGCGTAGGAAATAGAAAAGTAATAGGGGGTCTGACCTGGTACTGGTGGAGTCGATCTGCACAAGTCGGGGGAAACTGCTGGAATGTGGTGCTCCAGTGCACAGATGGCTTCCTTCTTCTTGGGGCTAGTAGAGGACTTGAAGAAGTCATCCTCCTCCGAAGGTCACGGTAGGAACCTTGCCGAGCTGGTCATGGGAGCTTCTGCACTCTGCCTCTAATTTTCTGTCGGAGACAGGATGCACAGTTTGATGAGATCGGCTCCTCTAGACAGCTCCGAGGTCGGATGATGGCGGGATCACCTTCATTGCGAAGCTGGATCAACGATGATTACACTAGTGTAAGCTATGTAGCCTGAAGCTTCGTGGTGTCATCGTGGATCTCTCTGCAACCTGGCGGTGCTCTGCTGCTGCGAACAGGGATAGGATCTGGTGATGGTGGGTGTGTGTGAGGGAGGAGATGGGCGAAGGAATGGCAAGGGGAATGGGGGCTGGTGCTTGTGGGATGCTGGTGGAAGGTGATGGTGATCGATGGGGGGCTGAGGGGTGCAAGGGAGGGTGGAGCTGTCCGCTCATTGTTTGCTTGCTAGGTCTGAGGGTCATTCGGTCTTGTGACTACCACCCCCAAGGTGGTTTCACATCAGAGGTCCACCTTGTAATTGTAGCCAACACTGACGGCAAGCTATCCACCGCCACGTCCTCACTCACCATCACCTTATGTAGAAAGGCTTTGAGAGCGTCTTGGTGTAGCATGGACCTTCTTATCAACTCCAGAACTAAAATCTTGGCTGGCATGCGGTCCAAGTGCTGTAGTAAATCATACTTAGTGCCAGGATAGGGGTCAGTTTCTTCTGTTTCAACTGTGGTAGAGGGAATTGGAGGGTTTGGTGCAGGTGCACCAGTAGAAGGGTAGTTTCTCTGGAATAATCGCCCGCTCCTTAGGGTGAGGTTTTGCACCGGCACGGTGACGGATGTACTCCCGATCGGCCCAGTAGGGTAAGTGGAAGGGATATGAGTGGGGGTGATGAGGAGGGAGGTAGGCTTAATGGGTCTTGGTAGAGGGGTGGCTGGTGAAGGGTTAAGTGACGGGGTGACGATGGGGGGTATGACGGGTGATGGTGCGAGGGTTGCCAGAATGGCGTGTAATGTGGTGGGCGTAATGAGGGTGTTGGAGGGAAAGGAGGGTGGAACAGTGGTCAAGGTAGTGGGCCGGAGGATGGAGGGGACGAAAGGTGTGGGAGGGCCAGTGTATGTATGGTGAAAGGGTAAGAGGTGTGTGGGAGTCTCACCGTCGAAAGATGACCCAGCGTTAGGGGCTGGTCGGTGAACAATGTTGACTTGTGCCGGTGCCGACGGTTGCTGTTGTTGGGGAGCGGGTGGATGGTCTGGCACGAGATTTTGATGAATCCCGAGTTCAGGTTGTTGCTACTGCTGCTGTAGGGGTTGTTGGGTTGCTAGAACTGCTGCTGCTGAGGTGCCGCCTGCTACGGCCTTGCTTGTCTTCTTCTCTCCTTTATGTCTTCAATGAGCTTGTGCATCTGGGTGCAGTCGATTCTCTGCCCCTCGTGCAAAGCATATACTAAATCTCTAAATTGATAACACCTTTCGATCGTGTGCCCGGGCTACCGATGATAGATGCAGTATCTTGACTGATAGGCAAGATCAATTGGTTTCATTTCCCATCAATTGGTATCTTTTCCCTATCACCATCACTGAATAGCAGTTTTGCGTTCGGTTCATTGGACTGAGCTGTGGTTATTGTAATTTTTCATTTATAAGAATCACAATTACAATTTGAAAGGAACTAAAGGTTTAACTTTTACGCGCACTTTTCGAGGATTTCACTGCGATCGAGGTAGGGGGATGGACTCCTTACTTCGCTAGGAGCATTTTGGTAGCTCATGCATGTCCATTGGTAGGCGTTTACCTCATTTTCTGTGCAAGGAATATTTTTAAGATTTTTAGGATTTAAATGCTTTGATAATTATTTAGCAAGGGTAGATTTGTGTTTTTAAGCATGCGGTAGTTATGAGAATCATGCTATTCACCTTCCTCTAGCTCTTTTCTTTTGATTTCACGTCGATCCGGCTTGACTGGAGGGGAGTTCGGTACGAACTAGCCCCTCGCATTTTCCAGATCGCATAACAGACCCATGGGGGTGCGCTATGCATTGCACGGCGGATCGTTGGAGGGCCGCTATGCTATCGAGGTTTCAAATAGGTCGGTAGGATGTGGAGCATGACGGACTGATCTCAGACTGCCATGCAATGTGTGATGCCCCAGTCAGGGTGCGTTATACTCTGTGATTTTCTGAGGAATTTTTTGAGTTTTTAACGTTCGGGTGTCTTTAACGGACCACTCCTGGTGCGTTATAGTCACATGGCGCACCCGCAATAGTGTGTTATGTCCTATGTGTTTTACGAAGGTTTGCTGGGGAATATAACACATGGTTCAAGGCGCGCCATGCATTGCATGACGGGTCTGAGGCAGTGCGTTATAGTCTACAGCTTTGGGTTTTTCCTGAGTTCGGGTAAGCATAACGGCCCCAGGGAGGTGCGTTATACTCGTTTAACGCCCCCAGCCTGGTCTGTTATACTCTGCTACTTGGGGAATGTTAGAGTTGCATATTCATCCTTCCGTCTATATTATAAATGTCCTATTTTATGGTTATTGGCTCGCTCCTACAATGCCGAT
Organism: Amorphophallus titanum; assembly: GCA_024336825.1. NCBI lineage: Eukaryota > Viridiplantae > Streptophyta > Magnoliopsida > Alismatales > Araceae > Amorphophallus > Amorphophallus titanum. The sequence continues at coordinate 444,010 of JANBPO010006362.1, forward strand.
GGAGTGCTTGGACTTTCTATGTGATGGAACCAGTAGACGTAGCCCTAGACTTTGCGGAAGGTCGACCCACCTGGGAGTGGTGGAGGGGCATACCCATTCAAACGGCTTTGGCTAGTGCCGTGGGCCCTCGGTCCGACTATAGCGCTCTACAGGGAGGGAAAGCTAGCTGGAGGCCTGGCTTAGGCAACGGTCAGTGTGTGCACGCGTGGTCAGAGGCGAGAGCTGACACTGACGAGTGTTACTCTGATTAGTTCTCGGTTGGTACGGTTTGGTTAGTCCTCTCACTGGGCAAGTGCAGACTCGCGATTTGCTTGAGACGCAGTGTAAGCCGTCAGGGGGCGCTTCTGGTCTCTCTCTTCTGGTGGAGTACCCCGTCCTTCTCCTAAACTAAGCAAATAAATCCCAGCAATGAGAAGTGTTTAGGAGCTCACCTGATCGGTGTGAATACACCGATCCCGGTCAGAGACGAGGGCGAGTGGGGAGGCATGGGTACGCACCCGCACGCCGCGACGGTGTAGCTTTAACCTCCACGTAGGGAGGGGCCTTCAGCCGGCCAAGCGAGGGGGGGGGGGAAGAGCCACAACCCCTGAATCTATCCCAGTCTGACCCTCAGGGGCTGATGCTAAGTGCCGGGGTCATGGAAGGCTTCTCTCAGAGCTGCAGGAAGGTGAGGCCATTGCTGAGTTGACCAGGGATCTAGTGGCAGTGGGCCGCAAGCACTGGTGGTCGTCCAGAGGTCAGCCCGGGTGCGGTACCTTTGTCCCTACAGTGGGCGTTGCTTCAGCTCTGTCAGGGACAACAGGACAGCGGGTCGAAGTTGGGGCCACCACGAGCTCGAACGGAGGTTGTCGGAGGTGGGACCAACTCTGGGACGACCGGAACTGACCAGAGAACAGTCCATGGAAACCCGGTGCCGCTCAGTGGTCGACGGCGGTCACTACAGCTCGGAGTTCAGGCCTGGTCCGAACTGCCCCTGTCGGGAACAGAGTCCTGGATGGCTATTGCAGAAGCTGCTCTAGGAGCTCCTGGACTTCGATCGAGGTGGGGTTGGCATTGATGCGACTGTGGTCGAGGCAGCTGGGCCTGGCTGGACCAGTCTGTACGCTTTGACGACGTCAGCTGGAACCGGGTGCTCTGGAGGGTGATTGGCCTCCTTCTTCCGGGATACGATGGGGGACTTGTAGAAGTATCTCTCAGCCAAGTTTCACTCCAGGAATCACAAGGGGGAGGCCAGGGGAGCTTCTGCACTGAGCCTCTAGTTGTCTACCTAGGAGAAACTACGCAGGTTGCGAAGAATCACTTCTGTGGATAGCCTTGAGATCAGAAGAAGGCGGGACTACTCTCGTTGCGAAGCTGACAGGAAGACGAATCCGTCGGTATATGGTACGCCCCTTGAAGACTCACGATGACAACACTGCAGCCTCTGCAATCTGCTGGTACACTGCTGCCTGTGAACTGGGATCAGCTTGTGGATGAAGATGGGTGTGGTGGTCGGGATGGGCAGCAAGGAGGATGTGTGGGAGGTGGGGTGTGCGACCAGGGGAGGGTGTGGAGGCTGGGAGTGGTGTGAGAGGGGTCTCCAAGGGGTGGAGGAGGGAGGGAGATTCAAATCTTGCCTAGGGAGGAGTCCCTTCAGCCTATGCGCTTAGCGGGTAAGACCGCTTGAGTGAAGTCACCGATCCGCGCATCGCTTGCTTGCTAGGTCCAAGGGATCTTCAATCTTGTGGCTATCACCCCCAAGGTGGTGTCACATCAATGCACCTGGCAGTCACGGACATGCTTTGAAGGAATTTCTGTTGTTTCATCCACTGACTTTTGAAGGCCAGACTGATCCTAATGCCGCCAGGATATGGTTGGATGTGACCGAGCGCGTGTTTCACTCTATGGAATGCGCGGAAGATGAGAAAGTGATGCTCAGCACTTTTCAGCTCCAGGGCACTGTGCTGACATGGTGGAATACGGAATGGGAGATTTCTTTCCAGTCTCGTCCGCTCCGGCAGATTTCGTGGGCTGAGTTCATTGCCACATTCAAACTTACTTTCCGTCCGGCTTACCTCAGGATGGATAAAATGCACCAGATTTTACAGCTCATCTAGGGAGGAATGTCGGTGCTCAAATATCGAAACAGGTTCATGAAATTGGGCCGTTATGCGCCCCACGTACTGGCGAATGAAGCTTTGAAGATGGAGTAATTTTTTCATGGTCTCTGTGCTGAATTAAGGCAACCGTTGATTGTTGCTCGTGTGACTAATATGAATGAGGTGTATCAGTCTGTGGTAGTGTTGGAGATGGACTTGGCAAGATCCCAGACTTCTTCTCAGGTAGTGTCGGTTCAGTTGACGGTTCAGCTTCCATCTGGTTACCCGCCTCGTGTTCTAGGGTTCTCTTCAGCCACTCTAGCTGCTAGTGGTGTTACTTCTTCGGGCAAGTCCCAGTTCAGGAGATTCAAGAATAAGAAGAGGTTCAAGAAGTGATTTGACCAGCAGGCATCGTCTGGTGCAGTACAGCAGTCAGCTCCTTCCTTCCAGCAGCGTCAAAGTTCTGCTAAAAGCCAATTCAAGGGTTGTGCGCGGTGTGGTGGCAGCCACCCAAGCAAACCATGTTCTTTACCGGTGGTATGTTTTCGATGTGACCAGTCAGGTCACGTGGTGAGAGACTGTCCTTTGCGAGTGATTCCAGTGCAATTTGCTCCAGCAGCTCAGTCCCAGCCATCTCAATCGCAGTTCAGGCCTCCACTTCCACCACCGCCTCCATCTCAGTAGTTCCAGCAGATTTACCCTCAGGCTTCAGTAGCATCTTCCTTCCAGTCCTCTGCAGCTGCTAGTAGAAAGATAAAGGGCAAGGTGACTCATATTTCGTGACCTGAGGCTGTGGCTTCAAATCTTGTTGAAGGTACGCATGTTTCTACAAGTCCATGCAGACTTTAGCCCGTGCATGTTTTTCTCCATCTGGTTTCTGATGTTGATACACAAAAAAATTGCATATATTCTGTATATTAACTGTGATGTAGCCAAGTCTTGCATCTCTTTTTGGATCCCTCTTGGAGTGTAAGGTTATTAGCTTAATTGGAATCCAAAATCAGCATAAGAAGCAAAAACTTGAGGATGAGAAGAGAATGATGACCCATAACTACTACTGGGTGGAACAGGATGGAATTGAAATTCTAGTTGATGACTCCACCCACATATGCCTGCTTCCTGTTAGCCACCTCCATAACCTGATGGATGTCCATATTAGCTCTGTAAATCATATCCTCCATCACTATAACTGTATCCTCTGCCTGTGTCAGCGTGGAAGGAGGAAGTAGGTGCACATCTGTCACCGCTAGTAGTAACACCTGCAACTGCACTAGGATCATCATCATCATCAGAACCATAAGAAACTAGTCGCCTTTTACCCTTTGGGGATATTTTTTTCTCTTTTGGTGAGATCATTTTATTCATCTTTAAGAGGAGTCATTTTCCCCTTGGCGTGTGCCTCACATAAATTTGCTTCAACTGCTCAATTGTCGGGTCCTCTCGAGCAGCAGCACCAGTCCTCTCAGTTATCTCATACACTGATGTACTACTTCTTAGCGATGGAGGTGGCTTGATCATTCTACGAGTGACTGGCATGCTATCTGATTCTGAGTGTCTAGTTGACTCAAACTCAAGTTGCTACTCAGTGTCATGAACAAACAAAGTTGGATCCTCTCTCTGGTGCGCATGAGTCTCTCTGGCCCTCTTTGTTGGTCTTCTGAATTCTAGATCCCTTGGCTCATCTTCATCTAATATGCCCTCTGCCCATGTTGTATTATCAACATAAAAAGCGGACTCATCAACCTGCTCTCGTATCTCAAACCCAAGACTGCAAGGGATTGTCATCATCTAATAATGCATCTACATCAATTTTTGGAGTTGTATCCTCTGCGACGCGTTTGTCCCGTAACTGTTGTCTGAACTTCGTGTTCTTAGTCTCATGTTGTAGTGGCAGTAAACTAATTTTTCTAACTGTTTAGCCTTTATATAAGGCTAAACGTGCTCTAATTTCTTTCACATTGACTTGCTGATGTTATTTGACTGAGCACCCTAATTGCAATGAAAGTCAATGCATTACTGCCCACATCTCGGTTGTTCACCATTATCCACCAATCAACTGTTGCACCAACTATAAACAAATAAATGTAAGATATAAATAAAGATCAATTCTCTATGATATACTAATACATATTGACTCAATTTAAGCACAAAGATTTAGTATACTTGGGCTCACTCTTCCCACAGCGTATTGAACTTGGGAGTCAGAATGTCCCAATCCTCATTCTATAATTGTTCATCTATAAGGATAAAATAATAGATTAACATAACTACTTAAGTAAATTCTACACATCTTATTGATAAAATCAATAAAGGTCAACCGCTATTTCGGCCTGAAGTCTCTTTTCTGGTGTCCTTGATAAATGACCAATGACTTTTAAAGTGTCTTGAAGCACCTCGCCATCAACATTTGCATTGCTATGGTACATAAATTGAGAGTTGAGGAAATAACCTGCATTTGTATATAGTTAACTAAATGTTAGATATAAATTAACATAAAAAATAATAAACTTTGTATCAATACAATTAATCACTCACCAACTACATGCAAGTCATGGTGTAATATGTTGTCTCATCTGTGGTCAATAATTTTCCACCACTTTTCAAATTCTCTGGCAAGGGATTTCTGCAAGTCTAATTTGGCACGGTCCATGGCTTCGTACAGATATCCCATAGCACTCTTCTCATCACCATCCACCATTCTTAGGACTTTCATGAGGGGTGCGACTACTTTCATATACCGTGAGACCCTGGCTCAAAATTTGTTATCTTCCACGATGTGGTAGGCATTCAAATAATCCATCCGAGTATTAACATTAGATTCGTCTACATATTTCCGCTGGGCATTATAGTACGTGAAAGCTTTTAGCTCATTCTCATACTTGTGCAAAGACTTCAAATAAATGAAATTCGAATCAAATACTGATGATATCTGTAAAAATAAAGTAGAAAGAATTGTGCTCATGCTTATACATGTGCAAAAACTCCAAAGAAATAAAATTCGAAGAAAATCCGGTTGGCCCTGCACAGATGATATCTCGCCTCCCACTTGCATGCTCTCTGAACATGTTCAATATCTTAGAATGACCATAAATATACTAGGCGATTTTTTGTGCCCTCTCAATTGTCTTCTTCACATTATTTTCCTTCCCAATGTCTTCAAGTATCAAATCCAGACAATGTGCTGCACATGGGAGCCAATATAAATACATGCGCTTCTGCATCAATTTCTTCCCTGCAACCTTATAACTGATTTCATTATTAGTCACTACTTGCACAACATTATCCTCTCCAATTTGATCTACCATCTTATCCATCAAATGAAACAAATAATTGACATTTTTTCATAATTTGATGCATCTACAGATTTAACAAATACTATGCCTTCAATGCAATAGACCAAAAAGTTAATCATGGACTTCTTCGTGGTACCAAATTTAACTTTGTATCACTCAAAAGATATTTGATGAAATGCCTAAGCACCGTAAAGGCTAAACACTTGACTTTTTTGTAGACCGTACGGGTGGCCTACACAATTCTGGTCGCCCACCATCTGCTTGGCAAAATATCTATGGGGTTTCAAATGCTAAAAGCTTAATTTCATCGAGCACGTGTGCATGACTTTGTGCCGCTCTTCTTATGTAAATGTCCATGAGTATCTTTATACGGTGATGGTCGAGCATCTTAATTTCTAAAATTTACTATAATTATCAGAAATTATGAATTTTGTGGGTTCAACAAGCGGTCACCCGGAGCAGAATGCACTTACACAGCGGGTTGGCACTCGCTAAGCTGTCTTTTCTTCCCATGAGGAGGAATGAGGATCTAGAACTTGACCATTGTTTATATTTTTATCGCCCTTATTTAGAGCAGGAGTAGGACAAGTTGTTTGCAGGTTATCCTCACGTGCTCTACCTTCGGATCATGCTCTGGCTGAGTCAGTTCTTTGCATATGCCCCAGCATTCTTATTTACCACTGTTCCAGCACTGCAATCCTCGAGCCTTACTACCCACATCAGTTCGCATGGAACTTTAGGTATGACCAGGCCACACCACCAAATGCTGAGTTTCCATTGGCCCTCTGGCAGTACAAACACAAGGATGTCCACCTTGTTGCAACGACATTGCATGACTTCCTTTGCAGTGATGTGAAGGAAGACTATCCCATTCCATTGCAGACAGGTGTTGGTCACGGAATTTTAATTTATTTTAAATTCTGCTGAGAGAAAAAAAAATAAATGAGACCGGGCATACACTTAGTAAAAGTGTGGCGCTTATGCTCTTTATGAAAAGAAGCATTCCCCTGATACAGAGGATAATTCCGTGGGTGCGCATCGTATCAGACGCGGCCATCGCCTAGGCCTTTGAGGCGTGAGGCGCCGCCCTGGTCGCCTCGCTCGCCTCACGCCTCAGACTACATAGCTTCCAGGTAGATGATATATTGAATAGATAGACGATATATTGAAGGAGTAGATGATATATTGAAGAGATAGTCGTATATTAACGATAAATTGGAGAGATGGATAGTACAAAGGTGGACGAGGGATTAGACGATGGAATAAACAATAGATTTAGACAGTGGAAAATTAAGTAAAGGAACTTAAAAACCTGAAAATGAACTCGAGTGCTATCTGATAGGGATTAAAAATATCTGACAGAGATCAGAGTTATACGATAGGGATCGGAAATTAGTGACATGGGTTAACGATGTAAGATAGCTGTATATGCCAGGTGCTAGCAGTTGCAACAGGTGGAGACCAATTCTACCAGGTGTGAAAATAGTTACGACAGGTGGAAGACGTCCCGCTAATAGGTGGAGAGCTCTTGGGATATTAATACGAAGATATTGTAAATGTAAGGACTTTTAGATTTAATAATTCTTCACTAACTGGTATTGAGGACAACCTATTGAAGCTTTTGTTACCTCTCCTGCCATCATTTTGTCTACCCTGCACACAAAGAGGAGGAGCCGTAGGAACGACATAGAGGAAGAAAGGTAAGAAGGTGACTTTTAGGTTGTTGAATAGGCTATCCAGGAGTAAAGCCTAACTAGACGGAGTTGTTCTATGGTGTTAGAAGTAAGATAATCATCCCCAACGCAAGAAGAATAGCTAGGAGTGATTCTTAGACGACCTGTAAGGCTGGAAAAGGGAAACCTACGGTGATTAAGGATCTTGCAGTACCGATAGGCACATGATAAACCGAATTGATGCAAATCTTTACGTACATTGTTTTGACAGTATTTTGACAATTAGAAGTTGAGTCATGTATTAAAGCATGTACATGAATGAAGCACGTGGACAGTGTCATCTTAGGGGAGAACGATGGATATCCCTATTGGAAATGATATGCTGCGGGAATTAGACTCAGGGTGGCAGTAATTGCCGCTGGAATTTGACCCTCAGGTGCCCCAATGAGCAATCCATAGGAATTACACCCTGGGTGTCTTGATTAGCAAGTGTCTTCTACGGGAATTAGACCCGTGGTCCGAGGATGATGGACCACTGTGTGTGTGTCGGACAATACTTTTCGTTTGGGTGCTACGGCTATCCCTTATGTTGTGATTATGACGCATGTCCGATATGTACAATGTAGTTGAGATGAGTCAGGAGAGACCGGGGGAGCAGGCGGATGGATGACGTTGACCGAGAAGTTACTTGGCCCCATCTCTTGACTGGCGTCTTGCTCCCGACGCCTCTGTAATTGCTCGAGTGCTTCTCGATTGTCATTTTGAAACTCGAGCCATTCTAGAGTATGCTGGTAAGGCAGCCCGTGCCCATTTTCCTAGGGAGAATCTGACTGCTTTGGTGCATCTCGGGCGATACTCAAAGTTTCTTCGATAGCTTGTCGGAGTCTGTCGAGTGTCATGGAATTTCCCTTGGCATCGATCTGCTCCCACTGAATCTATTCCTAGATGAGGTGCTGGAATTCCTCGCAGGACTCGATCGCATGGCAGATTCGAGCATGGAAGGGGCAGTATTGGGGGTGGCTAAAGTCCCAATGAGTGTAGTCTGTCAGCGGGTCGAGGGGCATGATTTTCCCCCTCTCGATGAGAACATCGAAGAGTCGTCGGGTCCTCTCCTTGGGGACGGAGAGAGGTCTGTGATCGTGCCACGGCCTCCACCCCGGATACCAGAGTGAACACTCTCCTCGACTGGTGCTGGGCTCCTGTATTTCATCATTAAAAAGAGAAAATGTCACCATCATATAGATCACATTAGCCGGATAGTGAACCAACATGCTGCTTTGGTTGGTCTGGACCACATGTGTGGTTGTGGGGGATTGACGAGACCACTCTTCATTTGAACAAGGTCATCTAGGATCAGCTTCTGTGCCTAAGTCTTGAAGACATATCAATCTTCAATTAGATGACCCAGCATGCGGTGATATGGGCAATAGCTGGGATCATCGATTTTCTGGGCCTCGTCCAGCTTGCGGACTTTGGGCAACTCGACAATCTTCTGGGCCATGCAAAGGTCAAAGAGCATCTTCGTGTGTTCCTTTTTGTAGGAGAAGGGTGTCTTCATATGCTCTGAGAAGGAGGGAGTGGCCGGCTTGTCTACTGGCTTTTTGTCAAAGCCTCTTGTTTTGACCTCCTTGCTGGCTTTGGCGACAGAGGTGAACTCAATAATGTTCACCTCTTTGCCGGGCTAGCATTCTCGCGTCTGTTTACCCTTTTCTAAGGTGTAGCTCGGGTTTTCGATGAAGAACATCTCTATTTCGGCGACTGTCGAATTTAGCTAGTCGAACCCTTTGATGTTGGTGCCAAGAAGTTTTTCACTGACCTTGGCCGCCAAACTTCGATGAAATATGGTGATGGCGTCCTCCTGGACTGGCGGGTTGATGATGGAAATGACGTTGAGTGACACTCCAAACTAACTAGACACGACCCTAAATGCAGACTCGACTACAAACCTAGACTTAGCCCAATATTCAGTACTTGGCGGGGATATTAGTCTGAAGACCCAACTCACGCAAGGGACTACCTTCTGGATCGACGTAACCGAACCTTCCGAGTAACTTCTTTTGATATACTGAATAAAGAGATGCAATGCAATTTTAAAACACCTTTTTTTGTTTCAAAAATAATGATGATCCTAGACTTAAGACACTTTTTTTTTCTTATATACAATGACAATGCAAGACTACCCTAGACTCAACCATGCTCTGATACCAATTTGATGTGGAATGAAGACGCGGACTCGATGCCAATTTGAGATGCAAACCAGAGACTCTAGCAAGTTCCTGTACGTCCCTAACGAGGGAAGCGTTCAGACCTGCACGATTGAGAAATCAGCAGTGAGTCAAGGGTGGTCTACTCACTCTCTCGTGCCCGGGTTGGGTCAAGGGACGGATCTCACTTTCTCTCTCGTAGTGGTGAGTGATTTGTCGAAGAGCTACCATCCTAACATGCTCTCTAGCAGTGGCAGTAAGAACTTATACTAAGAAAACAAGTAACTACGACTACAAGGGGGGCAGCGGGTGTACCTCCACGCTCGGGGCGTGGGGAAGACGTCCCGGCCAAGATAGTAACTCCCAGCACAACAGTAATAATTAATTACAACAGTAAAAATAATGGCCCACTCCATGCAGGGAGGTAACAGGCTACACACGACTCTGGGAGCACCGAGCTTGGGTTGGCGGGCAACACTTTGTTGGGTCCCGTGTGGCGGCAGGCGGTGGATCCAGTTCGGCCGCTTGCTGGTCGGCAGGACAGCAACCACGGATGTACAAAGGATCTACGTCCTCTGGGAGGCTTCTGGAGTCAGCGGATCACCAGGACGACGGTCGCAGGTCCCTGGTCGACGGCTGAATCAACACCGGCGTAATTTTAGAAGAATTAACAGTGCCTCCTTTTCTGCTACCTCGTTTCTGGAACTGGCCTGCACAGTCTGGCGAGAACGACCGCTGCGACCAACCCTGACGTCAGATCGATGCGTGACTGGCAGCGTTGTAAAGCTCTCTCAAAGATCTTCAACCCTAGGCTGGGCTAGGAATTTAGAATCTTTTGTGCTGGCTATGGCAGAATTTAAGAGGTGCTAGTTCCCAGATCTAGATCTGACTGGTTAGAAAAGGGAGTTTCTTGAGAACATGGATTGACCAAGGGGTTTTTGGACCCCTATACTGTGCTTTATTTCCGGGGCTTGGGTGACTCGGGGGTCGACCCATCAGGTCGACCCGTTACGGATGGTCGCGCTAAAACGTGAACCGTGCTATTTCGTGAAGGGGGTTTCCACCCTCCTCTTCAACCCTAACACCATTTAAACACCCCAAGCCCCCTAGATCGACCAGCCACCATCCATTGAAAGCCCTAGCACCCTCTCTTGCAACCCAAAACCACTCCAGACCTGCAGGCGAGATCTCTCCGATGGCTACTCACGTGCTCCCCTTGCTGCGTCCAAGAGCTTCATTCTTCATCCTAGATCCGCTGAGGTAAGGGCTGGTGTTTGGAGGATGTTTACTTCTGCGTAAGGGCCTCTTCTTTTTGAACCAGCACGTACTAGGAAGTCTCTAGGGCTCTGATTTGCTTGTGGTTCAGATGGCACCCAAACAGCGGTCTTCTCGTTAGGGGGAGGAGTCCAACCGGTCCATTCCTCAGGAAGAGCAACCCAGCCGCTCTGCTCCTCAGAGAAGAGCATCACGCCTGTCTGCTCAAGAGGCACAGGAGTCCAGTCGCATTCGAGAGAAACGGTCCAAGACAAAGGAGTTGGAAGCCATGAGATCCCAAGCCCTGGCCATCGGTAACAAAGCTGTGCACAGAAAAGTTCTCCGCCCTTGTGCGGTCGATTTTATGGATTTGCTTAATGTCTTGCTAGGCTTAGTGGATATTGTCTGTAGTCAAGCAAACCTTGATTACTTCATGTCTTCACATCGTCGTATTTATTACAAACTAGTGTACCAGTTCTATGGGAACATGACAGTTCAAGCCACCAAGCAGTTTACGGTTGTCAATGGCGCAGTAATTGCATTATCGCCTGAACTCTTTAGTACAGCTCTTGGGTTACCATTTACTGAAGGCTACACTTTTGGTGATATTGACTTTGATGAAGAAGAGGTCTATCAGATGATGAGCTCAGAAGAAATGGGAGACAAGTCCACCAGTGGTCTGAATGCTAATCATTTTCCTTCCTTGCAACGAATTCTACACCACATGATGACAACGATTTTGCTACCAAAAGGTGGTGGAAGAGATAAAGTAACAAAGTTCCACATGTTCCTATTTTTCTGTCTGATGAAGTGTCTCCCTATCAATTTTCTTTCAATTATGCTACTTCATATCTCCACATGCCTGCAGCATACAAACCACACTCTACCATATGCAGCAGCCTTGACAGCGGTCTTTCAACAAGCTGGTATTGATCTGTCCAATAATTTGGAATGAGCTCTCCTCACCTTCGGCATGAACATTGAACAGATACTAAGAAAGCAATGCCAAGAAGCAAGGGTCAGATCTATACCTTACCGAGTCTGAAGAGACCGGCACCGATCAGAGACGAGGGCGCACCAGGGAGCATGCGCACTCGGCGGACACGCTACGTCGAGGAGGCTTGGCGATGTCCCTGCCATTATAATTACTACACTCCTCGCAGGGAGGGGGATCACGGGGATGGGGGCAATTCACTACACGTGCTACCATCGTGCAGGAGGGGGGAATGAAGGGAGGGGAAACCAAACAACGACCGTGCACCTCACTCCGACGTCCGATTGAGGTGTAGCCAACTCTTGGACAAAGCCTGAGGGATGCCGGAGGACCACTGAAGGTATAGCACCGAGCCGATGTCACTGGATGGAGGCTGTGGTCACAGCTGGAGACCTGTGCAGTTCTACCATGCAGGACAGGATGGCGCAATTGTGGGGCGGTGGCCGGTACGCTCGCTGAAGAATTCCAAACGCAGCGGGACCAAGTTTTGGACGTAGCAGACAGGGAGCTCTACGAACCCTCAAAAGATGGCGGCCATCAGATCCTCTCACAGGTCGTGGTCACTCAGACGGTCGGTGTCAGGTTTCTGGGTGAATAACAGGACAGGCGAACAACGGCCCTAGTGGAATTTTTGGTGCCGATGTCAGAACAGTGCGAGACCACTAGGGATGGTTTTGTGTCACCGAGGGATGCAACTTTAGTGAAGATGCCTCAGGCTGAAAACTAGCAGAGGGAGGTGTGCCGATGCTGTCGAGGCTGCGACAGGTTCTGGGCGGACTGGGTTGCACCAGTTAGGCGCGGCCGTGGGGAATGGACGCCCCGGACTGTGCTGACGACGAAAATGGACGGGACCACCTCGGGGTCGAAGGCGACTCATCGAGGAAGAACTCTTCGGAAAAGAGCTCAGGCTGATTCGTGCAGTAGGAGATGGTGTGGCCACTACCAAATGGCACTCCGGATCAGGTGTAAATCTAGCGCAGTCGCACGGAAACGGACGACGCGATCGGTGCCGAGGTCAGAATGGTGCGAGACCACCTGTGGTGCGAAGAGGACTCAGAGTGAACGAACTCACAGCAGAGGGCTTGGGTAGATTCGTACTGTAGATGTCAGTGTAGGCTCTGCAAACTCGGCCCAACTTTCTGCTACTGATCTGTGAGCAGCAGGGCAAGGAAAATCTCCAATGTCGACGGCGAGGACGATGCCGTAAATTCTGGACTATCATTTATAATTATCACTCTGATATATTTCTTTTAATTACTTTCACACTTTAATTTAATTTCTTGCTCTAATTAATATTATGCGCGATGTAATTCCAATTATTTATATGCCTCCTCGATAACCCCCACTAACCCTTTAGGTGCCTCATCAGTCTCTTGGGTGGCGTCCCCAATTCTTGGTAGCGGTAGTCCGATACTTGTATCGGGTTATCGGTACCCTGTGCTCTGGGTCATTACAGTTGGTATCAGAGCGGTGTTGGGAAATTTTATCAGGAATTGAAATCCGCTTTGGTCCAGAGCAAGTCCCTTTGAGTCGTCTGTTGCTGGCTTAGGGTGTTTCTTGCGAGTGCTGATGTGTTTTCCATTATCGTGTTTCCCTAGATTCAAGATGCCGCCTCGTAGGTGTAGAGCCCCAGTTCCTCAGAATGAGACTAGTGTTTCACCTGCTCCTGCTGTACCGGTTCCTACCCAGGCTGCGCCTATTCCTATTCCGCCTGTGGAATTGCCTGGTGGTCATGGACGATCGCTGAAAGAATTTTTACTGTTCCATCCACTGACATTCGAGGGTCAATTGGACCCGGAGGCAGCGAGGGAGTGGTTGGATGCCACTGAACGCATCTTCCAATGCACGGAATGCGCCGAGGATGAAAGGGTCATGTTGGCTTCTTATCAGCTTCAAGGTACTGCATGCACATGGTGGACCACGGAGTGGGAGGTTACCTTTCATTCCCGTCCACTTCGACAGATCACATAGGCAGAGTTTGTCGCTGCATTTGAACGTGTCTATACTCTAGCCTGCCTGAAGTTAGCCAAGATGTACCAGTTTCTAGAGCTGACGTAGGGCAAGATGTCAGTGCTGTAATATCGAGATAAGTTCATTGAGTTGGGCCAGTATGCACCCCACATCTTTACCGATGAGACTGTAAGGACTCAGCAGTTTCTGCGTGGACTGAAAGCAGAGTTGAGCCTGTCGCTGTTCGCTACCCATGTAGCTGAGTTGGATTCTGCGTATCAAGCCGCCGTCGTGCTAGAGTTGGAGTTGGCGAGGACTCGAGGACTCCCTCAGACTGGGATGGTTCCGTCGGCCGTGCAGCATCAGTCGCTCCACCGGTCATCTATTCCAAGAGCTTCTCCCCCTTTCTCTGCTGTCGATGGTGCTTCCTTCTTGCAATCTCAGAGTAAGGGATTCTGATTTAAGAAATCCAAGAAGAAGAGGTTCGATCAGTCGGCATTTTCTGATCTGAAGACGCAGTTTAGTTTCTGTTTACAGAAAATATATACACTGTGATCATTAAACGTTCAGATATTTTAGGGTTTTAGCGTCCTGTTACGAGGACACTTATAATAAATGGCGTTTGTATTAACAGGCGCTGTTTCTTTCAATGTACAGTGATTTAAACTATAATCATGATAGTTCATAATGATGCACATAAATCCTTAGGTTTAGGCATCCTGGATATCAGGCGCTGAAAGGAATAGGCATCCCTCATGGAGGGCACTTTTTTGCAGAAATCATGATATAATGTGCTAAATTCAAGAATAAAGAGCATCCGTGAGGTACGGCCCTTATTCAAATAGCGGCCACTACGATGGACGCTAATCACTTTTATACAAGAGCTAAAGAATGACGATTATAGGAGGTTAAGACATGATAACAATGCATGCTTTAACACATTTTAACTTGTTTTAATCTCATTGGGTCAAAGGAGTAGAGAAAATCTACCATTAGGATTGATTGGGTGATGAACAGGATGAAGACTTGCATTGAAACAGTGCTCTATTTCAAAACAGAGCAACTCTCAAGAGGAGGAGGAAGAAGAAGGGCACACTTCTTCTATGTAGGCACTCAGCAGGATGAAGACGGAAGAAGATGGAGGAAGATGTGTCCCCCTCCACGTTCGACCATGGCAATAGCAATGCGGCAGGGAGAAGAGCAGAAGTAGAGGAAGAGGATGCCCATGTTTGGCCACGGTAGGAGGGTGGACGCAGGCAGCAGGAGGAAGATAGAGCCTTGATCAGCCACAGGAAGAAGAGGAAGAAGATTGGAAGTAGAACTGCCCCTTCACTCCTCATTCGGTAGGAAGAAGACACAGGGGATGGAGAAGGGCGCGGCAGTATTAGGATGATGACATAGCAGCAGCAAATGGGATTTGCTTGCTCGATGCGGGCATGGTTTTATGGGGACATATGGGTTCTAGAGGCATCCGAAAAGTGAAGGATTTGCAACCTTCCGTGCATTGCTTGTTTCCCCCCGCTCACGGAGGCAAGGTTTTACGATGACAATTGATAGGGTTTTACAACATTTCTATAGGTCGTTCCTCATTCTATCTTAGCAGCCGCCTGCCATTTCTTGCCCAAAAAACCCTAAAGCGTACACATGCATGCCACTTTGAACATGCAACCGGGTTGGTCATGCGGGTCCAAGTGTGGGCTCACGTGGGTTTGATATAAATATTGTCAGGCTTTTGGCGTCCAGACTATAGGGCGCCGATAATAATTAGAATTTGAGATATTACAGTGATCAGAGTCCATAAGGTCCAGTACAGTCGTTACCTAGCATAGGATTTTGTGCTTATTTTTTGCTTGGTTTTCTGTGTAAGAGCCTATATGTGTTGAGTTGGCGTTATGAAGGCAGTTGCCATTTTTTGTTGGAGTGTCGGCGTGGGGCTTGAGGATTGAGATCAAGAGCTTCCTCCCCTTGAGATGGTGGTCCCGGTTGTGCTGCGTGGGGCAGAGGTTGCTGGTAGGTGCGTTGCTGTGGTGCTACGTTTGAGGGATCTGCAGTGAGGTCAGGTGGCTGGTAAAGATTGTCTGTGGTTAAGTGGCCGTGAGTATACTCTGAGGGAGCTGTTATCGGGTTGGCTGCCCTAGCTTGAGGTTTATCCAGCCCCTGAGGTGTTGAGATTGTGATTTGAGGTGGCAGAGTGGGCGCTCTGGTAAAGATGTGCTCAGATGGGCGGAGGATCTTCTTGGATTGGGCTGTGGTCGCCCTAGATTTGGTCCAAGATCGTGTGGCTGTGGCAGGTTCGAAACTCGAGGATGAGCATTGGCAGGTGCCAATTGTGGTTCGTGTTGTAACTTTTGGCGTGATGGTCCGCGCGGTGGCAGCTCGAGAATGGATTGGTATTGGCACAGGCGGATTCAAGAGAATGATGTCTGGTGACTAGAGGTATTGTGGCCGTCGAGCCTAGCATTTTAGTGGATTCTCATCACTCCTTGGTAAGTGTTTGGCATGTTATTGGTTTTCAGGTTAGAGGCAGGCATAAGAGTGGAGCATGTAGCAGCGGCTAGCTCACCTGCTATGGCAACTGTGTGGCTATCTATGAGAAGCGTTGCCCATTCCCGTGATGTGTAAGGGTGTTGTCGCTGCTCCAGAAGGATGCATGCCAGTTGGGTGGTGTTTGCGAGAACTCGTGGCTGGTGTTGTATTTTTCGAGGTGTTGTGAATCAAAACTTGCGACGTTTTAGAGGATGAGTTGAGCATCGGAGGATTAGTTCCTCAGTATGAGATTGTCTCAGGTTGCGTGAGACGTGTTGTTGCCGTGCCGTTGCTTGAGGCATTGTGGGTTGTGGCACTGGCTGGATTGAGAATTAGGAAAACGTGCTGGCAAGGTTGCCGCATGAGTACCCAGTTTCCGTGTTGAAGGTTGTGTTCTTGGATGAGATCATGTTTTGGAGAAGTAATCTCTGACAAGATTGTGGGTCCCGGTTGGTTGCCATGAGTGGCTGGGGAGGCTGGCCAAGTGATCGACCATGGCTGCATCGAGGAAGCTTGGTGACGTCCCTGCTAATACATGCACTACGCTCCACGGAGGGAGGGGGTTTCATGGGGGTGGGGGCGATCAATTACACACACTACCCTCGCCCAGGAGGGGGGATCGCGGGGAGGGGAAACAAACTATCGACCGTACACCGAGCACGGACGTCCGATCGAGGTGCAGCCAGCTCTTGGATGATGATCGAGGGACGCCGAAGGATGCCTAAAGGTCTGGCGCCGAGCTGCTATCGTTGGATGGAGACGGCGGCCACGGCTGTGGGCCTGTACAGTTCTACCACGCAGGACAGATTGGCGCAGTCGTGGCACGTTGGCCGATACGGGTGCTGTGGAACTCCAATCACGACGGGACCAAGTCGTGGACATTGCTGACAGGGAGTTCTATGAACCCTCAGATGATGGCGGCCGTCTGATCACCTCGGTGGACGTGGTTGTAGGAACGGCCGGCATTAGGTTTCAGGGTGAATAGTCAGACCAGTCGTAGGTAGCTATGGGGGAACTTCTAGTTCTGACATCAGATCGGGACGAGACCACCTGTGTTAGTTCCGTATCGTCGAAGGCTGCAACTTTACTGAAGACCATCTGACCTGAAACGGAGAGGAAGAGGGGGTATCGGCACCAACTTGACAGCAGCCTATCCTGGGTGAACAGGGGACTCCGGGTCTGGCACGACTGAGGGAGAATGGCCGCCCTGGATGGAGACGACGTCGAAACCAGGCGGGACCACATCTGGTGCGTCGGTGCGAAGAGCAGAACTCTCGTGAAGAGAGATCCGGCTGAATCGCATAGGGGCAGGTGGTGGAGCTGCTACCAGATGGTGCTCAGGTTCAGACCCGAGTTTGGCGCAGTTGCACGAGAATGGGCAGTGCGGACTGTGCCGAGGTCGGATTGCCGCGGGATCACTTCTGGGACGAAGCTGACTCGACGACGTACAACTCCACAGAAGAAAGCTTCGGCTGGTTTGCACCGTGGACGCCGGGGTAGTCTCTATAAGCTCATCCTCTGCTACAGGCTGGTTGCAGAGAGCAACAGCGTGGGCTTCTCGATCCACGGGAGGGCATAGCGACGACGGGGCGACGCCGGGGTGCCATGGACGCTCGGAGCTGAGGAGGGTGGACCTGAGTGCAGAGGGAGAGGGGGCTGGGGCCGTGGGATGTAGGGGGGCTAGGGTTAGGGTTGATGGGGCGCGCTGGTTGTGGAGGGTGGAGAGGGAAGGGTCGGCCTAAGTGGAGGGGGGGGCGCTGGTATTCGACCAACTCGAGCAGGGTCGTCGCGCTCTGCAGCACGGCGGATGCGCACGTAGCGCCGGCGAGCCCCCAGCACGCTTCGTCTTCCGGCTGGTGCAGCTCGATCTCGGTGCGGCGCATCCCGACGACATCCGAGAAGAACGCGACAGATTCGGCCAGGTTGCGCACGGATGCAGCGACGTAGACGATCGCCGGATCGAGGTCGTGGTAGCGACCGCGCGCGCCCGGCAGCGCGGATCCGTCTTCCAGTATTTCGACCGGGATACCGAGCGTCGGGTCGCTAAAACACACCCGTCGCAGGCCGTTCCTCACGACCGGTTCGCCGAGCAGCAGGTCGCCGAACTCCGCGAGTCGTTCGAGCACACCGTCGAAGTCGGGAACCGCGATGCCGAAGCGGCAGAAGCCGATGTCGCCGGGACTCCAGTCGTGCGGCAGCGGTCGCTGCTTCGGCGTGGTGTGCGTCCAGAACTCGAGCTGAAGCAACTCCTGGCGTCCGACGAGGTAGGCGACGGCGGCGCCACCCCAGCCACCGAAGCCCATCACTTCGCCGTTGTGCTTCGAGTAGATGAGGCGCTCCCCGGCGCCCGCGAATCCGAACACGCTCGTATAGAGATGCTTCGAGCGCGGTAGATTCTGCGAGCCCAGCACCAGCTGGAGGATGTTCGGTACGGGCATGTCAGGCGGGCAGCACCGGCAGCTGCACGTAGCTCACGTGGCTCGCGCCCGTATAGAGGGAGTTGGTGGCGCCGTCGTGGTAGCTCGCGTCATAGGCGCGGGACGGGTTGCCAACCGCTCCACTCGGCTGGATCTCGAGCAACAGCCTGCAGCCTTTGCGAATGAGGGCGCTGCTGGGGTTCAGCCCTACCTCGATCTCGACGACTTCACCGTCGGCGAGGGGCGCGTAGTCGGCCTCCGTGTGGGTTTGCACCGGCCAGTAGTCGGTCGAGGCCGCCTCGTCGAGTTTGCGGTGCGACACCTTGAGGGCGCCCGCGCCGACCGGGTGCGGGAACACCGGATCCATCGGCAGCAGGATGGCCTCGTACCGGAGTTCCCGATCGTCTTCGTCGATGACCCGAAGCGAGACGTGAACGTCCATGTCGGCGCTGGTGCTGGACACCCACAGTCCGGCCTTCATGTAGCCGACCAGCGTCATGTCTTCCGTCATCGGGTCGCTCACGAATGAAACGCCCGTCGACCAGCGCGGGGTGCCCCCGGCCCAGCCGACCGGGGCAGGAATCGGAACGCCGAGCTCGAGCGACGCATCCCAGCTGGCACTGCGCTCCTCGGTCGGGGCGTCGGTGGCGAGCCGGAACATCCGGCGGCCGTGAACGTCACCGATCCAGTCGGACTCCTGGGCGTCGAGGTAGTACTTCACGTACTGGGTGCGCGCGATCGGCCACTCCTGCTCGTGCAGTGTGTAGTACGAGGCGTTGCCGGTGCGCACCTGCACGCGCACGGGGGGATCATCCATGACGCCGTTCTCGATGCCCTTCAGCCAGTAGTCGAAGAAACGCAGGTGATCGGCGACCGTCGATGGCGCATACGACGACGAGAACCAGGCGTCGACGAAGTCGAACTTGCGAGCCGCGGCATTGGTGGAATTCAGGTAGGTCTGGGCGCTGCCCAACTGGTGCAGCACCATGCCGGTCTGCGGACCCACGATCCAAATCGGCGCTGTGATCTTGTCCATTTCCGGCTTCATGAAGACCAACGACTTCGGGCCGTACGCGGCCGGTTCATTGAACGGGTGCGACCGCGCGTAGCCCGTCCAGTCGACCATGCGGCGCTCGCCGACGGAGTTGCCGTGGGTCAGGATCTTCAGCCACCAGTTCCAGAACCCCTCGGAGAACAGCCCGCCGCTATAGAGGTACTCGTTGTACGGGTCGGAGTCGGTGCCCTGGGCGATCATTGCCGCGAGGTGCGGCGGCTGCAGGCTCGCAACGTTGTGCTGCGACATCGCGTAGTACGACATGCCCCAGGTGCCGACCTTGCCGTTGGACCACGGCTGCGCCGCCGCCCACTCGATGGCGTCGTAGAAGTCCTCCGCCTCCTGGCGACCGAGCGGAGCCTGCTCGCCGGGAGTGTTGCCGACGCCGCGTGCGTCAATGCGAATCACGATGTAGCCGTTGGGAACCCAGACCGAGGTGTCGACCGTCTCGTGGTTCTCGTACTGCAGGCTGTCGGGGTTGCCGGAGAAGAAGCGGTCCTCCTCCTGCTCCTTCTCCTCGGCATCCTCAGCGCTGCCAATGCTGCCGTGGTCGAAGCTCTTGCCGTACTCGCCGAGGTTCATGATGACGGGATACTTGCCGTCGTCCGCGGGGCGGAAGATGTCGGCCATCACGTACGCGCCGTCGCGAGTCGGAATCTTTACGTCGGTCAGCTTGAGGATGCCGCGGATGTTGCGGCGCAGCTCGTTGCGAGCCGCCGCCGCGCTGCGCAGCGTGCGTGGAGTGTGTTCGGTGAAGACGCCATCCGCGGCGTTCAATTTCTCGAGTAGCCCGACGATCATGGGGTCGACCTCGAAGGCTTCCTCGGCGGGAACCTTCGCGAACATCTGGTCGAAGTTCAGGGTGCCGAAGTCGAAGAACGCGTGAGCGGCATCCGATACGGCCAGGCCGTTCTCGAGGTCGCCATCGGCATCCAGTGTCTGCAGCAGTCGCGCCGCGTTGGTGATGGAGGCGTCGTGCAGTTTGTCGACCTGGCCAGCTACGCGATTGGCGAGGTCGGCAAGGTTGAGTCGAGGTGCGCCGATCGCTGCGCCCAGCGTCCAGCGGCCAACTCGAAACGCCACGCTCTCCCCGGCGCGGTAGGAGAACTCTCCGCGTTCGTTGGTCACGCCGCTCGTCGTAGGCGTCTCGTATCGCAGACCGCTGGTGGGGCCGGCGAAGACACCGGTGAGCAGTTCGTCGGTCTTTGGGGTAGCTGCAGGCATGTCACGTCCTTGTGATCAGGCTTTGAGTGGGCATAAATGCGAATGCGAATTCGCGTTTGCTATTGTAATCACGTTCAACGGCGAATGGGAAGGCTCGATCATGGACGACGGGGCGAATCTGCAGACCCTCTGGGATGAGCGCGCGATCACGGCGACGATGCTCCGTTTCGGGCACACGCTGGATGTGGCGGACTGGGCGGGTCACGCCGCGTGCTTCACCGATCCGGTGAACATCGACTTCAAGCGATTCACCGGCTTCGACGAGATCCGACTCAGCCCCGTGCTCTGGGCGCGATTCGCCGCCTTCATCCTCGGCGACGCGCCCCGCCACCACCTGCTCGGAAGTTTCTCCATCACAATCGAGGGAGATCGAGCCTGGGCGATCGTCGACATGGTGTCCAGCCTGTGGTCGCAGACGGAGACCGGCCTCTCGGCGAATCGGCAGTTCGGGTGGTTCACGGTCGAGTTCGCGCGCGAGGGTGACGACTGGAAGATTTCGCGCATTCGGCACGACTACCAGGGCGCGGAGGGTAATGCGGCCAAGCTCGACATCCAGAACGAGCAGTTCGTGAGCCTCTCGCAGAACGTCGGTCTCTCTCTTATGCCTCATCATGTCCACCATCATATAGGGGTGATGTCATGAGTGAGTTTGGACATACTGGTCCCCCAGAGTCTACCACATCTAGTAGGACACCTGTGCATGATAGGTACAACTTTGGTTGTCCAGGTCCTCCCCGTGTTGTCCAGTCAGGTAGGCATCATAGACATGTCAGGTCCATGTTTGGATGTCTAGGACCACCCCTGCATTCACATGGGTATGAGTCCACACAGCTAGTTCGGAGTCTGCATCATCATCACCACCCTGAGTCCAGCAACACAGGATATAGAGAATTGGCTGACGCTCGTAGACACCCCCACGAGTTCCAGGAGGGAGATTATGTCATGATCCGAGTCAGACCGGAACGGTTTCCTTGTGGAGCCTTAAAGAAACTACAGGCTCATGGTGCTGGCCCCTTTAGAGTTCTGAGGCGAGTTGGGTCCAATGCATATGTTGTAGACTTTCCAGAGGACTATGGTATCAGTTCCACATTCAATGTCTCGGATCTAGTCACATATAGGGACTCGGCAGTGATTCCTAGTGAGTTGTTTGGGCCTCCTCCACTCCTTGAGAGCGACCCCTCCCCGTGAGAGCCCACTTCTAGCCCTGTCACCTCAGCATCGCGAGCGTATAGAGTGTATACTAGATGAGCAGGTGACGACCACTAGGAGTGGCGCGTATCAGCGCTACTTGGTGCGTTGGAGAGGACAGACCACGTCTGATGATGCATGGATTACCCAGGCAGAGTTGGAGAGGTTAGATCCAAACTTGCTAGGGAGATACTGGAGCGACAGAGACCCCTACTTGATGGGGTCGAGTTGTTCCCGCCCGGGGAGAATTAGTGAGGACACCCGAGCTAGAGTTCGACACGATGCAACAGAGCGACACCACAAGTCGTGTAGTGCCGTTTGGGACTCACAGGCTTCTTTATGGCTTGGAGATTGTGTGGACAACTAGACTGGAGCCTGGAGACCTTTATTCTTTTTATTCTAGACATTTTTAGGCCATTTAGAGGCCAATTGGACTTCAATGGGGTCACATTTATGTATAAGAGGCTTAATTAGGGGTTAATGGGCCAAATTAGTCATTTTATGCCCAAGTGGGGTACTTGGCTGTCCCCCCTTATAGGCCCACCTTGGAGGGTAGCACTCTCTCTCTCCTAGGGCCCACTAGGGCTTAGGAGGAGGGTGCCCCACCCTCTCCTACTCCTTCTTGGAGTGGTGCGCCCCTCTCTCCTACATTTCCGAGCCAAGAGGCCGCCTAGGAAGTGCTAGGTCCCGAGTGACTTTATTGGGCTTTTCACAGGGCAAGTGGGCCCAACAGGGCTGTCACTTGAGGGAGTCGGGCCTTGTTTGGTCTAATAGGACCTTGTTTGGCCGCTCTTATATGGGTTGTGGAAATCCCCCTCTCCACTTGTCCCCCTCCTACTCCCGGGCCAAATTAGGCTCGGTCAAGTAGCTGTTTGGGCTCGACTTTTATGGCTCAGGCGGGTGGAGATCCAACTTTGACAGGGGCCACGTGAAGCAGCTGTCCTAGAAGTGTGCCCGTAATGATGCTAATCCTGACAGATTAAGGCGAGGAGGCCCCTCTTCTCGGATATCGAAACGTCACGCCGCCTCCCGCTGGGGGTTATAAGCATTGTGCACTGTTTACGTTCTATACTCCCATGGTTTAGGGTTGTGCACTCCATCACTTCTACCTTCGGGGTTCTCTCATGCGCCGTGAGGGTAACTCAGAGGAGCAGAGAATTACAACAGCCTTCGGGGAGTAGGCAGAGAATACTACAGCGGTGATTCGACAGGAGGTCACTTCGCTCTGGGAACAAGCGAAGTCGAGCTAGGCGGAGGCCCGGGCATCAGCCGAGCAGCTGGCTCAGGACCGTAGTTCGCTCGAGTTGAAGAGTAGGCTCCTAGAGCAGGAGCGCGCGACTCAGGTCGAGCATGACGGGCAATGGGAGTCTGAGTGAGTAGAGCTCGAGGGCCGAGCCGAGGAGGCTGAGCGACTTTGGGCGGAGGTTGGGTTGCTCGGGTCGAGGGGGAGAAGAGGTCGGCTGAGCTTGCTGGCAAGGTGGAGTCAGCCGAGGTAGAGGCGCTCGAGTGGTACAAAAGCTGGGAGGACTACAAGGCCAATCTCCAAAAGGCTACCTTCCCTTATTACCAATCAGGCTTCCGTCGAGGCGTCCGAAAGGGGTTCACCCAAGGCTATCACCGGGCCAACTTTTTGGCGGAGGAGCAGGCGCCAGGGCCAGTCGTCTTCCCATCCGGGCAGCACTACGACTCAGATTCGGCATCTTCCAAAACTTCTGGTTCAGCGTCAAGTGAGGAGGGAAGTCGGGGGGACTCTACCTCGTCCGAGGGATCACCAACTCCGATTGCCTCGGGAGGGCATGCGACCGAGGTAGTTCCCACACCAGTGGGGTCAGTGCCAGGGTCGGCCGTCGCCGAGGTTGCCGGGGGCAGATCGCCTGATGCTGAAGAGCCTTCAATCCACAAGTCTCGGGTCATGGTGCACTCCCACTGTCGCAATGGCTTCAGGTGGTCTCTGGTGAGGGGGGGGGGGGAGTCTAGCAGTAGACAGGCACGAGGTGGCCCGGATCCCCCTTCCGAACAGATGCAGGGCTGTCTGGGGCCACGATATCGGACCTTCCCACGACGCAGGTGTAGCCGATGCTCAGCATGACAAAGGAAGGCGGGGAGAGGCAGAGAAATCCAAAGGTGGCCATAGTCAGTCTCAGACAGCCATCATCTGACGACAACATCGAGAAGGGGCCTACTTCGAGGAGAGATCTTCCTACGCCAGTGCTTTTGGGAGGAGGAGGGGGGGTCAAGGCCTCTAGGCTTTACCTTCTCTCATTCCTCTTCGAAGAGCAGCCCGGGCGAGTGCCCCTAGTGGAAGGAGGGGTTTGCGATGTCTCCCATCCGGGTGTCCAATGGATCCTACCGAGCAGCCGAGCAACCTTTTCGACATCGCCAGTGAGCCGCAGAGGTTGGAAGCAGAGCGATCTAACGAAGGTGGTTGCAGCAGTGGATGTGAGGGGGATGAAGGTGGGAAGTGAGACAATGGCAGTGGGGAGGGGGAGGAAGTATTCTAGGAAATGCCTTCCCTCTCCTTCCTGATCGAAGAGCAGCTCTGGCAAGCACCTTTGCTATGTCTTCCGACGCCGGACCCCCAACCAGCCATTGGTCTTGCGGATGGAGATCTCATAGCAGAGGCAGAGGCAGAGGCGGCCGTAGCACTTTTGAAAGGATTTGGCATGGAGGAGGCCTTAGCCTTGTCTCCCCCACCCAGGGAGTTAGAAGATTTGGGCACGACGTTAGAGCAAGTCAAGGAAGCTTATCAAGGAGAGGGGTTAGCAAAGGTGGAGAATGGGAGTCTCAGCAAGGAGGATGTCAAAGATATTTTAGCGAAGGTGGAATAATATATGAAGACTTAGGCGAGTGAGACGGCTAGACTGATCGGTGTCTCTCATGCGGGTGTGGATAAAGGCTTGAGGTCTACTTTATGCTTGATCAAACGTAGATGGCTGGCGAATATAGCTAGGAAGGTGAAGGCTGAAGCTGCCAGTAAAAAAGGAGGGACAGAGCAGGCTAAGAAGTAGGTGGACGAAGGGTCGAGGAGGGTGATTTCGTTTATTTTGGGGGGTTGCACTTCCACTTCTCTGTTGTTTGGGTGCGGTCTGGTTGGGTGGTCGGTGTTGTTAGGTTCTGGACTTTTTGGGTCCTTTTGTGTTTGGTTGGGGCTTTAGCTTAGCGGGTCATTTGATCCTGGTGAGAGATAGGAGTATTATCTACGGATTATCTTTATTATCTATGATTAATTCATGCAATAATTCCCTTAATTATGGCTGGACTTTTAGGGTTCTATAGATAGCACCCCTAGTCCAAGCTTAGAACGGGGAGAGATCCGACGTCCGCATCGAAATGCTGATAGATTTTTGAGCGAATTGTAGCCAGGGAGGGAGGCTCTCTATGTCCGTTTGAGCCTTCGGTTAAGGGAGTAGTCTTTCTTCTATTGTTTTCATCCTATTATCGAATCTCTCATTCCCATGGCATGATCATCTCCTCTTGTGTTTTTCTCCATGTTTTTCACTATCTCCATATCATTTATATCCTTTCCTACTATTTTCACACCCATCGGGGTTTAAAAACCCAACCCTAGGTGTCGCCCATTCCATGCTATCATGCTGGTTTTCCCTTTTGTTTTATAGCTAGTACACATTCCAGGACTAATTTGGGTTTTATTTTCTTGTTGTCTACGTTGTTTTGCAGGTTAACACAAACACAGCACGAGGCCCATCCCTCTGGCTGGCCGGAAGGGGTGGAGGATCATGTCCTACAACTTGGCATCTGGTGGCTTTGGATGGTCTTCTTCCTTCTGTCTGCAGAGAAGAGCAGTCAACAACGCACCGTTCAGACTCTGTTCGCGGCCATCTGCGTACCGTCCTGTCGTTAGTCCAGCCTTCATCCCGCTTCTCTTTCTAGCGTTGGAAACGGCCTATGGAGCGGCCGTTCAATCCATTAAATGGTTCATCCTGGACTGTCTACAACTGCCAGCGCTGCTTCCTAGGCGAGTGTCTTCTCCCTTTCCAAGGTACGTAATACTCTTCGGTACCCCATGTCTTGGTGGCGATCACGATCACACACACACCTCTTCACCCTTCTAGCTTCATTTTGCTTGTCTTTATATCCGAATATAGAAAGGTAAGGGAAAGGGAGGGGGGAAAACATGTCAACAGACTTGAAGGACTATAATGTCATATTAGGAGCCAATTGGCTATCCAAATACCAGGCAACAGTTGATTGCTGTGATGGCAAGGCAACTTTTAAAGAAAACCCAGAACTTGTCTACCATAGTCCTAAGTGTCAGAACAAGTCACCTCTTATTTCAGCTCTCCGAGCTAGTAAGCTAATAAGGAAAGGGTGTGTATATTTCCTTACTTTTGTCACCATAAAAGAGACTAAAGAATCCAAGATAGAAGACATCCACGTGGTTCGAGAGTTTCCTGACGTCATTGACCCCCCTAACACTCAAGGGACGCCCCAGCCTCTTCCGACTGCATTTTCCCCTCCTCATCTCCCCACTATCATCCCCTTCCACCACCATACCTTGTTCAGTTTGCAGGCAGTAGATCTGGTGCCTAATTGCAGAGCCTGCCCCAGAGTCATCACACTTCTTCAGGTGGCGTGCCATAGATCTCTGGAAAGCTCGTTGAGGCAGATTCGCAGCCTAGGTGGTCTCGCTGGCATCCGACATCCCTGCTACCCAGAGAATCCATTCTCCGCCGACTGTGCAGGATCACTCAGGTAAAGAACTAGAGCCCCAGAGAAAGTTTGACTACAGCCACTCCCTTGCAAGTTTGGGCGTGAAATGTGACTGAGAGCATCGTTTGCCAGTCCTCTATCATCCCCAAGAAGCGGAGTGAAGTTTGGATCCCAGCATCAAGAGTTCTAAATTTCTTCCCAGAAGTGCGCCAGTCCCGTCTTAAAGAAGGCTCGTCCACGATCGTAACGGTACCAGCCCCGCCACCAACCGAGTTTAGGACTGTCTGTGGTGCCTCCCTCTTCTAGCAGCACCACCCTATGAGCGACCAGAACCAGAACGGTGCAGCGCTGTTCCAAGTCCTGCCCCGGCCAGTGGCCTTATCAGGGTAAATCAAGAAAATTCAGGCGTCTTCCTGGGCCAAGTCAGAATGTTTTGGCCCTGGCCCCACCTCATTTGGAGTTCGTTAGCATTCGTGACAATGTCCACTTTGACCGACTGTCCAGTGGTTCCAGAAGCTGGCAGCATCGACAAGGAGCTCGGCACAACAAGTTTCTAGCTTCGTCCCCTCTCCTTGCTTGGCCGGCTGAAGGCCCCTCCCTGCGTGGAGGTAATTTTTGTTGTAAACAACTTAACCCACACCCCAAGAACCCCCTCCTGTGCGAGGTGTAGTGTTGTAACCATTTTAAATTTCAGGTCAAAGTGACACCAACGTGGCGTGAGGGTGTGTACCCACGCCTCCCCTCTCGCCCTCGTCTTCGGCCGGGATCGGTGTCTTCACACCGATCCGGTGAGCGTCCGGTTGCCCTCCTTGCTGATTTTTACTTTGCTGGTTTAGTATCGCTTTAGTGCCCTCGGACGGTGAGGTGAGCACCCGGCCTAAAATTCCATCGGATTGAGCGACCACCGAGGAGTGAGTTGAGAGAGTAACCCTACAACCCACGCCCTCGGCGTGCTGGCCACCCACGGAGTTGGGTCTCCCAGCCCCTAGGGGGTTCAATCTTAGTCCCTTCTGCCTAGCACGTGTTAGATACTCCTATCCTCAGCACCAATAGCGGTCTGTGGCAGGGTCTTTCCATCTCCCAGGCCATCCTTGCTTACTTGTATGAGGGTCTTAGTTCTACAGCTCTAGGGGGTCCACTATTTGGTTCCATGATACTCCTAGAGTGCTGGATGGGTGTCAGAATGAAATTCATTCATAGGGAGGATATCACTTTAGCCAATTGGATCTTCGGGAGCCATCCCCTCTTCTTCATAGGTGGCGCCTTCAGGTTCTCTCCACAGGTGGAGTGCAAGACTGCTGATAAGAAGACCAGGGACGAGTGGCGTCTGTACATCAACAGATTGCCCCTGGATCGGTTCGTGATGCATCCCACCTTCCTCCATGACACTACTGTTAGACTTCCTAGGAGGCCAGGCTTGGACCTGAGGCTCGTGAGTGACACTGTGCTGGTGATGTACAGCCCGCACCGGTGCTACCTATAGGTTGGACTACCCAGGACCACACTTCCAGCACTACCCCACCTTCCCGCGCTACAGGTGAGGAGTCTTGGGTCAGAGGAGGACGAGCAGACTGTCAGGAGTGCCCTGATCATGTGGGAGGTGAGCAGGGTGTAGACCCTTCTAGCGGAGGTTGTGGAGGTTGTAGAGACCTACCAGGCTTATGTTGGGGAGCTGAGGGAGATATGTCCCCGCGGGGATGCCCAGCGGAGGATTGAGTGATTTCTTTTCTTTTCGTGACGTTGATATGGAAAAAGAATATTGGAACTTGATATACGAAATAAATGAGTTGGTTTGATCAAATGGAGCTTGAGTTTGGCCTTCCTTTGTGATTTTCGAATTGAATATCTTGAGGTGAATGCGGTTTCAAATAGACCACTCTGTTGAGTGCACGGTTAGACCATAACCGCACTGGCATGATGGACGACCAGGTCAAGGTCATGCAGTGGTTCAGTAACTGGGTTAAGGATAGGAGTTTTGGAGGTTTGAATGGCCTAACGATAGACCGTGGATAGTGTTGAGCGGCTAGGAATTCACTGTGCAGGTTGATGAACGGCCAAGATAGGACTATTGCAATGTTGAGAGTTCTAGGTGTGGAGCGGTCTTATCGAAATCGTGTAACAATCAGAACGGTTTTATTCAGGCCGTGAAAGGATATGAAACGGTCTCCAAAGGGCCATGTACAGATGAGAACACTGAGCTTTGTCTTCAACCTATCTCTGCACACACGTAGAACAAGAAAACAGATTAAATCTATTTTAGGGTTCGATCTCTATCCAGAGATCTACATCCACCCCTTACCCAATTGAGTAAGGCTTACTACTACCACATAGTATGTGTATGTTGATCCACAGCTTCGGGGATATAATCCCTACAACTACTGATCCACAACTTCGGGGAATTAATCCTAGACTGTTGAGCCTCATAGCTTGCTTCCAAGGAATGCTTCCTTGCCGCTGATACATAGCTTACAAGAGATATAGAATAAAAAGCACGAAATGAAGAAGAATAAGAACTGGAATAAAAATATAGCTCTTTAATCAAGCAAACTAACTCCGGATTTGATCCAGATGTCAGTACAGAAGATTCACCCT
Organism: Amorphophallus titanum; assembly: GCA_024336825.1. Lineage (NCBI taxonomy): Eukaryota > Viridiplantae > Streptophyta > Magnoliopsida > Alismatales > Araceae > Amorphophallus > Amorphophallus titanum. Next base: position 473,128 of record JANBPO010006362.1, read on the forward strand.
CAACCCCACTTCTCACTCTAACCAACTCTCCAATCTACAATACTCTGTTTTCCTCCTTCACCGTAGGCTCTATCTGTCAATCTTCTCTTTGACTATTTTCTCTCTCGAGCTCTGGCTCTCCTCTTTTTCTCTTGATTTTTTTGTTGTCATTTTTGAGCGATCTGGCCTTCTTATTTATAGCCTCGTGAAAGGATTGGGCATGTGGAAAACTCGTTCCCACCAAAGGAATCTGGAAAAGCAAGCTTCGCTGGAAGTCCACGTGTCAAGGGATGAATATGCTCTTTTCCAAGTGTTAGATGATAGAAGCACGTGGCCCATGTGACAAATGGATCTGATTGGAGAACTACCTTGGATCATGTGCCACTAATTGTCTTGGGATCACGTGCCACTTATTTCCATGAGCATGGTATAAAATTTGCCTTTGTGCCACACAGGTGTTTGATCCTGGTTGCTTAAGCCTTTTCATACTTAAATCCCTATTAACAGAATATAAGACATTTTGTCAAATACTACATCAACGTACATGAATATTCAATATGCATTGATTTATGAGACTTGAGTCATGACATATGTGATAGATCAGACTAAGATGCACAGATCCTAGTTGTAATTGTGAAAGATATGCTTCGACTTGAATGCTTGCACAGACCAGAATCTACATAGACTTGATCAAGTGCATAGACCCTGAATGCTAAACATGTGCGAAAGCACAAATGTGCTCAGACTCTAGATGGTGCGCATGCTCAGACTTTAAATGCTGCAATGAAAAATGTACACTGACCTTAGTTTGTGCAAATGACAATCTGCACTAACCTGGATTGACATCATGCATGAATGTGCACTGACCTTATTATGCATGATGCAGAATGTGCTCTGACCTTAGAAAGCATGACACATAAAGTGCTTCGACTTCTACAGTAAAGGTATAGCCCAGAGTCAAGTCCAAAGGAAAGACAACAAGTTCCAAGTACAGTCAACAGAAAAGTAAAGACGTGCCAGAAAGTCGGGGGAAGCCCGACGAGGGTACCAGTTGGCCACAACAACATGCTACGAGCACGCGCACCAAGAACCACACGGAAGCCGAACGAACGATGACGACGACAACCACCTGAAAAGTAGGGGTGAGCCTCGTGTCACTGGCTCAGTAGGGGTCACGTGGATCCCCACTGGAAAAACACGTAGTAACGCACTAAAACAGCAGGTAAACAATAGGTGAGCAACAGGTGTAGAAAACTAAGCTACAAAGCTGTAAAGAAAGGGTAGCAGGAGTAGGGAACAAGCTAGGAACAAAGGGAGCTAAAAGGAAAGGGAAGAAGTCGTACCAGACGAGCACGACTACCGAACTAACCTCGGCCCCCGAAACTACTCCAAGCCGACACTACACCAAACAAAGACAAAAGGGTGAACTCTGAACTAGGAATAGTCAGAAGCTTACCGAACTATCGACACGACGCCAGGCTCCAAACGAAGACCTGCAAGAACAACAAGAAAGCCTAGAAAAACCTAGACAGACTCAAACAACAGGACTAGAATGCCGTGCACACGGTCCCACACATGACTAGAATGTCGTGCAGGCGACAGACACTGACCTCAAGTACAGCCACGAGAGGGCTAACCCGGGAGGTCACGACGCACAAGGAACGCGAAGAGAATCACAAAGAGTCACGTGCCCTGTTACTAGAGTGCCTCACCACCAGAAGAATAGCAAGCTGCGTCCACTGACGTCTTATGCTGCGCCTACTAGCGTCTTGTCCACGTCACCTACTGCAAGGACTAGGCCAAGACAAAGACACTACCAAAACCAAAATAGTACCATAACGCGAGCGACTAGTCTGGGTCACGTCGAATGACGCAAGTCCAAAGCCCCTAACCACGTGTGCACACACGGGCTATCATCTAAGCCAGGCCTCTAGCTAGTGTTCCCCCTCCGAAGGATGCTACGATTGACTAGGGGCCCATGGAACTAGCCTAAGAACCATAAACCGGGAAAGTGCCCCGCTACAAGAGCCGTCACGTCAAAGCGTGCCATAAGGTTATGACCAGTGGAGGCTCACAAGACACGGAGACTCAAAACACCAGTGCGAAAGTACAGACAGGCAAAAGAGTGCACTATCGCACGTACTCTGAAGCACCGATGGTAGCACAGCCACTGCCGACAACTTAGGACAAGGCAACTAGACGCTCTCACCTCACTCCGCGGTGGCCACTCAATTGATGAAAAGTTTGGATCAGGCGCTCACTCACTGTCCGACAGAGCTAAAAGGTAATACTAAATAAGCAATAGTAAACCAGCAGGGGATGTGGCCCGGAGCTCACCTGATCGGTGTAAATACATAGATCCCGGTCAGAGATGAGGCGAGCAGGGAAGCGTGGGTACGTGCCCGCACGCTGCGCCGGTGTAGCTCTAACCTAAAAATCAGAGAAGTACAACACTACACCTATCGCAGGAGGGGGATCTCGGGGTGGAGATTAATTAAAATTGCATCCAAAACTACCCCCACACAGGGAGGAGCGGTAAGTTAGCCAGGCAGGGGAGGGAAGAGATGAATTAAAAGCTAAACGAACGGCCGACGTCGATTCTAACCGCTCTCTGGAACAGGGGACAGATGGGCAATGTTGTCACTGCTGCAGTCGCTCCCAAACTCCTTTTTTGACGAGACTAGTGGCAAATCTTCCCTAACTGACCCAGGAAGAAGTCTGATTTTTGGTGGGAGCTCTAGTGGCCGGCGTTGGTCGGGGCGGGGCCATGAACAGTGACTCTACTCGCTAGTTCAGACTGTCTCAGCACCAATGCAGCAGGAAGATGAGATCACCACGAGTGTTCCTGAGCTCCAATTTTGGCATGGCTGGTACCAATGGATTCATCGTCGATTCCTCTTCGAACGGAGACCCACAGCGATGTCAGCGGAGGTCGGGGTCGACAGCGAGGTCTTGAATAGTGACTAGGTGTCTTCTCAGTCCCAGAGGGGACAGAATAGCACACCCAAGGGAGAAAAATGAGAAATGGCTGCTCCGGATGTCAAATGGAGTGTCGCTTCTTGGAGATGAGAGAGGACTGGTGGAGGAATCTCTCAGCCAAGATTCACGTGAAGATCTACAAAGGAGTAGCCGTGGTCAAACTTTCTCAGGGGCTCTGGTTTGCTGCCTAAGTGGTCTTGCATAGTCGGTCACAGATAGCTCGGAGCTCGTATGGAGGTGAGACCACCACTATTGGAAAGCTCTTTGGATGACCTTTCCAACGGTGTATGGTGCGCCTCCTGAAGCCTCAAGATGTCACCGTGGCGCCCTCTGCAAGCTGAGGGTTCTCTACTGCCTGCGATCCAGAACTAGGGATGGATGTGGAGTGGGGGTTATGAAATGGGGAATGGGTGAGGGATGGCAAGGGAGTGATGGCTGATGGCTATGGGAGAGGGGTGGACGTGGGTAGGGGTGATGGAATGGTCTAGCCTGAGCCGCTAGCTTGAACTTCTAAGCCAAGAGACGGTCATGGAAAAGGTCGCACTACAACAATAGCAGTCTGCCATATGGCCCCTACACTCTTAATTCAACATACATGATTTCCATATCCATAAAGCTTTAATTGCACATAGGGAATAAAGCTAAACAATTTATAAATCATGGGATCAATTCTTTAATCAACACATTTATATTATTATCACAGCAAAGCATATGGAAAACATAACTCATGCATCAATAAATGTGCCATAATTTATAAAATTATCTAAACATGGTAAATATGCAACATTAAATGCATAATTAAACGAACATGCATAAATTACAGATCAAGCAATCGAACTAGGGCTGCTATAGTCTTAGGTGGTCGAATAATGGACCGCTACGTGCTACTAAATGGTCTAGCCGCGAAGCTTCCATCGCCATATAGATTTAAAATATTTACGCGGTCAAATTGTCAGTCACTCTGGTCAGTAAACGGTTTATGGGCGGACCATTACAAACCCTAAAATAATTTAAACATGGTCCTTACCGAAGAACCGAATCCATGGGACTCATAACTGGATCCCCTCTCGGTCGACAAGTTGACGGGAATCATAATTTTTAACCTATTCCCTGCCATTCCACCATCATAATACAGCAATTCATCATCTATGAACTCAGCAATGATGGGCATGCTTCAAAAACATAAAGACGATGTTCATGCTCCAAAAACACAAAGATGATGGGCATGCCGTTTAAAACATAAAGACAATGGGCATGGCAGAGGAATGATCTAACGAGCTAGGGCATTGATCTCCCTACCTTAATCGTGACGAAACTTCTGTTCCGACCGCAAGTAAGCCAAGGGTCGCGCCGTGGCTCGCCTTTTCCTGGCCATCACCACGCTCCGTGGTTCATCTCGGGGTTGACGTCTCCACGTTCCTCGCGTCGCGGGGAAGCTTCCGTCGGTCCCAGCACGAGAAGAAGGCCGCCCCCTTCTAGATTTCAAGCCGAAGACGTCGATTTTGCCCCGAGAAGGGGAGAGATGTCCGTCGTCAACCGCCACCGGATCGCGCCTCTGCGCCGGGGTCCAGCTCTGAAGAGGGCGCCGCCGGCCTCCTCTCCCTTCTGGCTCGCCGGCGAAGCCACCGGCGCCTCCACTATGGCCTTCGGGTCATCACGCGCTGAAAAGGGAGAAAGGGGAGAAGGTTCGTGGGCGTTCGGGCGAAAGAGGGTTAGGGAGAGAGAGAAGAGAACTCAGCTGCCCCTTCATGTAGAGCGGCCTATTGTGACTGCATGTAGGTAGGAGCATGTCGTCCTCAGTAAAGGCCACGGCTACTTCCGGTGACATCTCCGCCAAGCAGGCTTCAAGGTGCGCCGGCATCTGGAGTGCGGCAATGATAGCTTGCCGCGTCTCTTCGTCCAAGGACAGCATTTCCCAAATGGTGAACTGGGTCGAGATCTTTTTGAGATGTTTGACTATTCGGTCGGCAGCCCGGACCTTGAGTAGCTTCATCTCTTCGGCCTTGTCGCGTTTGCCCCCGGCCTGGACCTGAGGTGCTGGGTCGGAGGATGGCTCTCCCGTCGGGTCGGGTATTACCGCCTGAACTGGAGTACTCTGTCGGGTCTCCTCTTTTTCTTGCATGAATTCGGCGAGGATGGGGACGCCGTCGAATTCTTCTATTGGCTGGGATGGGGCCACCGTTGGTAGAGTCGGGAGTTTGTTAACTGGCGACACTGGAGGGGCACTGACTCCCTCAGTCGGTCGGGGGTCCTGCGAGCACTCCTGCCTTTTTGCACGTGACCGCAGAAACTCTGCGAATGAGGGGATGCCTTGACCCTTCGGCTTCTCGGGGTAGAGACCCACTGGCGGGAGGATTTTAGCACCTCGGACCTCGGGTTCAGGGATCCAGTATGGTTGCTCGCCTCAGAGCATGATGTTGCGGCTATCCTGAGGAGGGCGGCCCCATTCCTTCCTTGACCGGGTAGCATGTTGGGAGGTGGATGTCTCGGCCTGATTTGCTTCTGGCAGGCTGTAAGGCGCCTCTTCTTCTTCCTCGTCCAGAGAGAGGGCGGTGTCGAACAACGTCGATAGAGTGTTGCAGGCAACGACGACCCCCTTCTTCTTCTTGTTTCTGGATCTTCTTTTCTTCTTTTTCTTTTCCACGACAATCGGAGACCGCTCTTGGGGGAGTTCGCCCCATAGGGGAGGCTCTTTTTCTGTTAGGGTCTCTACATCAGGGGCCAACTCAAGACTCTCGAACTCCTCCTAGGGGACATATTCCTTCAGCTCGACAAGCCGGATCTCGGGCTGTTCATATTCTTCAAGCTAGTCAATGATGGCCTGGAGTCTTTCAACTGCCGGGCTGACTTCTTTATGGATCTGCACTGGGACGTGCTCCTTCCTATTGAAGGTAGGCCGTCTCATGACTAGCCGAGGGTCTGTATTGTGCCAAACAGGGTTCACCAGCGGCGGTGCAGGCCGAGGAGTGACACCCCTAACATGAATTGTCGGTGAACCTCACGCAAGGGGCTACCTTCTGGATAGGCATAACCTAACCTTCCAGTAACATCTTTTGATATACTGGTTATCGGGATGAAATGCAAGCCAAAACACTTTTTTCTTATTTTCTTTGTTTTAAAACAATGATGTTCCTAGACTTAAGACACTTTTTTCTCCTCTTTTTATGCAATGACAACCCTAGACTCAACCTTTCACTCTGATACCAATTTGATGTGGAACGAGAGCGAACCTAGGACTCTAGCTCGCAGGCGTCCCTAAGCTAGGGAAACATGGGACCATGCGCGGTTGAGGAACCGGCTATGAGTCTCGGGTATTAGCTTTTCCACGTGTACTCGGAGTGAGTCACTAGATGAGTTTCACTCTCTCGCTCACAGCGGTGATTGAATTGATATAGCAAGCTAACTTATCCTAACATGCTCTCGAGCAGCGGCATATAAAATATATACAAGTAAAGCAAGATGCCGAGTAAGGAGCGAACAAGATACCTCCACGCTCCGGGCGTGGGGACGACGACCCCGGCCAAGGATGGTAACTCTCGGTAAATACAAGTAATCAATAATTACAGAATTATAAATCACTGCCCACTCTACGCAGAGAGGTAAAGGGCTACAAGTGGGGCCCGGGAGGACCGTTCATGGGTTGACGGGCAACAATTTGAGCCACTCTGATGGTAGCGTTCATGGGCAACTGTGGGGCCCGCGTCCTGGCTGGTGGGCCGAATAGGCCGAGAGTGGTACTGCTGTGGTAGTGACTCCTGGAGGGATGATCCCCTGGATGGAAGCGTGCTGGTTGTCCCGTGGAAGGTGAGGTGGCTGGCCGGGTGATCGACGTGGCTTGCTGTCCACGGACTAGATCTTCTATTTCTGCAGTGCACGACTCGGCGAGAACACCTGCTGCGATCAGCCCCGACATTGGATCGACACGAGATCAGCACCGTTGGAAAGCTCTTTCAAGGAGTTACGATCCCAGGTCAGAGAAAGAATTTTGAATGTCTCTGTAGCCCCCTTGGTCGATTTTACAACTTGCTAGTCCACAGAATCAGATCTGGTAGGACAGAGTTAGATCTGCCTGAGAACACGAGTTGACCGGAGGGAAGACGGTGGATCTGGAGGCTAAGATTTTTATGGGAGATAGAGGGGGAAGTAAAGAAAAGGTGAATTTTTTTGTGATTTCTGGAAAGGTGGTTTGATATTTTTTGTGGGTTTTATGGTGGCTGGGGGTCGGATCTGGAAAATAGTGGATAGAGGATGCATCGGTGGAGCGACCGAGGGGTGTCGACGCCAGCTTGGACAAGCTGGCGACCTTGTTCGAGGTCCTGCGGCAGGAAGTAGCCGCGGGGACCATAATATCAGTGGGTGAGACTCTGGAGGAGAGGGAGATAGAATCGAAAAGTAGCATAGTTCCAGTGACTGAGGTAAATATGGGGCCCCGGGACCTCTCTTGCATCTCTTCAGGATTTGGGTAGTTCACCTCAATCAGTGAAAGACTGACCCCATTTTCTGTGTTTTAGGAGGAGGCAAGGCTTCCCGAGGCACGCATCGCTAGAGCTCACAAGGCTGTTTCGAAGCGGAGGGAACTAGTCACCCCCGTGGGGGTAGGTGGACTGCAATCGCTCTCGGGACCAGACGTGGAGCGCCTGGTGTCCTTCCTGTAATCGGGGGGCAGGCCGAATCTCATGGTTCCTCTTCCGCCCCCCTGACTGCTCATGACGCCTGAGGAGGACCAGCTTCTGGGGAAGATACTGACAAGCCTCACGATTTCCCGAGAGGAGGGAGCACAAGCGGAAAGGGTTGTAGGTCCCTCAGTAATAATATCTGATTTAGCTCCGCTCCACGCCCTTCCTCCAACCGAGAGTAGGGTTCTTATTTTGCCGAGCTGCGAAGCGGCGGTGGGTCCAAACTCTATCGGGGAGGTGCAGAGGGAGAAGCGCTTGTCAGTCACGGTAGAGGTGGAGCAGCCCCTCGCGATGATGGAGTCAGGTGATTTGGTCACAACTCTATCGGCTCCTCTAGCGATGGCCGGTCGGGAGTTGTCCATCAAGGTCGGACGCTCGAGTGACCTGGCCTCCACTCTCCCATCCTCCTCGGGCACGGTGGACGCGGATCTATGGGCAGCTGTGGATAGCTTGGTTGAGTTTGACCCTCCGGCCATGCCCTCCATTGGCCATGCCACCTCAGACGCGCCGGTTCGATAGATGCTGCTGGAGTTACGGTCGATGATCTTCGTTGATCCCACACTCACATATCGAGGGGTGCACACCGTGGTGGCGTAGCTGACCGAGGCACTGCAGGTGTTGGGCTGCCCTCGAGAAGAATGGTCACGACGAGTCTTGTTGTTTCTGAAATACATCAACCATTGCGAGTTCCTTGAGGCCCGAGCTCCTAGCGAGTTTGCCGCCATCAGTGCTCAGGAGGACGAGCACCTGTAGGCCCTGGAGGTGCGAAAAGGCAATGAAGAGCAGCATGAAAAGGCCTTAGACGAAAGCCACCATCGTGTCGGCAGAAACAATCGTAAGAAAGTACATCAGGGGCACTACCATTGTCGACTAAGATTCTATCTACATTACAATGGTTTATTGGGGCCGATACAAGTAGGGCGTCGTCGTGTAGGGTTGTTAACCCTTCTAGGTCCTGGTCAGAGAATACCAGGGCCTGCGGCTCGCTTGCCAGTGGGGCCTTCCAAGGCTTAGATGCTCGGCTCGCCCGCTCAACATGACACTTCCTTCCTCGGCTGCTATCTCCTCCTGACACAGCTCCTCCAGCGATGACGTTGATGTGGACCCCATGGTGGATGTTGTCCATCTCCTCGGGGGCACCCGGTCCTCCGTCTGCCCGGACACGTACCGAGACAAGTGCCCTTGATGGACGAGATGCTCAATCTCATCCTGGAGCTAGTGGCAGTCACTGGTGTGGTGCTCGTGGTCACTGTGGAAGAGGCAGTGCTTGCGATGGTTGCGACGTTTCGCCTTCATAGGCTGGGGTTGGTAGCGGAGGCCCGAGCCTTTGATGTCTTCATAGATCTCATAAGCTAGAGCGATTAGGGTGGTGTACCGCTCGTACCTCCAAGATAGTTCTTTGTGCTCCCCGTCTCAGTTCCGCCTTTTTCCTTGGCCTGAGCTTGGCTCGGACACTCACTTCTTGTCCCCTCCCAGCCCGAGCCAGTTGTGCCGCGGTAGGCGTTGAGGGCTTCCTCGCATGTAGTGTGGCGCAATGCCAGGGTCACTAGATTGGCAAGGGAGGTGGGAGGATGCAGGACTAGCTTACGCTAGAGGTTTTCATCGCGGGTGCCTCCAGTCAGTGCGGTTATGGCCGAGGCTACATCAAGGCGGGGGATGAGTAGGGCCTCCAATTTAAATCGGTTAATGTAGGCCCGCAACTTCACCCCCTACTCCTGTTTGAGTACCAACAACCCCGCTACAGACCTAGGGGGACCACTACCAACGAAGCTCTCCTTGAAGACCATCCCAAATTGCTTGAAGTCCCAGACGCTACCTGGGGTGAGGGCTCTGAACCAAGCCTGAGCACCCTGGACTAGTGTGGTCACGAATGCTCGGCTCTTGATGGCGTCAGAAGGCCCGTGGAGAGTCATTAGGGTGTCAAAGCTATCGAAAGTGGTCAGTCGGGTCGCCTTGGCTGTCATATGACTTGAAGGTTGGGAGGGAGATCCTGGGAGAGATCTATGCCTTCAAGACGTGATCGGAGAATGGGGATTTCTCCTCATCTTCCTCGGGAGAGGTCTTCTGCAAGGCGCGGAGGGCGACCGACCGCAACTCTACCTTAGCGGCCCTTGGGTGATCACTATTCGGTGTTTTAAGTCAGTTTGGGTCAGTTCGGGGTCGCGGTCCTAGCTCCCATCAGCAATTTGGTTTAGCGGCCTTAAGAGGACCATCATTCCCTAGAAATGGTTCTAAGGAGACCGTTACGTGTTTAAGTCGGTTCCTTGTAGCAGCCTTGTGGCTGACCGTCGTTTGAAGTAATGGTCAGGCAAATGACTGCCACCATTATGGCTTTTTTGAAAAGATTATGTGGCAATTTGGAATTGACAGTCTGGTTTTGACTGCCAAATCCTTAAGACAGCCTGATGAGGACCGCCATTTGATGTTAGCGGCCTTGAGAGAGATAGTTTTCCTACCTATTTAACTGTGCGAATAGCGGCCCTGATAAGACAGCCAAAGCGTAATAGCGGCCAAGGGTAAGACTGCCATTTGCCCAGTGTGTTTCTTTCATTGATTTGGATTCCGGTTGTCTTGGATAAGACCCCTTGGTTAGCTCATTATTCCGTGGATGTCGTGGATGTCCTATGAGGGCTGTGGCTGTGTTATAGGTTGTCTGAATGTGCCATTGTACCAAGTAGTATTTTGTGTATTTCAAGAGTCATTATGGTTTCTGGTCAATCCAGTTGTGACCCAGTGGTTGACACGTGATCTCGTGAGTGTCTCAACTATCCTATGAGGATCGAGACAATGGTTTTGGACACTTGGAGGTATCATCTTACCTCGATTTTTGTGCCTACCAAGTTGGAGGGCTTTGATGTCCTCTCATGTTCTGTGTTTCATGTTATGCAAAATTGTGAGTCCTATGTGCATCCTAGGGGCTTAGGACTTGTGTTTTACTGTGATTTGACTTAGGGTCTAGGGTGATTAATGGTATGTTGCCATGATGTGCGATGATCTTGACCCTAGTCATGAGACTCAAGGATCATTGTGCGTAGGTTTAGTTTGTTGTCCTGAGTCTGGCGACAGTTCTGTGTGCTGCCTAGTGCTTCGTGGTATTTGTGACAGGTGCGTGCTTAGCCTTTCTGTACTTCGATGTTTCTGTTTTGAGTCTCTGTGCCTAGTGAGCCTCCACTAGTCATAGCTTGGCAACACTTTCCTATGTGTTGGCCTACCTAGGAGTAGTGGCGGGGCGGTTCTCGATAGATGATTTTTAGGCAAGTTTCTGTGGACCCCCTTACTTTGCGGTAGCGTCCTACTGGGGGGAAAACTAACTAGAGGCCTGGCTTAAGGCATTAAAAAAATGACTCACATAAAAATAAGAAAATACAACATATGACTCGAAATAAATACTAGACCATGTCAGATGCTTTCAGGGAGAAGAGATGAGTCGTGAGTGTGGGCAAGGGAGGTAATGTCCCCATCAATCTGCCGACAGGAGCTCCAATGGTTTAACATCTTTAACATCTTCATCAATCAGCGTCTTGGGTGACTTCCCCAGTTCCTAGTAATGGTAATTCAATGCTACATCGGGTTATCAGTATCCAGAGCTCTGGGTCGTTACAGTTGGTTTCAGAGTGGTGTTGAGGAAACGTGTAAGGAATCGAAATTGCCCAACTATTGTCCAGAATTAGTCCAATTACACTATCCATTGCTGGCTTAGGATGTTTTTCGTGTGATTAATGAATCCTTTTGTTTAATGTCTATTTGCTACTTATTTCAAGATGCCGCCTCAGCGTCGGAGAGTCCCGGTTCCTCAGGAAGCAAGCAGTGTTCTGTAGCATGTTCCTGCTCCAGCTCCCGTTGTTCCAGCTCAAGAGGATGCGCCTGGCAGTCGCAGACGTGCATTAAAGGAGATTTTGCTATTTCATCCACTGACATTTGAAGGCCAGACCGACTCGGATGTCGCTAGAATATGGTTGGATGCCACTAAGCGCGTGTTTCGTTCTATGGAATGCGCGGAAGACGAAAATGTGATGCTCGGTATCTTTCAGCTCCAGGGTGCGACGTTGACCTGGTGGAATACCGAATGGGAGGTTTCTTTCCAATCCCGTCCACTCCGCCAGATCTCGTGGACTGGGTTCGTCACCACCTTCGAACTCACTTTCAGCCCGGCTTATCTCTGCATGGATAAAATGCATCATTTTTTACCGCTTGTCTAGGAAGGGATGTCGGTGCTCAAATATCGAAACAGGTTTATGGAATTGGGCCATTATGCGCCCCACATTCTTGCAAATGAGGCATTGAAGACAGAGTAATTTCTGCATGGCCTCCGTGCTGAGTTGAGGCAGTCGCTGATTGTCGCCCGAGTTACCACTATGACTGAACTATATCAGGCAGCAGCAGCATTGGATCTAGATTTGGCAAGATCTCTTGTTCCTTCTCAAGCATTGTCGGTTCAGCCGACAGCTCAACTTCCATCGGGTTCTCTGCCTCCTGTTCTAGGATTTCCTTCTGCCACTCCTGCAGCAAGTGGTGTTGCTTCTTCTGGCAAGTCCCAGTTCAAAGGATTCAAGAACAAGAAGAGATACAAGAAGTGATTTGATCGGCAGGCTTCATTCAAACCGACCGGAGTGAGGGACCTAGCACGGTATGAGAAAAACTGTGAGAGATTTGGATGAGTGAATTTTGTCCGTTCAGAATGTTAAATACTAAGAACAGAACGGTCCTCATCAGACCGTGGGCTACAACGGGGTTTCAAAAAGGCTGTGTAAGTCCACAAGTTGAGGAGCCTGGGAAGGGAATAACACGGCCGGTTGGGGCTGTGGGTTCACTGAACGGCTAGGGAATGGCTGTTAATGGGCTAGACACAGGAAAACTACACGGTCCGCATTGGGCTGTCCGTTATGTAGAGCGGTCCATGGGTGACCGTGGACCTCTAAAAGAGTGATGTTTGGAATGGTTGGGATCAAACCGTTGAAGGATGAAAATAGCCTATATGTGACCATTCATTTTATTGAACCACATTTTCTTTTCTTTTTCCCTGATTTATTCAATTAATGAAATGCATAAAATAAAATAAAAAATGAATAACCAATGCAATTATCCTAAAATGTATGTAGGGAAAGTGTAGGACCTGGATCTCTTGGCTGTAGGTCTAGGCAGTGTACCTTGCGCTGCCCAAGTTCCAGCGGGAGAGACTAGCGGCGATGGGATTCGTCGAGTTCCTGAGCACCGAGGTCAGCCGGTTTGACACACCACTCCTCTATGCTCTGCACGACTACTGGGACCCAGTGAGTCATACATTCCTCTTCCCGTGGGGCCACATGGTCCCCATGCTAGAGGACGTAGCTCGGATCACTGGCCTACACATGCATGGGTCCCCGGTCAGTGGGAGGACTTACCCCGACTACCGGGAGATGGCCCAGGAGCTACTAGGGTTGGAGCTACTGCACCCAGAGCGACAATCGAAGACGCTGACTAGAGCGACACACCAGGATAGCCTCGGGACGAGGCAAGCAGGGATCGCCATCGGTGAGCTGCTCGAGTAGCATCTCCAGAGGCTCGTGGATCGGGCCAGACCAAGGGTAGCAGCAGAGTCGGGGCCGGAGGCAGATTGAGTTCTACAGAGGTTCCTGACACTTTTCTTCGAACGACTTCTGTTTACGACGAGAGCGGACGTCATCAGCTGCCGCTTCCTACCACTGCTAGAGGACTTAGCACACGTTGGCAACTACACGTGGGGGGCGGTGACCCTCACCTTCCTATTCGACGCGCTGAGCTCAACCAGTCGGCATACGATGCTCGGGGGCTTCTCCCCTCTACTCCAGGTACGACTCTACCCCTAAACTAGTTATGCAATTTCTATATGCTCGAATGTAGGGACTGGCGACCACTTACTATTGGTCTATTTGATTCTTCCCTACCACGTACTGGTACAGGGTGTAATAGGCCAGGTTCGCCCCATTTGGGGGCATTGATGTAGAGAACTGGGCTTGAGGGATAGTGTGACGGGACTTTGGGGACTGGGAACTGGGGACTGGGTACTGTAAAGAGACCAAGTGCTGGGGGCTAGTCTCTAGGAGAGAAAAGCCTGTGTATGGGGTTAGCGTAGGTTTGTTGGGATGTGGCGACCTACGAGGTGAAGACTGAGGGCTGGTTCTGGAATGCGTCGGTCATAGGCCGACACGTGGGGTGTTGGTTATTTTCATGTTGTTAGCCGAAAATATTTTTTACATCAGGCTGAGGAGTTGAGGTTGTGATGGTTGAATGACCCAGAGAGGCATGATGGCCAAAGGCCAGAACTTGGGGCTGGGACTGGCCAACTACTCCGTGAAGGGATGGTAGCTGAAATGCGGGAGTTGGATGTCGGTGCTAGGTCTGGGTAACTCACTCACGGAAGCGTGATGAGTGGATTGCTGAATTGGCACTGGGACTGGTGCTGAGTGGCTGGCCTATAGAGGTGTTATAGCCATGATTCTAGAATTGGAAGCGAGGACTAGAACTGGGGGGGCTGGCCTATATAGGCGTTGAAGCCTCGGTGTTGGGACTGGAGGCTGGTATTGGAACTGGGTGGCTAGCCCATGAAGGCGTTAAAGCCACGTTGCTGGAACTGGCAATCGGTACTGGAGCTGGGTGGCCGGCCTGGGAAGGCATTGAAGCCACAGGGCTGAAACTAAGGATGGGAACTGGAGCTGGGTGGCCGGCCTATGGAGGCGTTAAAGCCACAAGGTTGGAACTGAGGACTGGAACTGGAGCTGGGTGGCCGGCCTGTAGAAGGCGTTGAAGCCACAGGGCTGGAACTGAGGACTGGAACTAGAGCTGGGTGGTCGGCCTATGGAGGCGTTGAAGCCACATCCCTGGGACTGACAATTGGTACTGGAGCTGGGTGGCTGGCCTGGGAAGGCGTTGAAGCCACAGGGCTAGAACTGAGGACTGGAACTGGAGCTGGGTGGCCGGCCTGTGAAGGCATTGAGGCCACGAGATTGGGACTGAGGACTGGGGCTGGAGCTGGGCCTTGTCCGGCCGTTGAGGGAGTAGTGGTCACCCTCACTATGGAGTGATCTGGAGATAGCCGTCGACAGAATGTTGAAATCGACGGCCCCTGTCGGTGAGGAGTAGAGAAAGAGAAATCTAAAATTACTTGCCCTTTATTCCTTTTATTTTTATCTTCAGGACAGATATGTAATCTGTTTGCTAAGTGTGCAGGTTGCAGGTTCAAGCTCTCCTTGCTCTATCTCTTTTGCTCTGTCCCCTGTTCACTTCTTTCTTATCTGTTCTCATCTCTTCGATCTAGTCTCTTGATCTACTCTGAAGCTCATGTCCTTCTCAGCTTATCTCGTTTCATCATATCTCCATGAGAGGGCTTTATTTTACGATTATGAACCTGACGGTTCCGCTTCATCTGATCTTGAGCTTTGATTGAAGAGCATACTTCTCCCACCATGTCTGTGTTATCCCGCCGTGTCTTTGTCACGTCGTGGTCTTGTCCCACCATGTCTGTGTTATCCTGTAGTGTCTTTATCACGCTGCGGTCTTGTCCCACCATGTCCGTGTTATCCCACATGTTGTCTTATGTCCCACCGTATGTTGTCCCACCGCATTATGTTGCCTTGTCCCACCGTACCACGCATGCTTGCCATTTGTTCTTGTGATGCTGATTGTGCTGTTGTATTTTATTCTTCTTTGATATGTTATGTTCCATCTTGTCTTATTATGTTGTGTTCATCTACATGGCTTTGCTATATTCATATGTTATGTTCATATCATGTCACGTCCATATTGCTGTGTCTTATGCTGAAAACCCACAAAAATCACAAAAATCAGAAAATCAAAAAAATGTCATTTTGCTTGGCAGGTAAGTCAGGTATGGCTTTCTATCCCAGCTCTTTGTTGCATTACTATATGGTATCTACCTTATTATAGCCTCTCAAGGACCGACTGGTTGCCCGTGTGTTCTGGGATCTGATCTTCCCCTTTAACAAAAATAATGATGATCTACGAGCATACGGTTAATCATTAGATAGACTGCTCGGTTGAGTTGAGTGGCGGACGATGGACTCTATTTTGCACACCGTGGTTGCAAGAAGACTCTTGACCCTGTCTTGGATCGGTCTAGCAATATTATGCTTGAGTACTTTCTATTTTATCTATCTTTACATTTGTTTTAATGATTTCTTTATTTTAGCCCAGCATGCATCATGTCATTTTGAGCATTCACGTCTCGTGATCCGTTCAAGATTTCTCCTCAACAATGGTTAATTGCACTTTATCACGTCCCGACGCGGAATATCAGAACGTACAGTCAAAAATAGCTAGAAATAATATTAATATGCTAATCTAAGCATTTACACATGTGCTATGGAAAGAAATAATTCTATTGATCGACCGCTTCCCTCGCTAAGGGACGTATCCGAGCTTGCCTAGAGTCCTAGGTCGCCTCGCGGGTCCGTCCCGCATCAAAAGGCCTACGAGGGCGGAGCTTACGTAATCGTCAATCACCGCGGGGAGGTTCAGTTCCCACCTCTCAACGGGAAACACCTAAGGCTGTACCATGCCCCGGTGTCCCCGTTCAATGAATAGAATTATTCACCGCCCCGTTCAGGGGGCAGATTCATGCAACCACCATCCGAGCAGCTTGGCTGCTAGGCGCATTATCACCAAAGGAAAGAAAGAAAATAAAATAAAAGGAAGAAAAAACGAGAGAAAAAAAGGAAGGAGAAGAAACAAAAAAATGGAGAATAAAAAGGAAAAAAAAGAACAAGAAGGACAGAAGGCAACATCCCCCAATGTCGGATAGTGACCTTGCCAGCCTGACTGTTACTAAAGAGACAAATAAATCATGTCGACCTTGCCACCTTGGCGGCGTCGACGAAAAGACACCTCGACCGGATCCTACATCCAGGACGAGGGAATAAACCCTTCTTTGCGTTGACACTGGCCCAGTGTCGACGACCACCACAAAAGAGACAAATAAACCCTGTCGACCTTGCTACCTTGGCGATGTCGGCGAAAAGACACCTTACCCGGACCCTACGTTCGGGATAAGGGAATAAACCTTTCTTTGCGTTGGCACTGGCCCAGTGTTGACGAATATTCCGAAGAGACAAACAAACCCTGTCGGACTCACCACCCTGGTGACGCCGATGAATAGACACCTTGCCCGGACCCTACGTTCGGGATAGGGGAACAAACCCTTCTTTGCGTCGGCACTAGCCCAGTGTCAACGATCACTCAAAGAGATAGATAAACCCGGTCAGCCTCGCCACCTTGGCAACGCTGACAAATAGACCCCTTACCCGGACCTTACGTTCAGGACAAAGGAATAAACCCTTTCCTTGCGTCAGTACTGACCCGGTGCCGACGAATTCCCTCCAGGAAGTAAACAAACCCGGACGGCGCCGTTACCCTGACGACGCCGGCGGAACACCATCCCTCCCCGTCCCTGCGGGCGGTGAACAACCCTTTGACTTGGACCTCCCGTCCAGGTCAATTAAATCAATAAACTTTTCTCCCCGTCCCTGTGGGTGACGAACAATCCTTTGACTTGGACCTCCCGTCCAGATCAATTACATCAATAAGCTTTTCTCCCCGTCCCTCTGGGTGACGAACAGCCCTTTGACTTGGACCTCCCGTCCAGGTTTCTTTTCATAGCACCTATGTAATTGCTTAGTTTAGCATATTGGTGTTATTTCTAGCTAGTCTCCGACTGTACGTCCTGATATTCCACGTCGGGGCGTGACCCCCACTCTTTCTGGCCGGCCGGAGAGAGTGGAGGTTGAAGTCCCACGTCTTTGGAGGAAAGTGGAGTGGAGCGGTTGATTGTCGTCCGTCCAAGACGTTGATCAATTTCATAGAGGCTGTTCATCCTTGTCCTGTGGCTGATCCAGAACTGTACCACTACTAGCATGCTTCGTCCCCCGTTCCATTCCAGCGCTGGTAGGCAGCCTACAGGGAGCCACACAACTCTTAGGTTGTTCGTCATCGGCCGTTCATCCTTCCAACGCTAAGTAAAGGCGAGTGTCCCCCCTTTCTCAAGACATGCCTCATCTATCGCGTCTGGGGTCTTAAGTGGTGATCACACAGGTTCTGTCTTCACCTTACTCTCTTGGCTTCATCGATTCTTTCGTGCTTCCCTAGTCGTGAAGAGTAAAAGGTGGTCCCATTTCATTACTGGCACTTTTGAAAAGAAAAAAGGTATTTTTTCGATCTACAGACTTTCCGGCGATCATAGTGGGACGCCTAGTGCCCATCATGTTGGTGTTTATTGACCCCCGTTCTCCATCCTTTTGGTGTTTGTTAGTCTTTGTTCTTGTCCAATTGTCGCAGGTCGTTGGCTGGCATTTCACAACTCTGTTCTCTGGCGATTGTGCGATCCCTTAGGGGTCGCCTGACAGTTAGTGCGGATCCAGATAGACCGCTCTTCATCATCACCAGCCTCGTTCGCTCTGGGACCTTGTGGCCTCCTGCGGCCAACCAACACCCGCCCTTCGCTTCTGCGGCCAGCAGTCAGCCACCTGTCCTTCTGGCACAGGTACGTACCACTGTTTGCATTGTTCTCTCTACGATTGCACCAGGGTCACTCCAGGACCTGCCCTGCTTGTGACAGGATGCCCACCCAGGTACGTTCACCAGTGGCGCAGTTATTTTTTTAGTATTGCGAGCTCGATTCGTCTTTGTTCTGAACTTATTGTCACCCCTTGCTATTGGATGATTCACCGTGAGCCGCCTATCCCCCTTTGGGCGGTCTTCATAAGACCACATATCTGTGTTACAGTGCACCCGAGCCTTGCTTAGATTGCCATGTTATATTCGTTCCACGCTATTGGGTGTTGATCTCTCCTGAGTTTATTTATTGTTGCATGATTGTCATATTCATTTATTCATACGTGTTTTGAAAAAATAAAAAAAATAAATAAAAATCAAAATTTTATAACCCACGCCGTCGCCCTCTCTCTCTCCACTCAACACACTCTCTCTCCCTCGTTTCTCTCACCCTCTCTCACTCTTTCTCTCTCCTTCGACCCCATTCTCGCCTGTTCTGGGCCGTATCGACCCCGAATCGAGGTGCAGGGGGTACTGTTGGAACCAGCTCATCGCGAGGATCGCGCCAGTGCCTTTCATTCCGCGGTTCGTGGGGCGTGGGATTGGTACGAGTCGGGGACTATCGTGGAGCTTCGTCGTCCGCATGCACATTTTTTGAGGGTATCGTCACGATCGAGATAGGGGGATGGACTCCTTACTTCGCTAGGATCATTTTGATACCATATGCATGCCCATGCGTAGGCGTTTATATCATTTTTCGTGCAAGGTGCATTTTAGGAGTTTTTAGGTTAAAAATGCTTAAAAATTGATTAGGGCTATTGTTTTTGCATTTTGGTGCATGCCGTAGTTGTAGGAAGTTGTTGTTTTAGCTTCTTCTACCCCTTTTCTTTTGTTTCGCACTGATCTGGCTTGACCGGAGGGGAGTTCAGTTCCGAACTCATCCCTCTTGTTTCCCAATCGATATAACGCACCTGCCAGAGGCCGTTATATGCTTAACGGACCCTAAGGGGTGCATTATGCAGTGCATGGCAGACCGCTCATGGACCGTCATGTAGCTGTGGTTTTCTGTAGGTCTATAGGTTGTGGGGCATGACGGACTAGTCCCAGTCTGCCATAGCCAATATAACACCCTTCTCTTAGTGCGTTATATGATGTGGTAAATAGTGAATTTTTTTGAGTTTCCAGCATTTGGGTGACTTTAACGGACCACACCTGGTGCGTTACATGGTGCACCTGTCGTGGCGTGCCATGGTCTGTGTGGTTTTGGATGATTCTCTGGTAAGTATAACGAGCGGGATGACGTGCATCATACATTGCATGATGCCCCAGAGGTGGTGCGTTATGGTCTGTATATCTGGGTTTTGGCATGTGCACAGGTGAGCATAATGGCCTAGGGGAGGCGCGTTATAGTCGCATAACGCCCCGTCCCTAGTCTGTTACACTCTACTTGTTTGGGAATGTTAGAAGAGCATGTTTAATTCCCGTCTTATGCATTTCATGCTACGTCTATGATATATTCGTGTTATTTCATTATTATTGGCTCGCTCCTAGAATCCCAATGGAGTGCTTGGACTTTTCATGTGATGGAACCACTAGACGTAGCCCTAGACACTTCCCTTAGGGCTACTACTTCCACCCATTTGGAGAAGTAATCTGTAGCTGCTAAGATGTATTTGCATCCTGACAAAGATGTTGGCAGTGGCCCTACCACGTCTGTGCCCCATTGAGCAAACGACCAGCTTGGTATGGTGGGGTGTAGCGGCACTGGCAGTCTTCTCGACACGTTAGCATGCTCTTGATATTTCTAACAAGCCTTAGCAAACTTGCAGCAATCATCAAACATAGAGGGCCAATAGTAGCCCAGTTTCTTTATCTCGATTTTCATTTTGGGGCCGGCTTGGTGTGCTCCAACTAAACCCGCATGGACTTCTTGCATCACCTGCCCAGCTTTGGCTGAAGACAAGCAATGTAGCAGAACTTTTCTTTGGGCATCTGCCATTATTCGAAACAGGGTTCTGTTCCTCATCTCGTAGGAGTCCTTGACCCTCAGGAGTTTCATTCTTTGTTCTTTTTCCTTCGGGAGCTACTGGTGTTGGAACCACCGCAAGAGATGTTCTCGCCAATCGGGCTGTTGAATCTCCTCTACAGCTGCCACTTCATTTTCTTGCGCATCGGCCAGAACCTTGGTTACACTGGGGACTTGCCGGCGGTTGATTACTATTATGTTCAGGCTTGTGTTTGGCGGGATTGCCAAAGAGCTAGCCAGTTTAGCGAGGGCGTCCGCCTGAGCGTTCTGTCCTTGGTTGACATGTTTGACGCTGATGAAGTAGAATCTTGACATCAGGTGCATCACCAACTGATGATAGAGGAGGAGCTCTTGCTTTCACACATCGAACTCTCCTTCCAGCTGTTTTATAACTAGCATGGAGTCCCCGAATGCCTCAAACATTTGGATTCCCATGGATAGGGTAATTTGCAACCCGATGATCAAGGCTTCATACTCAGCTTCATTGTTCGTGCATGGCTTGTTTATCGAACAAGATGTGTGGATGACTTCTCCCTCCGAAGATTTCAGGACTATGCCTACCCCTGCTCTAACTCTGGCTGATCCAGTAGCTGAGGTGTCAATTCTGGAAGAGCCATCAAAGTACAGCTTCCACAGGGAAGGCTGCACCTGGCCAACTTCTAGGGTTTCTTCTTCAAGAAGCTCTGGTTCCAGTGGGTAGTCGTCTGGTACCAAATGTTCAGCAAAGAAGTCTGCAATAGCTTGGCCCTTGACAGCCTTTCGCGGCACATAGGAGATATCAAACTCCATAAGGATTACCGCCCATTTGCCCAGGCGACCTTTGAGTGCCGGCTGGGACATACCAAAATTAAGAAAAGAAGAAAAGAAAGGCCTTAAAGGGATGAAGAGGAATGGGCCCTCCAAGTGCTTCCCCGGTGCACCCTCCCAGTCCTCCCACGGCGCGCCCTTAAGCCCCTTCGCCGGCACGCCCTTAAACCCCTTCGCCGGCACACCTTCCCTTACCCTTCGCTAGCACGCCTCCAAACACCTCGTCGGCACACTCCTTGAGTGGTGCACCCCCTTTTGCTAGGCCCCTTCCCTGGCACACTCCTTAGCCCAACTTCCACCGATGCACCCCAACCATTCCTTGACATCCTAGCCCATGCATAACCCCACCTGCACCGACCTTGGCCTTGCGTGTACGAACCCTACACGGACTCACCCAAGCTTGCATGGACCTCGTTCCTACCCTGCACTGCATGGACTCACTCTCAGATATGCACGGACCTCATTTTCTAACCCCGCGCATGTCACAACCTCGTGCATGTCACAACCCCGTGCATGTCACAACCCCATGCATGACATGCACGGACCTTGTTTTCCAACCCCATGCATGACTTGCACCAACCTTGTTTTCCAACCGACCCCGTGCATGACTTGCACGGACCTGGTTTGCCAACCCTGTGCATGACATGCACGGACTTTGTTTTTCCCACCCCGTGCATGACACGCACGGACTTCATTCTCCAACCCCGTGC
Organism: Amorphophallus titanum; assembly: GCA_024336825.1. NCBI lineage: Eukaryota > Viridiplantae > Streptophyta > Magnoliopsida > Alismatales > Araceae > Amorphophallus > Amorphophallus titanum. The sequence continues at coordinate 494,826 of JANBPO010006362.1, forward strand.
GGGGCATGCATGGACCTAAAACTCGAAAACCTACATGGACTTTGTCCTTTGATCAAAAAGCTGCATGGACTTCATTCATACATGCAGGGACTTTGTCAGAACCTGCAAGGACTTTGCCCACACCTGCACGAACTTAGCCCTACACATTGGCATGGACCTTTGTTTTTTGTTCAAACCTACACAGATTTTAACCCTTCATCCAGCCCCATCATAACTTGTGAGACCCTTCCCATGTCCTTCACCAGCACGCCTGTCCAACACCTTCAACGGCACGCTCTTCTCAGCACCCTTCGCCGGTGCGCTCGTTAACCCTTCATCGGTGCACCTCTCCCACACCTTTGCCGGTACACCTAGCCCAAGCCCCCTCAGTGGTGCACCCCCAACGCCCTCGCCGGTACACCTTCTCAACGCCCATCTAGCCCCTTCGCCGGTACACCCTTCCTGGGCCTTTCAACGGCCCGTTCCTCTACAATAGGAATACAAACGTGCCAAAAGGGGTAAGAACGAATGAAATTCGAGGAAATTAAAAAAAATGCCAAAAAAAATATATAATAATAAAATTATAATAATAAAAAATTCACTGACCCAATCCACTCATATGCATTGACCATGGGTTGATATGCACAGACATTATAAAATGCATTGAGTGATACTTGTGTGTTTTATCATGAGATTGGTTTTCTTAACATGCAAGATTAAAAGTGTCACATTTCCCTAGTTCACGGTAAGAAATCATGGTCTAAATGTAAATTCATGTGGATAGATTGGTTTTAGCTCAAATCTGGTTTTATTCTTAGCAATATTTCAGTTATAATGAACTATGCTAGATAATTGAGATGATTGCTTGCTTGCTCGAGTGTGTTGGTCATCTTATTGTGGTTGATTGAATTCCCCAGTCCATGATCAATTTCTCATTTGATCAATCCACAATCTCTCTTATCTGAGTCCATAATCATTTGGGTTTCAATTCCTAAACCCCTGGCCTTCATTCTCTTCCATTTTTCCTTGAAAACTTCTTGTTACAGAGGAAGAGTCGACTACTAGAGTCGACTTTTATTTCTGTGTACACCTTTTATTCTCGGGACAGAAGAGGTGAGAAAATGTGTTCACTCAATGAGTCGACACTTTTCTTTCAGATCTCGATTCGTGAACCAACCCGCTGGGTGTTCTTTCACTTCATTCGGTCAAACCCAAGGTGGCTTGGGCTTCTATGCTCGACCATCCTCCACTTAAAACCACCCCGTGGCCTTCCTTCTCAACGCATTCCCCCCTTTTTTCTTCTTCAACCCCAAAACCCCTCTTCACTATCCTAATCTCCTCCGACCATCAACCGCATCCTCCTATGGCAACTACGGCTCTTCCTCTTCCCCAAAGCAACCGCGGCACCCTTCCTCTGCCCTAACATCACTCCATCTATGCCCTTCTTCCCAAAAGCACCCTCTGGCGGCATCCGCAACTCCTCTCCTTTCTGGAGCATCTGCGGCATCCTCCTTCAAGCCATCTCATCTGGAGCATTCACAGTGTTGTGTGGAGACCGGACTGCTCAGAGGTAGGCCCCCATCTATTCAAGAGGACACTAGGCTACAACTTCTTCCTCCATTTGCTTCAAGCTCAAGGTTGTCCGAGTTATTACAATGGCTCCCAAGAAGAGGACATTGAAAGATTGGGAAGAAGCCCATATGCGAAAAGAGCTCAGACAAAAGGAAAAGTAGGTTGGAGCATAAGAGAAGAAAGCAGCTTTAGAGACTAAAATGTTTGTTGAAAGGAAAGTACTCCGTCCCCATGCTGTGGACTTTAAGAGCATTGAAACTGCATTGCCAAAAGTAGTTGAACTATTTAATATATTCTTTTATCTAGTTATGGTTTAAATTAAAGAAAATATGACTCCACTATTTAGAAGAAATCTCGTGCCAAAAATATATTTACATACTTATATAAAGACTTTCATAGGATCGAACCCGACTCTGATACCTGAGTCAACAATGCAAAATAAATAAGATATACAAATAAATAAGGTTAAAGGAAATAAAGTAGGTATATAAAGTTCTAACAATTAGATAAAACTATTTATTAGTCTACTAAATATAATTAGTGGGCCTTATATATATGTATATAAGAAGGGCCTTAACTCATGCTCATGTAGAAACCACATACAAGTGGATCAAACTCACATCAATTATAGCCTGTAAAGCCCCTACGAGAACAACATTTAATGGACAAGCCTTATATATATACATATATAAATATGTAATTGGCCTTGTATTATTAAATCAAAAACCCACTACCTGAGAGCTCAAATACCCATTCGAACACAATAGTTAACTCACCCCAAAACCCACATGTAATCACCGAACCCATGACCTTCGAATGTGGCTTGCTCAAGGGAAAACTCTTTAGGGTTTTCAACTCAAACCATGGCAGGCGGCGATGGATTGGGAAGGGAAAATAACGTATGGAAAGGGGAATTTAAAACACTATTTCCTTTAGCTTTATCACCCACGGTTTAGGATCCCTCCTTTATAAAATCAGCACTTGTCAAGCGAGCAAGGGTGTCTGCTCCTGCATTCAAGGAGGTTCCCTGCTACCACATTCATCGTCATCCCTTCTTCCTGCTGCTGTTGCACGAAGGCGAACGGGCGTCTTCTCCTTCCTATCTCTGCCATAGTGACCGTGCTACTATTGCTGCCGTGGTGGATCCTCCGCAGCTGCCGTGCATACGTCGACATCGTCCCCTTACTCCTGCCGCGTACGTGCCACGGCTATGCTGTAGTGCTGTTAACGCCCAAGGCATCCTTCCCTCTTCGTCCTATATTGCATGAGCTAGTGGCAGATGCTGTGCCGCTGCCGCTGCAGTACGTTCTTTTGCCGTTAGAGCGGTGCTGCCGCTACTGTGCGTGAGGCTTCTTCCCATCTTCCTCTTCCTGCAGTTGCGGTGCTGCTACTCTCGGTTACTTCTTTTTTTTCTCCATCCTGATTAAAAGCGACGTGAGAAGGTAGGCAATCACCCAAGCCTAACTATTAGTATACACAAAGCTTGCATAATCTACGTTCTTGTTTAAGTAAAATGCATTTAACCCATGATTAAAATTTAGTCTTCGACCACCTTTTGGAATTTTGCTGGATCTCCCAATTTTACTGGGAGTTCTACCCATCAATCCCTCCACCCATGATTTTTCTTGAATTTTGATCAGCCCTCCTTCCATTTTCTAAAAATCATTTTCAGAGTCAGCTATAGTGCTATCAGCTAGTTCCCAGATCCGACCACCTGCTAGTATAAAAATCATAACAATTCGTAGTCACCTCCAATCCTTTCACACAAAATATGTCTGTTTTCCTTGTTCAAATATCTACAACTTTGATGAAGAGCTGAGAAGCTAAATCGGACGTCTGCCTAGCGGTCAATGGCAGTTCTCAGACAAGTTCTCTACAGATCTGAGAATTTGGGTACAGTCCAATAGCAAGCTCAAAAATAGATAAAGGTCAGATCCCTGCAGATCCAGTTGATCTCTCGGGTCCTAGATCTAAGGACATCGAGAGAGCTTTCCAACGGCGCTGGTCTCACGTCGATCAGACCTCGGGATCGATCACAGCGGCCTCGCCGAGGCGCGTGCCCCAAAATAGAAGCTCAAGTCCGTGGCAGCAACCTCCAAGACTTGGAGATCGGAGCCGACCGGCCTCCGATCGGCTTTTCTGGCTGACCACCTTCCAGGGAGGTGCGCCACCAGGGGTCCCCATCACAGCGGGCCCCACCCCACCAGAGCCGGAGGATAGAGTGGTCCGTGGGCCCCATGGACCCGTAGATCGCGCCGTCTGGACAACACAATCGCGGCTTTCACCACCGACGGAGGCGACATCAAGATGCTGCCCGTCAACTTGATTCGCGTGATTCCCGGGCCCCACTTGTGACCTTTTACCTCCCTGCATGGAGTGGGTCAAACATTTATACTGCTGTAAAATTATTTAACCGGGGGTCTGTAAATCGACCGGGGTTGTCTTCACCACGCCGAGTGCGTGGAGGTAACGGTCTAGACTTCTCGGCGTCACTTTGCTTAGCTAGTATATGATTGTAGGCCGCTGCGAGAGTGTAGAATTCTAGCCTGTGAGTCCATGTCACCGCTGTGAGTGAGAGAGTGACCCGTCCCGTGACTCGATCCGAGCACGAAAGTGAGTCGGACTACCCTTTACTCCGTCGGTTCCTCAACCGTGCACGATCCGCGCTTCCCTCGCTTGGGACGATGAGTGAGCTTGCACTTCTGTTAGCGACGTTTCGCCCATTGGAGCTCTTCGTGTCGGGCCTAGTGTCTCCCATATTCGCATGTTGCTGGTCGTGTCCGTCTTAGAGTCCGGAAAGCATACTAAACAAGCAAATGTTGGAATGAGGAACGTCACGCATACCTCCACGACTAGCGTGTGGGGAAGAAACCCCAGTTGAATCTGACAACCCCGATACACGAAAAATGAATAATAGTACAATTTTAGAACATTGCCCACTCCTCGCAGGGAGATAATAGGCTACAAACACAATTCTCGGGGCTGCTGGAGCTCGGGTTAACTGGCAGCACTCGATGGAAGCCGATGAGGCGAGTCACCGCTGACCAGAGACGACGATCGATCACTAAGCGGTTCAGCCCGTACTGGTCACCCTGCGCAGCGAGTTTACAAGCAGTGGTACGGCTTGATCCGACTTTCGAACAAGATGCCGTATGTGGGAGCCCATCGAGGACTGGCTGAAGAATGCCATGTCTAAACGGTGCAATCAGATCTGCTCTGATCTATGCGTGACAGCGTCTGCACGAAGGCTCTGGATCTGCTTGCACAGAATTACATAGTAAATAATTAAGGAAAATTGGATTTTTTTTGGGATCAGATCTCCGCTTGCTGGAGAATGTTGGTGACACCCGGGGGAAGATCCAGAATGAATGGTTCAGTCAGATCTTAGAGGAGGAAGGCATGGGATCTCCCAGAATTTACAGTAGGCTCTAGGTCAGATCTACACTAATCGGCCCGCGTTGTCCCACCAAAATCATCGCCTCGATCAAAAAAGATCTTAGAACGACACTAAATTGGTGGTGATGTGAAGAAGATAGAAAAATGCCTGATCACTGAAAATCTTAGGCCCAAAGGCATTTAGAGTAGATCTGCAGAATTCTCGTATCAGGGAAGTGGAGATCTGGCCTGCAGGATCGGACAGCTTTGTGCGGCTTCATGGTCGGATTTGTTGTTGGAGATCTGGAGCTCCGATTGAGATGAAACTAGTGCTAGATTGTTCCTGACTTGCAAATCTATCTCTAGAAAAATCACCAAAACCAGATCTGAGCCGGAAGCATCTGTGGATGATTCGTACTCGTGGGGCGAGATCTGGATGAACAGAAGTGGAATCGGCACACGAACATGGTGATAATGGAGCCTCGGCGTCGCACCTCGGTGTGGGTAGTCACACCCCGTCAAGATCCCGTCGCAGGAACTAGTTCTTGAGCATCGCACCCAAGGGAGGAATAGAGAATCACTCTCTAACAATTTTTTTCCTCACAAATTTCTTGATTTCTTCATTAGCTTGCAAAAGACACTATACATGGGTTTATATAGAAATGGCATGGGGAGATTATTTGCCTATTTGATAAGGCTTACCCCCTTGACCAAAAATCAAGAACTGGTCATTTACAGGCAAGGGGTTAAGCCCAAAATAGATTTAATCTGTTTTCTTGTTTCGTGTATGCAGGGGCAGGTCAAGAAAGAAGCTCAAGGTTCTGATCATTGCACGGCTAAGATATGTCCGAGAAATCTCAAATTACACCCAAACTCAAGTTCAATCTCAAACTAATCCATTTATTCATATCTCAAGCTCTAACATAAATAAACATCATGAAAAAGAGAAAGTACAATCACTCTGTCCTCCGCTGTGCATCCCCACAGGGACGTATCTCTCTCAGCTCTCCGATGTAGGCCTAGCAGGTCTCTGTGACCTCTGCAACCTCTGCGGGAAGAGTCCGCACCCTGCTAATCTCCCACATGATCAGGGCGCTCCTGACCGTCTGCTCGTCCTCCTCTGTGCCAATCCTCCTCGTCTGTAGTTTGGGAAGGTGGGGTAGTGGTGGTAGTATGGTTCTGGGTATCCCGACCTGTAGATAGCACCGGTGTGGGCTGTACATCGCCAGTGCTGTATTGCTCACGAGCCATAAGTCCAAGCCTCGCCCTCTAGGAAGCCTGATGTCGGTATCAAGGAGGAAGCTAGGGCGCATCACGAACCTCTCCAGGGGCAACCTATTGATGTACAGGCGTCATTCGTCCCTGGTCTTCATCTCTACAGTCCTGCACTCCACCTCTGGCGAAAACCTGAAGCCGCCACCTATGAAGAAGAGAGGATGGCTCCTAAAGATCCTGCTAGCAGAAGTGATATCCTCCCTATGGACGAACTTAAGCCTAACACCCATCCAGCACTCTAAAAGTATCATAGAGCCAAATAAAGGACCTCCTAGAGCTGATGAGGTAAGGCCCTCATACAAGAAGGCAAGCACAGCCTGAGAGATAGACAAACCCTGCCATAGGCCACTAATGGAACTAAGGAGTGGGGTCTCAAGCAGGTGGTCAGCAGAGGGGAACAAGATTGCCCCGCATAAGCAGATGGACGCGGCCTTAGCTATGGCCTCATCCCACCCACATCTATCCCTGCAACGTGCTATGACCCATTGGCTAAGGGGAAGGAGGTGGATGTGGCGCGGGCCTATGAACGTACGGATATCCTTGCTATCTGGTATGAACCCTCCCAAGATCAGGGTAGGATCTATAGGGGTAACGGTGTGACACACTATATCCTCCTCACCAGTCTTAGACCTAGGAAAAGAGAAGTAGGTCTCTACCTCCTCCAGTAAGATGGCCGCCTCGAATGATGGGAAAATAAATGTGTGGATTTGAGGATTCCAGATCTCCACTAAGGTTGATAGGCTGTGCCAATCCAAGGAAAGCTTTACGAAGACCTTGCCTAGCACTAGGAGTAGGTGTAGATGCCAAGATTTAAGGATGGATATCGCCCCTAAGGGTAACGCACGGACCATTGGAGCCATCCACTATAAGGTGGAGTAACGCCTGGAGCCAAGCAGGAGTAGAGGGAGGAAGAAGAAAGAAAAGAAAAGAAAAGAGGAAGAGGAAGAGCATGTAAGAAGAAAAATGAATCAATTTGAACCAAATTGTGTTAACATACCTCTCTTAAAGGACTGGAACTGAGGTGACGTGAAATTGCAGTCAGCTGTTGGAGCACTTCTCGCTCCTTTTTGGCCACCTTTGGCTGTTCATAAGCTTCTCCTTCCATTGAGCTACCTCCAAGACACCTCTTCATGATGATTTGAGCAAAAAAAACTAGGAGTTTGAGGCTTAGAATGAGGGCTCTGGTGTGAGTTGCGAATTTGGACTACCCTCCCTTTTATATAGCTTGATTAAAAGGCCTACTCCCACTAGAAGTGAGTCAGGATGAGGTTAGAACGGATTAGGATAGAGTTTGGGTTGAAACAAAACTCAATTCCTTGGATTGGGACTCTCCAAAAGAGTCCCGCTGGGACTCTCACCACGTTGAGATGGGCGGTCTCACGATAGACCGCCTTCAGAAAGAGCGGCCCATGGATCACCGTCTATCATTCTCTAGAGAGTTTGATTTTGAGACTTGAACGGGTAGGATCTAGCCGTCTTTCATATTGGGCACCCGTTTATCACCATTTATCTCTCGTTGGGACAACCCTAGTACGGTCAGTAACTAGCCACTCTTTTATGAAGCGGCCGGATATCAACTGCCCTTCCTCCGGCTACACTCTGTTGCACTCCTCTCTCTCTCCTCTCTCGTAATGTCTCACTTGTAGAGTCAGCGTACCTCTCCTCTCTCACGTCATCTAACTCATAGAGTCGACGTACCTATCCTCTCTCGCGTCGTCTCACTCGTAGAGTTGGCGTATCTCTCCTCTCTCACGTCGTCTCACTCATAGAGTCGGCATACCTCTCCTCTCTTGCGTTGTCTCTCCTGTAAGTCGGCGTGCCCCTCTCCTCTCTTGCATCGTCTCACTAGTAGAGTCGGCGTACCTCTCCTCTCTTGCATCGTCTCTCCCGTAAGTCAACGAACCCCTCCTCTCTCACGTCGTCTCTCCTGAGAAGTCGACGTGCCTCTCCTCTCACCACTCTCTCGCCAGTGCGTCTCCCTCGAGTCAGTTAGTTAGCATTTGCATTTGCATAAATTCATACATTTATTCACCCATAAAAGAAAACCAACAAAACAAACCACGTCACTCTCATATCATATCATCATGTACAAGTGAGTGTGTCTGAAGTACAAAAGTCAGGCCACTCCCTCTGGCCTATCACTATCCCCTCCTCCCTCCTGCCTCTTCGATGGCGGGCCCATCTCAGAGGTCGCACCCTCCTCTTGCTCTCGACGATGGTGCTGGTCGTCCTCCTCATTCCTCCGTCGCTCAGAGGAAGTGGTGAGGTACCGCCTGATGGAGGCATGAGTAGCCTGACTCCCACTCTGGACTGCCCTGTTCTCGCTCAGGGCCGCTCGGCTACCGCTCATCCGACTGCGCATCTGGAAGCCCTCTTCGACACCCTCTAGCTTTGCTACCTGAATCCGAGCGAGGCCTCTCTCCTCTCGATAGTGCTCTACCTCGACTCGGGTACGCTCTACCTCGGAAGCTCCAACCCTAAGTCTCTCTAGCTCGGCCTGAGTACGCTCTGCCTCGATGGCTACGGCTTGAAATCTCTCCACCTTGGGCCGAAGAAGCGTTGTCTTGACTACGTCGGCCAGCTAACTCTGTGCTAGTATCTCCCGAAGGCGGTCCACCTCCTCTCGTGCCGCAGCCTGGTCTCGCTCCGCCTCCTCTGATGGAGGCATCACCGCTACTTCACTTTGGCTCGGGTCATCCACACACCCGAGATTGGATTGAGTTCGTGCATCATGACCATGTTGGTCCTTTTATCTAGTTTGAGTATTTTAGTTGAGTCATTTTCATGTATTTCCCTTTTATTGGAGTCATGTCCCTAGGTCTCAGGTTTATTTCCCTATGTTTATGTTTCATTTGATGGCTTAATGTTGTTATTGGGCCCAATTCGTTGGGCCAAGCCCAGGGGCGCCCCCTTCCCTTTGGGCTACTTCCGTTCCCGTCCGCTTCGACAGATCACATGGGCGGAGTTCGTTGCTGCATTCGAACGTGTCTACACTCCAGCCTACCAGAAGTTAGCCAAGATGTATCAATTTCTGGAGCTGACACAGGGCGAGATGTTAGTGCTGCAATACCGAGATAAGTTCATTGAGTTGGGCCGGTATGCACCCCACATCTTTGTTGATGAGACTGTGAGGGCTCAGCAGTTTCTGCACAGACTAAAAGCACATTTGAGTTTTCCATTGTTCGCTACCCATGTAGCTGAGCTGGATTCTGCATACCAAGCCGCTGTCACGCTAGAATTAGAGTTGGCGAGGACTCGAGGGCTTCCTCAAACTGGGATGGTTCAGTCTGCCGTGCAGCATCAGCCGCTCCACCAGTCGTCTGTTCCAGGAGCTTCTCCCACTTTCTCTGCTGCCGATGGTACTCCCTTCCCACAAGCTCAAGGCAAGGGATTCCGGTTTAAGAAGTCCAAGAAAAAGAGGTTCGATCAGTTGGCATGTTCTAATCTGAGTCAGCATTCCGTTTCCTCTGTTCGACCGCATCAGGATTTTGTTACTTTTCAGCCGAGGTTGTATTCTAAGTGTGGTGGCAGTCATCTGGGTGTGCCGTGTTCCTTGTCGGTTGTCTACTATCGCTGCGATCAGCCGGGGCACATCTCCTGAAACTGTCCGTTGAGGCCACAGACGGTGCAGTTCTCATAGACTTCTCAGTCGCAACAGCCGCAGTTTCATCTTCCTCCACCGCCTCAACCTCAACCGTTTCACCTACCAGTTCCCGCTCCTTCTCAGTAGTCGTCTGTAGCTAGCCATCCGTCGAGAGCCAGAGTTACTCACATCACTCGTGCGGAGGTGTTGCCGTCTAATTTGATCGAAGGTATGATTTCGATTTATGATCACTCAGCGCGTGTTTTTTTCGATTCAGGTGCGACCCATTCTTTTATCTCTGAAGATTTTATTGCTCGTATCGAAAGCCTGGTGAATAATATTTCCTGTGAGATGCTTGTGGAGTTTCCATCTAGTGATTACATGTACACTCCTCTGTGCTTGGAAAATTCTCCAGTTATGGTCAGTGGCCGGAAACTGCCAGCGAGGTTTTACACATTACAGTTGGCCGACTACGACGTGATTCTAGGTATGGATTGGCTGGAACTTTATGGTACCGTGGTTGACTACCGTCTCAAGTGAGTCTATTTCATGCCACGCGAAAAGTCAGCCTTCTATTTCCAAGGTGTCTGTTTTTGTCAGAATATGTCCCTTGGGAGCAGCTTGAATCCCTGAGATTAACGGAAGAGGCTGAGGCTGAAGCTGAAGCTGAAGAACTAGGCATATGGGATGAGCCTCCCCCGGAGTAGCCCTCGACTATGAAGAAAAAGAAAAAGAAGTCCAAGAATAAAGGAAGAGGCCTGGTTGTATCTTGCAACACCCTTGCAGCCTTATTTGAAACAGTATGGATCTCTGAAGAGGCAGATGAAGAGATATGCCTCGTGCCAGCAGAGGTAAATCAGGCCGAAGCTTCCACCTCTCAACATGCTAGTCAGGAAGAAAATGAGGGCACCCTCTCGAAGCCAGCCACAACATCATGTTACGTGGTGAGCCACCATACCAGGTTCCCCAGTTTGAAGTCAAAGGGGCAGAGATTCCTCCTCCACCAGGGCTCTACCCGGAGCGCGCAGGCAGCAAGGAAGCTCCCTCCTTCACCAAATTTCTGGCATCTCGAGGCGGCCACGCCCGCAGCCGTAGTGGAGGGTCAAGGCTGCTCCCACCTTACCCTCAGAAGTATCTCCTCCAGCAGACAAAGATCAGGCAGGTACCCTAAGCTTCGTCGAATTTGTGCAAGGAAAAAAACTGGTTGGACCAGTGCAACAAGCTCAGATGGCACCAGAAGAAAAAGACGAACTACCTTCCAAGCCAGCTCCTCAAGAGCACCCTGGGGGCAAGTGTAAAAGGTCCAAAGAGCTGAGGCTGACCAACGTCAAAGGCACCAGCAAAATAGTGAAGCAGCTGAAGAGAATCCCAACACACTTCTATATCTGGGATATACTATCCCTCGACGAGGAGACAAGACAGGCTATCATCATGGCCCTGCAAACACCTGCATACTTTGAAAGCTACTTTGCTGAGGCACAGCCAGGTGTGGCGATGACATTTATGGAGGAAGATATGCTTCTACCCTCCGCCGACCACAATAGGCCCCTCTACATGAGGGGGCAACTGAACAAGCGACCAATAAGCAGAATACTGATTGATCCGGGGGCAGTAGTCAACATCCTCCCCTATCGGGTATATCAGAAATACTACTTTGATGTGCACATGATCGAGGTCAGAGATATGAGAATCGCTAGCTTCAACCAGAAATTTGAAGTCCCCATGGGCATGGCAGAGTTTGAACTCTCACTTGGCAACTTCACCACCAAAGTGTAGTTTCACGTAATAAACTCTGATACGTCATACAAGGCACTGCTGGGCCGGCCATGGCTGCATAAAAACCAGGTGGTGGCCAGTTGCAAAGCATGCCCCGGAGTCTTCGGGCATCTTCAGTTGGTGTACCATACATTGTCGAAAATCTCGTCGAGGCAGCTTCATAGCTGTGGTGGTCCTGCCAGCATCCGACGTTCCTACTGCCCGGAGGACCCGTTCTCCCCCGACTGCACAGATCAGGCCCGGCCAGTGACCTGAGGTGACTTCCTAGAGCTCCCACGTCCACATCTCACCTCTTATGGAGGCTCTGCTTGGCCGAGAGCTTCTACCACCAATCAACATCCATCAGCAGAAAGCGGCGTCCTATTCGGCATCCGGAGGAGCATTTTCTGAATTTTCTCCCTCAGGTGCTCTATTTTGTCTGTTCCAAGACTGAACAGACACCCGTTAACTTCTCAGACTGCCCTGGACTGCTCCGACCTCCACCAAAGTCCCCGCAGGTGCCGTTTCGAAGAAGACTCGTCAACGGTTCCAATGACTCCAGCCATGCTTGATTCAGAGGTCAGGAGCGCTCGTGGTGACCATTCCTTCCTGCTGATGAAGTACTCCTGCGGACTAAACCAGAAACCCAGGGCCCTGCTTGTGGCCATCCCCCGACCGGATCTGGTGATAGAAGAATTCTGTAAAAATCAAGCATCATCCTAACCCAATTACGAAGACCTCCCACTGGTTTCATCTCAATCAAAATTCAGGAGTGGACGCAGCTGCTACATCTCTGATAGCCTGTCCCCCCACTCCAGAAGGCGGGCAGAACCGACATCGCTCACCGATTTGGTTTCATTTAAGCTCTCCCCTTCCCTGCCTGGCCGACTTAGTGCCCCTCCCTGCGTGGAGGTAGTTTTGACTGTAATTCAAGTTAATCCCACCCCGAGATCCCCCTCCTGCGTGAGGTATAATGAGTGTATTAGTAGGTCACCATCCGAAGCTTTGCCGATGCAACGTGCGGAAAATACCCATGCTTCCCCACTCGCCCCATCTCCTGTCGGGATCGGCGTCTTCACGCTGATCAAGTGAGCTCCTAATCACTTCTCTTTGCTGGTTTCCTTTGCTTAATTAGTATTGCATCTTAGTGCCATCGGCGGAAGAGAGAGCTCGAATCTGAATTTGCCGATATTTGAGTGATTATCGCGGGCGAGTTGCGAGAGAGCCATTACATCCCACACCCTCGGCGTGCTGGCCGCCTGTGAAAGTGGGCATCCTTGGATCCTTGGGGGTTCAATCCTAAGCTAGCCAAGCCCTTGGAACCTCAAGGACCAACCTCGGACCCTCATCCTCATGTCATATCTGCATGAGTTCTATGATCATGGTTGGGTGGTTTTTATGTGAGTTAGTGGGCTGGTGTCCACTAGTTTTGCTATTCAATTTGGGGCAGTTTCTTTAACACCCCTTAGTGTCACACCGTGGTTTACGGTGGAATGCGTGCATGTGTATGCCTTTCTCGAGGGTTCTATGAGACTGTGATCGATCATATTTTGAGGTACATTCCCATGGGATAGGGGATGATAGAGTTCGGCAGGACTCCACAAGATCGTGGAGCATCCCAGTGGTCAATCATGTTGGACCGGGCGGGACTACCCAGTGTGTAGGATGCTCCTTGTGTAGAGGTGGGACCACCTGAGGGCACGTACCTTGGTTGGGATAAGAGTACGCTACTGATGGATGTAGTGGTGCATACCCCGTGTCGGGTAGCTGGACACGACCGTGCTGATGGGCGCAGTGGTGCGGATCCCAACCAATTTGAGGGTGTGGTGTGTGTAAGTGTCTCCTCTACTCCTCCCGAGATCAGTTGTGAGTTGTGTGCATGCATTTGAGGCCTTAACGCAGTATAAGACGCCAGTGGATGCATCTGGGCATGTTGTGTATGTTGAGTAGCATTCCCGATGCCGATTAAGGTTAAGTTACCAACAACGTTGTCGTGGCCCTTTTGGCTGATGGTAGTGTGTCACAGGACCTTCCACAGGCCTTACCTCGGGACTGAGGTTGCCAGTGTGCAGTTGTCCTCTCGAGGGTGGAGGTGGTGTGTGTATGTGTGTGGCCGTGTGGCCTCATTGGCATTTTTCGTCAGTTTGTTCTACCACGTCATCTCGAGCCTTCCTCTCAGTAGTAGGTTGATGGGTTCATTATGGGTCGGCGATCCCATCTAGAGGTTGAGGTTCCCCGGTTGGGAATCGGGCTAGCGTAGAAGTTTTGTGTTTCTTTAGCTTGCCATTCTTGCCATCTCGACCATAGTTATTTTCTATTATTGTTGCTGTTATTGTTGTTGTCGTCATTGTTACTGTTACTGTTATTTACCGCTTTCGTTGTGGTGGGGATCCGTGAGACCCCTACTGAGCCAATGAGATGAGACTCGCTCCCTATTTTTCAGGTCTAGTGCTCTCCTGGAGGTGGAGCTCTTTCGGTCAGAGGTCTTGTAGCATGCCAGCTTGCCCATGTCGAGGTTGTACCCCGCAGCAGAGTACATTTTCCATTTGTTGACTATACTTGTGGACAAGACTCTGTAGAATTATTTAATTATTATAAAATATTAATTTTAGACCACGGGGAGGGGGTGATATTGATATAGCCCTCTGGGAAGCTTAGGGCATGTTCTGGGCTAACATGTAAACCCGAAGAGAATGGCGGTGCTCGGTCAAAGCGAGCAAGAATATAGCAGAAGAGAAGGGGATACACAGAGATATTATCACGTTGCTACGCCATTATATTACCAAAGAGGGGCGGATACAGCATACACGCAGGCACGGCATGGCATTGTCGCTCAGAGGCCTGCCGTAACTCATCTATCAATATTCTGAACAAATGAAGAGAGGATGATGCATCTACAACAAAAGCTAAAGAGAAAACACATAAATCAAAGGACGGTGGGGCTCATATCATCGCCCAGATCTATTACACATCTCAAGGGATTTCTGAGAAGGGAGGAGGGAGACGGACGGGGCTCTTCTCACGAACCCACCTCTGTTCTAAAACCAAAACAGGGGATCAAAAATGTAAGCTCCTCTCCTCGCTCCGGAGCTCTCTTCTACAGATGGAAGAAGTGGAGGCTACTCTCTAGATTTCCTCTCTGAAGAACCTTTCTTCTTCCCCAATCCTCTTTTACTCTCACCCTCTTTTCTCCTCTTCTATTATGTCTCCCCTCGTTCTTCCGCAGACGGCTGCTTATAAATAGATCATTAGCATAACTTCACCCGGCGCGGGGTGAGCGTGCCGGATCAAGGGCCGCTAGTGCATTTTTGCACGCCGGATAACACGATGTCGGGACGTGGAGCACACTGGTTTAAGGGCGTGCCGAATTAAGAGCTTCATCGTATTTGTTCGAGTAGAAGTCACCCTGTAGGCCTGGGACTGGCTCCGGGAGTTGACTTGCTCCTTCATCTCATCGCGGCTTCATGGAATCACTAAGAGAAGCATTAGAAAAGCCTTCAGGCCGTAGAATGGCCGGTTCTAGAACCATTTATGCCTTTGGTTAGGACACTCGGGTTTTCTGCTGACATGGTCTTTGGCATTGTGGTTTGTGCTGCTGGCACGGCTTCACTTGTGTTCATAGCTTTCTCGGGGAGTGGGACACTACCCGGGGTACTTTCTCCGTGGCTGGGTGGCCATCTAGTCACTAACGGATCTCATTGGTGAGAAGATGTATCCATGCCGGGTCACTCGGGTCGTGCTTTAGCGGTTGTCCATTGGAACTGAGCATCTTTTCTTTTCTTCTTTTTCTTTGGCCTCATCTTTTGTTTGGCTTCCACCATTCTTTTTTTTTCTTTTCTTTCTTTTCTTCTGTATTGGCACAGGAGCGGTGTAGACCTTTTCCTCCATGGCAAAGGCTCCAAAGCTTCTCTTCATGTTGTTCTTGGCTAGTTGATGAGTTTCCTAAACTTCCAGCACAGAAATAAGGTGAGCTATGAATTTAGGGCTTGTTCCTATTTATAAAGGCTTGATTTTGGTGTTAGAATACGAGGACTAAGGTTAGGAAGTCTTATCCAAGGTCTAGAAGTGTTCTAGCATGGATTAGGTCCCCTTCCATCCAACTACGGATGATCTTTAGATAGTCCCGATCGGATTCTGCTACTGTTTCATTTAACGGTCTGTCGTGGGCCCGTTATGGTCTCATAACGCGCCTCTCTCGGTCCGTCACCTTCTGTTTATCCACCACTTTTGCTCTGTTGTCTTTAACGGATCGATCCTCATCCGTTATATAACCCTGGTGGTCTGCAGCGATCCGTTATAACAACCTTCTGTAGGTTTTAATTCTATCTTTCATCATTCTTTGGTCGAAAACCTGCCAGTCCATTCCTTCATCCATCCATGCATCCATCTATCTTCACAATCCACACGCATTCCACACATTCACATTTCATAAACAAATTAAAAACCATAAAAACTAAATTTCCATTCCATTTCATTTTTCACTAATTGTCATGTACAAGTGTGTGTCAAAAAGGAAGAATAAAAGAAAGAGCCAAAAGGAAGAACATGTCACTCGACCGGTCTGTCTCCCGGGCCGCCACTGTCCCTAGTGCCCTCTTGCCACTTTGGTGGTGGCTCCATGGCACTGTGCTCTTCCTCTCGTGATCGTCTCCATTATGCCTCCTCATTCCTCCCCTGACCGGAAGAGCTAGCCAGATAGTGTCCTACCGATCCACTCGATGCTACACTCCGCGTGCCTCCCGCTGCACTGCTTCAGGATGCACTCCGCTCAGGTCCTCGGCCCATCATCCGAACTGTCCGCTCTACGGCCCGAAGCTCAATCTTCAAATCATGAACCTAGAGTCGTGCCTCCCGAGCCTCAGTCCAGTACCTCTCAAGGTCTGCTGTCTCACCACTCAACTGGGTCACCTCTCCTTGGAGTCGCTCGATCTCTTCTCGGAGACGGGGCACCTCTACTGCCTCTGCTCGGGCTCACTCTACCGTAGCCAATGCTACGGTCAGCTCTCTCGCCTGCATATTGCATTTGCATCATGGTCAGCTTAGGCACAAGCATAAATCATAAAGCATTTTAGGAAAGGTTTGGTTTCTTACCCGCTCCGCGAGGGTAGCATCAGCCTCCTCGGGATCAGTGCTCGAGGTGTGTTACATTGCGATTTTCTGGGATTGCGATGACGCCTGGTGTGTACTGAGGTGCGAAGGCCGAGGTTCCTTCTGATGTCTTTGTGCATTGTGGAGTGCGCAACGAAAGTGTGTGGGCTAATGACCCACAAGCCGAGGATTCCTTTTCGTGCAATTCTGGCTGGTCGAGAGTATTGCTCTTTCTCGATGTGACTCCATCTTGGTTGCTTGTGCCTAGACGTTGTCGTGATCGTGCCATTGTCAATCATTTCTCATTTCTCTGATTTTAGTGTGGCATTTGCGAGTGTTGGGGAAATCATCAACTTCCCTACTGATAAAGCACCCTTTGCTCTGCATCTTTTCTCGTGGGTGTTGTACTCTCGAGACGTGTTTATAATTCTCGAGATGCGTTCCCAATGCTATGGTATCTCTTGTCATTTTGTAATCGATTCCAATTGTTGTAGGTCTTTTCTTGTTAAATGGCCTGATGCATGACTAACTCCATGTAGTCGTATGTTCATCTGCCACGTGTCTTGATGCGACCCTGCTTGTAGTGTATTCGTGGTTTTGTGTGCTGTACAGAGCCAGGATCCTAAAGGTGCTGTTGTCGTTAACGGTTATTTTTGCAAGTGCTGTTTTTGTGTGATTCAGCGTTTATCTGTTGGACCATTGTCTCGTTGGTAGCTGGCTGTGCTCTTCTTCCCAGTGGAGTTAGCTCGCAACTCGATCAGACGTAATATCTAACTGAGGACTGACTTAATGTTGTGTGTGGTCTAATGCCATTGTTTTTGCTGTCATTCTTCCATATAATTGTCATTGGCGTCCTGTGTGCCTGGTGTTCCTAGTCTCCTTTGGCACTAGAGCTGATGATGTCGTCAGGCTGTCAGCTGAGAGGACTATGTTTCCTTATGTAAGCTGATGTTGGTTATGCCTGTCGCTTCTATCATTTCTGTCGATTCGTTTCTCGGCATTGTTTACTCTGGCAGTCATGTCTCTTGCTTTGCGAGACGTAAGCGACGTTGCCTTATTTCAGAGGTGTCAGACTGATGTTCACATGTGGTCGTGCTCACTCCTGAGCGTGTATCCGCGATAACAGTCGGACGTTGTACCTCTGGACTCTATTTCTCGTATTCTGTGTCTGTAATTATCGGGTTGTTCTTCCTTGCCTTATCCTTGTTAGTCCTTAAATTTTGATGATGAAATTTCTTAAAGGAGGGGAGGACTGTAATACCCTGGATCTATGGCGGATCTTTATTGGGTCAACCCACTTAAACCTATTCTAAACACTTTCAAACATGACCATACTACCCCCCTTTGGTTCCTAAACAAGTTAGGGTGGGCGTGTGCGTAATTCTAATTCGTTATGCATCCCCCCAACAAACTTCTCCAACCCTTACGGGGTCTCATCAGTCTCTTGGGTGACTTCCTCGAGCTCCTGGTATCGGTAGTCCGATGATATCGGGTTATCGGTATCCAGATCTCCTGGGTCGTTATAGTTGGTATCAGAGCGGTGTTGAGGATTTGTACAAGGAATTGGAATTCGTGCTGGTCCAGAGCAAGTCCATTTGAGTCGTCTACTACTGGCTTAGGATGATTCTCGTGATTATTGATGGACTTTCTGTTATTGTGTGTTTCCTTAGCTTAAGGATGTCGCCTCGTAGAAGGCATGTTCAAAGGGAAGAAAGTGGCACTTCTCCTCCTCCAGTTGTGCCAGCCCCAGCTCAAGTTGATCTTCCTGCTCCTCAAGTGGATGGTGGTCATGGCAGAGCTCTGAAAGAATTCTTGCTATTCCACCCGCTGACTTATGAGGGTCAGTCAGATCCGGATGCAGCCAAGGTGTGGCTTGAGGCGACTGAACATGTGCTCCGTTCAATGGAATGCGTGGAGGATGAGAAGGTTATGCTTGCTACTTTTCAACTTCAGGGTGTAGCACTTATGTGGTGGACTTCGGAGTGGGAGGTTGCATTCCATTCCCGACCGCTTCGTCAGATCACCTGGATAGAGTTTGTGGCTACTTTCGAGCGCACTTCCAGTCCATCCTATCTCAGAATGGATAAAATGCACCAATTTTTGGAACAGGCTTAAGGTGAAATGACTGTGTTTTAGTATCGAAACAAATTCATAAAATTGGGTCAGTATGCGCCCCATGTTGTTGCTGATGAAGCCCTGAAGACTGAGCAGTTCCTGTGGGGATTGAAGGCTGAGTTGCGGTTGCCGTTGCTTGCCACTCGAGTAAAAGAGATGGATGAAGCATACCAGGCAACAGTCGCGATAGAGCTTGATTTGGCAAGATCTTGAGGGTCTACTCTAGTTGGCTTCGTTCAGCCGACTGTGTAGTTTCAACAGACTTATCAACCGACTGTGCCAGGAGTTCTGTTTGCTACGCCTACTGCAAGTGGCACTTTGAAATCCAAGTTTAGGCGGTTGTTCAGATGGTCTAAGAAGCGGCTTAATCAACAAGCATCTTCTGATACCGTTCAGAAATCAGCTCAGTAATCAACTCCTTCCTTTCAACAGAGCCTGGGGCTGGAGGGTTCTCAATCCCTTTTTGAGGGAATGGTCTCGACGGTTGTGGACTACCCTGTGAGTCATCGTGCAGAGGTTTCTGACCCTAGGGTTAGGGCAGATTGACGGCATGGCACAATTCAGTGCATCGGTCTTGACCTCGAGTCTTGTGACTCAAGGACCGTTAGATTTAGTGAGTCTAGAGGACTGCCCAGAGTCTAGTGGCTTAGCGCCACTTGGTTCTTCGTGACTTTTACGCAGGGTGCGTGCATGGTTCTCGGAGTTTCTCCTCAGAGAGTGGTCACATCAGTGACTCCCTACTACTCGTAGCCTTCTGACATGCGTGTGGTCCCACTAGAGAGTGGTGGCGAGGCTACCCAAGAGAGACGACTTTAGGTTGGTTGCCGTGGGCCTCCTATTGTGGTGGCTCGAGTTCGGGCTGGGAGGAAGAACCAACTAGAGGGCCTGACGTAGCGCAGTCAGTTAGTGTGTGCACACGTGGTCGGGGACTTCGGATGCGTGCTGACGAGCACGACCCCGACTAGACCCTGGTCAGTGTTACTTGTGTGTGTGTCTCAATTTCCATCTGGGGCAAGCAGGGAGACACTGTGGCATAGTGTAGGTCGTCAGGGGATGCGTCTGACTGCGCTTCTAGTGGGCAGGTACTCCTGTCACGCGAGTCGTGACTCTCCTATTTTTGGGTTCCACTTCTCGTCTGCGAGACATGACTTCTGGGCTGTTCCAGTGTGTTTTATCGAGGTGGTGGCTAGTGGTGCTTGGTAGGGATTACCGAGGCCTCGTCGGGCCAATGTGGGGCTATGCGGTCCCGATAGGTTATGCCTATGTAGGCAGGCTTCCGCGGCAGGGTTACCGTGAGTGTTTCCTTAGTAGGACCGATGTTAGAGCGGTCTGATTCCCGAATGTGAGATCGAGATTTTTCCCTTTTTGTTGCCAATAGGAGTAGCCTTACTGCCGTGAGTTATTGGCTTCCGCGGTTTTGTACGACTGTCCCCATCATCGTCATTGTACTCCTCCCATTGTTGTTGTTGTTGTTTCTTAGCTAGCGTAGCTTTCCTTTCTGCCATTGTTTTCTCGGTTGGGGTTTCGCGGGACCCCTATTGAGTCTTTATTTGGAGACTCATCCCTGCTTTTCAGGTGCGGTGGTTCGTTCTCGAGGTTTGAGGACGTTGCGGCTTAATATCCTCCTCATCCCACTCATCCTCATTTTCAGATAAGACATATGGACCCCTACTTATAACACGCCAAACTACCGCCTCCTCTTCAACGAAGGCTACCCCTCGTGGCTCTACCCGATCAAAAACGGTGCCACCACCATGTGGGAACGCTGGAACAGCTGGACGCCCGACAAGGGCTTCGGCGAAGTCGGCATGAACTCCTTCAATCACTACGCCTACGGCGCCGTCTGCGAATGGCTCTACGATTCCGTCGCCGGCGTGAGCGAACTCGCCCCCGCCTTCAAAAAAATCCTCCTCCGCCCCGTCCCCCACGAACGCCTCACCTACGCCGCCGCCACGCTCGACTCGCCCCACGGCGAAATCCGCAGCGCCTGGAGACGCGCCGGCAAAACGTTGACCTGGACCGTCGTCGTCCCACCCAACACCACCGCCGTCGCCGTCCCCCCCTGCGCCTCGCTCGACGCTGTCCGCCTCGCCGGCAATCCCTGGAAAAAATCCCCCGGCGTGACCGCGACCACCCACGAAGGCCGCCCCGCCCTCGCGCTCCCGCCCGGCCGTTATTCCCTCACCCTGCCCGCCTTATGATTCGCAACGCCCTCTGCTTCGCCTGAAAAACTCGATGCCTTCCGCCGCCACTCGCTCGGCGTGCAACCCATCCGCCGGCGGAACTGCCTCGCGAAATAGTTGCTGTCGTTGAACCCCGCCGCGTGCGCGGCCTCGGTCACCGTATTGTCCGCGGCGCGCAGCAGGTGGCACGCCCGCGCCAGCCTCGCCTGCAACGCGTAGTCGACCGGCGACGTCCCTGTCACCGCCCGAAACGCCCGCTTGAACGTGCTCAACGACATCCCCGCCAGCTTCGCCAAGGCATCGAGTTTCACCGCGTCGCCCTCGCCCGACTCGATCCGCCGGATCGTCTTCTGCACCGCCAGCAACCGCCGCCCCGCGGGTGACACGTGCGCCCCGTAGCCCCGCGCCAGCCTCACCAGCAGTTGCGCGAACAGCGCCTCCACCAACACCGCCCCGCCTGCCGCATACCGCCGCGACTCCGTGTCGATTTCCCGCACCAGCATCATCACGGCATCAAGTTCGTCCGGCGGCAGCCGCAAGTGCCCCGCCGATCCCTGCGCGTCGCGGTAGCGCGGCTCCAACTCGAACAACGCCTGGTAGCCCGGCATCCGTCGCAACTCCGCCGCCGGCGCCGGCAGCCGCCTCGGCAAAAACAACACGTTGCTCAAACTCAATGCCCTCGCCTCCGCAAACCCATGCGGCTCCTCCGGCGGGATGAAAAACACGTCGCCCGCCGCGATAGGATACCGCCCCTGCGCGGTCACATGCGCCGCGCTCCCGCCCGTGATGATCGTCAACTCGGCAAACTCGTGCCGGTGCAGTGCCATCGCCTCCTGCTCCGGCACCGAGTGGACCGCCACCGGCAGCTCGGGCACAAAAAAATAATCAACGACGCGCAACCGGTTCATTCGTGGCCCGACTCCTACCCTCCTCCACCAAAAAATCAAAACTCTATGCCTTCCACCCCAGGCATCGACTTCCTGTAACCTCACTCCGCTCGTTTCGTCTTTGACCTGAAAAGTAAATAATCCAAAAACTATTCACATCATCTCCGCGCCCCCGTCTCCCTCCGTGTCCTCCGACATCCAGTCCCAGATCCTCCAGGCCGCCCGCAAACGCTTCCAGCAATTCGGCTACACCAAGACCTCCATGCAGGAAATCGCCGAGGACTGCTCCATGTCCGCCGCCAACCTCTACCGCTACTATGAAGGCAAGCTCGACATCGGCGCCGCCGTCCTCTCCCGCGAACTCGACCAAGTCCATGCCGCCTGCGACGAAGCCGTCTCCCAGGCCGGCCCCGCCATCCACACCCAGCTCACCGCCTTCTTCCACGCCATCATCGACACCACCCGCCGCCAAAAACGCCAGTCCCCGCTCCTCTCCGATCTCTTTGTCACCATCGTCCGCGCCCAGCCCAGCGTTCGCGTCGAGTTCGTCGCCACGCTGAAGCGCAAAATCGCCGCCCTCCTCGCCCAGGCGCAAAAACTCGATGCCGTGCGCGTCGCGCCGCCCGGCGACCAGGCCGACCTCGTTCTCGTCGCCTGCCTCGCCTTCGTCCTCCCCCGCCTCATCATCGTCGAACCGCTCGGCGATCCCCGCCCCCATGTCGATGCCGTCGTCAAAGGCATCCTCTCCACCCTCGCCCCCCGGTAAACCCGCCGCGCCGCCTCTCTCTCATTCCGAATCTCCTTTCCCTCATGTCCAAAAAAACCTCCCTTCTTGTCGGCGTCGGCATCGCGGCACTCCTCGCCGGCGGCGTCTACTACGCCGAGACCCGCGCCGCCGCCTCCGCAGCCGCCAAACCCAGCCGCGACACCGCCGTCTCCGTCGTCGTCGGCCAGGTCACCCAGCGCGACACCCCCATCTACCTGGACGGCATCGGCACCGTCTCCGCCTACAACACCGTCACCATCGCCCCGCTCATCAGCGGCCAGCTCACCAGCGTCAACTTCACCGAAGGCCAGATGGTGAAGGCCGGCGACCTTCTCGCCGTCGTCGATCCCCGCAGCTCCCAGGCCCTGCTCGACCAGGCCATCGCCAAGCAGGCCCAGGACGCCGCCACCCTCGCCAACGCCAAAGTCGACCTCGACCGCGACACCTACCTCCTCGCCCAAGACAGCGTCGGCCAGCAGGTCGTGGACACCCAGAAATCCCTCGTCGCCCAGACCGAGGCCCTCGTGCAAGCCGATGCCGCCGCCGTCGAAAGCGCCCGCGTCCAGCTCACCTACACCCGCGTCACCGCGCCCATCGCCGGCCGCCTCGGCCTCCGCCTCGTTGACAACGGCAACATCGTCACGGCCAACACCACCGGCATCGTCGTCATCACCCAGCTCCAGCCCATCTCCGTCGTCTTCACGCTCCCCCAGCAAAACCTCGCCCAGCTCCAAAAAGCCGCCGCCGGCGCCACCCTCAAAGTCATTGCCTACGACCAAGACAGCGCGCACCCCATCGACACCGGCGTCCTCAGCGTAATCAGCAACCAGATCGACACCACCACCGGCACCATCAGTTGCAAGGCCACCTTCCCCAACGCCGCCAACGCCCTCTGGCCCGGCCAGTTCGTCAACATCCGCCTCCTCATCGACACCCGCAAGGACGGCGTCGTCGTCCCCGCCTCCGTCGTCCAAGTCGGCCCCGACGGCGACTTCGCCTTCGTCGTCGGCGCCGACGACACCGTCTCCACCCGCCCACTCAAAGTCGCGCAGATCGAAGACGGCGTCGCCCTTCTCGACAGCGGCCTCAGCCCCGGCGAAACCGTCATCGTTGACGGCCAATACAAACTCCAGAACGGCAGCCACGTCGTCATCGCCCCTCCCGCCGGACAATCCGCCGGCAAAGTCGATGCCTCCGCCCCCGCCGCCAAACACAGTCGCAAGCAAAAGTCGGCGCCTGCCGAAAAGTCGGTGCCTTCGACCAACTCGACGCCCTCGCAGTAACGCCCCCGCTCCCCGTCCAACGCCCGCATGAACGTCTCCGAAATCTTCATCCGGAGGCCCGTCGCGACCTCCCTGCTCATGGTCGCCGTGGTCATTTTACTAAATTCGTTCTAGCGTGCCTCTGACTGTACGTCCCGATAATTCCGCCTTTGTTCGGGGCGTGACACCCTGTGTCTGGATCCTCCCTTTTGAGGAGATTTTTCGAGGGCTGGGTTAAGTGCTGAGCTTTCCATTTTTATTCTTCTTTATTTTTGCTTGTAATGTAGGGGCATGCCCTAAAGCACATGTAACCTATGATTTGCGAGGAACGAATTATCGCTTCCATGCATATGATTCTTCACCTATGTGCCAACTCTTGGCTATCTTCCTTTCTCTTCTGCCATTTTCCTCTTCTGAAGTCACTTCAGAGTGTGGCCGAAGGAGGGTGAGTGTCCACAGACAGTCCATAGGGTAAGCCTGTCATGGACCCACGTGAGCGCACAGGAGAGTGCTCGCCCCTTCAGAGAAAGGACGAGAGAACCACTCCACCATGCCCCAACGGGAGATCCAAGTCAAAAGACATAGCTCAACCCAGAGTTTGTTCATCAAAATGATCCAGATAGGAGGTCCTAATTGGGAGAGGATTATTCCCCACCCCAAAGGGACAGAGAGAAGAGTTTGTTCGTTAACTGACCTGGACGGAAGGTCCAAGTTAAAAAGGGATTTGTTCCTTGCCCCGAAGGGATGGAGAGAAGAGTTTGTTCAACAACTGACCTGGATGGAAGGCCCAAGTCAAGAGGTGAATTCCTCTCCCCAATGCGATGGAGAGAAGAGTTTGTTCATTAACTGACCTGGACGGAAGGTCCAAGTTAAGAGGTGAATTCTTCTCCCCAATGGGACGGAGAGAAGAGTTTGTTCGTTAACTGACCTAGACGGAAGGTCCAAGTTAAGAGGTGAATTCAAGGTCTAAGTTAAGAGGTGAATTCTTCTCCCCAATGGGACGGAGAGAAGAGTTTGTTCATTAACTGACCTGAACAGAAGGTCCAAGTTAAGAGGTGAATTCCTCTCCCCAATGGGACGGAGAGAAGAGTTTGTTCGTTAACTGACTTGGACGGAAGGTCCAAGTTAAGAGGTGAATTCCTCTCCCCAATGGGACGGAGAGAAGAGTTTGTTTGTTAACTGACCTGGATGGAAAGTCCAAGTCAAGAGGTGAATTTCTCTCCCCAATGGGACGGAGAGAAGAGTTTGTTCATTAACTGGCCTGGATGGAAGGTCCAAGTCAAGAGGTGAATTCCTCTCCCCAATAGGATGGAGAGAAGAATTTGTTCATTAAACGACCTGGACCGAAGGTCCAAGTCGAGAGGTGAATCAGAAAATAAAGGCTAATTTTCACTGTAAACCCCCTAATTCGAGCTAGATTTTCAAGGGTCTATAAATAGTACCCTTAACCCAAGGGGGGAGATTTCGGAGCTCGCATTGAAGTGCTACCGGATTCCAGAGCAAGTTTCAGCCAGGGAGAATCGGTGTTCCACGTCTTTCACGCCTTGGGTTCAGGGAGTATCGGCTCATTTGTGTTCGTGCATTATCTCTCCCCAGTCTTAAGTCATTCTCTCAGTCCGCATTGCATTGTCATTTTCCTCCACTTTCTCTCTACATTTTATTACTCTCATTGCATTTCCTCACTCCTCCCACTGTTTCCTACGCCCATTAGGGGCTTAAAAAAAACACCCCAGGTATCCCCCATTCCCTTCATGTGCTTCATTCTTTATCTCCATTCATAGAACTTGCACGTCCTTTGGGCTGATTTGGGGTGTCTCTTTGTGTTTTCTACGTGGTTTTACAGGTCATAGGTGCTACTAACACGAGGCCCATCCCTCCTAGCCGGTCGGAAGGGGTGGAGGATCAAGTTTCCATCTTCAAATTCGGACACAGATTGTGACCTCCATCAGACCATCTCCCAGGAGAAGCGGCCTTCGTCAGACCGTTTATGCCTGTTCGGCGGCCCATTGGAGACCATTTCTAATCGACGCCCGAGTTCCCTGTACGTGTTGTCATGTGGTTGCAGTAGCCCCTCGATAGACCATCGTCGTGTTCTAGCTATCCTCCTCCAACCATCTTCTGGAGTCATGCAGCCCATCCAAGACCACTTCCATCCCAGCACGTAAGTTCCCATTGACAGCCTTCCGTGATCATTTTCTTTTCCAAGGTACGTAACGCATTCTTTGCATTACTAGACTTGGTGGTGATCACACCTTTTCTTTGCTGTGGATATTTATCATTCATTGGTTTCCTTGCACATATCTCACACCACACATCTGTCCAAAGGAAGAAAATATCAACACATGCTCCTTTTTGGCGATCACAGTGGGACACCTTGTGCCATTCGTGTTTTTAGCACTGCTAGACCTACCTTTGTGTGTTTGTTTGGTTCATTTCTATCCTCCCCGAATTTTTCGTTTCATTATTTCGCTGCTTTCTGGTTTTTGGTCCTGTTGCCATCCTTTGTGAGCCGCCTGAGACGTTCTGCGGTCTATCGCGAGACCGCTTCCTTCATTTCCAGGTACGTTCACTTGTGTTACATTCTGTCCTTTTATCGTTTGTTGTCTCCTGGTCTTTTGCGGTCATCGCACGGAAGAGCCGATACCTGAGACTCATTGTCGGTTTCTTAACCACGTACGGTCCCACGCATCTCTCACTAGGGACGCCCGCGAGCTAGAGTCCCAGATCGCATGTCCGTCCCGCATCAAAAGGACGAAGGCCAAGTCGGTGCATGGGCAGGCAAGGTCCGTCCACATGGGGCCAGAGGCTGAAAGAAGGTCACTGTATATGGGGGTGAGGTCGGTGCACATGCTAGCAAGGTCAGTGCACGTGCAGGCCAAGTCAGTGCACTTATGGAATATGCCAAGGGCAAGGTCGGTGCACATGCAAGCAAAGTTTGTGCACATGTTGGCGAAGTCAATGCACATGCTGGCAAGGTCAGTGCACATGCAGGCCAAGTCAGTGCACACGCAGGCCAAGTCAGTGCACGCACAGGCCAAGTCAGTGCACATGCATGCCAAGTCTGTGCACATGCTAGTAAGGTCAGTGCACGTGCGGTGCATGCAAGGGGACAAAGTCCGTTCAGGTCCATGCGTATGAGGGCCAATGGCAGTGCATACACATGCAAGGGAGGCAAGGTCTGCACAGAGTCTATGCAAGGCTTGTGCAAGGCTTGTGCCTGCAGGGGGATGAGGTCCGTGCAGGTTATGCACGGGGTTGGAGTTGCACGGAGATGGGTGCTCCGGGGGAGGACATGAGCGTGCCGGTGAAGGAGGTGTACCGGCGAGGGGCGAACCGAAGGGTGCAGCGTGCCGATGGAGGAGGTGTACCGACATGCAAAGGGGGGGAAACAAAGTCTGTGCATGTTGTGCACGGGGTTGGAGCCACAAAGGGGGTGAAGTCCATGCAGGCTGTGCGTGCAAGGGGACAAGGTCCGTGCAGGTTATGCACGGGGTTGGAGTTGCACAGAGATGGGTACACCGAGGAAGGACATGAGTGTGTCGGTGAGTAATGGGGTGGAGTGTGCCGGCGAAGAGGGTGTACCGGCAAGGGATAAACTGAAGGTGTGTCGGTGAAGGAGAAGGCAGCCAGCACCAGTGAAGGGCCCACTCCTCCATTCTTTTTGAGGCCTTTCCTTTCTTCTTTTCTTCTTCTCTTCCTTCTCTTTTTAATTGATTTTCTGTGGGATTCATGAGGGGTCCCTCTCCTTGTCTCTTAACCATTCTCTGTTCATTCCCCCTTTCTCTTCATGTTGCCCCTAGTTCTTTCAGCTTAGTTAGCGTATTTTGTTATCATTTGTTTTATTTATTTGTTGCTTCCTTTGGCCCTTCTAACACATTGTTAGAAGTCTATAAATAGTTGCGATGTGAGAACCTTGGGCCAAGCATCCAGGGTTTCTCCATGGGCTGCCCCCCTTTCTTCTCTCTCTTCTCCCTCTCCTCCCTCTTGTCTCTATTGTAGAGATCACGCCGAGATGTTGTAGAGGAGAGTGTTTGTGGAGCGCTACGGAGAGGACTTCACCATCCCGTGTAGATGCCACTACAGGTCATGCACCACGATTGATTACTGCCATGAGGGATTGTTTCCACTTCGCTGCGATCTAAGCATCGCAAAGGTAAAGATAAAATCCCTTAGTTGTAGATCATCTTTAGGAATCACACAGGAGTGATCAACTTGGCTGGTTTAAAATTGTTGTTTCTGCTATGTTCTTCTTTATCCCGACCTAGATCCATAGAGTGGTATCAGAGCCAAGTTGATCGCTTGTGATTCCCATGTGTCTGCGGAATTATTTCTGTATTATCACATTAGATGTTCGAGATTTTTTCATGGCTTTGTCGAGCCCCATGAGATGGGGCCGGTGTCCATGGAGATGTGGTCGGATGGGCAAGGGGCATGGTGGATAGGGGATTGTCGCCGGCAGTGCCTAAGGCAGCAAGGTGTCCACCGAGTCCCTTTTTCCTACTGAGCCTCGATCAGAGTTGTAGGCTCTAACTGTCGTGGTCACGCCACCATCTAGCCACAATGGGGTCTCCGATAGGTCTCCTATCCTCTTGCGGTAGTGTCGGGCATAATTGGCCTACCAATTGGCGACGGTAGGGGCAACAATGGCCTAGTGGCGGGACCCCTATTCGCAAGGGTGTTTATGGGTTGAGAAACCCCTCTTCACTATGCCTTATGGTGGCATCCAGTCAGTGGCCGGTGAACCCACGATACCTATCGGTGCCTCTAGGTGGTTGGCAGTGGCCATGGGAGCCTCCCATGGTAGCGGTGGCTGCGGCGGTGAAGTGTTTGCGCAGGGGGTGGTGGCTAGGGTTCCTGCATGAGGAAGAAGATGGCACATTGCACTGTGGTTCACCCCTGGCAGTTGTGAATCGGCACATGGACAATCCCCTTCAGTTTGTAGACCTTAGTGTAATGCACCCCTGAGCCCCATTTAAGGATTTAAATGTGATTTAAATTCAGTTTTCACCGTTTTCGGCCTGGGATGCCACGTTATGCAGCATGAAATTTTGGAAATTTCCTTTGATAATAAGTTTCCTATTTTTCATGTGATGATTAATTTAGGAAATTTATTTTTAAAATAGAATTGTTCTATTTCTGCCTTTGCTTTCATAATTTTATGATTTATTTTCATATTGATACTCATTCATTTGAACAGCCCTTATTGGCTAGATTTAGCATGAACACCCAATTTTGAGGGTCAAGACTACCCCTATTTGAGACCCCTCCCATATTGTGGAGCGCCTAGATTGGTCATCTCATCCATCAACCTCTTGCCCCTGCACTTGGCGGAGCAGAGAAGAGAAAAGACTTTTGTGCATACCCATGGTATGGCCAAAGCAGCAACGATGTGATTAGGAGGAGATCGGCTATGACTTGCCGTAAAGTGTGTGAAAAACTCATGCTAAAAGGTCACCCTGAATGATCAGGGAGGAAATTCAGACTCCCAGCACAGAGCTATCACCAGCCTGAGGGTGCTGCAGAAGCGAACCCATTTTGAACTAAACTGACTAAGCCACTCAAAAATATCTTAAGGAACCAATGTTATGATCACATACAGAAAAATAAGGATAATGGAAATGAGAGCATATTCTTGCACAAAATAAAAGATACCTCACATATCCATGACATGAAAGCAACATCCTAAAGTGACCTTGATCATCGAGCCACATATTTCTTGCTTGACAGGATGAAGAGGATAGGATAGCAAAGGATCAGATTCCTTGACACAAAGGAGTGGCAGACACCAAACTGGATGAAGAAGGATAAAAGGAAGAGAGATGAGGGCTAGAACTCTCTCGTTATGGCACCGAGACCCTGATAACAAGGAACCAAATATAGAATAACCAGATCAATTGAGATCAAGCCAGACTAAACCCTCAAAAATATCATGAAAAGGGGTAAGGATCCTGAAAGGGTGAAATAGAAGAAATGGAAAGATGGTGATGAGATTGTTACGAATGTAAGGAAGAAGAGGAGTGCTCATCCGACGTGGTCGAAGAAGAGTAATGGTCATCTGACAAGGTCAGAGAAGGAGAATTGTGGACATCCGATAGGGTCGGAGAAGATGAATGATAGACATCTGACAAGGTTGGAGAAGGAGTAGAGGTAACACCCGAAAATACTAGGGAAGAAGAATTAGGTGATGTCCTGAAATCGGGATGATGAGAGGGCATAGGCTGAGGCCTAGAATAACGAGAATGTGGAAAACCCAGAGGCCTCGAACGAAAAGAAGAAAAGCGGGGGTTCACGGACCTGGGAGGAGAGGAGAGAATCGTAGAGATAGAGTTAGAAGAGGGAAGATACACCACCTAGGGGTAGGAACCGAGCAGAAGAAATGATGAGTGAAAATGAGGAACAAAAAAAGAAATAAAATAAAAAATCAAAATCAAGTGAAAAGCCTGGTCGTGACCGTGTCTGATTCCGTGAAGTCCCTGAAAACAAAAGGGATAACAATACGACAATGCTCGAGGCTTGGTCTGAAGATGCCTGAAAGGGGAGAGTCGAGTAGGCTCCGATTGGCTCATCGGGTTAACGATTTTGCCGGTCCTCTCAGGAGGTTTGTCCCCCACATTCTTTCTTCTCCCCCGAAGACGAAGGCTCGATTGAGATCCCGAAGGGTGAAGCTTGCTAAGGCCTGCAATCTCATTTTTGTAAGAGGAAAACACCTTTAATTGTCTACTTTGAAAGGTAAAGCCTTCGCCGCGAAGAAGTCTCGATGTTTTTGGCCGGGCAAGATCCTTATCTACCACCTTAACGTCTTCTTATCCTAGCCTCGGACTTAGGCCAATGCAAGCGCGTCACCTGTGGGTGCGACGGCGTCTGATTCCGGGTCAACGTCGCGCGGTTGGCTGATAGGGTTTCAGGGTGTTCCACCATATACCGTCTAGAGTTGTGAGGAAATAGACTCAGGTCGGGTAAATCATTTACCTCGAACACTTTTTGGGTGTATCCATGTGGTCAGAAGCAACTGGGAGTCTAAGCGTGACATGACGATATTGTCATCAAGATAAGTCTTAACCAGCACGATTGTCATTTGAGGAGTCTAGTGGCCCAAATCAATCTAGATATGCACTCAGGATACCTAGGAGGTTAGTAAGAAACCTCTGTCCTCATACAGGTCGGGTGCCATATGGGTAGTCACCAGGCGTTAGTAACAAAAAACACACTGAGTCACAAAAAATAAAAAGAACAAAAAAACATCAAAAAAATATATAAAACCCAAAATCTAAAAATATGTCTTGCATCTGCCTGTACATTGCATGATCATGTTTTGTTTCCCGTTTGCATTTTGCTTGCTTGCATGTGCATCCTATGTTTACCTTTCTGCTACAATCTTGTTAATAAGATTTAGCCCTCTGACCCTACATCAAGGAAAGGTATGATCTATCTCGGTCAGGGGGCTAAAATCAGACAACACTAACCTTTTTCCCTTTCAAGTGTGGTTGAAATAGGTAAAAGGGAATGACAACGTCAACCAAGCCAAAGAAGTACACTGAAGAAATGAGCCTCATTCGCCAAACATGTCCATTTCTGATGTGACACCACTATGGAATATGCAACAACTAGAGCGAGGATCCTTGGACCTACTTCGCAAGCATACGCACAAGTACCCAAGGAGACAGAACGGTCATATTAAAGGCCAGTCACTCCAACTGACCTACTACAGTAACCGGTCAAACGACAATCAGAACGGTCAGAGAAGGACCGCTCATGAAGTGGCACGGTTAGTGGGAAACCACTCCATGAACCGCCAGAAAACTATTGACCCAAGGTCAACCATGCTAAGCGGTCAAGCCCTGGCCGCGCAACACAATGAAAAAATAGCACGGCTGAGAACCAGCCGCTCAAGTGGACTGGACGGCTCACACCTGGCCGTGCCATCCATTGGGCGGTCTATCACACGACCGCGCAGGCGCCCAACCGACCTACATTGAACGGTCACACGTTGGACCACTCAATCACCTAAATGGCTTCTGTAATGACCGTTCAGGTGTCATAGCGGGAAAACCATAGGATCGGCCTGATCGTGGCCTTTCCACACCTCGTTCGTCCCGAGACGAAGGGGATACATCCATAATGACAATATACAACACATAGACTCCGACGGGAGTCGAATCAGCTAAGAAACGGCAAGAAATGGGTGATTTCTCTAAATCGACCCAAATGGAACCACCGGACTTCTCGGGCTCCTAACGGTCCCGAATGATCGCCAATCGTGACGAAATCAGCGACTATGGAACGCTGACATTCCGGGGAGTCATTTGACACCAACTGATCTAAAAATCATCGTCATTTTTCGGAAAACCCTACGAACTCCATAAAATTATGGTTTTACCTAAACGAGCCCAAACTCGCCCATTTTAGCACTGCACAATGCGAAACTACAGGGAAAATGTATGGGAGAAGTAGGTGATCCGTCTCCCTACTCCACTGAAGAAACCGTGTACCGAAGCGACTAAACCACGCCGAAAATCACTGAATCACGAACTGCGCCTTCTTAGAATCCACCGAGGGATCGCGCCACGCCACGCTCAATCCGTCGCCCCATTATGCGTCCCGATCACTCCAACACGTCCCCGCCTAGGCCAGCTCTCCACGGTCGCATGCCCTGCGTCGAATGACCCAGAGACGAGAGAGAATGAGAGAGAGAAAGAGATGAGAGAAATGAGGGAGGAGAGAGGGGGTGAGAGTTATAAATAGAAGAAATTAGGAAATTTTCCTAATTTTCATAAATTCTGATTTTTGTGCCAAAAATCTACTAATTCAAAAAAATATGTAAAAATAGTCGAAATGATCCTCTCAAAGAGTACATCGCAGCTGTAATGTCCTCGAGTTGATGAACTGAGGAATAAACTCATCGCAGGGGTCATTGTAGGACCCAGTTAAGGTGCTGGAACCACGGGTCGGCCCGTGGTTTGGTGTAGAAGGGCTGGAACATACGTGCCCATGAGGTGTTCGACGGAATGCTGAACACACCCGTATGAGCTGTATATGTATGTGGCGGGCCTCCAAAGCCTATGGTTGACTTATTTAGGTCTCCCTTTGACCATGGAGGGTTGGCAGAAGTGTCTCTGGGTAGGCCCTTAGCCCCTTTTGCTGAGTGCCACATGGCGTGGCTCGCCATCGGGGTGCCCCCAGGTTGGCCCGGGCGGCGATGCAGAATACGGGCAAGGCCCGTATGTGAGTGGCCAGAGTTGATCCCGGACGGTTGCTGGTGTCACCGCGTGTCATGACAAGCTGGTCAGGGCCCTTGTCGGGACCCGCGGGACTGTAGGGAGGGCTAGATGGCCCATGCCTGGAAGGTGTTCAGTAAAATGCCTGAACCCTTATTTCTCATGATTTTATCGGGGAATAGCCCGGGTACAACAAATGCCCCCCACGGGTTGTGTGTCGGAGGCGGAGATGAGGGCGTACGGCCCTTGAGACTCCTGTTCCAGGCTATTGTAGTTCTATTTTGACACTTCATATGCTTTTACTATTGTAGTGCTTGGTGATTTGCTAGTGTTCTGACCATTTTTCTATGCCTTGACTTGCAGCTATGGCATGCTTTGGCAGAGATGGACGGGTCCCAAGGTAGATGGCCCGAGAGGAGGATCATTGGGTGTGGAGGACTGATCGACAGCTCCCTCCTTTGGGCTCGCCAGTGGTTACTGTGGCTAGCATAGAGTAGCTAGACAGTGGACATACAGTAGTGGCTGAGGGTCCCTTTGGCGAGAGAGCCGCTGGAGTCGGGACCTTGGAGGTGGCTAGGATTCAGGAGGCCGACGGCATGTACACCTATGATAGGAGCAGAGGGTATCCGTTGGAGTTCCCCCTAGATCGGCACCTATTCGAGTTTCTCCGAAGCTATATTTTGCTTGGCATGGAGGAGGATGACTCACGGATTCTGGGAGCTTGTCGTTAGCTTGAGCGGGCCATCTAGATCGGTAGGGATAGCCTGCATGGCGTGGCCTTCTATAGCTACCCTAGCTTCTTAGAGGACTACTGGAGGTAGTGCAAGTTTCCCAGTGCTGAGTGCCTGGGGTTCTTTGGCAGGGCAGAGTTGTGACGACCCAGAGCTCGAGATACCGATATACCGGAAATACCGACATACCGATACCAGGAACTGGGGAAGCCTCCCAGTAGTATCAATATCCGATGATAAAACTCAAACAAGGGCTAGATAGGAAGGGGAGAACTCTTACACACCTTCCAAAGTAGCCTCCATCTCCACTTCCCTGACAGAAGAGGACTCGGAAGCAGAGGAGCTTGAGCTTGAGCTATCTTCTATCTCCATCACCACGATGTTGTTGATCGGAGAGCCAGGCAAGGCTTCCGATGAGCTCCCAGACTCAGGCAAGCTAGTGGCACCTGCAGACCAAGGAACCAAGATTGGTCACTACCCAGTCCAACCTCATATGAAGACAACTTGTCGGCTAGGGGTTTCAGACAAGAAACGCACCAACGGGGGCGCCCCCTTTGGAAACCCCCTCGATGTTGATGAACTCCTCGTCGCCCCCAGTCAAAGCTGTGGCAGTGGGATCGTCCCCTACTACCCCGACTGTGTCATGGGGGAGCTCACCCTCTTCCAGGGGGGAAGAAGCACCTACACCAAACACCAAAGGAAGCTTAGCATCAACGGACAAACCAGAAAGCCCACTACAATCAACTAAGTGCTCAGTCGCGTACCTAAGGGCCCCACACTAGAGGACCCGACCAGTCCCATGGTGTAGGCCAACACCACAGTGGGCAAAGGAGGGAGAGGCATCCTTGCCAACAGCTCTGGTAGTATACCCGTTGTGTCCCCAGCAACGGGTGGAGGTAAAGGGGCCACCTACTCAGATTCACCCTCAAAGGATAGAAGAGCCACTGATAGGCCAGCGCTGGCCAACTCCTAGATCATCTCCAAAGTGGCAGTTGTGTCCTCACTGTGGATGTCAAAAAAATGACGACAAGGATCCCACGGCATCTGCGGCACTCGCACCTACGTGCGAGTCAAAGGCGGGAAGGCCGAATAAACCCATACCTCGCCTGGCCAGGACGAGAACTCACTCGGCAGCCCGCTATCCATTAAGGGAGCCCTCGGGCAGAAGATATCCACTATCAGGCCATGCCGAGAGGCGAATCAAAGAAGAGCCGGGGTTTTGGCACACTATCGGCACATGCCGGAAGGCACGCAAAGTCTCGGATCGAAGCCCAGAAATGACAAATGAAATATTCCGGATGCCATGTGCTGTAACTAAAACATCCCGGGAGTGCCAGCATTCGTATAAAGGGTCACAACTTCGAAAAGAATCCGTTCGGCACTTGAAATGGCATGGAAAAAACCTTGAAACGGCGCAATGAGGCCCTTAACCGACGCGCCCCCCCACTTCATTGCATTGAAGCGGCGCGCTCTTCTTCTCTTTAGCGTGTGTGGCAGAGAGTTCTCTTGACCCCGCGCGCCACAGAGAGAGCGAGCGCCTGCGAGAGAGAGAGAGAGAGAGAGAGAGAGAGAGAGAGAGAGCGGTCACGGGAGGGGGGGTTGTTTCAATTTTTTTTTCTTTCAAAGGCCATCGCGTGAGAGAGATAGAGAGAGAGGGATCATAGAGAATGAGAGGGCGCTCGTCGCGGGAGGCGGGGAACGACCGCCGCACCGGGTGGGACAGGCTGTCGGCGTGTTGGGGATGGTCGACGGCAACCGGTGGGGAACGACCACGGCCGTGGTTGGCAGGGCGAGGAGACGTGGCAACTGCATGCGTGGCCGCCGCGAGCAACGAGGGAGATGGCACCGGCGGTCGGAGCTGCATTGTGCGTGGGCCATGGTGGACTGGTGAAGATGGTGGGAAGGTGGAGGAAGGCAGGGGCTGGCCTCTCAGGCGGGCTGGGGATCAAGGGGGGGTGGCCAGGGTGCTCTGGGGAGAGTGGCTGGCGGCTCTATTTTGCGAGACAGAGGGTGGGGGGGCGATGCTGGTGCGTGGGGAAGGTGGTCCGCGAAAGGAGCAGGGTCAGTGGTGGGCTAGAGGCATCGGTGTTGGGCTAGGCCACTTCATGGTGGTGACGGGACCATCAATTCAGCTCTACAGTCCGATCGCGGTGGCGGGGGCACAGATCGCCCCGACGTCGGCAGCGCAGTGGGATGTGGCAGTGGTCTTCGCCGTGGACGGGTGCCGACGGCAGCTGGCCGGCGTGGTACAGCGGGGTGGGCAACAACGGCGGGCGGCCAGTGTTGGTTGTGCACAGGAGGCGAGGCTGGCTACGGCGTGCGATGGGTGGAGGGAGGACGATCGTGCCGTGACAGGGGGGACGCACAGTAACAGAGGGAACAAAACGACCCAGGTTGCAGGGAAACGATGGCTGTGAGGAGTTCTCTCACGTCAGAATAAATATAGAGATGGGAGGGCCGGGGGAGAAGATAACACTCAGTAATCAAATGAAAAGAAGAATAGGAAGTGGGGCAGTGGTTGGGGCACATGATGGGGTGGACAGAAAGTTGGGATAGAATGGGGCATCTCACCCAGGGCATCTCACCCCAATCTCCATCACGGAGAAGAACAAAGAAGACAACACAGAGGCATCACACCTCAAAGGAATAATACTTCAATAATTTCATTTAGACTTCATCATCCCCATAACATAAGATTACAGACTTTATATAGACTCTTCTAATGCACGTGGGGCCCGACGGAAACCAGTCTAAAAATCATCCTCAGGGTAGCCGTCCCACCACTCCCAGGTGGATACCAGCACATGCGTACTGGCGGGCTACGACTAGTGGAGTGTCTCCGAAGGAGTAGACTCTCCAGCCATGGAAAACAACGTCCGAACCCGACGAAGTACGAAAACCGTCCCATATACCAGCATCATCGCACGATGACCACAGTCGGAGAAGAAACGGGACTACCCGCCATGCTAAAAAGTCCAGGGTATAACGAACCCACTCTGGTGCGTTATAGACTATGACGGACCAACACAGGCGCACCATGGTGACATGACAGACCACTTCTGGTGTGTCAAAGACCCAGTGGAAACCAGACTATAACGTGCCTGCCCAGGGGCGTTATAGTACTTAATGGACCATCACAGGTGCGTTAAGTCTCAAGTCACAAGAGGGAACATAATGCACACCTCGAGGGGCGTTATGTACATAACAGACCAGCCATGGTGCGTTATGTCACGGAGTGAAAATAGACTATAACGCAGTCCTCTAGGTGCATTATAGATTTTAACGCACCATCTCTGGTGCGTTTAGTGGCCAGGACCCCCAACGGTTAAAAATCAACGGTCAGAAACCCATAGCGCACCAACACAGGGGCATTATGTGAAGCATAATGGTCAGTCGTGGGGCCGTTAAACCCACGAAAGCTAGACTCAACAGGTGAAGGAGGAGCATCAGTGACCGGGAGGTGTACTTCAGCCCTTGGAGGTTCCCGCGTGGAAATGGGACCATGTGACCACTGATTTTGTGGTGGGATTGCTGAGGACTCCGAGTGGGCATGATAGCATTTGGTTGCTCGTGGATCGGCTGACGAAGATGGCTCGATTGTTGCCGATCAAGATCAGCTAGAGTGTGCCAAAGCTGGCACGTTTGTATATGGAGCAGATCGTACCCTTGCATGGGATTCCCATTTCGATCGTGTCCGATCGGGATCCGCATTTCACATCCAACTTCTGGAGGAGTTTCCAGAAGGCTCTAGGCATCGAGTTAGCGTTTAGCTCAGCGTACCATCCTCAGTTGGACGGTCAGTCAGAGAGGACTATCCAGACTTTGGAGGACATGTTGAGGTCGTGTTGTCTGGAATGGCGGGGGAGTTGGTTTCACCACCTACCGTTGGTGGAGTTTGCCTACAATAACAGTTATCATTCGAGCATCGGCATGGCTCCTTATGAGGCGTTGTATGGGCGTCCGTATCGGACTCCACTTGATTGGTTTGAGGTTGGTGAGCGTGTTTTGATGGGACCGGAGTTGGTGCAGCAGTTTGTGAATGTCGTGCACCTAGTTCGTCAGAACATGTTGGCGGCCCAGAGTCGGCAGAAGAGCTATGCTGACCGGAGGAGGCAGCCTCTCACTTTCGCCGTGGGCGATCGTGTGTTCTTGAGAGTTTCTCCGATGAAGGGGGTGATGCGCTTTGGACGGCGTGGGAAGCTGAGTCCCCGCTATGTTGGTCCTTTCCTCATTGTGGAGCGCGTTGGTGAGGTTGCTTATCGGTTGCAGTTACCCCCTGAGTTGGCGTCGGTGCATGACGTGTTCCACGTCTCGATGTTATGGAAGTGTATGCCCGATGACTCTCATGTGCTTGAGGATTCTGTTTGGCCCGAGGTGACTCCAGATCCTTCTCTCCCAGAGTTTCCTGTCCACATTGAGGATAGGCGAGAGCAGCGCCTGCGGAAGAGGGTCATCCCATTGGTCAAGGTGGTGTGGCAGTGGCACTCTGGTGGTGAGACTTCTTGGGAGCGCGAGGATGAGATGCGTCAACAGTTCCCTTACCTGTTCGAGTGAGTTCCCTCTTCTTCCCCTTGTGCTTGTTCTAAATTTCGAGGATGAAATTTGTTTAAGGGGGGAGAGCTGTAATTTCTCAGACCTTTCGAATCCTTGTTTTTGAATCCCGGATCTATTTTCTCAGAGTGTCTGGCTCTGTTGTGTCTGAATGTGCGTGTCAGACATCTTTCATGTTCAGATCGGTGCGATCCAGAGCTGTTTCAGAGGCCCGAATGCGTTCTGTGATTTTTTCCACGCGTTTTTTTGATTCTCGACCTGATTTTCGGCAAATTCTGCGGAACTCCGCCATAGGCGAACCGAGTCGTTCACCCGGGCAAGTGTGGTACCGTTGAGATCGGCGCGTTCTGAGGATCGCGGGAGCGTGATTTTTTATTTTTTGATATTTTTTCAAAATTTTAGATTTTCTATTTAAACCCCCCATTGTCTTTTCTTCTTCTTCTTCCTTCTTCTTCTTCCCCCATCCTTCTCTCTCTTCGACTGACGATGACCACGGTGACCCTCTCTCCGACTGTAGGCGACGACGGGGTGATGGCGCGGTGACATAGGCAGCAGCGAGATGATCTCATGGGCGTGTGGTGTTTGTGGGAAGTGTGAAGGGATGGAGTTCTTAACGACGTTATTCACGATGTGCGGATGATCCGACGTGCCTCGATGCGAACCAAAGGTAGGGGGACGATCCCTAGCCTCTTGCATTCCTTCCCCACGATTTTTAGCCCGAGGCAAGGCTGAGAGGGGTTATTTT
Organism: Amorphophallus titanum; assembly: GCA_024336825.1. Taxonomy (NCBI): domain Eukaryota; kingdom Viridiplantae; phylum Streptophyta; class Magnoliopsida; order Alismatales; family Araceae; genus Amorphophallus; species Amorphophallus titanum. The sequence goes on from JANBPO010006362.1 coordinate 533,908, forward strand.
TACGTCCGGAAGGATCATCCATGCCATGAGGAGAGTTTGCCTGATCCATCGTTTTACGCCCCGATTCTACATTTCAAGGGCGTAGAAGCATGCTAGGGGGCTTGGGGGTTGATTTCCTTGCATTTCCCCCTCCGTGGGGCTTGTATGGGGCCAAAAATGGAGTTTTTCGACTGGTTCACCATTTTCGCGCCGGCGAGAGATAAAAGATCGAACTAGGGTCCGTTTATCCCTTGTGTAGCCCTTGCACGACCGCCCTTCTGCTTGGTGTGCAATGGGCACCCCCTTGTGCGGCCATGGTCTGACCGCCTAATGGCTTGGCACGCACTGGGTATGTGCGGCCTGTCGTGGGACCGCACATCCTATGTGCTGCCCTAAGGCGACCGTCCATCCCTTGAGTTTTGATTGTTGCTTGTGACCATTGCACAATGCACTGGGGTGTGTGGCCAAGGTCTGGCCGCATGACCCTTCGTGCGGCCAGGGGCAGGCCGTACGTCACCTGGTACCGTTGGCAGTGATGCGGCCAGAGTTGGACCGCACATGCCTTGTGCGGTGAGGTCCTAGCCGCCCTTCCCTTGTGCGGCCAGGGTCTAACCGCACATGTGTTTTTACCGTTGGAGGATTGATGGCTGTGCTGGATCACCCATCCCCTACGTGCGGCTGAGAGTCAGTCGTCTTTCCTTTGTGTGGCCAGAGGTTGACCGCATATGCCACGTTTGGGCCAGGAGAAGGACAGTCTGTGGATGGCCGTATATCCCCTAGTGCGGCCCTTGTTCGACTGCATGTCCTTGAGCGGCCCAGAGTGGACCGTTGAATGGTACCAGCTTGACGGGTGTTTTGATCTTGGCCAATTCGAGTCCCAGGTGTGTGGACCTCAGTCTGCGTGTTGACCCGTGGTCTGACAGATGCTGGGCATCGTGTCGAGGCCAGGTGTTGTGCTACTGTGTAGTCCCGGGAGGCCGATGAGAGCTGGTCCTCCATCCCCCCACCTCTCTAGCCGATCTGGTGACCCTAGCCCTGCGCCATGCAGAGTGTGAAGAAGTCCTCAGCGCTTGCCGCAGCGTGATGGGCTCAGGTCGAGAGGGAGATAGGAAGAGATCATCCGAGCAAGACTCGAGCCAGGTGAAAAGGCAGAATCAAGACGGAGACTGCAGGGAGCCCCCTCGAAAATATGAGCGGTACACGCCCCTATCCGCCCCCGTCTACAAGATATATGAAGACATTAAGGGCTCAGGCCTTCTCCGCCAACCCTAGCCGATGAAGTCTGACCCAAAGTGTCACAGCCAACGCAAGCACTGCCAGTTCCACAATGACCATGGACACCATACTGGAGATTGTCATCAGCTTAAGGATGAGATCGAGTGTCTCGTTCGCCAGGGGCACCTATCTCGATATGTGTCCGAGCAGAGGGAGGATCGCGACATCCCTCTAGAAGAGATTGACAATCAACCCCGCGGAGTCCACATCAACATCATCTCTGGCAGCCTGGCATCAGGAGAAGATATTAGCCAAGGAAGGAAGCGTCACGTTGAACGGGGGAGCAGGGCCTCCGAGCCCGCCAAACCCCCATCAGTGAGTGAGCAGTAGGCCTTGGTGTTCTCTAACCAAGACCTGGAAGGGGTAATTACCCCATACGATGGCACTCTTGTAATATCAACTATGATAAACCATTGTAACATAGATAGGATACTAGTTGACAATGGTAGTGCCCCTGATGTACTCTCATATGAGTGTTTACTTAACATGGTGAAAACCCATCCAAGCTCCACCCGATTCGAACCCCCCTCTGTTGGTTTCAATGGCCAGGCAACCTATCCTGAGGGAGCCCTAAGCCTACCAGTCACTCTCAGCACCCTTCCTAAGACTGTCACGATTATGGTTAACTTTATAGTGATTAAGGGGATGTCGGCCTGTAACACCATCTTCAGCCGAGGTATCCTCAGCCGAACGAAGGCCGTGCCCTCCACCTATCACCAAAACTGAACTTTCCCACCAAATACGACATTAGGGAAGTCCGAGGTAACCAAGCAATAGCTAGAAGGTGCTATGTAATCTAGGTTGATGCCATAAAGCCGGAAGGGAAAAAGATAGAGGTCGGGGGAGCCGAGGATGAGTTGACTGCATCAGGGCCTGGTGGCAAATTACTGTCTTTCTTCCTCAAAGGTGACCTAGCTCTCGAAGTCACAATCAAAGCTGATTTACCACTTAATGTACGCGCCAAGTCCAACTCCAATGCTGTCGCAGCCTGATATACTTCATTCATTTTAGTTACACGGGCAACGATCAGTGGCTGCCTCAATTCAGCATCGAGGCCACGAAGAAATTGCTCCGTCTTCAATGCTTCATTTGCTAGCACATGGGGTTCATAACGGCCCAATTCCATGAACCTGTTTCAGTATTCTAGCACCGACATTCTTCCCTGGACGAGCTGCAAGAACTGATGCATTTTATCCATCCTGAGGTAAGCCGGGCTGAAGGTGAGTTCAAAAGTGGCGTCGAACTCAGCCCACAAAATCTGTCGGAGTGGGCAAGATTGAAAAGAAATCTCCCATTCCGTATTCCACCACGTCAGCATTGCGCCCCGGAGTTGAAAAGTGCCGAGCATCACCTTCTCATCTTCCGCGCATTCCATAGAGCGAAACACGCGCTCGGTCGCGTCCAACCATACCCTGGCAGCATCTGGATCTATCTGGCCTTCAAAAGTCGGTGGATGAAATAGTAAAAATTCCTTCAAAGCACGTCTGCGACTGCCATGTGCATCCTCTTGAGCCGGAATAACAGGAGCCAGAGCAGGAACATCTTGAGGGATGCTACTCGCTTCCTGAGGGATAGAAACTCTCTAATGTCGAGGCGGCATCTTGAAACGACTAGCAAACATGGATAATAAATAGGAGAATTCATTAATCACACGAAAAACATCCTAAGCCAGCAATAGATGGCACAAATGGACTAATTCTGGACAATAGCTGTGCAATTTCAATTCCTTACACGATTCCTCAACATCGCTCTGATACCAATAGTAACGACCTAGAGCTCCGGATATCGATAACCCAGTGTGGCATCAGATTACCGCTATCAGGAACTGGGGAAGTCACCCAAGAGGCTGATGAGGCCCCTGAAGGGTTGGGGGAGTTTATCGAGGGAGCGTATAACGAATTGAAATTACACCACGCGTAATTAAATTAGAACAGTAATTTAAAATGAAATGCGGAAGTAATTAAAATATATCAGAGTGATAGTCCATATACACTAGTCCAGAATTGCCAAAAGAACAAGTCCACAATTATACAAAGTTTGAATGTACAACTACACAAGGCATACCCCAGTCAAAAGTACAAAAGAGACTACACTGACACAGCTGGCTACCTAGACTCGGTCAGGAAAGGCACGAGGTCCTCCGGTCGAAGGCTGGGATGGCTCACCTGAAAAGAAGAAGGGTGAGTCACAGCCAGACTCAGTAGGGGTCACGCGCAAGGGTGTGCCGTTGAAGCTTCGCTGGGGGTGTGCCGTTGAAGGGCACAAGGGTGTGCCGTTGAAGCTTCGCTGGGAGTGTGCCGTTTGAAGGGCACAAGGGTGTGCCGTTGAAGCTTCGCTGGGAGTGTGCCGTTGAAGGGCAGCTGGGGTGTGCTGTTGAAGGCCATTGGCAGCATCAATGCAGGGGGGTTGCAGCGTCGACGCAGGGCGCTACAGGGTTGACGTTGGGCTGCAGGGGGGTTGACGCTGGGCCTTTAATGCGTTGACGCAGGGGCTTCCTGCGTTGGCGCAAGGGCTTCCTGCGTTGACGCAGGAGCTTCCTGCATTGACGCAGGGGCTGCCTATGTTGGCGCAGGGGCTGCCTGCGTTGGCGCAGGGGCTTCCTGCGTTGACGCAGGAGCTTCCTACGTTGACGCAGGGGCTGCCTGCGTTGGCGCAAGGGCTGTCTTTTGATTGGGTTGATACTGCCATTGTGATTCCGGGGATGGCTTCACGTTGGCACGGTGTCTCTTCGGAGGGTCCGGGCGGGGCCGTGTCCTCCAGTGACTGACTTCTATTGAAGACTTGTTGTTACTGTTGGACTGGCGGGGACATATGGGCATGCGATTTTGCACATCCACAGGAGTCTTGTTTAGTAATCCCAAGGGTTAAGTGAGAGTCTCTTAGGTTATCCCAGAGTTGAGCCTTTAATTTCCTAGAAAATTCATTTTTGTTGTGGAGGGAATGATCTTAAGTTAATTAAACATGGGATTAACTTAACTAAAGAATTGGTGGCGGTGTGTTGAAAATCTTGTTTGCTGCTAGAAATCACAATTCTATCCTAATTGGCACTAAAGTTTCACTTGAATCCTAAAACTTGATAGGTTGGGCGGAAAGAGATCGTTTTTAATTTAGCCCATGTTTTGAAGATGATGCTATGGGATATTATGATGCAAATATGATTTCCAAGCCCATGTTTGAAATGGAAGACAGCACACACAATGCCTTTGTTGGAATGTTTCATACTTTGCAGCATGATGAGAATGAAAAAGCAAATGTTGATGAATCTTCCTCTCATTGTGAAGGAGATCAAGTCATTTTCAAGCCCCCATCATTCATCCCAAATGAAGACTAGGAGCTTATTAGTGTTCTATGTAGTTATTCCCCTAATGAACTGATCACTCTAGTCTCCCGCAAGAAGACACCTGCCAATCCTCCACCTACCCCACAAAAATTTCAAACTCCACTGTAAGGATTATCTTGCAAGATTCCACATATCTTGGAAAAAAAAGAGGCTTGAACTTATGAATTCTGAATGGTTAATGTATCAATAAGGTGAGGTTTAAATTCTATTGGACTATTGTGGTATTGGTATTTGCTCTTAGCTGATGTAATGAGCTTCTTCTTCCGTTGTAAATTTGGCTCTTTATTCATGTAAACCTCAACCCGTCTCCATTCTGTTGGGTGGTTCCCACTGTCGCGGTGCCCCCTATATTCGATGAGAGTGATATACTGGACTGGGTATAGGGTGGGGCGCTATAGAGAGTGGTATTAGAGCTCCACAAGTTGAGAGTTTACATAAGTAAAACCATCAGCTACGTCCATATCACAAGATCTAGATAGTTCCATTGGTGAGTGGATTAAAAATAGAAGGAAGGCAAATAAACAATAATATTAAGGAATCTAACTTGACTTAACTAAACTAACTCCTTCGAGGTTATGGCATCCCATGCTCATCATGCTACTGCCCCTGCTCATGATGAGGAGCCGACGAGGGATACGAGTGTAGGTCAGCAAGGATTACTGGTCCCGCCACCACTGCTGTTGGTCGATTATGGTACATTCATGGAGGGATTGGTGCAAGAGATGCAGATGTAGGCGAATGCACATGTGGCATTGCAGGCTCAGGTGCAAGCTCAAGCCCAGGCCCGACCACATCTGGAGGTAGTGCCGAGAATAGTTGAAGGGCCATCAGTCATGGAGAAATTTTAGAGGATGAACCTGCCCTCTTTTAAGGGGCAGAGTCAGCCCCTAGTTACGGAACATTGGCTACGGGCGATGGAGAAGATATTCTAAAGCATCCGTTACGAGGAGGATGAGAAAGTTATTTTGGCAATGTTCATGATGGAGGAGTGTGTTGATGTTTGGTGGTCTTCAATTCTGCAGAATCAATTCGAGGACGGAGCTAGAAATGTGTCGTGGGGAGATTTTGTTCACTTGTTTCAAGCGAAATACGTTCTTGAGCATGTTTAAGACCGGATGGAGCAGGATTGATAAGGACATCCCCTGCCACTTCTTTTTACTTGGGACCCCCGTTGCTCACCATCGACACATCACCTTGTTCGCCACCTTATTTTGAGTCATGAAATGTATTTGTTTCTTTATTTTGGTTCATAGATTATGTAATTTCCATTTTATTTGAGTCAAGTACCTAGGTTAGTAAATTATCTAACTATACTTTGAGTCAATTGGGCCTTAGTATCTTAGTTTGGGCCCATAATTATTGGGCCTCAGTATCCTAGTTTTTGCCTGAAAAAATTGATTCTGGTCAGAGACAAAGGCGAGCGGGGAAGCGTGGCAACACAACCCTCACGCTGCGCGGGGGAAGCTTGACCTGTGAGAATTTCAAGTACAACACTACACCTCACGCAGGAGGGGGATCTCGAGGTGGGGGTTAAGTTAGATTACAGCCAAACCTACCTCCACGCAAGGAGGGGCAGTCAGCCAGCCAGGCGAGGGGTGGGGAATGACGGAACCCGAATCTGTCGGGACTGGTTCTATAGGGACAGCACACCGAAGTCGAGGATGCCACGGATGCCTCCAGGTGCTGTAGGTAGCGGGGCCTATCCCAAATTGATTGGGGACAAGGTGGTAGTATGTAAGAAGAGCCGAGAGTCATCTGGAGGTTGGGCCGGGGCACTGTAAGTCCGTCTTCACATACTGTGCTGCGTCAGTCTGGCATGGTTCTGGCTGACAGTAAGCTGATGTAGGGGCACTCACAAAGTGCTCCAGTGGCTGTTGGTAGTGGGATCAGTGCAGGAACGACCTGGGTTGGCCCAGGAATGCGCCATAGATCTTGGAGGCCGATTGGGGATCGGTAGGGGCCGCGGCAGACCAGGGAGTCAGACAAGTCCGGAGTGACCCTGTTTGGCTCAGGATGGCAGTGGGCTGATGCAGAAGGTGTCACAGACTCCTCCAAACTCTGATGGAGATGGGATTGGCATTGACGTGACCGTAGGTGAGTTGGAGATGCACAGGGACTGACGGGGTCCCCTTCCGAGGTTGGAGAAGAATGAAGTGATCAGGGAAGCAGAGAGGGGTTCGACCTGGGTCTGGCAGAGGTGGTCTGTGCGAGCCAAGGAAGACGGCCGGAAGGGGATGCTATGGTGGCCGAATAACCTCCTTCTTTCTGGGGCATGTAGGGAGCTTGTTATAGTTGACCTTAGCTGAAAATCACGCCAGCAACCTTGCGAAGCTGGCCTTGGGCACCTCTACAGTCCATCTCGGGTTGTCTACTAGAGGCAGACTGTGCAGGTCAACAAGAATGACTCCCCTGAGTAGCTCCAACGTCATCTGTGGGCGGGTGAGCACTTGCTGTGAAGCTAACTTAGAGACACAGTGGGTGGTGTAGGTATGGTCGCCTGGAACCTTTCTGAGTGGCTGGGGGCATTGCTGCAATCCACGAACGCTTCTGCTGCTGTGTTTGCCTGGGTGGCCGTCAGAGAAAGAGCTGGGAAATGGGGTGGAATGGGGTTGGGGTGACTCCTAGCTGTGAAGGGGTCAGGGAAGATACACCACCCAAGGGTGGGAGCTGAGCAAGAGAAAGGATGAATGAAAAGAAGGGGAAAGAGAAGTGGACCCCTTAGTGCACCCTACGCGACCTTTGAACTTGTGCTGCCGCCTTTTCTTAGTAGAGATTTCTTGAACATGAGCCCGCTTGATGCGGACTCGGCTCTTCGGGCTTCTTAACCTGTAATATCTTCTCAAATACCAGGCCCACCTGGCAGACGACCTGGCCCGATTATGATCATGCGGCCTTACTGGGGCAGTTGCCCCTAGACACCCGGTGCTAACAACAGTAGATGGGCATTCTTGAACAACTAACTCCTCATAATGTTGAATATCATGGAACCACAGAGTCTTGTTACTCGGAAACAAGTAGCATGAGATTTGACAACTGCATTCGAAAATCAGTCCTGAAGCATAGCTCCCTTGCTAGTAGAGAAGGACAAAACTGAGGGAGAGTAATACACGGCGTTGACGTGGCTGGCGTGCTGATAAAATGAGAGAGATTGCATAGAATGTGTAGACTGTCCTTGAAGAATGCTGAGAATATGGCCAATTGCCCCTAGAACATAGAACTCATAATCTGTCTAGCGGCCATATGAGTTAGCATAATACGGGTAGAGAACCCCTCTCGGCCAATAATTTGACCTGCTATAGAGTGAGGAGAAATAACAGCATCAATGGTAAGACCCCTGGCAAGCAAGGAGATTGTCACTAGTCCTGCTTAAGAAGAAACTGGCACCAATGCAAGGGAACTCCTCATAACAACCGCCATAGGCAATATGGGCTTATCATCCCCGCAATAGCTAGGGACCAAGACACAGACCGGCATGCGACAGATGAAATTTTGGAACTTGAAATGTGTGACTGACAAAGCATCATCCTGATTCGGCTCATTTTCACCCTGGGGATCAGACCCAAGGGGCACTAAAGGTAATACACACCTGCTCTGTGGGGCGGAAGTAGGTGGAGAAGAAATGGAGGTAGGAGGTGCGATAGGTAGTGGAGGAAGGATGGTGGCAGCGAGAGATTCAAGTGTGGGAGGAGGCAAAGGCGGCAAGGACAAAGTGCTAAAGATAGGATCGGGTGTTGGCGGAGGCAAAGGCAAAGGTGAAGGTGTGGCTTGCTCAGGCTCGGGCGACGAAGGTAACAGCGGGGAAGATGACGAAGATGGTGGAGATGGGTTAGGCAATGGAGATGGTGATGGAGGTGGTGATGAGGGCAATGGGGATCGAGATGGAGATGGAGAAGAGGGAAAATATCTAGAAAACTCAGGACATTACAGCCCTCCCCCCTTATAAGAATTTCATCCTCGAAATTCAGGACAAGCACCATGTCACAAGGGTAGAACACCCAGACCAACTGGTAACACTGTCAGAGCCCCAACCAAACCTCGATACTCGTAAAAATCACGATCCTGAGGGACACGGCTAGACAATGATCGCGGACAACACCCCACTCACAATCCAACGCACATCGACCATCAGAGCAGGCATCATGCAATAGAGTACAAGTCTGGCGTCACCTCAGTCAACATGAAAACTAACCACGGCATCGTTGCCACCATCTCACTCACCAAGGACACACACTCCTCATCACTAGGGCCAACATCGGTCCACGCCCATGCTCGGAGGACCAACCAAATGCCAGCTTCACAACCAGCTGATAGATCTCATGCCCTGCACTAGGGACAACCATCACCGAGCTTCCACCATCTCACACCAGGCACGCTGAACACCCACAGCAACCCAGCCAACTCTGCCAGAAGATAAACTTCTAGCAAATCTGAGATCCAATCTAGGAAGAGACAATCTCATGATCGGCCACCCAAGGCCTCGCTGGCACACGACTCTCACCATTCCTGAGCCGTAATAATCAGCATCTTCTGTCTGTGAAAGACCATCCACCGGTCACCAGATACTCGTCAACTGGAAACCTTCACCGGCCCAGCAGGCGCGATCCAAATCGTGACAGGCCATTCACTGACCCTCCATAGACCATTACCGCATCTCAAGCCCAATCTCGCTCAGACACCGCATTCGATCCGATACTCACACCAACTCTACCCTCTCAGGGGAGCACGGTGAAACCACATAACAAGATTATCCTCGATCCTCACATCCCTCGACTCAAACTCTTAGGGAAATCCTCCGTTGCTGGTCACAGACTAAGGATCACCATATCCAACGCCAACGTCTCTTCAGAGACCACCAAACACCTGCATCGTCCATTACTTAATCGAATCCTACCTCATCTTAATTACTCTAGATGGACGCCTGCCAATCCCGGATCCGCTCTTACCACAGAGTCTCGGGACACAACCTCTTACAATCCAGGGCACACTTCTCTAAAATCGAAAAAAGTCACCTGCTGCCACAGCAAGCTAGTCGATAATGCCATGACCAATGCACACGGGTCCCCAGGTAATACAGATCTTACCGTGGTCGACCACTCGGTCAACCCTGCCAATGTAGCATCCTGAATTTTAATACTGAATATCACGATACTATCCGAAGGAATCATGTAAAGGAATATGTCGTAGACATCACGCTAGTCATGCACTCGGTGCAATGCCTCACCATGTCATTAGAACTCCTCGGGACATTAGTACTTTTCGGGCGCTCCTCCTAGGACCAGATTGGGCCCTTATGATGCATTGGCATTGATTTGGTAGATCCAAGATCCCAAGTATGTCTAGACATTTACTGGTTTTCGGCAAGGAACATAAGATTTCAAGATGGAACCTGTAATAATTAATAAAAATAATCCAAGACTTTAATAGTACGGCCATTCATGGCCCAAATATTGAGGCAGGTAGAAAACATGAAGAATCAAGCTCAGTGATTTAAGCGGTCATACTTGGGCCGCTTAGAAAAGGAGCAGTCTCATTCTGGACCGCACTAGAGGGAATAGGCCGAAGGACAACCTAGCTAAAGCCAAGGGCGTACACGGTCCATTATGGCCTGCTCCAAATGAAAAACGGTCTACATTTGGGCCGTTCATGACAATAAGGAATTGAAGCCTATAACGGGCTGGAATGGGCCGCACAATGACTCGGCGGTCAGTAGATGGTCCGTTCCAGACATGGAACGGTCTGTGACCATCCGTCCAACGGTTGGGCCAAAAAGAGCTAGAATAATCTCCCCTAATGGGTTTCCAGGCTGCCTAGGCATGGTGGAACCGAACCAGGGTTCAGCCCACTATTCTTAAGTCAGCCTAGAGGCTTCTTGGGTCGATTTAACATAGCCAGGTCGAAGAAAGATCAAGGATAATCGACCCATGAACTTTGGACTTAGCCAGTAATTGCACGGTCTTATTTGGGCCGCTCTAGGGTCAAACGGTCCAGATCAGGCTGTGCACAACCCAGAGGGTCCAAATCAGGCCGTGAATCCAAACAGAGAGAATCTCGTGACTCGATCAAGTAAAATAGGTACAGGTTTCGAGGTACAACTTGCTCGGCGTCCTAGTGGGAATGCCAAGCTCGCAGGGACTTACGGAGGTCTCGTAATGGAGGTCCTAGTTGTTGCGTATCTGTGGTTTTGATGATGTCAATATTCATAAGTCATACTTTGTCTCATTTTCATAAACCATTCTTATTTAATCAGTATGCTGAATTTCCTCATATGTAAACCATTCTTGTTTAATCACTATGCTGAATTTCCTCATATGTATTGAATTGTGGCTGACATGTAGTTGAGTCTTCTGAAATGTAGGTTCATGTTGATCCCATTCTGTTGGAACCATGGTAAGAATGAATGTTTAATGGGAGAGGGCACGGGTAATCACTCACTCCCACGGTGGTCACTCGGAAGTCTGGGACTTGCGAGATCGGGCACTCTCTCACCAGCTAGCGGAGACTAGAGCTAAGAATGGATGAAAAGCACTAAAGAAAGAGCAAGGTGGGAGCACTTACTCGACCGGTTTGAAGAAACTGATCCCGTTTAGAGATGAAGGCGAGCGAGGAAGCATGGGTTCCCCACACGCCGCATCGGTGTCACTTGAACGTACTCAAGATCTTACATTACTACACCTCTCACAGGAGGGGGGATCTTGGGGTGGGGGTTAAGCTCTTACAACCAAAACTACCTCCGCACAGTGAGGGGCCTTTAGTCGGCCAAGCGAGGAGGGGAAGAAGAAGACAAAGAGCTTCAATGAACACTGAAGTTGATTTTGTCCCCTCTCAGGAATAGAGGACAGACAGCCATTGCTGGAATTGTTGTGGTCACTCTTGAACTCCTTTGTCAGCGGGACTAGTGCCAACATTTCGTAGGTTGACCCAGAAAGGTGTTGGAATTTTGGTAGGAGCTTTGGAAGTCAGACCTGGCCGAGGTGGGACTGGAAGCAGAGACTCTGTTCTCTGGTTCTGATTGTCTCAGCACCGCAGTATCAGGAAGATGAAGCCGCCACGAACTGTCCAGAACTTCAAATTGAGCACGGTCAATGGCGTTGGAACCATTGACAAGTTGCCTTCGAAACGTGACTCACGGGGGTGCGAGCTGATGACGGAGTAGGTCGCAGCAGTCCAAATTGTGACAGGGTGTTAGTTCAGTCCCAGGGAAGATAGAACTGCGCACCCTGGGGAGAAAATGGAGAAGAATTCGCTTGGGTTGCCGAATGGAGTGCCGCTTCTTAGAGGAGGAGGTAGACTCGCAGTAGAAGGTCCCTTTCGAGCCCCGCCTTCAGATCTTTAGGTGAGCAGGCATGGAATCTTCTGCAATCCACTTCTGGATGCTGATCAGAACCCTTCTGCGCAGTCGGAGTAGATTGCTTGTCCCGGACAACCACGAACTCAGAATGAGACGAGACAACCACCGTTGCGAAGAAGACTCGAAGACGCTTCTATCGGTACCTCTTGAGCCTTCAGAAACGTAGAGATGAAGTCACAGTTTCCTCTGAAAGTCACTGGTACTCTGCTACCTCCAAACTGAGAATTGCAGATTGAAGATGATGAGGGGGACATGGGGTTTATGGGAGGGGAAGTGGGGTGGATGGGTATGGGGGTGACCCCTAGTTGTGAGGGGCTCATCGACATGGGGTGAGTGCCAAAGCAATGGGTCTTTTTATTCATGGCTTCAGACGGAAGGTCTAGGCCAAATGAAGGAGGTCTTTTTATTTGTTGATTTAGATGGAAGGTCCAAGTCAAAGGCTTTGTAATGAGCCTAGCGGGACAGGAAAAGTTTGTATATTCGTCAGCTTATTTGGAAGGCCCAAACCAACGGTACCAATGGGGTGTCGAATACTGATGTTGTTTGCTCATCAACACGGGGTCAGTGTTAAAGCAAAGGGGTCTTTTTATTCATCGACTCCAGACCTGGGCCGAAGGAAGGAAGTCTTTTTGTTCATAGACTTGGATGGAAGATCCGAGCCAAAGGTTTATGCACCAGTGTCGACAGGGTGCCAAAGGCTGACGTGGTTTATTCACTGACATGGAGTTAGTGTCAAAGCAACGGTCTTTTTGTTCATCAACTTCAGACGGAAGGTTCGGGCTGAAGGAAAGAAGTCTTTTTGTTCATTAACTTGGACGGAATGTCTGAGTCAAAGAAAGGAAGTCTTTTTGTTCATTGACTGAGACGGAAGGTCCGAGTCAAAAGTTTATGTGCCAGTGCCAACAGGGTGCCGAAGGTTGACGTGGTTTGTTCATTGACATGGGGTGAGTGTCAAAGCAAGGGTCTTTTGTTCATTGGATTCAGACGGAAGGTCTGGGCTGAAGGAAAGAAGTATTTTTGTTCAATGATTGAGACGGAAGCTTCGATTCAATGGTTTATGCACCAGTGTCGATAAGGTGCCGAAGGCTGACGTGGTTTGTTCATTGACATAGGGTGAGTGTCAAAGCATGGGTCTTTTTGTTCATAGACTCCAGACGGAAGGTCTAGGCCACAGGTTTTGTATGTCGGTGGGACAAATGGTTGTAATGTCGAATAGTCTAGGCCAAAGGAGAGATTTTTGAATTCTGATGGGACTTGATGATTTGATATCCCCCGGTGACTTTGATGATGTTTCTTTTTTTTCTTCTCATTTTGTTTCCCTTTCTTTTTTTTGTCTTTTTTTATTTTCTCCTTTTTCTTCTTGTTTTCCTTTTTTATATTCACCCAAGCATACAAGCATTCATTAATAACAAGCATATGGTAGGTACATAGAATAACTCCCCTCTATCGAGGATAGAATACAGACAGTGCCCATAATTCGTAGACAAAGTGCGGTTCACGAAGCACAACTAAAGGGGATGTGCATATGTGGCGAGAACACCACATAGTCTATGTTCATAGTTAAAACAACAATTCTCACAGTGAGCGTAAGTCCTTTTTTATTTTGCTATTTCACCCATTTTTTATCTATCGCTTAAGGCTGTCTTGGTCTGTCCTCAGGAACCTGCTATTACCAGCCCGGTAACGACCGCCACTTCTGAGGCCACCTTATCTGAAGCCTTGGCTATCATTCCTGCATCGCCAGTAGCTTGTGTGGGAGCTTCAGAGATTATCCGTCCTGTGCCAATGAGGGTACAATTTTCTACAGACCTGGCATCATTAGACCTGGGAGCCTCAGGGGATAGCCCTGTTCCGATCAGGGTTTCAGAATTAAGGGCTGAAGTAGACCTAGCCAGAGGCTCTGCATTTGTACCAGCTGCAGTGATGACCATTGCACCTGAATCTATGATCCCTGCGGTGGCATCCATGGAAACTGAACCCCTATCCCTTCAGGTCGTATCCCCTGCGGTCCCAACACTGGCAAAGATGGCTGCTTCAGAAGAGGAGGCCATACAGGAGGCCACTATTGAAGTAATCGGTCTATTACTGGTAACCATCCCAGAAGCAGCTTCCATGGTTTCAGCATCAGAAGTGATGGTGCCTCAGGAGGAGAGTGTTGAAGGGACGGGCTTGATCCCGAGGACCCATGAAGAAGCATCTCCAGAAACTGTAAGCTCCCCTTCCTCGAGTATCCGAGCAGCGGCCCATGACAAGGTGACAGCAAAGGAGGCCTCAGCCTTGCAGGAAATTACAGAGAGAGTTCAGTCAATGCTCCCAGCAGCTCTCCTGTCTTCTTCCTCCCAACCGGATGTCACATTATAGGCGGACATCGATAGTGAGGTGACATTTGAAGTCACCTCATCTGTCTCCTTCGGTTTCGCCTCATCTGAAAGTTTTGTGTGGCAGAACTTGGACATGCTGCGCCAGTTGGTGGAGTCTCAGCCTGGACTAACTTATCCGCAACTAAAGGAGAAAGCCAACCACTTCACCGCTGGTTTGCAGGCGATGGGCTGTCCCTTAGAAACATGGGCTCAGCGTGTCTTGCTACTGCTGAAGTTTGTACATCGTCGGGACTTCCTGACTCGTGTCATGAATGACAGGCTAGCTGCTTTCAAGTTACAGAGAGCGGAGTGCAAGTCCGAGCTGGGGAAAACAAGTTCTGCCCTTCGGGAGCGTCAAGGCCAGCTGGAGGCTTTGACTGATCGGGAGTAATTTATACATGACCGGATAGGCGTGCTTGAAGTGGAGCTAAATGATCTCCGGGCTGAGTTGTCACGGGTAAAGACCGCCCGGCCATAATTTACCGAAGAGGTAGCTCTACTGGAGGGACAGGTGGCATCTCTTCAGGACGAATCCATCTGGCTCCAAGAGGAGGAGGCTCGCCTACATGAACTAGGACCTGCTCCATATGTAGGCCTCTTGGACTTTGAAGACATATTTCGGCGTCCGTAGACATCGTTTCCTTGTACACGCCTCCCTTGAGGGTCGCATTTGTATCTTCTTCTCTTCATAATGAAAAGGACACTTTATCACAACCTCATGTGTATATTTCTTTTTGTGCTTTCATAAGGGGTCGGTGGTGGTTTGGCAATCCTCTCGCAGATGATCCGTGTTTAGCAGGAGAGCGTCCGCCCTTTCAGGAAAAGGGCGGGGGACTCGCTCCACCGCGTAACGGTACCCGGGGGGTGCTCAAACTGGATTTTTGGCCATGTGTGCCGTGAGTGGGGCTGTTCATAGAGGTGTAGATGGGGGCTTTAGAGCATCATCAGGAATAGGCGAATGGTCTATTCCGGGTAGGTTTCAAAATTGGTCGGGACAATGCACCAGTCGACCAGTAGCTAGTTTCGTCATTGACATTGGGTTTATATCGATGCAACAAAATATTTATAGGTCTCATCAGAATAGACATAAGGTCTAGACTGGGTAGGTTTTAATTGCTCTCACCATAGGTGGGACATGAAAGGATATTGATGTGGCACAGCCCTAGGATGAAGTTGGATGCAATGACGAGCCAAGGACTTAGACCAGCAAGCATATAAGGAATACAACGAACTTACGCGCACGGCTCACTCGTATGGTGCACACGATCCCCGAAGGTGACCGGGCGATGATGACGAGGGTCCAAGGTGGAACCCAAATGCTCTAAGGGTCTTGGCGAGCCTAGGCTGACCCCTAAGGGTCTGGGATTCCTAACTTCAAGTGGAGGCCAGCATGCCGGGGCGTGGGTTTGGGGTGGCACTCCCTCGCTTTCCGCGGTGGGCACACTAGAAGTGGTGTGCAAGTCCGGGCTCTCGGCTTACCATCTGACGGGCATTCAAGGCGATACTAAATGAGTAAAGCATGTAACCAGCCAAGGGAGACTAGTCGCTCACCTGACCGGTGTGAGAACATCGGTCCCATTTGGAGACGAGGGCGAGCGGGGAGGCATGGGTACGCACCCGCACGCCGCGGCGGTGACGCTTGACCTGGAAATTAAATAGTTATAGCACTACACCTCACGCAGGAGGGGGGTTCTTGGGGTAGGGGTTAAGTGTTTACAACCAAAACTACCTCCACACAGGGAGGGGCCTTCCGCCGGCCAAGCGAGGGGAGGGAACGGTGCTAGAAACTTGAGTTGCTGAGCTCCTTGTTGGTGCTGCTAGCTTCTGGAATCACAGGATAGCCGGTCCAAGTGTACGCCACCACGGACACTCCCGAGCTCCAAACAAACTGAGACCAGAGCCAAAACTCTCCAACTTGGCCCGGGAAGTGGCTGGAATTTTTTGGATTAACCTTGAGGCGGTCGCTGGCTGGTGCAGGTCTTGGAACGGCGCTGAACAGTGCTGTTACTGGCCGCTCCCAGAGTGTTGCCACTGGAAGATGGAGGCGCCACGGACAGTCCTGAACTCAGATGGAGGTGGGGCTGGTATCGTAACAACCATGGACGAGTCTTCTTTCAGATGGGACTGACGACAACCTTAGAAGATGTCAGGGACGATCGGGCTGGCCAGAAAGGTGGAGGTGGGTCCGTTCAGGAACAGAGGAACCAACGTGGCGCGACTTCAGATGAAAATTCAGAACTTTTGATGCCGGGGTCCGATCTTCACTCCGCTTCTTGTGGATGATAGAGGACTGGTAGAAGATGCCCTCAGCCAAGTTTCACGTCCATATCTACCAGGGAGTGACCGTGGTGGCAACTTTCCCAGGGCTCTGGTTTGCTGTCTGAGAGCTTGCGTGTAGTCGGAGGAGAATCACTCTCACGGGAAGCTCCGAGCTCGGATGAAGACGAAACCACTACGCTTGGAAAGCGCTCTGGATGAACTTTCCAGTGATATATGGTTTGCCACCAGAAGAGTTGGGGAAGTGCCGGAGAAGCTATAGTTTCCATGTCCCCTACTGTCTGCCTGCAACCTGCCACTGGAGCTGCCACCTTATGATGGCCAAGGGAGCAAGAAGGGGGGGCTGCAGTGCATGGGAATGATGGCTATTGGTTTGGGAGTGGAGAGGACGTGGCTGGGACCCCTTGGAGGGCTGAGGGGGCAGAGGTGGAGAGGGTGGGGTGAGCTAGGGTTGTTGGAAAGAACCCTCACCGCACGCGTGCCAACACAGAGTGGCACAAGTCGAGAACACCAACACCTGGGACTCGAGTCAGCCAAAATGGAACACTGGGTTAGACTGGCACATGGGCGGTTAATCCTGGGCCGCTCAAGGGATGTGCGGCTGGGAGCGAGTCGCACGAAGGACATGCCGTCAGGAATGGGCCGCACAAGGCTCTAATCGGACTAACCCAAGGGTAGGAAGGACGGTCAGGGCTCAACCGCCCAAGGAATTGTGCGGCTAAGGGTCGGCCGCACAAGCCAACCGACCTACTACAGTGCCGATCAATGCGGCTTTGACCAAGCCACACAACCCCACCGACACACAGATGTTGACCCAGGGTCAACTGGGGTATGCGGTCAGGACCTGGCCGCACGTCCCAACGGAAAGCATAGGCAGGTGGAAGCTGGCCGCACAAGGGAAGATGGGCGGACCCTCACTGGCCGCACCACCTTGAGCGGTCGCACGACAGACCGCTCAACCTTAAAACCAACGGGAGATAAGCGGTCTGTGGCTGGCCGCCCATGGGGATGGACGGTACCTGGTTCGACCGTCCATCCTCACGGCAAACCACCCGTGGAGTTGGCCCGATCTTGGCCTACCCATGCCCCATTCGTGCCGAAATGAAGGGGATACAACCACAATCGCACGGGGAAACCCATAGACTCGATATGGAGCTAGATCGGCTGAGAAACGGTGAGAAACAGGCGAGTTTACCAAATCGACCCAAATGGAGCATCCGGACTTCTTGGGCTCCTAACGGTCAAATAGGACCACCAATCGAGAAGAAATTAGTGACTATGGAACGCCGACGTTCTAGGGAGTCCATTGACACTAACCGATCGCAAAACTGTCACCATTTTTTGACGAAGTCTACGAACCTCGAAAACTTCAACGGGCCAGAACTCGCTCGTTCTTGCACCGTAAAATGCGAAACTACAGGAAAATGAAGTACATGCGCTAGGGAACCGTCCCCCTGCCTCTGCCGAAGATCTCGCACGCCGAAGCGACTAAACCACGCCGAAAATCGCTCAGAACATGAACGACGCCTTCTCGGAATTCACCGAGGGATCGCGCCACGCCATGCTCAAACCGCCGCTCCATCCCACGTTCCGATCTCCCCAATGCGTCTCCGCCGCGACCAGCTCCGCACGGTTGTGTACCCCGCGCCGAGAGGTCGAGAGACGGGAGAGAAACGAGAGAGAGAAGGGAGGGTGAGAAATGAGAGGGGAGAGAGAGGCTGCGAGGAGTCTATGATTTCAACAATATGCGGGCTATGGAGCCCTAAATGTATGAAGATACTCCGCGGGGTGACGATACGTCACATGTTAAATCTGTGTGCGGAGATATTCCATAAGGAGGCGATTCGCCGAATATAATTGTAGACCTCGACCAATGCGAGACTGACATGGCAGCCATGTCGATTTTTGCTGGAATAAATCCCGGGTGCAACAAATGCCCCCCACGGGACATCCGTCAACGCCAGAGGCGGGGGGTGGGTGGCCCGTGTTTCTTCATGGGTTTTGCTTATCCCCGAGTTCCATGTCAGAGCAAGGGGTCTTGTAGGACTGCTTAAGTTTTATTGCTATCCCTTTGCTATTTTAGCTTTTGACTGAGCCTTGTCACTCGTCTTTATCTCTCCGGTCTTGGCTTTGCAGCTCTTGCAGACATGGCTCGCCCTAGCAGGAGCAGAGAGACCTCCCGGAGGCCCAGAGTTGGAGGTTCGGACGACCATTATGTGCGGAGGACGGACAGACCTATGCCACCATTCCCTCCTCGCAGCATTACTTCAGAGAGCTTTGATGCGGTGGACCGCGGGTTTACTTGGGTCGCTGAGGGCCCGACAGGGGAGGCTGCTACCGCTGAGGGCACTGTTGACGTCTCCCGGATTACGAGAAGGCATGGAGGCTATGTTTACGATCGCTCAGGCGGCTATCCGTCGCACTTCCCACTTGATCGGCATCTTCTACCTTTCGTTCAGAATTTTGTGCCTCCTGGAGTAGAGGCTGATGACTCCCGCTTGCCGGGAGAGAGGCGCCGTCTTGAGCGGGCCATATCACTCGGAAGGGACAGCCTGCATGGTACTTGCAGTTTCTCTTATCCAAGCTTCCCATAGGGTTTTGTGCGACAGCGGCAGTACCCTGACCAGAGGAGCCTAGGGTTCTTCAGGGAGTTTGATAGTTTCACCGTTCGAGCAGTGCCGTCTTCATCGGCTGTTTGGCATCTGTCTGGGCATCACAAGGCCGCGGACGTCACCATTGACGGGATGTTTCTGACTCCTTCTGGCGCGGCTTTCGCGCATGATGATTATGATCACGACTGTTTGCTGGAGAGGATTTTGGCGCAGAAGGCCCCCAGCTAGTACAGGAGGTGGGCCATCACCCATTCCCAATGTTACCGTGGTGGTGCCACGGAGTGGCTATGGGGCGTGCTGACAGTTTACAGAGCAGCACTTGACAGAGCAGACATACGCCATGCGGTTGCAGCAGCCTTGTATTTCGATGTAAAAAATTTAATTTATTTAGGAATTTCATTCCTTAAATTTCTAGGGTGCTACATCAGATGTTACCTAATCATTAATAAGGGGACAATTAGGGATTCGATGATCCCTACTACCACATCTTAAACAGGCGCCCAACTTGCGCCAACATTCCTCCATCTTGTGACCTGGGCAATCATAGTACTTGCAGACTGCTTTGGACGGAGTAGCTGATCTTGTCTTATTATCAATTTCCTTCGGCTTCTTATCTTTTGAAAATCTCGACCCGCCATTGGGCCTCTTCTTGTCATTTATGGGTTTAAAATTCCCGGAGCTGGTAGTCTGCTCCCTCTTCTTGTCTCGACCTCTTAATCGGTATGTCAGCTCCATAGTGTCTTCGAGAACTTGGACCTTCCTCACAATCTCGACATAAGTGTGGATCTCCGAAGGTGCCAATTGGGTAATATACTGAAGCTTCAACCCATTCAAAAACTGCTTGGCCTTCATCTTCTCAGTGGATACCAAATGCGATGCATATTGAGATAATCTAGTGAACTACGTCTCATACTCAGCAACTGATAAATTCCTTTGTTTCAGAGTAGCAAACTCTGCCGCATTCTTCTCCTGCATACGATCAGAGAAATACTTACTATTAAAATGCTCCTTAAACTCATCCCATGTCGTATGCCTATCACCGAGCGTGGCTTCCACGACTTCCCACCAAGCACGTGCATCGTGCTCCAACCGAAATGTCGCCAATAGAACTCGATCCTAGTCACCCCATTGCATAACTCTAATGATTCGCTACATTTCCTTCAGCCAATGCTCTGCTTCACCCGGATCTGCAGAATCACCAAAATGAGGGGGACTCAAGCCTCAGAAGTTTCAGTGGAGATCACCGGCTCTGTGATGTGCTGCTCCTTGTGCTACTTGTTGTAGAGCCTGCGCTAGGCCTTGCAATGTATGCTGCATATCTCGCCATTGAGCACGCTCTACCACCATTGCAAAGTAGTCCTACAACGTAGGGTGATTAATTAGGAACGGCCTAGCAAAATTGTCTTTTAGAATTTGTTAGTTAACTTAACCCGAGTCTCTACCCCACCTCGCTCGGTTGGATCCTTAGACTTTTGCCAAGGTCACAGGTTCTAATGACACTCTAGAAACCTAGGGACTTTATGAACCTAGGCTTTGATACCACAAAACTATCACGCCTCGATGTGGAAACTCGGAACGCAACAGTTATATCACTCACGATAATCATAGCACTAAAATGCATCTTTCCAAGGTTCCAAGTGCATGTGGAGTTGCTTTCGATCCTTAGAGTCATCTCCTAGGGGCAATTCCTCTTTTACCTTTTATTCCAATCCTCTGTTTAAGTCTAGCATGTCTTCTTACGACCTTCCCCGCTCCCATGAGGAATCTCTTCCTCAGGGGCTTCTAGAGGACCCACCCCGGGTCATCTCTCTTCAATTTGGAGAAGGGTCCGCCCCTCCTCCATCCTCTGTTTCTATGGAGGGCGCTCAGCCCTCCCCTTCCTCCACAAATACCACCAGTCACATCCTATAGATGATGGCCCAGTTGGATCCAGCCCAACTCCACGCCATTTATCAGACCTTGCAGGGGTCAGGTGCCCCATCTTGATGCGGGATGGATAGCGGACTCGATACGAACTTGATGTGAACCTGGGACCAAGAGACACGAGCTTGCAGATGTCGCTAAGCAAGGGAAGCGTGCAGATGTGCGCGGTTGAGAAATCGACAATGAGTCGAGGGTATCAGCTCCTCCGTGCTCGGGTCGAGTCACAGGACAGGTTCCACTCACTCTCTCGCAACGATGATTGAAATAATATAATAGCTAATTATCCTATCACTCATGTAGAGGCATTCAAGAACATATATGAAATAAGTAAAATGTCAAATAAGGAGGGTGGCAAGTGTACCTCCATGCTCCGGGCGTGGGGAAGATGACCCCGGCCAAGACTCATAACTCCCGGTACAGTAAATGTAATTAATTACAGTGGTGAAATTTATGACCCACTCCACGTAGGGAGGTAAAGGGCTATAGTGGGACCCGGCATCAACGAACTCGGGTTGACGGGCAGCAAGCCGGAAGGGTTATTGGGCCAGAAGCGGGCTGCTGGTCCAACTCGGTACTGTTCCAACTCAATTCAAGCCTACTGGATAGCGAGCAATGACCTCCAAAGGGACGTCATCCTCCTAGGATCTTGTGAAGGGGGTGCTTGGCTAGGACAATGGCAGGATGTCCTTGGTCGACTCCCAGAAGTGGCGGTGAGCTGTGATAATTTATTGGGAATTAATCCCCAACACCTGCTCGCAACCCTGTCTCAAGACAGATCTGCGCACTTCTACGACGAGAATTTTAACGGCCAGATCTGAAGGCGGATCGGATTGAAAATGGAGCCGTTGGAAATTAGAATCAAAGGGCTACAACATATAATTTTGACAGAGCCATCCAACAATAGGATACGAAATGAAAAGCTCTACAAAATCTGTGATTTTTTGGATCAGGCAGAGCCTAGCAAACTCTCGAAGATAATACTCCCAAGAGTCCATAGAAACAAACAGAAGCTTCTGGGGAACTCTATTGGGAGAGAAATCATGAAACAAGGACTTTAATCTGTCCACGGCGTAGCAGACAAAGAATAGTTTGAGCAGGACTCTCTGTCTACACAAATGGTCTATCGACAGACCGTCATCCACCACAAATGGTCGACCTATAGACCGCGTGGCTTGGTCATTCAACAAAAGGATAAGGCTTTGAACGAAAGGTGTTTGAATAGGACTCTGCCATTGAAAATGGTCTAGAAATAAACCGCCAAACAGACACTTATGACCATACGATAGACCGCATGGGCCGATCGCATAGTAAAAGATAAGACTTTCAAGAAAGATATTTTAATTAGGACTCTATTGGTCACAAACGGCCAATGATAAAATCGCCAACCACCTCCAAATGGCCCAATGATAGACCACAAGGGGCACAATCATGGCAAAAAGAGATGAAGGCCCAATAAGCTTTAAACGATGGCAAAGTTCAGGGAGCGAGACCCAACCAGGGAGAGTGGCCCATAAAATAAGCCCCAATACTGACCAAAATAGCCCAATAAGTGATGAATAACTCAGGACATTATAAGAGAGAATAAGGAGATGACCCAACTTATTGGTTATAAAATGGGTGTCAACAGATGTCTCTCCTTAACGTCCTCTTTGCAGGGGAGCAAGCAGAGGTGAAGCGAAAGTGACATGGAACAATGGAGATGAAGCGGAAATGCAGCGGAGCAGACTAAAAAGTAGGCGTTAAGGTAAATGACACCCGTCCTCAACCAACGAGCGATAGGAATCTTCCGAAAAATATCGAACCAATCACAAGGAACGGTAAAACTAAATGATGCATGTCTGGAGGAACTAATAACTAAGGAAAAGTAAAAACACGACCAACCTCCTCACTGAAACGCACATCTGATAGGTGGTCAGAGCAAGCGGAAAAGAAAAGAATGAATAACTAAACTCCAAACAAGAATCCTCAGCTAACCAGACCGAGCAACAAGATCGAAGGAAACCCTCCAACTCATAATGGAATGACTCTCCTTACTCGAGACCATGGATACACAGTTATAAACCATTATTGAGACACTTTGGACAGATAAAGGCACATGTGTAGCAACCCTGAATTTTGAAACTAAAAAAAAAAATTTTAAGAAAATATTAAGACACGCCTTCGTGAAAGGCGTTATATTAATAACTCACGCCTTAATGAGAGGCGTCCGTGTACCCCAACACTTTCCATCTCCCAGGCCGTCCTTTCTTACCTATATCAGGGTCTTAGCAAAGCTGCCCTGGGGAGTCCACTCTTTGGCTCTATGATTCTCTTAGAGTGCTGGATGGGAGTCAGACTAAAGTTCACACCTAGAGAGGAAATCACTTCTGTCAGTCGGATCTTTAGGAGCCATCCTCTTTTCTTCATTGGTGGCACTTTCTGATTTTCTCAGCAGGTTGAGTGTAGGATAGCAGACAAGAAGTCCAGGGACGAATGGCGTCTCTACATTAACACTTTGCCCCTGGATCGGTTCGTGATGAGCCCTTCCTTCCTCCACAGCACTACCCTCAGGCTTCCTAGGAGGCTTGGGCTAGACTTGAGGCTTGTGGGTGACACCGCTCTGGCGATGTACAGCCCTCAGAGGTGCTTCCTACTGGTCGGACTTCCCCAGACTACTGTTCTAGCGCTTCCCCATCTCCCTGCACTATAGGCGAGGAGACTTGGGACAGAGGAGGATGAGTAGGCGATCAAGAGTGCCCTGATCATGTGGGAGGTCAGCAGGGTACGCACCCTACTAGCGGAGGTGGTAGAGGGTCTAGAGGTGCGTCAGGCCTATGTGAGAGAGCTACGAGAGATAAGACCTCGCGGGGATGCCCGGCTGAGGATTGGGTGATTTTCCCTTTCTTGATTTTGATGATGTATAGAGACCTAATGTTTGAAATGTTTGATTTGAATGAATGAATGGAATGGAATGGTTTAATTGAAATGAAATTTGGACTTGGCCTTTTCTCTTTTGTGTGATTTTATGTGGATTGAGGGGGATTCTCGAGATGAACACGGCCTAATATCAGACCGTTGAATTGAATAAACGGTTAGAGTCTAACCGCTTGAGAAAGATAAACGGTCTTATGTAAACCGCGTACCAGACTAATAATAAAAATTCAAGATAATGGCCTTCGGAGAGGAAAATGGCCTATCGATAGACCGTGAATAAAATGGAGCGGTTTGGAATAAACTACCTAAATGATATAAATGGTCTCACTCAGACCGTTAAATTCTGAACACAGAGATGAGCCAGGGGGTTAGTGAGTGATGAACTTGAAAATAAAAGTGGTCTCACGGAGGCCGTATATAGGCTTACGCAGTCATGTTGTTGACAGTTGAGGTTTATTGAAATAGAGGCCATGTGGCCGTGTATCTGAAAAAATGTTGGAACTACCTTCATACCTTCCCCTGCACACACTTAAACAAGAAAAATATATTAACCTCGACCCCCGGAACTACTCCAAGCAGACACTACACCAAACAAAGATAGAAGGGTGAACTCTAAACTAGGAAAAGTTAGAAGCTTACCAAACTATCGACACGACGCCAGGCTCCTACCGAAGACCTGCAAGGACAATCGACAAAGCCTAAGAAAACCTAGATAGAGTCAGACCCAGATGGCACGACTAGAACGTCATGCACACTACCCCATACACGATCGAAACATCGTGCAGGCGACAAACACTGACCTCGAGTACAGCCACGAGAGGGCTAACCCGGGAGGTCATGATGCACAAGAAACACGAAGAGAACCGCTAAGAGCCATGTGCCACGTGACTAGAGTGCCCCACCACCAGAAGAACAGCCAGCTGTGTCTACTGACGTCTTATGCTACGCCTACTAGCGTCTTGTCCATGTCACCTACCGCAAGGACTAGGCCAAGATCAATACACTGTCAGAACCAGAACAGTACCATAACGTGAGCGACTAGTCAGGGTCATGTCTAACGACGTAAGTCCAAAGTTCCTGACAACATGTGCACACACTGGCTATCGTCTAAGCCAGGCCTCTAGCTAGGATTCCCCCTCCGAAGGATGCTACGGTTGATGAGGGGCCCACGGAACTAGCCTAAGAACCGTAAACCAGGAAAGTGCCCTGCTACAAGAGCTATCACGTCGAAGCATGCCGTAAGGCTATCACTAGTGGAGGCTCACAAGACACAGAGACTCAAAACATGAGTGTGGAAGTACAGACAGACAAGAGAGCACTGTCGCACGTACTTCGAAGCACAAATGGTAGCGTAGTCACTGCTGATAACTCAGGACAAGGCAAATAGACCTACTCACATAACGATCCTTGAGTCGGATGACTCTAAGGCAAGATCGTAACACACAGTGGAATAAGCTGCCAATCGGTCTACTCCAAGCCAGAGGAAATGATGCTCCATAGGAAATGACTCACGGAGACCCGAGGGAACACCGAGGACCCTCAACATATCTGGATATGTAAATTGAGGTAGAGCGATATCTCGAAGCATCCAGAACATTATCTCGAGTTGGACAAAGCCACCGAGACACATGCAGGGTCACATGTCAACCCTTGGTCTCACCGGGTTGACCGAAACCCAACACGACACAATCACACAGAGACACACACAGCATGCACAAGCACTCCTGGCCATCCCATCATGGCCACTGCCCTCATAGGATGTCAACAGACACCCACGGGTCATGGGTAAAACACGAGATCAAGCCCTAAACAAAAAAACATATAATAACAAAATCTCATCCCCACAAGCTTGGCACGCCCAGTGGGACCATAGTCTCCTTTCATCTCTTTGCCAGGATAAAATGGGCCCCGAGGCCCTCCCAAAGAATGCTGATCATTTGCTTGTCTGTGATTGCAGAGAGAGAAGTCAACGATGACCTTCGGCCCTGAGATCGTGGCCAATCATGCTGCTACTGGGTACTTGGCGGTACCAACTATCTTTGGCTCCTTCCCATTAGTGGTTGGTTTTCCCAACTTCTTGGGGGTGGCCTTCGCCGACATGCTGAAGGTCGAAGTTCCGGAGCTGGCCAGAGAACAAGTTGATAAGAAGCCTAGGGCCCGTAATGCCCGAAGCCGCAAGGGTCTGTCAGTAGGTCAGATTCAGCTAACAAGCTGCATGGTACACCATGTGGCTCAGGGGGCTTGCCCCGCCTACCACAACAAGTTCGGGGGTCGCCGTCAAGGGAACTCCCGCAGAAGAGCTGTTGCCCCTACTACCGGATGACTATCAGCATCTGGGAAGTCTATGCTGATTGGGGGAGTTCATATATTCCTGGACGGATGTGATGCTCAAGCAATTCCAGATCGGGTGGTTGCTGTTGTGTCAACTCGCAACTCCTTCCAGGCTCTTTCCAGGAGGAGAGATGAGAAAGAAGAAGACGGCTGCCGAGGGTGGAAGGAGTTGGCCCCAAGGCCAAAGAAGTTTAAGCAAGTCTGGGTCCCTAAAAGGATCCAACCTGCTCGTTGAGAGACACCTATCTACTACTACTCCAGACTCGTCGAAGTGGGGAAGAAGAATGAGAAGGGGCTGGCCCCGAGGAAGGAAGAAATCGTCGTGGATCCTCCACGTCGCATGAGTTTCAGGGCATGTGCCCGACAAGCTAATGTCCCCATAGCAGGGAGAAGATTTGATCAACCTGTCAGAAGATCCCAACTAGCTTACGTCCCTCCAGTGGGAGGTCGACAACTCTCCCTAGCCCTGCATCAGGGACTGGAGCAAGAAGAAATGACCAGTATGGTCCGCAACTATTTTAGGGGCGTGGGCAACCCCTCACTGGGCCAACAACGGCTGTTGCAGGCAGCCATGGCGAAGGAAGACGATTGCCCACCAATGGCAGTTGATGTAACATCCCAGAGTACAGGGTACCGATAACTCGATAATATTAAATTATCACCACCAAGGACTGGGGACGCCACCCAAGAGGCTGATGAGGCCCCTGAAGGGTTAGTGAGTTTGTCGAGGATCTACTCTGACCTTCTCCGACAGCCCCGTTGGTCTTCTTTCGAAGAAGACTCAACCACGATCGCAATGGATCTAGTCTCGCCCTCAATAGAGCACAGGACTGTTCTTGAATCCCCCGTCTTCCATCAGTATCACTCTGTGAGCAGCCAGAACTAGAGCAATCCAGCCCTGTTCCAGACCCTATCTCGGCTAGCGACCTCAGCAAGAAATTCCACGAAAATTTTGGCATCCTCCGGGGTCAAGTAGAGAGTTTCAACATCGGTTTTAGCCTCTTCTAAGCTCAGCAGAACCCATGGCAGTGCCATCTTTGACTATCGGTCAGGCTGTTCTAGAAGCAGGCAGAATCGACGGATCACGGCACTTCGATTTCTAGCTTAACTCCCCCTCCCCGCCTGGCCAACTTACAGCCCCTCCCTGCGTGGAGATGGTGTTTGGTTGTAATTAGACTTCCCCACCCCTAGTCCAACCCCTTTGCGAGGGAGTAGTGCATGTACTAGCAAGTCTTCGGTGAAAGCGTCATCGGCGCGGCGTGCGGGTGCTTACCCCCGCCTCCCCAGTCGCCATCATCTCTGGTCGGGATTGGCGTCTTCACGCTGATTAGGTGAGCTTCTAGTTCCCTCCTCTTTGCTGGAATACACTGTTTGATTAGTATTATTTTTAGCTCCGTTGGCGGTGAGTGAGCGCCCGGTCCCAAATTCCATCAAACTGAGTGACTACCACGGGTTAGTTGTGAGAGAGACATTACATCCCATGCCCTTGGCATGCTAGCCGCCCGCGAGATTGGGAATCCCAGGCCCCTTTGGGGTTCAACCTCAAGCTAGCCAAATCTTGGAACAACAAGGTCCCGTCTTAGACCCTCTCCACCGTCACCGAGTTGCCTACGGGCACTAGTGTGCACTTAGCGGGAGAGTCCACTCGAGTGAAGTTGCCAGTCTGTTGTATTTGCTTGCGAATCTAGGTCTGAGCGCCATTTGGTCAGTCCCAACTCATCCTTAGGTCATGTCACATCAAGTGGTATCAGAGCAAGTCGTTGACTTGTTCTCACAAGTCAAGTCCATTGGCACGCTTGCATTAGACTCCTCGTCAGACCACTCCATGCATTGTCCACCTCCCGTTGCCATTGCATCTACAAACTGAATGGCCCCTCTCCCCATCACATTCCAAGCATACTTACCTAATGGGAACCCCACAGAGATTAACTTCATTGACATGATAGGTGGTAATTGGGTATCCCCTGATATTGTCGCCACCCTTTCTTCAGGAAATAATTTTTCGATGCTTAAGTCAGCAAAGGATTAATGAAGAAGAGAGAAGAGCAAATGAAAGAGAAGGGGAGAGAGAGTAGTAGGAGGTTGGGGGTCGAGTAGATCCTCCAGGCGAGTGCTCGCCACTCCCAGTGTTCACTCGGTGAGTGTTCGTTGGGTGGTAAGATCGCTGGACGGGGGGGCCTCCTTTGAGTGTAAGTTGTCGTCGCTTTTCTCAGTGTAGCGGGGTTAATAGTTCTATTCTGTCGAGTTGCAGTTTTGGCAGAATGAACCACCGTGTCTCTCTTCTCTATCGATATCTCTTTTATAAGGGGTTGTCCTAGAGGAAGGAGCCTGATCCCTTGATAGGGAAGGGCTTAAGAAATGGAGTAACACTTTCCCGCTATAGTGGCGGGAGTTTCCCGTTAGAGGGCGATCACCTCGGCATCGGCTGGTCCCGGGACGAGTCTTATGGCGCTCATGGGGCGTGCTCGCCCGTTATGGGGTCAAGGCCGACGTCATGGGAGCAACGGTCGGTCGTCGGAGAGTCCTCCGATGATAACTGCGCTTTGGCCGTAGTGTTTATGCGCTGTAGAATCTGATGTTAACTTGGGCCTGGTCGCACCTTAGTGGGCTGCACGCGTCGGGAGCCTCTTGGGCATGCTATTAAGAGCATTCTGGCGTGGGCCTGCTGTTATTGGGCCGTAACTGGGTGCAATCAGATTTGCCCTCCTCACTTTTCCCCTACTCTCAGTCGCCGAGTACTTTACAGGGGGCTGAGAGTCAATCAGGAGAGGGTTTTCTAGAGTCGACTTCCTCGTATTGTGGGCGACGGTAGTTCCGGTGACCTGCTTGGCGAGCAAGGCTCCTCCGATGGGGGCAGGCGCCACGTCGGTAATCATGTTGTGTGTCCTGTCTTGTCTGGGAGTGCGGGGTCTGAACGGTCGCCTGGCGTTGGTAATCGTACCACCGCAACCACAGGCGCCTTTCGACCCGCCGTACTCCCTGGAAACGTCGGTCCGTCATGGGCGGTTATAAGGATTGTAGTGGGGCTTGTCTCAGAGGCCTGGTCCTTGTCTCACTGGTTGTTGAGCTTCGTCGTAGGCGTCTTCCTCCTTCGCCTGGTGAGGACCTTCTCTTCCCTTACGCCTTCAGTCTTCCGTAGCCATGCCTCATCGTAGGAGGACCCTTCGTATCAGTCCTTCTTCTTCTGTTGAAGAGGTGGTCCCTGGTCGCAGTGGTGCTACGAGCACTTCCGATGCCAGCGCTAGTCGTCCCTCTTCCCCACCGCTAGTGGCATACAGGGTGATCCGAGGGCTGCGAGAAGCCTTCCAGATTCCATCCAATCTGGACATCATCTTCTCGATCGTCGATGACGACCTATTGAGCCTCCCCCCAGGTGGGCTTATGGTCCCAGTAGCGTCGTTCCAGATGGATTTTTGCCTGCCTGCACATCCTTTCATAGCGTTCGTCCTTCACCATTACGGGCGTCATCCTGGGGAGTTGTCCTCGAACTCTTACTACATTCTCTGCGGGTTTGCCTATGCATGCCGGATAGCGTCGGTGGAGCCTAGTGTCCATCTCTTCTGGCAGTTTTACTATATTCAGCGTTGCCCGACCGATACTGCCTATGCCTATTTCAAGGCCCGGACTGGCCAGAACCTCATCCGAGTCTCCGCCACTGCGGCCAACCTCAAGGGTTGGTCACAGCGTTATGTGTACATCGTCGAGTTGAGTGATTACGATCACTCTGGCAGTTGGAGGTTTAGGGGTACCCGTCCTATCTGGGCCGCTAGGAAACCTTCGATCAATGCCGACGAGCGTAGGAAGGTAGATGCTATCCTCCGGTATCCCCTCGTCGATGCGGACTTCGTGCTGACTCCGTCGTTACTCCGGGAGCTGGGGCTGAGTCCTCTGTTGCCGCAGGGTACTGGTCTTGATTCCCCGTTGGGTTGTACCGGTGACGATCTGCGCTTAACCAGCTTTGCTCTATTTTTAGGGGCGCCTGAGGTCCCGACGTGGAGCTACGAGATTGTCAGGTTGCCGCGGTGTGCTCCCCGCCCTGTGGACCACATCGAACCGAGGGCTGGTCAGGTGTCAGTCATTGTTCCCCAGGTCGAGTTGGCTCCATCATCCGGTCCCTGCGGGTGTTCCCCTGGTGAGTTCAGCTACAGCTTCTGCGGCCAATGGAGGGTCCAGCATCCAGAAGGCTGCCTCCGAAGGGGCGGCCAGTGTTGAAGGAGGGGAATCCGCCATGGCTGGCGGTGGTTTCCCCCCGCTGTCCGTGGATGAGTTGGCAACGCTGGACAGCCAGCATCGCGCGAGGAAGAGAGGCAGGATCTCTACTCCGCCTCAGGGTCGGGTCCCTCCTCTGCCATCCGAGTTGCCTCCTACGGCTCCGCTGCCGCCGTCGATTAGAGAATCGGCCACTCCTCTTCCTGTGCCTGCCTTCGTAGAGTGAAGGCATGATAAGGGCAAGGCCCCGGTGGTGGAGGATGCTGGCCCTCTTCCTCCATCTGAGGTCCCTTTGCGAGGCCAGTCTTCGCCGCCCGGAGAAGCGACGTCAGGACTGGCAAGGGTCGCGATGATTGTCAACCTCATGGGGAGGAGCGTTCGGTGGTATGAGTGCCCTGGGGAGTCTGGGCCCGAGGTCGAGAAAGAGCTAACGACCCTAGCCACGAAGGGCGTGTGCTCGGTCATTGGTGCCCATAGTCTATGGAGGCACCACTTCAGGGGTCTTGTTTGAGAATTGGGGGCCAGCCAGGCCATTCAGGAGGATCTCTCAGCCAACTGTGAGGTGCTTGAAGAGAGCTTGAAGGTGTCGGAGGCCGCTAACGTCGGGATCCGCGATTGGCTAGACCAGCAGGGGTTAGTCCTTTCTGGGATGGAGCGGGACCGGGACTTCTTCCGGATTTGGGCTGACGCGGTTGAAGCCCGTGTGAAGCTAGGGGTGCAGGTTTAGGCCTTGGAGGCCCGAGCCAAGAAGGTTGAGGCAGAACTTGCCGGGCTGCGCTCGTCGACGTCTACTGCTGGCATGGAGGCAGTGGAGAGCTTTCGCTTCTCTTCGGCCTACCGGGATGAGCTGACCGCGGCGACCTTGGAGATCTTCGGTCCGGCGAGCGACTGTGGCTTCCGGGAGGGCTGGAGTGCCGCCGTCATGGCTACTGCTGAGCACCTCGTCCTCGCGGTGCCATCTCTCCCTCCTCCGTCGGCACCCTACAGCCCAAAGGCTGGTGATGGCGAGGAGGGGACGGGCGGTGAAGAGGCCAGGGCCGAGGAGTTGGCACTGGGTCCGAGCACTAGCGAGCGGGCACCTGTTGTCCCCCCAGCAGTGGAAGACTGTGCTGTGGAGCTGGTCGAAGACTCACCTCCTTCTGGACAGACTGTAGCCACACGTGAGCTTGGAGAGTCCGGGGCACATGATGATGATGCCGAGGCAAACCCTTAAGAGGGCACCTCCTGTTGCCTTTTTTTCTTTCTTTTCCTTTTTTTTTTGTCTGGGCGACTGCCTTTCCTCTGCAAGCTTTTGTCTTGGGATGATTCGCTGGGTACCTTATCCGATACCCTATTTTGAGTATAAAAAGAAAAGCACACTCTTCAGAAGAAGTAGAGCGAACAAGAAAAGGAGTGGCCATCAATCTAAGAGGAGAGCTGAAGAAGATAGAAGAGGAAGAGAGAGCTACGAAGAAGAAGAAGAATAGAGAGCTGGTCAGTGAGAAGAATAAGTATAGAGCGCTACAGTGAGAGAGAAGAAAAGAGAAGAAGAGAGAAAAGAAGAAAGAGTGTGCATCCTGAAGATCTGTTCATGTATTGACTTGTGGATCAAATCTAGAGTCATTGTGCTCCTCGGAGCTATATCTATTTTTGTTTCTCCTTTTGTTTTTCATTTGTTCCATTCCATTTCCTTAGTATTTTTTTGATACTCTGGTTTGAGGTCGGGTTCCTCCTGCTTGTTCAGGGGAAGGGAGACTGAGTCTCCAGGTTGTGGGTGACGGGAGGTCACTCACTAGTTTCCCTCTGTGGACTCAGAGGAAGAGAGTACGTGTCCTCTGGTTGGTGGGCAACAGGGAGTTGCTCACTGGTTTTTCTTCTGCGATCGTGGGAGAAGGGAGGTTGGACCTCCGGTTCTAACTCTGTGGGTAGCGGAGCTAGGTGTCTGGTTTTATGGGTTGCAGAACCAGGTTGAGGGATTTGTCTCCCTCAGGGCAAGCTGTTAGGCAGCAGATGTTTGCAGACTGAGTCTGCTTCTTGCTTGGAGCAAGGAAAGCCTCACTCGGTTGGAGTGGGGGGTGGACGTAAATCTCAGGTCTAAGATCGAACCACCTAAAAAATTCAGTGTGCAGTGGTTTGCCTTGGTGTGATTGTCCTTGTCTCCTACCTCCTTCAGTTGATTGTTCTATTAAGTGCTAGTTATTCGATATCTGCTTTGCTTGAGCTATGATTGTTGGGGATTATATCTAGTATCTCGCTGATTCATTGTTGGCATGATAGATGTTTTTCCACTAGTCTAAGTAGAAGCCTTCATTTCTAAGTGTCTTCAGTGGAGCAGTTTTCATTTGTTTCTTTGAGTGGAGTTTGTGTTTTAATAGAAAGATATTTCCAAAAGATCCATTCACCCTCCCTCTGGATCTATTTCTGTGTACCATCTGTTCTAACAATTGGTATTAGAGCAGGTTACTATCTCATTGGATCCAACGATCCGCAGTAGATCCTGCAGCTACTTTGGTGCATTTCTGAGCGTGCATAGTTTGTTGCATTGGATTGTTTGTTGATTTGCTTCAATGGCTCACCTTTGCATCTTGTGTCTTGGTGGCGATCACGATCACACACTCACACCCTTCCACCCTTCTACCGTCACATCTTTCATTTTCGCGTTGATATAGTATGAGGGATTAGGAAGGATGGGAAGGAAAATAGTACTTCGGGTGCACTGTAGCAAAAGTAAGCGGTCTGTGGGAGGCAACGTAGGGAAAATAGACGGCCCTGGTTAGACCGTTTGATAGCAAGGAGTAATAAAAAGAACCGACAATAAGAAGGCAGAAACTAAAGTGGACTAAAGGGGAGGAAAAGAGGTGTACCTGGTAGAACGGTATGTCGATCGACTGTTCAGACTCTTAAACGGTGCTGAAAGGATCGCAGAATGTCTGTAAAGAAACACGAGTGTTTGGGTAGAAACGTACTTGAGGCAGCACCAGTGTTACACAGCCCTTATCAGACTGTGGGAACCAGAGAATGGTTTAAGGAGGGCTGCTGAATCTGACTGGCTCGCAGAGGAATCAACACTGGGATCAAAACATAGCGGCCAGTGGTCCAGTCGCGCCACTACTTGAATGGCTCTGAGAGAACCGCGTACGCCTCCAAGGATAGAAGAATGACGTGGACAAGACAGTAACCTGAAACCACTTAAAACAAGCAAGACTTGCCAAACACAAGAGCGGGTTAGCAAAACACCAACACGATAAGCACTAGGCATCCCACCGTGATGCCCAAAAAAGAGGGTGTAGACATGTTTTCCTTCCCTTCCTTCCTAATCCCTTGTACTATATCAACACGAAAATGAAAGATGTGATGGTAGAAGGGTGGAAGGGTGTGAGTGTGTGATCGTGATCACCACCAAGACACAAGATGCAAAACAGATGCACCCGCACCTTGGAAAGGGAGAAGGAACTCGCCTGAAGCAGCACTGGAGCAGTACACGGTTCTGGATGAGCCGCCCAACAAAATGAGCGGTTGTTCGATAGACCGCTCCAACGCTGGAAAAGGAATGTAGGATGAAGAGTGGCGGATGATGAAATGATTCGCAGATGGCCGCTCAAAGGTCAAGAACGGTTTGTGGAAGACCACCCTCCTATTCAGACGGACGACGTAAGACCATGCTGTTCTGCCACACACCAAGTCGTGGGACTTGATCCTCCACTCCTTCCGGTCAGCCAGAAGGGATGGGCCTCGTGTTGTGATGATGCTGACCTACAAAACAACGTGAAAGACACAAAACTAAACCCAAATTAGATCTAAGAGGTGTAGTAACTATAAGAAAGAGGGGAAAAGCACACGTTCTCTCTCCTCCACCCCCCATTCTCTCGATTTGTGGTCCAAACGGACCCCAGTCGATGCGTGGGAGGTACCGACGGGATGGGCTCGACGCGAGGATCACGCTGGTACCCTTCATCCCTCGGATAGTGGAGCGTGGAGACACGTGCAACGGAAGGATGACGTGGCCCCCATTGCCCGATCTGCACCGATTCGTGGTTTTCGCCACGCAAGAGGTAGGGGAACGGACTCCTCATCTCGCCAGGAATCCGTTGACGCCTTCTGCGTTGCCATCTGTCGCCATCTTCCTCATTTTTTGTGTAATTCTTTTTTTGAAGATTTTGGCGTTAATTTCTTGATTTACGTGCCTCTCTCGATTTCTGGTCCAGATGGTTGCTGATCGAAGCCGGAGAGGTACCGTTGGATTGGTCACGTCGCGAGGATCGCATTGACGCCCACCTTTCCACGATTCGCGGAGCGTGGAGTCGACCCAGGCTGAGAGGCGCCGCGTCGCCCTCTCGCTAGATCGGTAGCGAATTGCCATTTTCGTCGTCATCCAGGTTGCGGGATGGATTCCTTACCTCGTTAGGACACCACCGGTACCACTTGCACCATGGTCCGATGCCCTTTGCCTCGTATTTTGTGCATGTTCTGAATTAGTTCATTTTTAATCTTCTAATGCCTGAAATTATCTTTTAATGTTGAAATTATATCCATAGGCATCATATTTTAATTCTAGCGGCATGCTTAGGCTTGGAATGTTGGTATGGGTTAGCAGGTTCATTTGGTTTTGTGTTTCACCGCGTCCCCCGTCGATTTCGATCGATCGGGTGGGGTTTCGATTCCGACCTCCGGAGTCACGAAGCCCAGGTGACATAACGCGCCACCCCTGGTGCGTTATGGTCATTTGACGCACCCCTACTGGTGCATTATATTGACCGTGAATTGAGTTTTCTATGAATTTTCATGTTTGGGTGGCTTTAACGTGCCTCGCCTGGTGCGTTATAGTCCCTGCATGTTGAGTTAAAGGTCTATTGCCTTTAACGCCCCTGTCCCTATGCGTTAAATTCGTATAACCCCCCTTCTTGGTGCGTTATATCCCGTGGTTTACTATTGATTCTAATCATTCTGGTGGGCATAACGGCCCACGGGAGGTGCATTATGCTCCTATAATGCCCCACCCCTGGTGCGTTATAGCCCTTGTCAGTCGTGTTACGTGCCTGTTGACTTTAACGCCCCTGCTCTCTTGCGTTATAGTCCTATAGTGCACCTGCTCGGCTTGGGTTGCCTCCAGGTCAACCACCTCCGTCCAGAATGTTCAGAATCCACAAAAAACACGGGATATAACGCACCTAGAATGGGGCGTCATACCAATTTAACGCACAAGGATAGAGGCGTTAAAGACAACAGACCTTTAACTCAACACACAGGGACTATAACGCACCAAGCAAGGCGCGTTAAAGTCACCCGAATGTGAAAATCCACAGAAAACTCCTCAGATTACGGACGATATAACGCACCTCTAGCGATGCGTTAAATGACTATAACGCACCGGGGGTGGCGCGTTATGTCACCTGGGTTTCGTGACTCCAGAGTTCGAATTCGAAACCCCACCTGATCGATCGAAATCGACGGGGGACGCGGCGAAACACAAAACTAAACCATCCTGTCAACCCATACCGACCATTCAAGAGTACCCATGCCACTAGAAATGAAATACGATGCCCATGGAATAGATTTCAACATTAAAAGATAATTTCAGGCATTAAAAGATTAAAACTGAACTAAATGGGAACGTGCACGAAAAATGATGTAGAGGGCGTCGGACAACGGTGCAAGTGGTACCGGCGGTGTCCTAGCGAAGAATGGGATCCATCCCGCTACCTAGATGACGACGAAAATGACGACACGCTACCGATCCGGTGAGAGGGCGACACGGCGCCGCCCATCTCGGTTCGACTCCACGCTCCGCGAATCGAGGATAGGTGGGCGTCAACATGATCCTCGCGACGCGACCAATCTAACGGTACCTCTCCGGCTTTGATTAGCAGTCGTCTGGACCAGAAATCGAGAGAGGCACATAAATAGAGAATTAACCCCAAAATCACCCAAAATAAGAAATACACAGAAAACGAGGAAGATGGCGACGCAGAGGGCGTCAACGGATTCCTGGCGAGACGAGGAGTTCGATCCCCTACCTTTTGCGCGGCGAAGACCGCGAATCGGTGCAGACCGGGTGACGGAGGCCACGTCATCTTTTCGCTCGTATGCGTCTCCACGCTCCACGATCCGAAGGAAGAAGGGTACTGGCGCGATCCTCGCGTCGAGCTTGTCCCGTCGGTACCTCCCACGCATCGATCGGGGTCTGTCTGGACCTCGAACCGAGAGAATGGGGGTGGAGGAGAGAGAATGTGTGATGGGAGAGAGTGTGTGTCAAGATGGAGAGAGAGAGAGAGAGAGTTTCGAGAGAGTGAGGAGAGAGAGAGAGTGGGGAGAGATTTTTATAAAAATTTGATTTTTATTATTTTTTATTTGGGTTTAGTTTTGTGTCTTTCACGTTGTTTTGTAGGTCAGCATCATCACAACACGAGGCCCATCCCTTCTGGCCGACCGGAAGGAGTGGAGGATCAAGTCCCACGACTTGGTGTGTGGCAGAACAGCGCGGTCTTACTTTGTCCGTCTGAAGAGGAGGGTGGTCTTCCACAAGCTGCGCTTACCCTTTTGAGCGACCGTCTGCGAACCATTCCGTCGTCCATCACTCTTCGTCCTGCATTCCTTTTCCAGCGTTGTAGCGGTTGATCGAGCGACCACACATTTCGTTGGGCGGCTCATATAGAATCATGTACTACTTTAGTGCTGCTTCAGGCGAGTTCCTTCTCCCTTTTCAAGATACGGGTGCATCTATTTTGCGTCTGGTGTCTTGGTGGTGATCACGATTACACACTCACACCCTTCCACCCTCCTATCACCATATCTTTCATTTCCACATTGACGTAGTATAGGGACTAGGAAGGAAGGGAAGGAAAACATGTCTACACCCTCTTTTTTGGCGATCACGGTGGGACACCTCGTGCCTATCGTGTTGGTGTTTTACTGACCGGCTCTTGTGTTTGGCTAGTCATGCTTGTTTTAAGTTGTTTCAGGTTGTTGTCTTATCCATGTTGTTCTTCTGTCCTTGGAGGCGTACGCGGTTCTCTCATAGCCGTTCAAGTAGTGGCACAGCCAGATGACTGGGCGCTCTATTTTGATCTTAGTGCTGATTTCTCTGTGAGCCTGTCAGATTCAGCGGCCCTCCTCAGACCATCCTCTGGTTCCCATGGTCTGATAAGAGCCTTGTAACACTACTACTGGGTTAGGTACATTTCTACCCATACATTGGTGTTTCGTTGCTGACATTCTGCTATCCTTTCAGTACCGTTTCAGAGTCCGAACGATCGATCGACAGACTGTGCTACCAGGTATGCCTTTGTTCCTCCCCTTTAGTCCATTTCAATTTCTGTCTTCTTATTGTTAGATCTTTTTATTACTCCCTACTATAGAATAGTCTAACCAGAGCCGTCTACCTTCCTACGCAGTCTCCCACAGACCGCTTACATCTGCTATAGTGCACCCGAGCCTTTCACTTTGGATGTTATTTCATATCATTTCATGCTGATTTGGTGCTATTGATCTCCCCCGTTAGTTATTCGATTTCGCATGTTCATTGTTGTATTTCTCATTATTGTTGATCATTGATTGTTAGACCTAGGCTAGATTTTGCATGCACTCCGGTGCACATAGGGGCATCGTCGTTGTTTTGGGCCAGTATTGCCCCCAGTGAATATTCGATGGCGGCTATGTAGAGAATCAGCGACTACCCTTTGACAAGTGCCCCCAGCACTGGTGGGGTCTTCAAGTATTCCTTCAGCTTATCAAAAGCCTTCTAGCATTCTTGATTCCAGTCGAACAACGCATCTTTCATCATCAGTTTGTGGAATGGCTGACATCGCCCAGACAGGTTGGAGATGAACCTACAGATGTAGGCTAATCGGCCCTGTAATGATCGCAGTTCCGTTAGGTTCTTCGGAGGCGGTAGCTCCAGAATGGCCTTTATCTTGGAGGGGCCTATTTCAATACCCCGACATCGGACGACAAAGCCCAGAAATTTTCCACTAGAGATGTCGAAGGTGCACTTCAATGGGTTCATCTTCAGCTCGTATTGCCAGAGCCTTTGGAATATAACCCTGAGGTCGTTCAGGTGATCTTCTTTTCTTTTGGTCTTGACAACCAAGTCTTCGATATAGCATTCGACCTTGTCATAGAGCAGTTCATCAAATATCTTGGTCATCGCCCTTTGATAAGTGGCACCGACATTCTTGAGGCCAAAAGGCATCCTCTTATAGTGGAATATCCCCTTGGGAGATCGGAAAGCCGTATGAATTCTATCATGCTCGGCTATCCATATCTGGTTGTATCCGGATGACCCGTCCATGAAAGATAAGGCTTCATGGCCAGTGGTGGCATTGATCATGACTTCAGTGATGGGCATTGGAAAGTCATCCTTCGGGCAAGCCTTGTTCAGGTCTCGGAAGTCCACGCATATCCGGATCTGGCCGTTCTTCTTCTTGACGGGCATAATATTGGCTAGTCAGGTGGTATACTGATTTTTTGCTACGAAGTCGATGTCTATGAGCTTGTCGACTTCCTTGCAAAATTGGCTTATCAGTTCCGGCCTCATTCGTCGGGGTGACTGCTTCACTGGTTCAGCCTTGGGGTCAATGGCCAACATATGTTGAGTAATCGTCGGGCTGAGGCCTGACATTTCTTTGTAGTTCCAAGCAAAATAGTCTCGGAACTCTTGGAGGAGCTTGATGTATCGCTCTCTTTCTTCTGGGAGAAGGAGGGCGCTGAGGAAGGTTGGCCTAGGGCCATCTTTTGTACCTAGATCCACTTCTATCAACTCATCAACTGTGGCTTGGCCACCATCTTCTATCTCCGGGGGAGCCAGTCGCAAATCGATGAAGCCTTCATCATCTTCTTCAGCCTCAAGGGCATCATAGATGTTTGTAGTTGCCATTGGACAATCGTTGTTCTCAAATTATGTACTAGTCATTTTACTCATATTTAAAGACTTTGTCAATTCATATTTCTCCTAATGGTGATGGAAATACTTCATGTGATGTGTAGAGATGGATCGCGTTCTAATGGAGTTTCTTTTGGAGGACGATGAAATGTTCAACACCATTGAGGAGGCCATTCTCGATCAAGTGAAACAAGAGGAAATGTCGCCGCCTATTCGTTGACGCATGCATTCATCAATGTACGCAGGTCAAATGTGGGTGACGGATATTATCAATGGACATGAGCAGAGATGTTACAAAGTGTTCAGGATGCACCCAACTATGTTTACAAGATTGACTGACATCTTGGTAGATCGTGGATTATTAAAGGATTCAAAATGTGTGACTGCTGCTGAATAGCTGAGTATGTTCTTATATGCCACCGACCATGGGGTCTCTAGTGGTGCTTTATATGAGCACTTTCAACATTCTTCTCAAACAATCAGTAAGTATGTAAATCAAGCCATCCTTGCCTTGGCTTCATTAAAGGAAGAATATATTCAACTACCCACACCTGCTCAAGTTCACGAGTGCCATCCCTACATTCGTGGCAAAGAACGCTTCTACCCTTATTTTAAGGTGAGTTCTATAGACTTAGTTATTCCTCCCTACTTCATTGGTACCTTAAACTTACATCTGTGTTTTGTGGTAGAATGCCATCGGTGCCATAGATGGCACGTATATTCCTACAAACGTTCCGACTTCAGAGCATGATCGATTTCGCAATCGTAAGCAGTGCATTACACAGAATGTAATGGCTGCTGTATCATTTGATATGCTCTTCCAGTATGTGTGTGTTGGATGGGAAGGATCAGCGGCTGATATCTGGGTGCTAAAGTGGGCCTTAGATGAAGGAGGGTTCTTTGTACCGGCGGGAAAGTATGATTTGGTTGATTCTGGATACGAAAATAGTTCCTCTTTTTTGGCTCCGTATAAGGGAGTGAAGTATCATCTTGCTCAATTCTGTGGCCGTGGAAACGTGGCTTACGAAAATAAGAAGGAAAAAATCAATCATCATCATGCTCAATTGAAAAATATTATGGAGCGAACATTTGGGGTCTTGAAGATGCAATTTCATACATTGTGTAAGGGCAACATGTATCCGTGGCCAACGCAGCGTAAGATAGTCCTTGCATGTTGTGTGGTGCAGAACTTCATTCGTTGAGAACAGGGGTATGATTGGTACTTTAATCGTGTTGGATAGCAAAACTAGTGGACACTGGCCCACTAACTCACATAAAAACCACCCAACCGCGATCATAGAATGCACGCAGATATAACCCTCCAAGGTCACTGAACTCACGTGGTAAAAGACTCGCCATGGGCACGCAAGCCATGTGGAGACTATGCTACAATTGCATAGTCCAAACCCATCCTCGGGAACCCATGAATCCTCAAACCATGAGAATTTATCCTCAATTGACCGCCACCCTCACAAGGCCAAAATGGCCCAATTCCCATGGGTTTATGTGAGTAAAGTACTCATTTTTATGTTCGGGGTGAAAAATCACGCATTTGGGGCCAAAACGGCCGCTTAAAACCTAGGCCACGGGAGTTCGATCGACCAGCCAGGGTTGGTTGGTCGACCGAATTTCCCAAGGGTAAAAACCCCTACAACTGAGTCGACTTTGCCCCTCTAGGCAAGTCAATCTACCTTGGGTCGATTGACTAAACTCAAGGGTTAGGTCGACCGAACCCAACAGCAAATCGGCCCTTAATTCTGCAAGAACCGGTCGACCAATTGGTCGACCGATTTCGGTGACCAACGCATGGGATGACCCCTCAGGGTCCCGTTCCATGCCCGACTCGCCCTCATAGTGAGCGGGAAGCTAGGGGAATCAATCCTCGACCCTTAACGCCCTCATTGGGACCCCATGGGTCACAAAACGGTGATCAAAATCGTGAATTTGCTACACACCCCGAATCATGCTTAAAATTTCCTGAAATAAGAACAAAACCCACTCTTGGCCTCACCACGGGCCGAAACCACATGGAAAAGATGGGAAAGCAAGGGGGAAACATTCCCCAACATCCATTCTACCAAAACACTAAGAATCATCATTTGAAATGATGAAATCGTCACTCGTCCTAAAATACATGAAACCCATAAGGGAAACTCGCTCATTCTCGCACTGATCAACATGAAAATGCAGGAAAATAATACGGGAAGGGTAAGGATCCATCTCCCTATCTCTTATGAAGAAACCACGGAGATTGGAAGTCGATCCATGCTTGAATCGCCGTGAATCTCTTGGCCGATTCACGAACATGCAAATGTCGCCTAGCCACGCCACTGGCTCTCATCCAGAGCTTCGACCCTCACCACTCGTCATCTGCATCGGCCTCCACCTCATCGTACATCCTCCTCGTCAGCCTCCGGAGAGGAAGATGGAGAGAGGGAGAGACGCGAGCGTGCGAGGGAGAGAAAGGGGGAGGGGGAGAGAGTGTGACAAGAGCGGAGTTCCGCTGGATTTGTAAAAACTCGAGTTGAACACGGAAAAACGCGCGAAATAGGTTGCGAAACACCTCCGGGCCTCGGAAACAGCTCCGGATCGCGTCGATCCGAGCATGAATGATGTCTGAAACGTAATTTCAGACACAACGGAGTCAGACACTCCCAGAAAATAAATCCGAGACCCGAAAACAAGGATCTGAAATACCAAAAAGGAATTTGATAAGACCCAATAAGGATCCAGGGCATCACACCGCCCGCCGGCTAAGCCGGTGGCTCGCCGTCCACTTGATCCGGTGGCACCAGTACCTTGCTGATCTGATGCCCTTCTGCACCTCAGCCTTCACCCTGGCCGGTGCCCCCTCTGCCCTTGATCCGGTGGGGTTACCTAGCCCTGATCTGGTAGCTTGCCACCGCTCGCCATCTAGTGGCTCAACCACGCTCCCGCCGTTTGGTCCGGCGGCTTGCCACCGCTCGCCATCCGGTGGCTCAGCTACGCTCCTGCCTCTTGGTCCAGTGACGAACCACCGCATCTGGTCCGGTGGCTCCTTCCACCCTCATGCAATCCTGTGGCCTTTTTCCCCCTCGGTCTGGTGGCCATCCGCCCAGCCCTTGTTCGGTGGCTTTCCACTCCCTACAGTCTTGATTCGGTGGCCTTCGCCACTCTCTCACCGATCCGGTGGCTCCCACCGTGACTCGATCTGATGGCTTCGTTAGCCATGTGATCCAGTGGCCCTAAACCTTCCCCATTCGGTGGCACCATCTCGCCCGTAATCTGGCAGCCTTCCCCCTAGTGATTCGATGGCTCGCCACTCTTTCTATTGATCCGGTGGCTCAGCCACCTTATCCTTTGGGTCTGGTGACCCGCTGGCCCACACTGATCTGGTGGCGCCTTGCTGCATCGATCCAGTGGCGCCCGACGCGCCCGATCCAGTGGCCTCCATTAGCCTCCCTGATCCAGTGGCCTGCCACTTTATCCCCTTTATCTGGTGGCCCTTGACACCCTCCTGGTCCGGTGGCACCCCGTCACCCTTCCTTTGTTGATCCTGTGGAGTCTTCTCTCCAGCCCTCCGTCTTAACCATGGGCCAGAGTTTCCACGCGTGGGTTCGTTAGGCTCTCTCAAGGTGTTGTCACCCCAGTGGACACCTCTTACTTTGGGTTACGTCACTCCTTGTGGACGTGTACCCGCTTACTCCTCCCGCATATGAGTTCAGGGGAGATGCTGCTGAATTTTTACCAGAATTATACACACATTAAACCGACGGTGAAGTTGTGCAAGCCTATCTGAGCCTACTATCCCATATCCTTTATTTCCTGAGAAGTAATTTCTAAAGCTCTACTCTCAATTCCTATGA
The DNA here is from genome assembly GCA_024336825.1 of Amorphophallus titanum. Taxonomy (NCBI): domain Eukaryota; kingdom Viridiplantae; phylum Streptophyta; class Magnoliopsida; order Alismatales; family Araceae; genus Amorphophallus; species Amorphophallus titanum. The sequence goes on from JANBPO010006362.1 coordinate 577,177, forward strand.
ATCTGAGATTCTGATAGGTCGTAGGATTTTCTATCCTCTTCACGTTGCTACTGAGCTCGTGTCGTTCTGAGGTCGGTGCTGGCCGTGGCAAAGATTCTCGTGGGACTGCACCGACCACCCTGTGCAGATCCGACCCAGAAGCAGAGGCAACTTCCAGAAGCTGCCCCGCCCTCCCATTTGCAAATCTGACCAAACCCCTTTGTCAGATCCTTCCTCTTGACGTCACTGACGATCTTCAATAAATGGCGCCTCGTTCCGACACCGGCAGCCATTTTTCCAGTAATTATTTGTCTTTTGGTGTAGTTCTATGCAAGTGGAACTAGAGGCTTAGTGCAGAAGCTGTCATGCCAAGAGCTGACTAGATCTGATGGCACTGATTAGCTGACGTGTTCTTCTTCCAGTCACTGACATTCTCCAATAAACGGCACCCTGATCGGACGTCAGATCTAGTCGTACCGGCCTCTGCAAGTCTGTTGCATCGGGTGACCTACACGGGCAGAACCAGTTGGCTTCCATTCGGCTCACCCGGATCGGCCCCGACTTGCCTCCCTCGGCCCCCTCGAGTGCTGCCCATCAACCCGAGTCCCAGCAACCCTAAACTTGTGATTGTAGCATATTATCTCCCTGCGAGGAGTGGGCGAATATTTGTGAATTGTAACTATTCTTTTATTAGTGTGTATCAGGGTTGTCGGATTCGACCGAGGTCGTCTTCCCCATGCCCGGTAGCATAGAGGTATCGTGTTCGCTCCCTGCTTGTCATTTAGTTTTCTCGTATATTTTTTTATATACCGCTGCTAGAGTGATAAGATAACTAGCTTGTCAAATTTTATCACCGCTACGAGAGTGAGTGAGTGGAACCCATCCCGTGACTTGACCCGAGCACGGGAGAGCCGATACGCTCGACTCATAGCTAGTTTCTCAACCGCGCACGTCCATACGCTTCCCTCGCTAAGGGACGAGTCGCGAGCTTGCTTAGAGTCCCAGGTTCGCATCAAATCGGTTAAGTCTGCTGTCTGTCCCACATCAAATTGGTATCAGAGCTAAGTCAAGTTTAGGGTAGTCATTGTTTTAAAAAAAATGTCTTGGATTGCATATCATCCCAACATACGGTATATCAAAAGATGTTACCGGAAAGATAGGTTACGCCTATTCGGAAGGTGCCTCTCGACCACTGGAGGCGGTGGGCAAGCTAGCCCCTAACTGGGAAGGCCCCTACCGAGTGGTCGAGACGCTCGGTAAGGGGGCGTACCGACTGTCCACCATGGAAGGAACACCTATCCCTCGGACATGAAACACAACAACATTACATAAGTTCTATTTTTGAGCCTCTCTAAAAAACACACATGTAAGCAATATAGAGTAAAAACAATCCATTTTCCTTTCATTAACACTTCTTTGATACATCAGATAGGCCACGGCCATTATAGTATGGATCAAAAGAAATAATAAAAGTACAACATCCGCTGGTACAAGCTGATCACTCGACGCGAACTCGGCTGGCACTCTCAGGCTGAGCCACTAACTCTACCCAGTGTAGAGACTGGCTCGGATAATGGGATGACCGACCTTGTCTACTCAGGAAATTCAGAGAAAAGGTAACAAAGGAAGAGAGGAGGAAGAAGAAGGAATAGCCAGAGAAAACCTCCTCTGCCAACTCTTTGGAAGGACCCTCTATGGGATACGATAAAAAAGAGGATGGTAAAAGGCATCCTATAAATAGTGAAAGAAAGAGGAAAAGAGGTTGGTCGAAGAACAAAAAAAAAGGAAAAGAAGGAAACTGGAAGAGTTGCCCCTCTAGGGGATGGGATCGAAGGCAGAAAGAAAGAAGGTAGGGGAGGGAAGGAGGTGAGGCGAGCACAGGATAAGGGTGTGGTGCCTGATGCCCCTATCCGTCCGCTTCTACCTCCCTCCTAAGATAGTCTAGGCGGTCCAGAAGTAGGGAGAAGACATGCCACCGCATGTTGAACCCTCTCCCAAATCGCCCACCGACTATTGAGCACTCTTCCAAACCGGAGTAGCAGGAATCTCCCCCCTACTACTGTCTGCATCTTCATCCTCTAAAGTGCCTTCCATGTTTTGCCAAGACCAACAGCCCAACACTTCGTGGAAAGAGAGAACTGCAAGGGATGGCCTTAAGCGATGAAGAGAGGAGGAGACACCCTTCGAGACCTTTTATAGGCCAAAGGGGAGCTGTTGCCTTAACTGACTTTCCCCTCGAAGAAACGCGAATGGCATAAATCCTTCCCTTAAGGTAGTTACCCCATTTCCCCCAACACCCCCTCAATGGGAACACGCGAAGTGACAAGTCATTCAAAGCATGGAAAGACAGACAGGTGCCAGTGCCATGCCAGTTACTTGACCAACCGGCACGCGAGATATCCGTAGAGAAAATTGCCGCCCTCCCAAACAACTACAGATACAGTGGTCAAATCGCACCAAGGGCAGTGAGAAGCAGTCAATTCAGCATTTAATATTTCCGCCATCATATATACAAGGATAATTTTACACTGCCACATTAAAGGAAAAAGAAGAAAAGCTAATACATCAGGCCTTTGGCCCATCGCGAAGCTCGGCAGATAAAGGATCCTCGGCACCAGGCGAGCTACCCCCGGCACCCTCAGTGATGGCCGGTCCAGGCACTGACCCCACTTACGTGGGAACTATCTCGATCGTGTACCCTCCCGAGGCTGCTAGAGTTGGCGATCGCTCGGATGAGACGGAGGCGCCTTGACTTCCCCCTTCGCTCGACGACGAGAAAGAAGAATCGGTAGCATCTAAGTCTGAGTCATAACGTTGCCCGAAAGGGAACACGAGTTCCTCGAACACCTGGCCTTGAGCCTCTGCGATAGCCCAATGGAAGTCTTGAGAGAACCCCTTCCATAGACCCCTACGGTAGCCCGACTCATAGTAAGAGAAGGTGGTCCTCTGGAGAGTGGCATGGTAACCCTCTGAGCATTTGTATTACTCAAGCACCTCTACCCCAGCTAGCTTCACCTTTCTCTCAAGCTCAGCTGCCTGCTGCTCTGCCTCGGATAGTCTCTTCTTGGCTTCAGCCCGTCCGCCCTCGGCTTCTGCCCGCTGTCACTTGGCCTCTCAGACTCGGCCCTCGAGCCCTTCACACTCGGCCTTCCACTGCTCACTGCGCTCGACCTGAACTTTGCGCTTCATCTCCAGGAGCCTATCTTTCAGTTCGATCATATAACGAGCTTGGGCTAGCTGCTCAGTCGATATCCGAGGCTCCTCTTGGCTCGACTATACCTGCACCTGAAGCGAGGTCACCTTCTGCTGAAGGTCTCCAAGATCGAGAGTCAACAGTTTGACCTTCCGATCGGGCACGCCACGGGCCCAAGAAAGAGATTCCCTCTCTGATTCCACCCGTGCAAACAAGTCCACCATCTCAGCCCCCAGTTGTGCCAGGATCAGGCAGCCCTCCATAACCTGCTGAAGAAGAATGGAAGGACGGCTACGCCCAAGGTCCCCTTGAACTGCCCCCGATGCCACAGAGCGGCACCTCTGGTACAGAGGAGCTTGGACAATGAAGGTGCCAGTCGTGGGAGGGAAAGTCCTCTCGGGAACAGTCAAGATTGGGACACCCCCCCGAGTGCCCCCACCTCGGGGGACCCACCGGTTGGCTCGGGTTGGGTCGCCCCACCCTGCACCTCCTTGGTTTCGGTCGGCTGGGATTGGGTCGCCTCACCTTGTGACTCCTCGGCCTCGACTTGCTCGGACCAGACCCCTTAGCCTTGCACCCCCTCTGCCTCATTCGACGCCCTAGCACCGGCCGCCTCTACCTGGGACCCAGCTGCCTTGGCCACGACTTCTTTGGCAATGGTGGCCCCCTCCGACTCAACGGTCGGGAGAACCAACTGCGCACCCCCCTCGACCAAATAGGCGGCATTCACCCTCTTCACCCTCTTCCTCTCAGCGGCCATGGCCTTCATCGAGGACCACAGTAGCCGTTCCACGGGATACTTGTGCTTGGCCCCGCGACACTCGAAAGTGCCATCCCGGGCGATTTGCTTACCCTTATCTCGGGCATGAGAAGAGCTCCGGAAAGTTTAAGGTGCGCTGGGAGCGGGCGTCTCCTACAAGTCGATGATTTCCAGCTCCAGCGGTGGCGCCCCCTCATCAACCGATCGCCTCAAAATAGATCCTGAGAAGGGAGCTTACTTATTTGACCCAGAAACAAAAAAAAAACCTGAAGTCCTTACCCGAAAGCACCAGATTCAGGGAAGGATACTCCTTAATATTGGCCGCGGTCATCAACTCGACGGTCGATTGGCGATTCTTCTAAAGAATGGCAGCTCTCTCCTCCACCTCTGGGGAAGCCACCGCCTGCTTTGGAAGAAGGTTCGGATGGAAGTTGGGCACCGTCGAAAAGGCCCAAGGCTTACCCTCCATGGCTGAGCCCACCCAGAAGTACTGTGTTAAGTTTCTCTGAATGATTTTGATGATAACAAAACTAAGAGTTGAGTTTTTATCTCTTACCGTGTCAATCCAATCAAGATACGAGTTAAGAGGGCCTAAGTGTTTGTTTAAACATCCTGTGTAAAGTTCAAATCTCTAAATGAGTCAATGATTTCAATTGAATAAACCTAACCAAAATAAACTCCAAAATGCATGAAATAAGTAAGGACATAAAGCCTTTGCCATATGGACATGTTTCACTAGGCTAACACCTTGGATTTGCCCCTTCTCGATGAGGACATCGAAGAGTTGCCTTGTGCTTTCCTTGGGAAAGGAGAGAGGTATGTGGTCATGCCAGGGCCTCCACCCCGGATACCAGAGCAAATGCTTGCCTTGACTGGTGCTGGGCTCCTCTGCTTCGATGTCAGAGAGAGAAAATGTAGCCATCATGTTGATCACGTTAACCGAGTACTAAACCACACGTGCTGCTTTAGCTGGCCTAGACCACATATGTGGCTGTGAGGGATCAACGAGATAACTCTTCATTTTGATGAGGCCGTCTTGGATCAGCTTTCGCACCTGAGTCTTGAAGACGTAGCAATCTTCAATTGGGTGGCCCAGCATGCGATGATATGGGCAATAGCTGGGATCGTCGATTTTCTAGGCTTCGTCCGGCTTGCAGACTTCTAGCAACTCGATGATCTTCTGGGCCATGCAAAGGTCGAAGAGCATCTTTGTGTGTTCCTTCTTGAAGGAGAAGGGTGTCTTCATATACACCGAGAAAGAAGGAGCAGTCAGCTTGTCCGCTGGCTTCTTGTCAGGGCCGCTTGGCACAGCCTCCTTGCTGGCTTTGGCGGCGGGGGTGAACTCAATAATGTTCACATCCTTTCTGGGCTGACATTCTCACGTTTGCTTACCCTTTGCCAAAGTGTAGCAAGGGTTATCAGTGATGAACATCTCTATTTCGATGACTATCAAATTAAGATTGTCGAAGCCTTTGATGTTTATGCGGAGGAGCTTTTCGCTAACCTCAGCTGCCAAGCATCAGCAATGTATAGTGATGGCATCTTCTTGGACTAGTGGGTTGATGCACCTCATGCTGAGGTCTCTCCACTTCTTGATGAAGTCAAGGGCGCTCTCGCCATTCTTATGCCAGAGAGAGCAGAGCTCAGCTAGGGAGATCTTTCACTCGGCCATCTAGAAGTGGTCTAGGAATTTCTTCTAGAGATCAGCACAGTCGATGACAGAGTTGGGCTTCAGATGGGAATACCATTCAAAGGCAATTCCCATAAGTGAAGTGGTGAAGTAGCAGAGGAGGTATGACATGTCCAACGTAGCTCGCCCATGCTCATAATGTAATAGGCCAAGTGCTCATGTGGAGACCCCTGTGCATTGAATTTCTGCTGCTTCGGTGGCTTGGCAGACTCCAGAGGTAGCTTCTTTAACTGGTGATGTAGCGGGTAGGGGATGCTGTAGAGATCTATGGTTGCGACCCCTTCCCCATACTGGGCGAGCTAGGTCTCAACAATCTGGGTCTTGAGCTTGGGACGTCGAGCTTCTTCTCCTAGAATGGAGGCGGTGGGAGAGATTTGTTTTCCCGCCTTGGGGATATTTCTACAGAACTAGGTACATGCAGTGGAGGCTTCTCAATGGCTTGGAGTCTTCCCGTTGGCTTCCATTGGTTCTTGATAAAAGGCCATCTCATGCCTTCAGATATGTTCAAACCTGAAAGCTACTTTTTGGAGGCATCCTCCATTAACTTTGCGTGAGGGAACCTCTAACATTTTGGCAGTTCACATGATACACAAACAGTCCTTCAAGCAGATGATCAAACTGGCAGATTTGTCAGTCCTTCTTCATGTGCGTCGACGTATCTGATGTCCTGAGTCGACGCAGCCTTCTTTGAGCACACCTTATAGCATGTTCTAGCTATAGGGTATGCATTGACGCATTGTAAATGTCGCATCGATGCATCCTTCTTCGAACTGACCATTTGATACTATTAGGAGGCTATTTTTCACTTCTATCGGCCATTTGTCAGCTCTAACGAACTATTTGTCACCCTTATTGCTCGTTAGCCGTCGCCACTTCTTCATCATCGTCGTTTGAGTTAGGAACCCTGGATGCGTCGACGCTACTTGAGCATTGCGTCAACGCTTCTTCAATGCTTTTGAAAGCGTTCAGCACTGCCAATTATTTTTGACACATATGGAGCCATTTGTCAACTCTATTGGCCATTTGTCACCAATACTCACCTATTTGTCCCTAATGGCATTTAGCCATCGCCTTTACTCCTTTGGTTAGTCGGTGGCCTTGGCGTCGCCGCAAAGACTTCTAGCATCGACTCCATAAACATGAAAGTTTCATCTCTGACCATTCTTCAAAGTAGAGCTATTTTGCACCCTTAGCCACTAGGAGCCGTCGCCTTTAACGATTTCCACTTTACCTTGGCCGTCGCCTTTAGCCATTTTACACCATTGATCACATTGGCTGGTGATTGACATGATTTGAGCTTTGACTGTGGTCAACTTTGACTAGAGTTAACATGGCTAGAGGCTGAAGGTGTCGACGCATCTGTGCCAAGGGGTCGACGTAGTCTGAACCCCGTTTGGGCTTTTCTTTCTTGATTCAAAACTCTTTTGCCTTTGATGTTCTGCCCATTTATTTTCAACTTCATTTCAATGTGAGGAGAGCCCTTTGCTTCTTTGAATGAGCACATCTAATGCTCCATACTTGCACTCCCATTTCTATTCAGGAGATGTTGAATTCTACTACTGCTGGCTACTGCAGCGGTAATCTGATACTTGTATCAGGTTATCGGTGCCATGGGCTCTGGGTCGTTACATCTGGTATCAGAGCGGAGTTGGGAAATTGTATCAGGAATTGAAATCCGCATTGGTCCAAAGCAAGTCCCTTTGAGTCATCTGTTGCTGGCTTAGGATGGTTCTTGCGATTGCTAACGTATTTTTCGTTATCGTGTTTTCCTAGATTCAAGATGCCGCCTCGAAGGCAAAGAGCCCCAGTTCCTCAGAATGAGGCTAGTGGTTCAGCTGCTCCTACTGTACCGGTTCCTGTCCAGGCTACACCTGTTCCTATTCCGCCTGCGGAGGTACCCGGTAGTCGTGGACGGGCACTGAAAGAATTCCTGCTGTTCCATCCACCAACTTTCGAGGGTCAGTCCGATCCCGAGGCAGCTAGGGAGTGGTTGGATACTACCGAGCGCATCTTCCAATGCATGGAGTGCGCCGAGGACGAATGGGTTATGTTGGCCTCTTATCAACTTCATGGTACTGCACGCACGTGATGGACCTCGGAATGGGAAGTTACCTTCCGTTCCCGTCCGCTTCGACAGATCACATGGGCTGAGTTTATTACTGCATTTGAACGTGTCTATACTCCAGCCTGCCTGAAGTTAGCCAAGATATATCAGTTTCTGGAGCTAACACAGGGCGAGATGTCAGTGCTGCAATATCACGATAAATTCATTGAGTTGGGTCGGTATGCACCCCATATTTTTGCCAATGAGACTGTGAGGACTCAGCAGTTTCTGCGCAGACTAAAAGCAGAATTGAGCCTGCCGCTGTTCGCTACGTGTGTCGCTGAGTTGGATTCTGCATATGAAGTCGCTGTCGCGTTGGAGTTAGAGTTGGCGAGGGCTCGAGGATTTACTCAGACTGGAATGGTGCCGTCGGTCGTGCAGTATCAGCCACCCCACCAGTCATCTGCTTTAAAATTTTCTCTCACTTTCTCTCCTGCCGATAGTGCTTCCTTCTCGCAATCTCAGGGCAGAGGTTTCCATCATAAGAAAAAGAGGAGGAGGTTCGATCAGCCAGTGTTTTCTGATCCGAGTTAGCAGTCCGGTTCTTTTGTTCGACCGCGTTCTGATTTTGTTACGTTTCAGCCGAGGCTGTGTTCCAGGTGTGGTGGCAGTCATCCGGGTGTGCCGTGCTCTCTGCCGGTTGTGTGCTATCATTGTGATCAGCCGGGGCACATTTCCCGTAACTGTCCGTTGAGGCAGCAGACGGTGTAGTTCTCGCAGACTTCCCCCAAGAAGCGGAGTGAAATTCGGACCTTGGCATCAAGAGTTCTGAATTTTCTTCCGATGTTGTGCCAGGCTGGTTCCCCTGTTCCTGAACAGACCCACCTCCACCATTCTGGCCAGTACGATCAGCCCTGACATCTTCTGAGGTTACCGCCAGTACCATCTGAAAGAAGACTTGTCCACGGTCGTCATGGCATTAGACCCGCCTCCATCCGAGTTCAGGACTGTCTATGGTACCTCCATCTTCTAGCAGTAATACCCTTGGAGTGGTTAGCACTAGTACTATCTAGCACTGTTCCAAGACCTGCACCAGCCAGCGATCATCTCAGGGTTAATCCATAAAATTTGAACATCTTTTCGAGCCAAGTCGGAGAGTTTTGTCTCTGGTCTCAGTTCGTTTGGAGTTCAGGAGTGTCTGTGGCGGCATACACTTCGACATGCTGTCCTGTGATTCCAGAAGCTGGCAGCACCGACGAGGAGCCCGGCACATCAAGTTTCTAGCTCAGTCCCCTCCCCTTGCTTGGCCGGCTTAAGGCCCCTCCCTACATGGAGGTAGTTTTGGTTGTAAACACTTAACCCCTACCCCAAGAACCCCCTCCTGCGTGCGGTGTAGTGCTGTAGCTATTTTATCTCCAGGTCAAGCACCACCATCACGGTGTGCGGGTGCATACCCACGCCTCCCCGCTCGCCCTCGTCTTCGATCGAGATCGGTGTTTTCACACCGATCAGGTGAGTGACTGATTCCATTGACTGGTTACATGCTTTGCTGATTTAGCATCGTCTTGAATGCCCGTCTGACGGTGAGCCGAGAGCCCACACTTGCACACCACTTCTAGTGTGACCACCGCGGAAAGTGAGTGAGTGCCACCCAAACCCACGCCCCCGGCATGCCGGCCCCTCATGAAGTTGGGAATCCCAGGCCCTTAGGGGTTAGCCTAAGCTAGCCAAGTCCATTAGAACGTTTGCGTTCCACCTTGGATCCCCATCATCATTGCCCGGTCACCATCGGGAGGTCGTGTGCGCCGTGAGAGTGAGCCGTACTTGTGAGTTTGTGTTCTTCCTTGTATGCTTGCTGGTCTAAGTCATTGGTTCGTCAAGTCATCCAATATCATCTTAGGGTTGTGCCCCATCAAAGTGAGTTCATGGAATGTCTGGGAGGCACCAAATCATGTTGCTATTGATTTTCATATTTACAGATTTTTATATGTTTTGTGAAACCAATGGTTGATATGAGAGGAACCAAGTGTGGATTCCAATCCGGGCTCCGAGACATTGCAGACACATTGTACATTTTTCGAAGATCGTGGGAATAATTTTTTCCCATTTTTATGTTTTTTTTTTAATTTTTGAAATTCTTAAATTATTTTCTATTTAAACCACCCCACCCCCTCTCTCTCCTCACAACTCTCATTTTCTCCCTCTCTCTCTTCTCACGTTCTCTCTTTCTCTCCCCCTCTTCTCCCGGCAGCCGACAAAGGCAGAGGAGGGCGAGGTAGAGGCGACGCGGGCGGTGAATGGCCAAGGACGGGATGAGGATTGAGGCAGTGGAGGAGCAACGAAGCTTCGTTCGCGAGTTCGTGAACCCGACGGGGTTTCGTGCGACGTTTCGCGTGGAAACGGCATCCTCGGTGTGAGAAATCTCCAGTGGAGGTAGGGGGATGATTCCCTAACCTGAGTACTTCATTTTCCTACAGTTTTGTAGGCCGAGGTGAGCCGTGAGTGGGTTTATTTCACGCCGAGGGGTTAAAAACATGTTTTAGGGCATGTGACAGTTTCATTGGATCGATCAGCATTTTGCCATTTATTTCCTTCCATTTTTGTGGTTTGGGACCCAGGGAATGGTCCCTGTTATTTTTCGTCTTGATTGGGATCGAGTGGGCATGGGAATCAAACCCCTAGGGTGGGTTCAGATAGGGTCCCTGCCTTTTTCGGTCGACCGACCGGTTGAGGCCAGTCGACCGAACGGCTCACCACCAAACAGGGCAGGTCGCCCAGTTCGGTCAATCGAACTGCCCAGTTCAAACGACCGACTTGGGCAGGCTTCCTGTTGGTTGTGGGCTAAGTCGACCTAGCCCTATAGGTGGGTCGACCCAGCCCTGTTGGTTGACCGACCCCAGGGGATTGGTCAACCAAATTGCCTTGTCTTGGCCTAATTTGGCTCCCGGTCGACCCAGTTGTGACCCATTAGTAGATCTATGGCCCCGTGGATGTCCCAGACATCCCGTGGGTACTGTGATCATGTTTTGGGGTGTCCAGAGGTACCGTGTTATCTCGATTAGTGTGCCCATATGTTTTGAGTGTCCAGGTGCCCCTGTGTGTTCCAAACTTTTGTGTATTCATTAGATCGAGTCACCGTATATCGATATGAGTGCGGAGAGATGTCCCCGCATGTCGTTAGCTTTCTCAGTAAGCGGTTTTCGTGTGGGCCATGCTTATGGCGTATGAACTGTGAATTTTGTGACCCGGCCTGGGGCTAGGTGTTTTCTTAGGTTTCCCTTGGAAAGGGATTGAACTTAAAAAATCCGTAAAATTCGGTAGATCTGACAGAATTGGATCTAGGTTCGAACCACTATGGGTCCATTAAGACACGGGTGCTACAGTTATGCACACCAGAATGACCGGAATTCACAGTTAAACACGGGATATAATGCATCTAACCAGAGGCGTCATATGAATGTAACGGGCAGGGATAGGGGCATTAAAGGCTATAGACCTTCAACTCAACATGTAGGACTATAACGGACCAGACGAGGCGTGTTAAAGCCACTCGAACACGAAAATCCATAGGAAACTCACAGTTCACGAACGATATAACACACCTCTAGGGGTGCGCTAAAGGACTATAACGCATCGGGGCAGGCGCATTATGTCACCTGGGTTTCGTGACTCCAGAGTTCGGAATCGAAACCCCCTCCCAATCGACCGAAATCGACGGGGGACGTGGGGAAACACTAAACCAAACCATCCTGCCATACCATACCGACATTCTAAGCCTACGCATACCACTAGAAATAAAATACGGCGCCTATGGAGATAATTTCAACATTTAAAAGATAAAAAATGTAATAAACAGGAACATGCACGAAAAATGAGGTAAAGGGCATTGGACCACGGTGCAAGTTGTACCGGCGGTGTCCAAACGAGGTAAGGAATCCATCCCCCTACCTGGATGATGACGAAAATGATGATTCGATGTTGATCCGGGGAGAGGGCGACGTGACGCCTCCCAGCCCTACTCGACTCCACGCTCTGCGGATCGAGGAAAGGTGTCCTCACGACGCGACCAATCCAATGGTACCTCCCTGGCTTCGATCAGTAGCCGTCTGGACCAGAAACTGAGAGAGGAACGCAAATCAAAAATTTAGCCCAAAATCACCCAAAATAAGAATTACACGAAAAATGATGAAGATGGCGACGCAGGAGGTGTCAACGGATTACTGGCGACATTAGGAGTCTGTTCCCCCACCTCTTGCACGGCGAAGACTGCGAATCGGTGCAGATCGGGTAACGGGGGCCACACCATCTTTCCGCTCGTACGCGTCTCCACGGTCCACGATCCGAGGGATGAAGGGTACAGGCGTGATCCTCGCGTCGAGCCCGTCCCGTTAGTACCTCCCATGCGTCGATCGGGGTCAGTTTGGACCGCGAACCGAGTGAATGGGGGGAGAGAGGAGAGAGAATGTGTGAGAGGGAGAGAGAAGAGAGAGATGCCGAGAGAGTGAGGAGAGAGAGAGAGTGAGTGGCGAGACATTTTTTAAAAATTTTGATTTGGATAGAAATAGATTTTCTCACTTCAAGCACATGTCCGGTGGAAAGTTGTACAGTGTCATGAACACTGGCCAACAAGAGTAAGATACCACTGAACCACCGAATGGATTAAAATCTTCTGTACATAAACCCAACCTAACATTACGTGGCTCCCTTGAGAAAGTAAAATGATCAGTATGGCTGAAGTAAGTCTAAGCTTCGCCATTGGTAGGATGACTAATTATATCATTGGCATAGCGTACTCTTTTGGTGTGCCATGTCATATGTCCAGCCATCTTTGAGGACATATATAGCCGCTGCAGTCTAGATGTAAGAGGGAAGTATCGTAATGCCTTGTAAGGTACATCTTTTGACTTTGAATTGTCCCCTCTCTTAGGTTTGAATGTGTCATGATGACAAATAGAACATGATATCTTACCTGCATCCTCTTTATAATATAACATACAGTGATTCGAACATGCATCTATTTTCACATATCTAAGCCCTAACTCATTGACCATCTTTTTTGCACAGTAAAAAGTTTCCGGTAACTTCTCGTCTCGAGGTAATATACTCTTGATCAAGAGGAGGAGACAGTCAAAACAAGTCACACTGATGTGAAATTCAAAATTTAAGTTCAACAACTGTGAGACCGCAAACAATAGAGTGTACTTTTCACAACCATCTCACTCAACATCGCTAAGTAGTTGATAAAATCTTTCAACTATCTTATTCGACACTTCTTCTATGTATGCATATTCCTCATGAACATTAAAAATTGGATCAGTAGCATCTACAACCATATCCATGTACCCACTTGTGCCTGCAATATTGTCAGGCTCATCGAGGACCTCGATTGGCTCAGTGGGAAAGGTCTTCCTTTTCATAGGAGGGACCCGAGATCAAGCCCTGGGGGGGCGCTTACCTGGCTTGCATTTAATCCTCGAGGGATGTGAGCCTAGGGTTTTATGGCGGTGGTACAAAAAAAGGGGTGGCAAGATGTGTAAGGTAAGACTCGAACTCGGGTGGCCCAATAATCGCTCATCTCTCCGTACCACTTTGCTAGATTCCCCATTACCAAAAAAAAAATATTGTCAGGCTCATACGACAAAATATCATCACCATGACACGTCCAATTCATATAACCATCCACGAACCCTTTCTTGTACAAATGATGCTGCATATCCCATGGTGAATGTCACCTCAAGTTTCTACAACCTGAACAAGGGCATCGAATGTGGCCATCGCAGTCTATTGCTTCATTTGACTTCCCCAATGCAATACTTTAACAATTCTGATTAAATACCTAAAAATATCCTAAAAATTTCTAAAAATAGCCAAAATTCACCGGATGGAACCTAGATCTGAACCACTAAGGATCCACTAAAGCTACGAGTGTTACATTGGCGCTTCATCTTGCACCGGGACTTGTGAAGTATGCCTGTTGTTCAGGTAACAGCACTGAGCGCATGCTTATCGAGATGACATCGAAGTGGCACACGATCATCGAGGTGGGGAACTAGACTGGGCGCCTCGATTGAGCCATGTCTGGTGGTATACGATCATTGAAGCAGAGACTAGGTAGGGCGCTCTCATCAAGCCACGTCCATGTCGTGCATGAATGTCGAGGCAGAGATCGGACAGGGCACCTCAATCAAGCAACGTTTGATGGTGCACGATCATTGAGGCAAGGACTGGGTAGGGCACCTCTATGAAGCAGCATCAGAGGTCATACACGAATGTCTGGGTAGGGCCAATCAGCGTATTCCCGTCGAGCAACGTCTCGGGGTGAATGATTATCGAGACAGGACTCGGGCAGAGTGCTTCCACTAAGCGGCATCAGGGTCATGCGCGAATATCGAGATAAGACTCAGGTTAGAGTGCTTTCACCAAGCAAGATCTGGGGACATGCATGATTATTGAGATGGCATACGTTCATCAAATAGGGGGCCGCCTTTTAGGAGGTCGATGTTTGGGCTAGACGACGTATGAGGGATGACCATGCGGCATGCCCTCGACGTAAGCCTAGCAAACACACACACACAAATCTCCTTGGTGTTTGGGCTAGACACCGTAGGAGGGATGATCATGCGACATGCCCTCAGCGTAAGCCTAGCAAACACATACATAAATCTCCTTAGCGCGTCTTTGTAGTCCAGGGCTGAGCTTATTGCATTGATGCTTGATTGCTTCCTTTCATGCTAAGGGGGGGAATTTATAGTGGAAGATGAAGGGTTAGAGGGGTTTAGGTAGACCGGGTTGAGGGGTTGAACCTGGTCTGGGTAAACCTTTGGGAGTGCATTACAGAGTGGGGGAGGGAGGGTTTAGGTAGAGCAGCCCAAGGGACTGGTCTGGTCAGCCTAAACCCCTCTCGCAAGTGGGGTTTAGGCGGACTAGCCCAAGGGGTTGGTCTGGACTACCTAAACCCCTCACGGAGGGGTTTTTTTTAAATTAAAAACTTTTTTTTAGAGAGAGAGGATGGGTTTAGGCGGAGTAGCCCAGGGGGCTGGGCCGGTCTGCCTAAACCAGGGGTTTTGAAAAAGTAATTTTATTTCTGCTACTTTAGTAAACCTAATCAATAGAATTTAATTGCTTACTGTTATATCTGGGACTTCAATGTACTCTACACAAACCTTTCTATCCCTTTGGAGCTTTACCGCTCTTGGGAGGCTTCACTAGTTCCAAGTGGTATTGGGTTTACCCGGTATCCGGAGTCTGGGTCGTCACAGGTGGTATCAGAGCGTGTTGTGTGAAAGTACTTGGGAATTTGAGATATTATAGTACTCAAAGTCCTTAAGGTCCAGTATAGTCGACAGTTGCCATAGGTTTTGTGAATGTTTATTGCTTTGTTTCTGTGTGTGGTCTTGTGCATGCTGTGTTAGCACTGTGCGAGATGGTTTTTGCTCTCGTCAGGATGTCACAGGATGCTCTTTTCATCATGGTGTTTGTCTCGATTATGTTGTACTTGGCAAAGTTCACCGGTAGGCATGAATCTGCAGTGCATTGTTCGAGAGTTTTTTCGTGGATGGTTCATGTGACTGGTGACTTTTTATCATTGGTGTGATGGCCATGCACATTCTTATGTTATTTTGGTCGTCCCAATTTGAGTCTGTTCAGCTCCTGAGGTGTTTTTGCTTGTGTTGTGGTGGTCGCTTTGATGCCTTGGTTGAGAAGATGCTCGAGCGAACCTAGGATTTTCCCTTCCTGGTGAGCTGCTATTAGTGAGCTTGATTCTTCTCATCCTTCTTGGTGGAATCTTTTCGAGGTAAGCCTTAGAAGTGCTGTCTTAGTGAGGCCTTTGTCCTGCATCTGCTTAAGTGTGGACTGTGTTAGTTCTGAACCTGATCTGCTCCTTGTTCGACGGTTGCTTGGCTTTGGACCTGATTTTGTGTTATGAGCCGTTCTGCACCATGTTCATCGTGCCATGTCTAGCGGCTGATGTGTAATGTGTTATGTCAAATGGTATGCTCTGATACCCATTGATAGAACTAAATGGATGCTCTGATGCCTACAGGGAAGACTCTATAGATGATCTGGAGGGGGGTGAATTGATCGATCACCCAATAAAACTAACTACAGTAAACTGAAGTGCGGAATTAAAACAACCTACTACAAAACGTTGGGAAAACACTCAAACCCCAATCACAGAGTGCCAACTCCAATAGATCCGAACTTGAATGATCCTAAACAATCATCTACCACGAGTGAAATAGATGAGCAAGGCGCACACAAACCACAAGGCAATCACACAGTAGACGATGGAATTTTTAGGTGGTTCGACCTCAAACCCGAAAAACTTTCCTCTTCTTCTTATTAATAGTTCTTTGATACAACAGATAGGACAAGGCCATTATAGTGCAAAGCAAAAGAAAAAATAAAATTACATTATCTGCTGGTACAATTTGATCACTCGGAGCAAGCTCAGTTGGTACTTTCATAACGAGCCACTGACTCTGCCTCGTGTAGAAACTGGCTCGGCCATTGGGATGACCATCCTTGTTTACTCGAGATCTTCAGAGGGACAAACATCGAAAGAAGAAGAAGAGGGAGCCATCTGCCGACTCTTTGGAAGCAACCCCTCCAATGGAATATGCTAAAAAAGAGGATGGTAAGAGAGAGAAAAAGGAAAAGAGGGGAAATAACAAGTAGAAGGGAGGGGCTGGGTGATAGTGAAAGAATGAAACTTAGAGAGCCCCCCCCCACCGACGATGAGATGGAGGGCGGAGAAGGAGGGGAGGAGGAAGAGAGAGATATAGATTAGAGAGGAAGCTTGAAGAGCTGTCGCTGTTGGATGCCCCCATCTGTCCTCCAATGCTTCTATCTTCCTCCGAAGGTAGTGTTGGCCATCTGGCAGTACGAAGATGACATGCTCCAGCATGACGGGCCCTCTGTCTAGCCGTTTTCCAACTAACGGACCCTCTTTCAAGCCGGAGTGGTAGTACCCTCCCTCCTAGCACTATCCACCTCATCGTCCTCCGAAGTGACTTCCATGCTTCACTAAGACCAACAGCACAACACTTCGCAAAGAGGAAAAACTATAGGGAATAGCCCTAAGCAATGAAGAGAGGAGGAAATGCCCTTTGGAGCCTTTATAGGCTGAAGGGGAGCAGTTACCTTAAATGACTTTCCCCTCGAAGAATCGCCAAAGGCAGACACCCTTTCCCCATGGAGGTTACCTCATTTTCCACCAACTCCCCTTCGATGGAAACATGCGAAGTGGCAAGTCATTAAAAGCATGGGAAGATGGATAGGCGCCAGTGCCACGCCAACCAATCGACACGCAAGATATCCACAGAAAGAATCGCCACCTTCCCAACAACTACAAGTACAATGGTCAAAATTACACCAAAGGTGGTAATGAATTGTCAATCCAATATTTAATCTCACCGCTATCATATTTTCTAGAAAGTAGTCTGACATTACTACACCAAAGAGAAAAGGAAATTTTCTTTGAAAAATACATTGAAGGAAAGAGTACAAGTACATTAGGCCTCGGGCCCATCCCGGAACTCGAGAGATGAAGGCTCTTCGGCGCCAGGCGATCTACCCCCAGCACTCTCGGTGACGGACGACCCAAGCACTGGCCCCACCTGTGTGGTAACTACCTCGATCGCGCACCCTCCCAAGGCAGTCGGAGTTGGCAATCACTCGGACGAGATGGAGTCCCCTCAGCATCCCCCCTCACTCAACGTCTGGTTGGAAGAATCGGTGGACGTCGAGTCTGAGTCATAGCGATGCCCGGTCGAAAAGAAGACCGCCCCGGGCACCTGGGCCTCCGCTTCCAAGCTGGCCTGACTATAGCCTTAGGCAAACCCTTTCCGAAGGCCCGAGTGATAGCCCAAATGATAGTAGGGGAAGGCGGCCTTCTGAAGATCTATTTGATAGGCCTTCGAGCACTTATATTACTCAATCGCCTCTACCCCAGCCGACTCCGCCCTCTTGGCAAGCTCGGACGCCCTCCGCTCCGCCTCGGATGACCTCCTCTCAACCTCGTCCCGTGTAGCCTCGGCCTCCGCCCGGAGTCGCTCGGCCTCCTTGGCTCGACCCTCGAGCTCCACACGCTCGGCCTCCCATTGCCCATCGCTCTCAACCTGAATCTCGTGCTCCTTCTCTAGGAGCCTATTCTTCAGCTCGAGCGTGCGACTGGCCTGGGCCAGCTGCTCAGTCGACGTCGGAGCCTCCACTTGGCTCGACTACACTTGCATTCAGAGCGAGGCCACTTCCTGTCTGAGGTCCCCAAGCTCGAGAGTTAGCTGTCGGATCTTCTCGTCAGACAGGCCTTGAGCCCAAGCAAGAGACACTCACTCCAACTCCACCTGAGCGTAGGCGTCAGCAGTCTCAGCCCCCATCTGGGCCAGAACCAAGCCGCCCTCCATAATCTGCTCAAGAAGCACGGAGGGGGGACTTTGCTTATAACCCCCTCGCACGACGCCTGCTACTATGGAGTGGCACCTCTGATGTAAGGAGACCCGGACGCCAGGGATGCTAACCGAGGGAGGACAGGTCCTCTTCGGAGCTGTCGGGATTGGGGCACCTCCCCCGAGCGATCCTTCCTTGGGGATCCCACTGGTTGGCTCGAACTGGGTCACCTCGCCGTGCGCCTCCCCAACTTCGGTCGGTCGTGACTGAGTCATCCCCTCACGCGACTCTCCGACCTCGATCGGCTCAGGCCGAACATCTCCACCTTGCGCCCCCTCCGCCTTGCCCGGTGCCCTAGCACCGATCGCCTCTGCCCGAGAGTCAGCCGCTTCAGCTGTGACCTCCTCTACCTCATTGGCCCCCTCTTGCTCGATGGAAGGGAGAGCCAACCGAATAGGTTCGACCCCTTCTTGCTCAGTAGAGGGGAGAGCCGAACGAACACCGCCCTCGGTCGGACGGGTGACCTCGGTCCTTCTCGCCCGCTTCTTCTCAGCGGACAAGGCCTTCATCGAAGACCATAGCACTTCCTCCACGAGGTCCTTGTGCTTGGTCCCCCGACGCGTAGAGACATCTTCTCAGGCCACCCACTTGCCCTTGTCCCGAGTATGGGAGGAGCCTTGGGTGCTCGAGAATCAACGAGAGTCGGCGCATCATCCACATCAATCACCTCCAGCTCAGTCGACGGTGTCTCCTCCTCAATCGGTCGCCTCGTGTCTGAACAAGGAGAAGACAAGGCCATGAGAAGAGGAGCACATTATCAATCAGAGGGAGAAGCTAAATTTTGAAGCCCTTACCAGTCGAATCCAACATTTGGGTTAGACATCGCTTAACGTTGGCAGGAGTCACCAAATCACCCGTCAACCGGTGATTCTCCAGGAGGATGGTAGCCCTCCTCTCCACCACCGGGGAAGCCTCCGATGACTTCTGGGGACGGTTCAGGTGATAGTTGGGCGCGTTTGGGAACCCCCAAGATTTACCAACTGAAGACATATCCACTGAGAAATATTAAGTCTTCCACCCCTTATGGGAAGAATCCTTCTGGGAAAGGGACACACAGCTCCTATTTCGCCTCGCTTGGATGAAGAAGAAGCCTTTGTTGGCTTGCGGATGCTCCTTCAACTCGAAAAAATCGTGAAAAAGATCCAGTGAGGGAATCACTCCACACTAGTAATAGAGGAAAAATGAAGGAATAGACAAAGAGGTAGGAGTTGGCGACCAGCTAGATAGGAGCCAGCCAGAAGAAGCCAAGAAGATCGACAATAAAGGCATGGAGAGGTAGGCAAAACCCGCACTTCCAAGAAAGAAGAAAGGAATAGAATAACCCAGAGCGAGTATCCAGGCATGGCTCATGGGGGTCAGGGGCAGTGAAATGGTACCGCCAAGGTAGACCATACTGTACTAGAATCGACTGCAAGATTCAACAGATTGAGGGCAGTTTCTGATGGGTTCTTCCTTATATAGATAGTGATAAATGCATTTTCTACGGCTTCATATATGGACTTATCCTGTGAAAATACCTGTAAAGTGCCATGACAAATAGATCGACTTTATTCTTTTTTTAAGGAAAGGATTGTGAAAAATACTTCCTCCATAAGCATGCGCTCACTGAGATATGCAAGTACAAGTCGTTTGATGGATATTTACCAGAGGTAACATCTTGCGAAGGCATGCTTCTGATCCATCAATCTGAAACTGTTCGCACCTCATCAATAAAAGGATTGTGTTCTCCACATCAGTTACAGTTGCTGAAGCCATTAGCTGGACAAGGGTCTTCATTGTTGAACTTAAACACTTTGAGAAACGTAAACCGGCCTCGAGAGATGCAACCAATGCCCTCGTCTGCTCTAAATTACCTACGTCTGGCATTGTTGTATCTTCCTTCGCTCCCTCTTCAGGAACGGGTAAACAACTGTCACTGACACTCTCGTCATGCTGCCCTCCTCCCGTGGCCTGTTCTTGAACAACGTCACCATCTTCAGCATGCTCTGGGATGCCATTGGGCTCCATTGCAAGTAACTTCTCTTTGTATTTCTCCAATGTAGCCTCAAAAGCCACAATCCGAAGCTTTGGTCCAAAAGGGTTATACTGCAACATAGTGTTAAGCAAATTCAGTGCCGATTTTCTTACAATTGCACTTTTGTCCTCCAACCTCCCTGAAGCTAGAGATGCTACTTCGTTCCATAGGCCAATTGACACGGCGCGCTCTTCACATAGTTCTGCCCAAACCTGAAGAACCCGGCTCCTCGTGTAAGCTGAAACATCCCTACATCTTTCCAGTAGTATATCCAACATAGCCTGCTTCCCACGCAATCGCAGAGATTTAGAGCTCATGTCACCATCAATGTCCTTAAATGCCCTCAGAACCAGCTTTCCGAGTACACTAACCAAAGCGTTCCTGATCTTATAGGACTCTCCTCCAAAGTGAGGGACCAATATTCCCAAATTTGTGGCCATGAGCTTAGAAGAAAGGTCGGCTAGCTCCACAAGGAACCTTCCCACATTCTCCGCACCTGCGGTGTCCCTAACATAGTCCTTGGGGTCCGTTCGTCCGATCTCCCTGATGAGAGCAATCGCCAAGCTTCCATCCCCATACTTCCTTTCAGCAGTTGCCACTGCAGTGGCCAAGTGTGCCACCGTGAAATCAAACTTGCAATTGAAGGAGGTGATAGGGTTCAGTTGTTGATTTGGTGGATGCTCTGGCAGCAGATTATGGATAATCCCCATGTCTGGTTGTGGCACTGGAGCTTACTACTATTGAGGAGGTTGTTGAGCTTGTTGTGGTGGCTGCTGAGCCTATTGCTACCGAGGAGGTCTCTGAGCTTTGAGAGTTGCAATGAATAGTCTCATTTCGTCCCAATTAATACTGCCCTGATCATTCAAATCATATATATAATCCTTGAAATAGAAGTAATGATCTATGTTGTGACCAGGCTGTCGATGGAAGACACACTACCGAGAGGTGTCCACATTAGGAGGCCATGCTATCCTTTCTTTTGGCAAAGTGAGCAGGTTGGCGGCCATAAGGGTGTTAAACATGTTTGGAAGGCTCTCGGGTAAAGGGGGATACTTGGCTCTTTTAGGGCTTGTGGGCCTTCTCAATTGTTGAGGGTCGTAGTTGGAGGGAGGTGGCACCTGATGATATTGTTGGGCAGGGTTTTGTGGTGGAGCTGGACTTTGTGGTGGAGGAAGTGGAGACCAGAAGGGCTGGAGGGAGTTGTTTTGTTGGAGCGGAGCTTGGTTGAGGAAAGAAGGTTGTGGCTATTATTGCTGTGGGGGTCTTGTGTTTGGGGTGTTGCAGAAGGATGAGCGATGGCCAACTGCTCCTACTTGCTCATTGGTGACGGTGCCTTCAGTCATTCCACCATTGGTACTAACATTAGTGCTCTTCCTCACCATTCTTGGTCTTAGCTCAAACATGCCCATGATGGGCGAATCCTTCATCTGTGTTTGAATATACATGTCCCTTTCATATAGTTCCTCCATGGTACTCAATGTATTCATGGCCAGAATGTGACGAAACTGGGGAGTAGAATTACAAATTATCATTTTGACTTGCTCAGGTTACGACAAAGTATCCTTTAGCTTCTCGGCCATTGACCTCCATCTATCGACAAACTGTACAAAGTCCTCATCAGACTTCATCTTCTCGGCTACTAAATTTGTGACAGGCAAAGAAGGGCCTACTCAGTCCTTATACTTCTGCGGAAACTTGTGCTGAACAACATCGAAATCTCTAGCTTCGGCTGGCTCCACGGAGTAAAACCATTCCAGTGTTGGGCCTTCAAGAGACCTTCTAAAGGGGTAAGCTAAAGAGGCCTTATTATCCTGCCAGAAAGATGCCTCGTACATGCAATCTTTCAAATGAATGAATGGATTGCTCGTTCCATTGTAGTGCCTGAAATTAGGCAATCATGGTCATAGCCCTCATAGGACATCAAGAGACATCCACGGGACAATGGGCAAACCATAAGGTCAAGCCAAGATAACCAGAACAGAAAGTCGAAAATATGAAAGACGGCGCTCTGGGCAAGCGTACCTTCATTCAACTACTAGGTCGACCCAGCAATCAAAGAACAGCCGCTACGCGACAAGAGACAAGGACGCTGGCAGTTCTAGATGGAGTCGTTAGGGAACTATAGCAGTCAAGGAGGAGACCGCACCCAGTCACCTGAACCGACCCATCCAGAAACCACCAACACACAGACACTGCCCTAGAACACAAACCTAAGACAGACCGACACACAGAATAGGCCATCATGGCCAACAGATAACACATAGGGATGAGTGGTTCTAGGAGGACCGCACAAGGGCATGAGCGGTCTGGGACAGGCCGCTCAAGTGATAGACCACTAAACCACTAAAGGGGGATGGGCGGTTAAGGGCAGGACTGCCCAAGGGGATGAGCGGTCAAGGTCTGGCTGCTCAAGCGCACTGACTCAGAAGAGTTCCTGGTCCAAATGGTTTTGACCAAACCGCTGAACAGAACCGACATACTACAGTGCCAGTTAAAATGGTCTTGACTAGACCGCCTAACGCACCAACACCCAACTTTTGACCAAAGGTCAACTGGGATAAGCGGTCAAGACCTGGCCGCACATCCCAACGGATGGACAAGCGGCTGAAAGCTGGCCGCCTAAGAGGGCATAGGCAGACCTCACCTGGCTGCCCATACCATGAGTGGTCTAACCATAGACCACTCAACCTCAAAACCAGACAAGGATAAATGGTCCGAGGTTGGCCGCTCATATAGATGAACGGCACCTGGTTCGACTGCTCAACTGTTACGACGAGCAAACCATAGGGTTGGCCCAATCTTGGCCTTCCCATGCCCCGTTCATGCTGAAACGAAGGGGATACAGCCATGGACACACATACAATCATATAGACTCCAACCCAAGTCAAAACGGCTGACAAACGGCGAGAAACGGGCGATTCTAGCGAAATCAACCAAAAAGGGTTTCCGGACTTCTCGGAGCCCTACCAGTCAAACGGGACCACCAATCGTCAATGGAACACTGACATTCCTAGGAGTCTGTTGACTCCAGCTGATCTAAAAATCGTCACCATTTTTCGGTGAACCCTATGAACTACGAAAAACCCCAACGAGTCCAAACTGGCCCGTCCTGGCACCGAAAAGCACAAAACTAAAGGGAAATGGTGTAGGTTTGATTTATACGTAAAAATCCCTATTTATTATTATTTTAACAACAACGGTACTCAAAAGGTGGGTAAGGGCGATCGTGGGTCGTGGCTGCTCCCTCCCTCCTCCCTCGTGCCTGCCAGTACCGAGTATCCACCATTTCCAACACATCTCTTCTGCCGTTTCCACAGCCTCTGTTGGTGGCGGAGCATAGGAAGAGCTCGCACGTGCGGAACAGGGGGGAGGAGACCTGCACAGGAAGCCCTAGCACGTGGCTCAGCACCTCCCCCATTCCGTGCATTTTGGTTGTGGGCGAGGCAGCGGGGCAGGCTTTCGTGATCCGCTTGTTGCGTTGTCTTCGAGATCCATGGGCGTGAAGGCATGGAGGTGCGGCCTGCAGGACCTGAGGAGGAGGTGCAACCCTCTTAACTTGATACCCCTCACCTCCGCGAGCTGCTTCTCCCAGGGGTTGAGGCTCGAGAGGAAGGTGATCTCGCTGTTGTTCCTATTCAGCTCCACTCGCTTCGTGCTGGGCCTGGTCTCGCTCCTCATCGGCCACATTGTGTCCCACCGCAAGTGGTACTCGCAGCTGAGGCGGCCGTGGGGCTTCGAACAGGTGTAATTTCTGGTGAAGCGTACTCGGGCATGATTTTCTTGACATTTCTGTGTGCATGAGCGTGAATTGGGATATGACTCTGTTAGGATTCGCTCGTAATGAGATTAGTTCTTCCACCACGTAGCTCCCATTGGTGAAGAGCGATCTTGTGCCCTTCTTTTCTTCTGTTCTCGCACCCTGCTTCTACCGGTCGTTGACTTACGCATTGGAGGGTTTTCTCTGGAGACGCACCCCTGGGCCCCTTGATCGTCAACTTCCCTCTTTTCAAGTTAACAGAGAAGAGTGGCTACTGCAAGAAGTCGCCGTAGATCGGATGGCTCAGGGCTTGGCGCAAGATCCAGCCTCTTCACTCGTAAAAAAACATAACTTTTGATATGATAATCTTATAATTCAAAATGTGATTTGAGTGTTATGACAACATGGATTAGGAAGATGTATTTTACACTATTTCCCTTATTTTTGTGACAAAAGTACAAGTATGTAATGTACTATGAAGTCTTTTTCCACCATTCTCATTTGAATCTCCTTGACTTTCGTGCAAAAGTTACATTGGAATAATTTTTGAAGATTTTGAACCCACTCTCTTTTTGAGTCTTTCTCTCTCTTCTCCCTCAGATCTCTTCCGTATGAAAATCTAGGCATCTTGACATATTTGAATGAGATTAATATCCTCTTTGATATACCCATTTAAAAAGGTAGATTTAATATCCATTTGAAATAATTTAAAGTTCAATGAGCAAGCATAGGACAAAAGAATCCGGACTGCTTCTAATCTAGCAACCGGGCCAAATGACTCATCAAAATCAATACCCATTTCCTGGCTATACCCTTTGGCTACAAGTCGACCCTTGTTCCTAACAACCAATCCCGTGTCATTCAACTTTTTTCTAAACATCCAATGGGTTCCTATTAGTGGTTGATTCCTAGGACGCGATACAAGAGTTCACACCTCGTTTCTTTCGAACTGGTGCAGCTCTTCATGCATAGCCTGGATCCAGGATTCATTTTGCAGAGCTTGCAGTACATCCTTAGGCTCCTCTTGTGAGATTAAGGCCATCAAGTCCTCTTCTTCCACTTTCCTTAGTGACGATCTAGTTCTTACCCCATCTTGAGGATTACCGATAATGTTTTCGATAAGGTGATCTTTCAAGAATGTGGAGGAACTGGGCAGGTCAGGGTGCTGCATTTGCTGTTCTTAAAGTGCTTCAATTGATGGATCTTCATCCTTTTCACCTTTGCTAGAGATCCCTTCAGTTGGTTCATCCTTAGCTTTAGCATCATTTGACCGTTTGGGAGCATCATCTGCATCTACAATTGGAATTAGTTGACTTGTCAAGTTTAGTTCAGATTCGTTAAAAATCACATAAGGACTTTCTTCAACAACCATAGTCCTCTTATTAAACAGTCAGTAAGCTCTAGAATTGAGTGCATAACTTAGGAAGATTCCTTTATCACTTTTTTCATCAAACTTACCTAGGTTTGACTTACCATTATTTAGTATATAGCAAGGGCATTCAAAGGGTTTAAGATGGGAAATGTTTGGTTTCTCACCCTTGTACAGCTCATATAGAGTTTTCTTCAAAATGGCCATTACCATTGTCTTGTTGATGATGTAACATGTTGTACTTACCACCTCGGCCCAAAAGTATTTTGGTAGGGAGTTTTCATTTAACATGATCCTTGCCATGTCTATCAACGTTCTGTTCTTTCTCTCCACTACACCATTTTACTGAGGCGTCCTTGGTGATGAGAAGTTGTGCGTATATCCCTGTTCTTTACAGAAGTTGTTGAAATCATGATTCTCAAACTCGCCACCATGATCACTTTGGATGGTAGTGATGAAGTAACCTTTATCATTTTAGATTTTTCTGCAAAACACTTGAAACTCCATCTAGGCATCACTTTTATTGGCTAAAAATAAGTTTTCCCCACCCTTGGGGAAATGATGAGGACATCATGCCCTCGTTGCGAGTTTACGTTTGTAGACGACCCCGAGGTTGAGTTATCTGGTGTTTGTTTGCTTTACATTGTATTATTTTATCTTATCTAGTGTCATTTTATTACTTCTGTACTTTAGGGAGTCTTTGAAGGCATTTTGGTCTTTCGATCATGAGAGGGCATTGTTGTCCTTGGGCCCTCCTCGTTGAAACCTATAAAAGCTTGAGAAACCGTAATGTAATCTCAGTTTTTTGATGAATGAAAATAGAGCATTTTTCTCTTGTTATTGTGTGTGAGTGCAAGGCGTGAGGCCCACCAAACCCTAGCCGCCACACAGCCCACCGCCGCGTTGCCATCTCCACCGCCTGTCAGAGTTCTTCCTCGCCTCTGCCTACGATCACCGCTCCCCTCTTATGCAACCTCTCCTTCCCCTCAGTCGTGCACAACCAGGTCGCCACCTCCTTCCTCCTTGTCCTCTCTTCATCCCACCGCCGCGAGCCCCCACCTCATGGCCTTCCTCTCACCTTCCCACCACGATCTTGTCGCCCCATCGCCTTCTTCGTCTCCCCCACTCGCCGCTACAGACCATCCCCACCAAATCCCTCCTCTTCTCCTCCTCCCGCACAGTGAGCCCGCGGGCACGCCGCCCTTTCCTCTCCCTCCCGATGTCGGCCAGCTGGCCTCCCCTTCTTCCTCCTCACCTCCCTCACCACCGGAGGCCACAGCAGCAACAACACAAAGCATTACCATCGGCACCACAACGGCCGTCCTCCACTGCCGACGACCGCAGCAATAACAGCTTGCCCCCCTCTCCCGCCAGTGTTGTAGCCGTCCTTTGCCACCGGGGACCGCCGCCGCAGCAGCCTGGCTTGTCTCCATTGCCTTCGCCGCAGCCATCCTCTGCCACTGGCGACAGTAGCTACCACCGCATGAGTCACCTTCGCTGCCTTTGCCGCGGCTCCCTTCTGCCGCCGGCGACTCAGACGGCAGTGACCTAGCTGTCCACGAGCGCCTCTTCTTGCTGGTAACCTCGTTCCCACCTGTGGGTACTGTTCATTTGGTTAAATGGGCAAAATCTTAATTTGTCTCCAATATACTATCATGCTAGCTGTCCACTACCTAATCGTGAACATGTGCGTATCTATTCGGCCCTATACTGACTGTCTAGACATTACGTGTGGGACGACGCCTACTTTTGCATCGGGATTTCATCTTTATTTTTTAATGTGGCAATAATTCTTCTGAGCAGAAAAAAGTGAGGACGAAGAAAGGAAAATACAAAGACCATTCCCCCTCCACAGACTGGAACCCACCTCTTTTTGCTCCTTCTTCCTCTCACTTTTTCTATATTATCTTTTCTGTGTGCTCTTCTCCGTGTCTCCCTTCTCTCCTCTGTCTATCTCTGTATCTTCTTTTCAATCTTATTCTTCTTTTTTTTTTCTATCTTCTTCTCCTTTTTTTGATCGAGGGCAGAAGCCCAATTTTATAGGGGAATTGGGGGCAAGGTGGGTCGGTGGCGACGGCACCGAATCAGCTACCCGCCCCATGCATGCCACCAACTCGCCGGCCCGCATTATGCCAGGGATGCCGTCGACTCACCCACGAGGGGGCGCTGCCAAATCAAGCACGAGGAGGCTCGATCTCCACCGAATCGCTCGCGAAGGCACCACCGATTCAGTTGAGGGCATTTCCATAATTTCGACATTTTTTCCCGAAGTTGACCCGACGAGAGCTCGTGGCCCAGAGTAGCACCGGGATTGATCCAGTGGCCCCAGAATGTACTTCGAAGCCCTGATATTGGGTTTTTGGTGATTTTCAGCCCGTGTCAAACCTGTACCGATTTTCTCAGGTTTTACCTTGATTCAGCTTTCGGCACTTTGATTTGTGCCTCCAACTCCACTCTAAGGGCATGTGGAGGGTCCTCATGAAGAGGGTCATCCCTCGAAGCGTTTCCTCCTTGGATGGGTGTCTTTTAGGTCACTTACGGACCACTTCGACATTTCGGGTGCCCTGATCGGGTCATCCGGGTTTTCTACTGATTTAGCCTTTGGCTCCCTATTTTGAGGAACCGAGGGCATTTCTTCATCTCGGGAGGGGCTCTTTATTAGGTGGGGGCTCACCTGGTACATTCTCATCCTTGATCGGATGATGGTGTGGAGATATATTCGGCATGATTGCTTCGTTGCCGGTTCATTGGCTCTGATCGTTATTCGGCCTTAGTGAGCTGTGGTAGATGTTTTTACCCCAAGATGATGAGACGTGGAGTCCCCGGTACTCTTATGAGGATGCCTGAGGCTTCAGCGGTCTGAGTGGACCCATCTTTGACTTCAACTGACTTCTTTGGGCACATGATTAAAGCCTAGTAATATTTTAGACGTCAATAAATAGCCACTATCTAAGTACTATCTGTTATGCATGGCTGCCAGGCTGACCTGCAAACAAATTAAGTAGAAAACTTTGGAACCCAAGAAAAGTTGGGTCCAAAATCATCATTCACCGAGAAGATAAATGTATTAATAAAGATTCAAAGTGTTTTGTACAATGTTGGGATAAACCCCTACAGCCACAGGTTTACAAACCCCCTGGACCACTCGGCTGAAAACGCAAGAAAATAAAGATAGGCTACAGGCGGCGAAGGCGGATGTTCGAAAGGCCACTGGCATCTATCGTAACATTCCCTCTGATGCTGGCCAGAAGCTCCCTGCTGGATCAGAACTCATTGTTTCAACCCATTAGAATCGCATGATTAGCCAAAGCATCAGCAAGTTGGTTGCCTTCCCTGAAGGTGTGCATGATGGGGCACTAGAAGCGATCAAAGATGGAGAGCAGAGAATGCCACCACAGGAGCAAGGACCAAGGAGGCCGACTGTGGGAGTTCAGCAACTTCACTAGTGCAAGGGAATTAGAAGCAATGACAGATATGGGAATCGAGTGATGAGCAGCGAGGCACAAGCTATCCAGTAGAGCCCGTCCTTCTGCTACCAAATTCGTGCCACGACCATAGAAGAAGGAGAACCCTAATAACAAATGGCCATGATTATCTCTGAAGCAGCCCCCTCCTACGGAAGGGCCAGGATTGCCACGACAAGCTCCATCTACATTTAAGGAGTAAGCAAATGGTGGGGGAGACCAGCGGACGATCTTAGGAATCAGTCGCTTGCATGTAATGGAAAAACCATAGGAATGGTAGAGGCTAGAAAGGGCATTATCGAATTCATAATTAAAGACTTTACAATACAGAGCATGAGAAACTTGGAGCATAATGTGATCTCCGATTCTTTGTGAGGAGAACTTTCTACCCTCGTACTTGCAACATCATCTTGCTTTCCAAATCTCCCAGATAATGGATGTAACAATGAGCAGGGAAATGAGGTCTTAAGGCCGATTGGGATTTGCCCAAGAGATAATTCCCTTAATCCTGGCAACGATTGAGGCTGAATCAAAGCAGCAGTCATCCAGCAACGGCAGGAATTTGCACCACAGAGACTTCGCAAGATCACTGGCAATGACCAAGTGGTTAACATCTTTAATAGCATAGACGACAGAGCAGCCGACACATCGTGAGTCCAACTGGATGCCGCAGCTCTAGACTTTATGATCCACGGGCACAGCATGGTGCACCAATTTCCATGAGAAAAGGGTGACTCTAGGAGAGTAGTTGTAACACCCTCAAATATAGCTAAGTTGTACTCTATATCATCGAGACGCCTTTTGAAGTATCGGCTCAGTTTTTGAAAAGAACTCTGAAGTGGAATTTGATTTTTTTTTTAAAAGACATTAGAGGGAGAAAATATTAGTATAGAGAAGTTTTTGAAAAGTGGGTCATTTTTTTCTTATCTCTATGTATAATCTAAAAGTTAGTGAGGAGGTTAAAATCGACGTAGCACGTGAGTGGCCCATTGACGTCGGGCCCGCATCGGTTCAAGATCCGCAACTTAAATAACGGACCCCCGACAATCACGGCCCAAGACAGGCGACCTAATAGGGCAGGCCATCGGATTCTCCAGCCCACGAAAGACATCGACCCGGACATATCGGATGTCGGACGACCCTCCGACGACCGAACGTTACTCCCGCTATCATCGACTTTGACTCCAATAAAGACGAGCACGCCTCACGAGTGCCGTAAAACTCACGTACTAAAAATCACCTGACTTTGGAGGAATGGATGCTCAACGAAAAACTCCCCACGGTCGTGAGAAGACGTTACCTCACGACTCACGCTCTTTCTTGCCAAGGGATAAGTATCCACCGACAAGACAATCCCTATAAATGGACCTTCGACCAGGGACAAATACATACACAGACATACATGGACGGAGAGACAGGGTGAGATAGACACACGACTGACAGTTACAGAAAGCGCCTTCTACAGAGGAGAGCCTCAGTTAACTTCTGAACACTCCAACAGTCCATTGAACACTCTTCGAACACTTGTTGGATGTGGCGAGTACTTGTTCGGAAGACTGATCTTCTCTCCCACTGCTTGAGGAAATGAGGGACTTCTTTCTGACTAGGCTACAAGGGGCTCACATTGCCGCTGATGCAACACCTCCTAGGCCCGTCGAACATGTGACGGATAATGCCATGCCATCGTAGGCAGCCCCTAGAGAGGAAGTGTAGGGGGCTGAAAATGTTGAGGAAAGTATTTATCAAACTTTGGTGGACATTGCCACCGATGTCCTAGCTCCAAGGCCCCTTCAACAAAGTACAGATGATATTGTGCCATCTAAGATAGCCTCTAAAGAGGATGTGCAAGGCGCTATCTAAGCTCTGGTGGAGGCGACCAATGGCCATGGTGACCGTCGTCCAGGTGTCTTTTCTCAGTCCCTTCATCAACGGGACGAGAAACTCGTGAGGAGACCAAGAGCACCTGTAAGAAAACAGTACGAGGGAAGAAGAAGGTGAGTCTATGTTGATCCTACTTCTTATAGTATAGAATCTAAGATTGGTATATTGACATAAATGTAGAAGGGAGATGAAGTCGACAAGATCAAAAAGCTCCTAAATAACCCAAAAATAACGCAGGAATC
Source organism: Amorphophallus titanum (assembly GCA_024336825.1). Lineage (NCBI taxonomy): Eukaryota > Viridiplantae > Streptophyta > Magnoliopsida > Alismatales > Araceae > Amorphophallus > Amorphophallus titanum. The sequence continues at coordinate 608,019 of JANBPO010006362.1, forward strand.
CTAAATAGCCGAACAAGGATAATTAAGTAAGATAAAGAATAAGCAACCTCTCACAACTCTCCAGCGCAATTTGACTAATCACTCAAACCGAACGTAATGAACGGACATATTGATTAAACTCTCGCGCACTGTATCACACTGGTAAAACAAATAGATAGAGTAAAACAACAATTCCACAGATAGGAAACCATGGCACAAGAGACTTTTAGGTGGTTCAGACGCACCCAAGTGCAGTCCTATGTCCACCCCGCTCAACCCGAGAGGCTTCCACTAAGAAACACTGCACGACGGCAGTAGACTAACATACAAGTGCTCGACGGCCCAACACACGTGGGTTCTCGTACGACAATGAGAAATCGCACGCACAGAGACAATGCTCCAAGACCATCTATAAAGAAAAAATTATATGGAAATACAATGCCCAGTCCAAAGATAATAAACTATGCTCATATGGAACTAAGAAAATGAAATAACTAGATTCTCCTCTTTAATCTTCAACACAACTAGGAGATGATATGGAAGGATGCATTAGAATGATGAATCCATGAGAGGAAGCAGTCGGCCCCTTGAAGGGATGCGCCCAAGCACACAGTCGATGGAGAGCCGCGGCAGCTCGCCTCCAGATCTGAGCTGGGGGTCGTGAGATGCGGTCCTTGGCGGCTTCATCTTCCTTCTCCTGCAGATGCTCAACACCTTGTCCTCCTCTTCCTACAAGGATGAACAGGATTAGCCCAAGAGATGTGTTCCGATCTGAAATTCGTAGCTTGTTATATGGGTTGAAAGATGATGCATAAAAGACCAAGAATCCCTTGCCAAAACCCTCTCTGAACACCATACACATGGTTAGAGAAACCCTAAGGGTAATGAAGTAAAAAAAATCATGACAATCAAATCTAAAATCATGGGGTTCGAAATCAAAATCGGTAAACCCAATCGGGACGCCAGAGACAAGTGTCGACTCTTGTTCACGGGTGTTCTGCCAGAAGACTAAAAAACAACACCCAGGCAAAAGTGCCAACTCCTGGTGTCGGCACAGTTTGCCAACATATCTGTTTGGCGAGAAAATCAACTCCCAAGGTGAAAATGTCGACTCCCAGAGTCGACATTTTTCACCTAGGGCTCTGTTTACACTAAAAATAGTCCCCAAGCATGCTGAGAGTCGACACTTGCATCCTGCTGCACTCAGGCAGCAGGTTGGGATACAAGCGTCGACTCTGGGAGTCGACTCTTGTAGCTCCAGACCAGAAAAATAAAGAGTTTAAGGAACTAAACCCAAAAAACTTAATACAAGAACCAACTCTTTTAAGTCCACATAAGCAACCATTCAACCATCATTTTTACCATGGGACCAAAGGATGGGGACCTCCTTGAACCTGCAATATCTAAAAATCAAATTATAAAAACATTAATGTCCATACTTATGAAATTTGTAGCATTCTAGCTTCATGGGCATTCAAACAGCCAGTAAGACATTTATAGCAGCAAATGCACCCAAGTCCACAGCAGATTCAAGATGTTACAATGCCACTCCAAGTTTGGATACTTGCTCAATCATCACACACAATGGTTGTACACAATTCAACCATCACAATGTTAGTCCCAAGTTCAGTCAAGTGACAATCAATTTAATTCATGAAATATCTGAACTTGATTCAAACACACAACATACTATGCTTAGCTCAATGAAATCCTTCAACAACTTATCAACATCACTCATATTCAAATTCATCAAGGATTGAGTCTTGCTGAACACACAAAATACCTCTCTTTGCCACCAACTCACATTCATCAGAGAATCTTCAATGCAAATCATATAGAATAGAACAAAATGTCTTCGTCAAAATATGCCGGGGCAGAATAGAGAATGGCACTTTTTTATTCATTTATTCTCTTTATGGGTACCTTGCTCTCATAATTTGGCATGGGCAATCGTGAGGCCGTTACCCCCACAACAGGTGAAAGTCAAGCGAAAAGTCGAAGAAAACCCGATGCAGAGTGGGGAACGAAACTCTGATTTCTACAAATATTTTGGTAGCATCTTCCCCTTCCCCAGAATCTATCGGGGGAGGTATGCATAGGAGGTTCATCCATAGAAGGCTGAGATGAACTCCGTGAAAGTCAATAATACTATAATGACAGCCCAAACCCCATAAGAGATGGCAAATCTCTAAGGACCAACCCATCGGGAGACCCACATCATCCAAGGGTCATAGATCATGGTTGCCAGCTATATCAACCTGAGGACCGTAACGGCACACACATGAGGGCTTTGGGAAGCTCTAGTGTAACCGTGGACCGGTGGGTTTTAAGAAATCAGAGCACTATATGCCTATAAGGTGATTTGTTATCCACTCATGGAGTGATCAGAAAACCAACAAAAAAGTCGTGAGGTGAGTAAATTTCGACAGCATCTCCCCCTGCCCCGAATGTATCGGGGGAGATATGCATTGGTGATTCATCCACAAGGGACTGAGACGAACTCCGTAGAAGTTGGGCATCCTATAATGACAGCCCGGACCCGTAAGGGATGGGAAATCTCCAAGGACCAATCCATCGGGAGACCCACATCATCCAAGGGTCATAGATCATGATTGCCGACTATGTCAAACTAGGGGCCGCCATGGCATATACGTAAGGACTCCGGAGAGTACCTGTATAACCATAGACCAATGGGCATGGAGAAGCCGGAGCACTATATGCCCACAGAGGGTGACTTATTATCCACTCAGTGAGTGGTTGAAATATTCGATCATACAAAGACGAGGGGATGAGTCACCTTTTATACCCATTTTTATCGACTAGGGATTATGCTGGAAGCCTTAATAGACCCCTGCTAGTGATGGGCTGGACTAAATGAAGACTTAAACTCAGGAGATGAGGAGAACAGATGATCTAGGAGCCTTTATATGGGAAACTCATGATCTAGCAACTGGCTAAGCGACCTGGCGGCTGGCTTAAGTGGACCGGTGGCTAACTAAATCGCATATATGCATATCTATAAAGCTAATGAACTGGTGGCTTGGTAAATCCATGCGAACTGGTGACATTTATACATATATATGTATATAAATGGGACTAAGTAAGCTAGCAGCTGGGTGAAATTGAGTAACTTGGCGGCTAGGTGTGACCGTTTGCTCCGGCAGCCAACAAACCAACCAAATTGGCGGCTTCCAAATACATAAAATAAACTAATAAACCCACTGATCCAACAGGGAAAGTAGCAGAATGGTGACCCGGTGGCCAGTGCACTCCGGCCGCCAGATCACTTTCCCCAACTTATTTTAATGTTGACATGCAGGAAAAATAGGGTATCATGCCAAAAAAATAGGGTATCGAAAAGTGTCAAATTGGCAATGCCATAACCCATTAACCCCTTCATTTAAAGCATTCAGAGGGCCTATGCAAACCGCACAACTAAATTCCCATCCCTAAATGAGAAGTGGGCCACTGGACTGAGCATATAATTAGGGCAATTTGTAATTGCGGGAAGGGGAGTTGAAGATTTTCAAGCCAAAATCTATAATTCCTACAATGGTTCTGAGGATTTCCAGAGCATTAAAAATTCAACTGTAAACCCCCAAAATCACAGATTTTGAGGTTTGGAGAGGATTCCTAGGGAGTCAACTGTCCCTGTCATCATAAGCTTACCAGATCCGCCCCTTTTGGACACAAGTTTTGTTAACCTACATTTGTGGGAAAGGCCAGCTTTCTTGGCAACCACCTTTTTTTATCTACCCAATCAGATTGCTGCTTCAAGATCTCTTAGGGCAGTGCACCGTACCTCCTTGTCCTAAACCAATCAGCAGGTAACCTGGAAGCTCGCAAGAATCAAGGTGCATCATTTCCTCTCTATTATTCAAAGGAAGTCTTTTGGAGGGAAACTTTCGTGCCCTTTGTGCCTATAAATAGGACCATCCTGGTTTGCATGGAGTTGTTGCTGGAGCTTCTGAAAAACCTAGAGAAGGCCTGAACGTGAGAGTCCAAGAGAGCTAAGAGAGAAAAGAGAAGAAGTGTAGTCCTGAGAGAAGAAGAAGATGATGAGTGTGTCTAGCTAGCCATCCAACCAAAAGCTTTAGCCTGAACTATTTGTTTCCATTCCGTCAAAAGAATGTGCTTGTAGCTTTTGTTTTTTGTTCTTAGCATTTTTAGAACTTCCCCAGTGTGTGTAGCAGGGGATCTGTCACTGTGGTTTTTGCTGCACTTGTAGCATCTTACTTTCTTTCTTGTGTGTGTGTGGGGGAGCGGGGAACTTCCTCGTGGGACTTGCTTCAGTGTGTGTGTGGTTGGGGCATGTCCCCATGTTCTGCTAGGCAACTAGAGTGTGTGTGTGGACATCTTTTGGCGAAAGAGTGGAAGCCTCACCAAGTTGGTGAGGGGTGGATGTAAGCCTATTGGATAGCAGCCGAACCACCTTAAAAAGTTTGGTGTTGTGGCATGCAATCTCCATATCTTTTATCTCCCTTCACGTGTATTGTATTTGTCTAAGTGGGTTCATAGCTTTTTTATCTGCTGATATTCCCTGTGACTATCTACTTTATGTGCTCTAAATTGTTATGTTGCTATTCTTGCATAGCTCCTCTTAAGAGGATGAAAAAGTGAGGGTCAGATCTATTTACCCCCCCTCTACATCCTCTCGTACCATCCAACACCTCCAACTGCCAATCTCTAGCAACCTTGGCCAACATAACCTTATAGGTTGGTCTCCAATTTCCAATCTCCGGCCAGTAACCCAGACCAGTGCGCCTTATTCAGGGAGCCCTCCGGCTCATGGGCGGCGGGCCAGGATTCGAATGGTATCGGGTACGTCCCAATATCCTGATCTTGGGTCAGTACAGATGGTATCAGAGCGTGGTTGTGGAAATGCATAGGAATTCGGGACAATGCAGTGCTTAAGAGTCCAGAGAGTCCAGTACAATCGGCAGCTGGCTTAGGGTGTTTTGTTTTATTCACCCTTCTGTATTTTCTGTGCTATTTTTAAGGTTTCAATGGCACTGAGGAGGTGGACCGGATCATTGCCTGAGGTACTGGTGGGGGGCCGAGAGGAGCCGAGGAGAGAGGAATCGGGTAGAGAGTTGTCTCCCCCAGTGGTAGAAGCCCCGGGTGTGCCGGGTCAGGCTAAGTTTTATGCCAGAATGCATCATTTTTTCGTGCAGCATATGAATCAGCAGCGTCACGATCAGAAGGCTGGCGATTGCAGTTCATCGCTTGATAGTCGTGGGCATGTTTTGTGAGAGTTTCTATGCTTTCACCCAATGACATTTGAACGCCAGTCAGATCCTGATGCGGTGAGATCGTGGATCAATGTGATGGAACGTGTGTTTCGATCGATGGAGTGTACTGAGGATGAGAAGGTGTTGTTGGTGAGTTATCAATTGTAGGGATCAACTTTGTCATGGTGGAATACTGAATGGGATTCAGCGTTCCAGTCTCATTCTTTACGGCAGATTCGGTGGTAGGAGTTTCTTGAGGCATTCGAGCGAGTTTTCAGCCATGAGTACGTCAAGACGAGAAGGATGTATGAGTTCATGGAGCTGTCCCAAGGAGACATGTTCGTGATGCAGTATTGATCCAAATTTATGGAGTTGGGTTGCTATGCTCCCCATATTATGGCCGATGAGAAGCTGATGACTTAGCAGTTTGTCAGATGATTGAGGCCAGAGCTTAGGCACCTGGTGGCTGCGACCCATGTGGTGGACATGGAGTTAGCCTATCAAGACACGATAGCTATAGAGGAGGAACTGTAGAGGGCCCTTCAACAGTAGCGTGTTTCCTGCCAGTCTGGGAGGCAACTAGAATTGGCATCTCTTCCACCTCCGGGCTCGAGTTCTCTCCCTCCAAGATTGAGTTTTATTCGGATGTCGAGGTTGTTTAGATGGAGCAGACCAAGCAAGAGACGCCAAGAGCAAGAGGAGCAGGTTGTGGCAGTGTCAGATCAGTGATTGGAAGCTCAACCATTGCGACAGCGTGATATGAATGAGCAGCCAGGACAGTGTCCAAGATGTTGGGTTGTGGGTATGTAGGGTTATTCAAATGATTTGTTCCCATCATGTAGTGATTGCACAAGTTCGTATTCATTGCAGCTTTCTTCCTCGGTTGCATATTCCGAAAGTTCATTTGCTATCCTTCAATGTTGTCCTTGTATTGCATAATATTTCTTGTCACTGTAAACCCCTTATGTTATGAGACAAATTGTAGACCATAGAGACATTGCTGCTATAGAAGGGTGTGGAGCCAAACCGTAGAAATGCCATTGTGGGGAGGCTCGATATGTTTCTGACCCCGAGGGCACGGGGGTAAAATTCTGGAGGTGGACAAGTTCCACTGGTTAAGGTGGAGAAAATTTTCCTTCGGTTCTACGCAGTTAACCAAGACCTCATTGCCATTGCCTAGGTGATTTGGTATATGTTTTCGACCTTCTAGCGGTGGTTCGGGCACTGTGTCTGGGTCCTCTGTTCAGTTCAGAACTTTCGATAATTGTGATTAGATTGTACCTATTATTTGACTTTGTTATATGTTATTTGACATATGTTATCTGTTCTATTTAGTTCTGAACTGACCTCTGAAACTGACTTATAAGTTCTGATCCCTATTCCTTTTCTGGCCATGTACATATGCATACACATTCCATTAAGTTCTGATTTCTAACTACTTTCAGGCTACACATAGATGCATGTTGTCTCCATGATCCCAATCCACATGATCCTTTTGAAGTCTGAGCTTTGTTACGTTGTTTGAGCTTTGTTACGTCGTCCGAGCTTTGTTGCGTCATCTGAGATTTGTTGTGTCGTCCGAGCTTTGTTACGTCGTCCGAACTTTGTTACGTCGTCCGAGCTTTGTTGCATCATCCGAGCTTTGTTACGTCATCTGAGCTTCGTTACATCGTCTAAGATTTGTTACATCATCCGAGCTTTGTTACGTCATCCGAGCTTAGCTACGTCGTCTGAGCTTTGTTACATCGTTCGAGCTTAGTTACGTCATCTAAGCTTTGTTACGTCGTCTGAGCTTTGTTGCGTCATTTGAGCTTTGTTACGTCGTCCGAGCTTTGTTACGTCATTCGAGTTTTGTTGCATCGTCCGAGCTTAGTTCCGTCGTCTGAGCTTTGTTGCGTCATCCGAGCTTAGTTGCATCGTTTGAGCTTAGTTGTGTCAGGCTCGACTCTCAACGATCGAGTCTTGGACCTAGCTGCGTCAGGCTTGACTCTCAGCTGGATTCGCTCGGCTTATATCTTTCAAAGCCTACTCTTCTTGATTTTGCTTGGCTTTTATGTGTATTGTGTGAAAGTACATGAGAATTTGAGATATTACAGTGCTCAGAGTCCTTAAGGTCCAGTACAGTCGATAGCTGGCATAGGTTTTATGTTTATTTGTCGCTTTGTTTCTGTGAGAGGTCTTGTGTGTGCTGTGTTGGCACTGTGTGAAATGGTTTTGCTATCGTCAGGATGTGACAAGATGCTCTTTTTCATCATGGTGTTTCTCTCGGTTATGCTGTACTTGGACGAGATCACCGACAGGCATGAATCTACAGTGCATTATCTGAGAGTTTTTTGTGGTTTGTTCAGGTGGCTGGTGACTTTTATTATTGGTGTGATGGCCATGCACATTCTTATGTTGTTTTGGTCATCCCAGCATGAGTCTGTTCAGCCCCTGATGTGTTTCGCTTATGGTCGATTAGATGCCTTGATTGAGAAGATGCTCAAGCGAACCTAGGATTTTCCCTTCCTAGTGAGCTATTGTTAGTGAGCTTGATTCTTCTCATCCTGTTTGGTGGAATCTTTTTGAGGTAAGCCTTAGAAGTACTATCTTGGTGAGGTCTTTGTCCTGTGTCTGCTTAAGTGTGGACTGTGTTACTTCTGAACCTGATTTCCTCCTTGTTTGATGGTTGCTTGGCTTTGGACCCAGTTTTGTGTTAGGAGCCGTTGTGCACCATGTTCGTCATGCCGTGTTTGGCAGCTGATGTGTTGTGAAGGTTCTATAATCATTCTAGGACATATGGATAAGCTGAGGCTAGCGTTCTTTGTGCTTTGTACTGAAGCTGGTACTCTCTCTGATTTACACTTTGGCAACTTGTGATCGGTTATTAGCAGGATCAGTACTCGTGGCGTGTTATATTACAGTTTCGTGAATTGCGATGGCGTCGAGTGTGTGCTGAGATGTGAATACCTAGGTATTTTTGATGCCTGTGTGTGTTGTATGAGTGCGCAGTGAAAGCGTGTGGGCTGATAACCCACAGGTCAAGGATCGTTGGTTGAAGATTCTGGCCGATCGAGAGGTTTATTTCCTTGATGTGACTTCATCTTGGCTATGTATGCCTTGATGTTGTGTTTTGCTGTGCCATTGTCATTGGTGGCATTATGGTGTTGGCATTGGCATTTCTGAGAGTTGGGGAATATGTCAGCATATTTTGCTGGTTGAATACCCTCCGCTTCTCTGTAACTTTCTCTTGGGTGTTGTGTTCTCGGGACATGATCGTGGTCCGTGAGATGCGTTTCCCAAGATTATTATTATTGTTGTTGTCGGTCCTTTTTCAGCCCAAAATTTTAAAAAATTAAAAAAATATGAAAAAATAGCCGCCGCGATCCTCGAATAGAGCACAACCCACTTGCAGCATCCCAGAGTCTGAAATCTCAACGGTTCACCCTCCACAGCGATCCGAAGATAAATCAACCCGAAAACCAGATCAACAGGCCAAACTCCACTCGGGACCCACGTAAGTGCTCCGCAAGCTCTCAGATCCGATCCAAAGGATCCAGGGTGTTATAGTCCTCTCCTCGAAGAAATTTCATTCTCGAAATTTGAGGAACTAACAAGGAATAGGGAAGAACAACACACACGGAGTAGTAATGCCCCAAAAGCTCCAGCCAAACCAAACCTCAAACCTGAAACAACACCAAAAATAGTTCTCGAAAAACACACGATTCAGAGGAACACTGCCATACCATGATCACCAGCAAGGTCATCATGCTCCAAATCCCAAGGCACCAATTCTCAGAGCAGACATAGTACACAAAGGAAATACGAGTCTAGCATCTCCAATGATGGCGTCATCGCTACCGTCTCACAAATCGAGGAGACACGACCCATGCCACGAAAAAGCCACCGATAAAAACTCATACTCAGCAGACAAAACAAGCATCAGCTCTTCACACGAAAGACAATCATCTCGACAGACTACCACCTCACATCGACTTCCGTGCCATAAACACTTTCGAATCTAGCAAGCAGAATGTCAATGGCACCACCGGACCATTATCACCATCAAGTCAGTCCTCACTCAGACATTACATCTGATTCGAGTTTCACGCCTACTCTACCCTTCCGAGGGAGTCTGCCAAAATCAACCAACAAGATCTTAGTCCACATAACTCCAAACCCAAATTCACAGGGAACTCCTCCCATGCAGCGACAAGCACAGTCCATCACACAATCTCATAATGGACAACTTCCAATTCTCCAGCTCCGCTCTCAATGCAGAACCACGGAACACAGCCACAATAAGGTCACTTCTAGGCATAATCACAGCAGCTGACCACACGGCTAATCGCACTAGCCACTAGCAGCTGACCAACAAGGACCCACAAACATCTCTCGAAAAATGCATCTCTAGGACCACACTCCCGTCCCGAGAGCATCACTTCCAACAAATACAAAGGGTACTCATCCGGCACATTCACCGTCATATTTCACCAATACCCAAAACCAGCCAGTGCCAACAACCATGATGCCTCAAGCACGGCATGGCAACCAACAACATCAAGGCTCACACATAGGGCTGTCAATGGAAATATTGATGTCGACCCGACAAGATGTCGAAGTCAACAAACCTTGCTCAGACGGTATGTCCAGAATAAGGGCAGAAACAGACGTAATTGACATCTCGTCACAATGCCAAAACCAACTGAACTGGGAGAGACATAGGGTCTAGGCTAGGGTGAAATATGGCTGTTGACTTGACATGCAGTCAAAGTCAACCAACTTGGCTAAGACGTGGGGCCTAAGACAAGGGAGGAGTATAGGATATGTGTTAACCTGACATCATGCCAAGGTCAACAGACTTGACAAAGACGTGAGGCCTAAGCCAAGGACAGAAAATGGGATAAGTGTTGACTCGATGCCATGTCGAAGCCAACAAACTTGGCAAAGACATGAGGTCTAAGCCAAGGATATAATGCAGGATAGTTGCTGACTCGATGTCATGTCGAAGCCAACGAACTTGACAGAGACGTAAGGCCTAAGCCAAGGTTAGAATATGAAATAGGTGTTGACTCAACGTCGTGTCGAGGCCAAAGAGCTTGACAGAGGCATGAGGCCTAAGCCAAGGGTGGAATATGGGATGGGTGTTGACTCGACGTCATGTCGAAGCCGACGAACTTGACAGAGACGTGAGGCCAAAGTCAAGGGTAGAATATAGGACAGGTGTTGACTCGATGTCATGTTGAAGTCGATGAACTTGACAGAGGCATGAGGCCTGAGCCAAGGAAAGAATATAGGATATCTGTTGACCTGACATCATGTTAAGGTCAACGAACTAGGTAAAGACATGAGGCCTAAGCCAAGGGCAGGATACGGAATAAGTGTTGACTCGACGTCCTGTCGGAACCAACGAACTTGACGAATGCATGAGGCCTAAGCCAAGGTTAGAATATGAAATAGGTGTTGACTCAATGTCGTGTCGAACTCAATGAACTTTACAGAAGCATGAGGCCCAAGCCAAGGGAAACACATAGGATATGTGTCGACTTGACAGAACATCGAAGTCAACGGGCCCTGCCCCGATAGAAGGTTTGGGGTGAGGGTAGACTTAGATTGTAGACATATGAGAGGCCCAAGCCCAGGGCTAAACATAGATGTCAACCCGATGAAATGTCAGAGTCAACGGACTCTACTCCGACGGAGGGTTAGAAGCAAGGGAAGAATGTATAGATGCAGATGTCGACCCGACGTCACGTCAGGGTCAACCAACTTGGCAGTGACGTGAGGTCTAACCCAGGATAGAATATGGGCGTTGACCTGTGGAGATGACGAGATCACCAAACTAAAAGGTAGGGGATCGGACTCCTCATCTCGCCAGGAATCCGTTGACGCCCTCTGCGTCGCCATCCATCGCCATCTTCGTTGTTTTCTGTGCAATTCTTGTTTTGGGTGATTTTGGAGTTTATTCTTAATTTTTGTGTCTCTCTCGTTTCTTGGTCCAGACAGCTGCTGATCGAAGCCGGAGAGGTACCGTTGGATTGGTCACGTTGACGTCCACCCTTCCTCGATTTGCGATTTGTGGGGTCGAGCTGGGCCGTGAGGCACTGTTTCTCCCTCTCGCCGGTTCACCGTCATATCGTCGTTTTCGTCAAATCCCAAGTAGGGGGATGGATACCTTATCGTGTTAGGACACCGTCGGTACCACTTGCACTGTGGTCCGATGCCCATTACCTCGTATTCCGTGCATATTACTATTTAGTGCATTTTAATTCATTTTTAGCCTTTTTATGTTGAAATCAATTCCATGGGCATCATATTTCATTTCTAGTGGCATGCTTAGGCTTGTTTTATCGGTGTGGGATGGTAGGTTTAACAGGTTTTGTATTCCGCTGTGTCCCCTGTCGATTACGATCGATCGGGAGGGGTTTCTGATTCTGAACTCTAGAGTCACGAAACCCAAGTGACATAACGTGCCTGCCGCGGTGTGTTATGGTCATTTAACGCGCCTGCCATGCTGCGTTATATCATCCGTGTCTGAGTTTCCTATGAATTTTCATGTTTGGGTGGCTTTAACGCGCCTGCCCCGATGCGTTATAGTCCTTTGTGTTGAGTTAAAGGTCTATTGCCTTTAACGCCCCTATTGAGGTGCGTTATATGCCGTGGTTTTCTGTGGAGTTTAGTCGTTCTGGTGGGCATAACGGCTCATGAGAGGTGCGTTATGTACATTATAACGCCCCACCCTTGGTCCGTTTTACTCCTCATCTATCGTGTTTTGTGGCTGGTGACATTAACGCGCCCATTCCCGTGCGTTATGGTCCTGTAGCATCTGCCTTGGTGCGTTATAGTCTAGTTTTCCTGTGGATTTCCTGAGTTCTGTGAAGCATAGCAGTCCTCCTCCGGTCCGTTATGGTGTGTAACAGGGTAGCGCCAGTCCGTTAAATACCTGGAGTTTTCAAAAGCATGCATGTGTAATTTCTATGCAATTCATGTTTCAGATGCGCCATGTTTATAATATTTTATATACTATGACATTCTTCTACATCCCATAAGAGCAGCTTTCTCTTTCCTTGTGATGGAATCACTAGTCGTACCCCGACGACATTTCATAATATCTCTCGCCACTCACCCTTCTCCCTCCTCACTCTCTCGACATCACTCTCTCCCCTCTCTCTCACCCTCACACGTTCTCTCTCCTCCACTCCCCCGTTCTCTCAGTTCGCGATCCAGACGGACCCCGGTCGACGCGTAGGAGGTACCGACGGGACGGACTCGACGAGAAGATCGCGTCAGTACCCTTCTTCCCTCAGATCGTGGAGCGTGGAGACACGTGCGAGTGAAAAGACAGTGTGGCCCCCGTCGACCGGTCTGCACCGATTCGCGGTCTTCGCCGCGCAAGAGGTAGGGGAACGGACTCCTCGTCTCGTCAGGAATCCATTGACGCCTCCTGTGTCGCCATCCGTCTCCATCTTCCTCGTTTTCTGTGCAATTCTTATTTGGGTGATTTTGGGGGTTAATTTCTCAATTTACGTATCTCTCTCGATTTCTGGTCTAGACGACCGCTGATCGAAGCTGGAGAGGTACCGTTGGATTGGTCGCGTGGTGAGGATCGTGTTGACACTCACCTTTCCTCGATTCGCGGAGCGTGGAGTCGAGCCGGGCCAGGAGGCGCCGCATCGCCCTCTCGCCGAATCGGCATCGAAACGTCATTTTCGTCATCATCTAGGTAGGGGGATGGATTTCTTACCTCGTTAAGACACCGCCGGTACCACTTGCGCCGTGGTCCGACGCCCTCTGCATCATTTTTCATGTATGTCCCTATTTAGTTCATTTTTAATTCTTAAATGCTTGAAATCAATTCCATGGGCATCGTATTCTATTTCTAGTGGCGTGTGTAGGCTTGAATTGTCGGTATGGTATGGCAGGTTAATTTGGTTTTGTGGTTCGCCGCGTCTCCCGTCGATTTCGATCAATCGAGAGGGGGTTCTGATTCTGAACTTCGAAGTCACGAAACCCAGGTGACATAATGCACCACCCCCGGTGCGTTATGGTCATTTGGCGCACCCCTGGAGGAGCGTTATATCGTCCATGAACTGAGAAGTTTTCTGTGGATTTTCACGTTTGGGTGGCTTTAACGCACCTCGCCTGGTGCGTTATAGTCCCTGTGTGTTGAGTTAAAGGTCTGTTGCCTTTAACGCCCCTGTCCCAGTGCGTTAAATTCATATGACGCCCCTGTTGAGGTGCATTATATCCCGTGTTTTTCTGTGGATTCTGAACGTTCTGTAGGCATAACGGCCCATGGGAGGTGCGTTATGTTCCTATAACGCCCCACCCCTGGTGTGTTATGGCCCTTATCGTTTAGATCAGGTTGCTAAAATAGTAGAAATAAAATTACTTTTTAATTAACAGTTTAAATTCAACAATTATAGCCCAGAGCCAAGTCCAAAGGAAAGACAACAAGTGCCAAGTACAATCGACTGAAAAGAAAAGACATACCAAAAAGTCGGGGGAAGCCCGACGAAGGTACCAACTGGCCACCACGAGCACACTAACTCCAAAAGCCACGGAAGCAAAATGAACAACGACGACAGCGACCACCTAAAAAGTAGGGGTGAGCCTCATGTCACTAGCTCAGTAGGGGTCATGCAGATCCCCACTGGAAAACACGCAGTAACAAGCTAAAATAGCAGGTAAACAACATGTAAGTAATAGGCAACAACAGGTGTAGTAAAGTAGGAAACTAAACTACAAATCTATAAAGAAAGGGTAGCAGGAGTAGGGAACAAGCTAGGAACTACGGGAGCTAAAAGGAAAGGGAAGAGGTCATACTAGACGAGCACGACTACCGAACTGGCCTCGGCCCCCGAAACTACTCCAAGCAGACACTACACCAAGCAAAGACAGAAAGGTGAACTCTGAACTAGGAAAAGTCAAAAGCTTATCGAGCTGTCGACACGACGCCAGGCTCCAAATGAAGACCTGCAAGAACAATAAGAAAGCCTAGGAAAACCTAGATTGACTCAGACAACATGACTAAAATGTCATGCACACTGCCCCATACACGACCGAAACATCGTGCAGGCGACGGACACTGACCACGAGTACAGCCACGAGAAGGCTAACCAGGGAGGTCATGACGCACATGAAATGCGAAGAGAACCGTGAAGAGCCACGTGCCACGTGACTAGAGTGCCTCACCACCAGAAGAACAGTCAGCTACGTCCACTGACGTCTTATGCTGCACCTACTAGCATCTTGTCCACGTCTACCGCAAGGACTAGGCCGAGACAAAGACACTGTTAAAACTAGAACAGTAGCATAACGCGAGTGACTTGTCAGGGTCACGACTAATGACGCAAGTCCAAAGCCCCTAACCACGTGTGCACACACTGGCTATCGTCTAAGCCAGGCCTCTAGCTAGTATTCCCCCTCCGAAGGACACTACAGTTAACGAGGGGCCCACGGAACTAGCCTAAGAACCATAAACTGGGAAAGTGCCCCGCTACAAGAGCTGTCACGCCAAAGCGTGCCGTAAGGCTACAATTAGTGGAGGCTCACAAGACACAGAGACTCAAAACACGAGTGCTGAAGTACAGACGGGCTAATCATGCACTATCACCCGTACTACAAAGCACCAATGGAAGCACGAGAAGCTACCGATAGACTCAGGACAAGGCAGCTAGACCTACTCACGTAACAACCCTTGAGTCAGACGACTCAGAGGCAAGATCATCATAGACAGAGGGACAAGCCGCTAATCAGTCTAAACCTAAGCCAGAGGAAACAACGCTCTGCAGGAAATGACTCACGGAGACCAGACGGAACACCAAGAAACCTCAGCACACCTGGACATGCAAATCGAGGTAAGACAATACCTCGAGGCAACCAGAACACTGTCTCGAGCTAGATAGAACCATCGAGACACAGGCAAGGTCACCTGTTAACCCCTGGTCTCACCAGGTTGACCGGAATCTGACACGACACATACACACAGACACACACATTGCAGGCACAAGCACTCCTGGCCATCCCATCATGGTCACTGCCTTCATAGGATGTCAACAGACACCCATCGGTCATGAGCAAACCACGAGATCAAGCCAAGACAAGTAGAAATCGGAGCGGTGGACAATGACTACACTCTGGGCAGAGCGAACTATCACTCAACCGCTAGGTGAACCCAGTAGTCAAGGAACAGCTGCTACAAGACCAGAGACAAAGACACTGGCAGGTCTAGATCAAGTCATTAGGGAACTGTCGCAGTCAAGGAAAAGACCACACCCAGTCACCTAAACCGACTGATCCAGAAACCACCGACACACAGACACCGCCCTAAAACACAACCTAAGATAGACCAACACAAAGGACAAAACAAGGACCATCATGGCCAACAACAGGACTATAACACACCAACATAGGGGCGCTACCTGCTATAATGGACCACAGAAGGGGCATTATGGAAGACAAATCTAAAACTCCAATACAGACAATATAAGGCACCAAGACAGGGGAGCTATATCAGCATAACGCACCAGGACGGGCGCATTATGGCCAACGAACCAGAACTCAAACCATGGGGAATATAACAGACCTCCAAAGGCGCATTATACAAGCTTAACGCACCACAACAGGCATGTTAAAGCCAACGGACCCAAAACACAAACACAGACAAGAGGCATATAACGGATGAGACTGAGTCCATCATAGCCACATGACGCACAGGGTTAGGCGCATTATATCAACTGCCATACCTAGTCAAACATCAGTCAAACACACCATAATGGATCCACACAACTGCGTCACCTGAACCATAATGCATGGGGAACGATCCGTTAAATGAACTGACTGACATGATCTTCGAGGAAGCACGGTCGTCGAGGGTCTGACACAGCAGTAGGCCTCAAAAATAACCCAAATATAACGCACCTAGATAGGGGCATTATAATCAAATAACGGACCAGGCCTGGTCCGTTATGCTCCATGACCTCAAAAGATGAAAATGAATGAACCATAATGGTCTGTCGAGGGACCGTTATGCATATAACGGTCTCTGGTAGGACTGCTAAATCAATCCGACGGGTAAAATTGTAGAACGGCCGAATCGGCCTGTTCCACGCCCCATGCACGCCGTAGCGCAGAGGAAATACATCCAATCGACGGGAAATGACCCTAGAAGGTCAAAAATACCACATGCACCCATCGAAACGTATTAAAATGCGAGATCGGGGCGATTTCGACAAATCGACCCAAAACAAGTCACCAGGATTCCCGGACTCCTACCAGCCCCAAATGATGAGCAATCGACACAAAACTGGTGGGGTTGAGATCCTGACATCCCAGCGGTCAATTTGACACTAATTTTACTGTGAGTGGTTGTCATTTTTTGGCCAACCATACAAACCCCAAAAATCACGACTTTCACTAAACTGGCTCGATCTCCCCCGATCGAGCACCAATCTACGCAAAATTACAGAGAAAATGTGGAGGAGGAAGTGGCTGTCCATCTCCCTACCTCCATCGATGAAACCAAGTGCCGAGGCGACTAAATCGCGCCGAAAACCACCACGCGAATTGAACCGTCGGCTTTGAATCCACCATTTGGGATCGCGCCAATTACACGTCGTTCCTTGCTCCACCACGCCTCTCAGTAACCTCCCAGCGTCGCTACCTCGCCCATGGTCACCCCCGTCTGCAGCCATAGCCGATGGATCGAGAGAACGAGAGAGAACAAGAGAGAACGAGAGAGGGAGAGGGAGAGAACGTGAGTAAGATGAGAGAGAGAAGGGAGGGTGGGTTTGGTTTAAATAAAAATGAAAATTAGATATTTTCTAATTTTTCAAAATTTTGTAAAATGTGCCAAAATTACACTAATTCAGAAAAATATTGCATGACCAGGGAAGGTCAATCTCTCGAACACGGAGATTCTTCTTCTCTCCTCCTACTAGGGAGGGGCTTCATTGGCCTTGAGATTTGGGCCATCTTCATACCTATTGTCGTCAACCGACGATGTCATTCTTCTCTCTTCCTCTTCTTCGACTGCCATTGGTGGGCAGACATCTTCTTCGGCCGTGGCTGCTTGCAGTAGCCGTTGTTGGCCTAGTGAGGGGTTGCCCATACCCCTGAAATAACTTCTGACAAAATTGGTCATCTCTTCTTGCCCCCGTCCCTGATGGAGGATCGGGGATAGCTGCCGACCTCCCACCAGAGGGACGTAGGCTAGTTGGGCTCTTCCAGCGAGTTGCTCAAACCTTCTTCCCACCGTGGGGATATTGGCTTGTCGGGCGCATGCCCTAAAGCTTGTGTGGTGTGGAGGATCCATGACCGTTTCTTCTCTTCTCGGGGCCAAGCCCCTCTCATTCCTCTTCCCCGTCTCAGCAGGATTGGGGTGGTGGCGAACAGGTGACTCTTGGCGGATAGGTTGGGTCTTCTTAGGGACCCACACCTGCTTGAACATTTTTGACCTTGGGGCCAACTCTCTTTGGCCGCGACGGTCAATTTCCTCTCTCTCAGCTCTCCTCCGGGAGAGGGCCTAGAAGGAGTTACGGGTTGGCACAGTAGCGACCACCCAATCAGAGATTGCTTGGGCGTCGTGTCCATCTAGGAAGATGTAGACACCACCGATCAGAATAGACTTTCTGGACACTGACAGCCGTCCGGCAATAGGAGCATCAACTCTTCTTCAAGAGTTCCCCTGGTGGCGACCCCCGAGGTTGTTGTGGTAGGGGGGGAAAGCCCCTTGGACCACATGGTGCACCATGCAGCTAGTCAGTCGAGTGTGGCCTGACAGTAGGCCCTTGCAGCTTCGGGCATTGCAGGCCCTAGGCTCCCTATCAATATTCCTTTCGACCGACTCCAGGGCCTCTATCTCCAACAGATCAGCAAAGGCTACCCCCAAGAAGTTAGGGAAGTCGACCACTGGCAGGAAGGATCTGAAGATGGTTGGTACCACAAAGTACCCACCGGTAGCATGGTTGGCCACGACCTTAGGGCCAAAAGTCAAAGCAGCTAATCCAGCCACCATTGTTGTTTCCTGAAATCATAGAAACAAACAAACAATCAGCGCTCCTTTGGAGAGCCCCCGGGGGCACATTTATCTTGGCAAAGAGATGAAGGGAGATCGAGTCCCACCGGGCGTGCCACTCTATTCTCCCAATCCCCGGTCCTTATCGTCTCTCCCCCACCCCATCCTACTTCCCGTGATCGGTCCCTCTCTCGTCGATGGGCGTCTCCTCAAGCTCCCGGAGAAGCTCGGGTTTGTTCCGTGATGCAGATTTCGGGCTTCCTCCTTCGACCTCAAAAGGACTCAGAGATTATGCGCTCATCCCCCATGCATCCTTTGCGTTGCTGGCCTCCTGAGTTTCTTCTCTTCACCGCCATCAGTCAGTGCGGTTCGACAGTCTTGTGCTCCTCGAGGAAGGTTTCCGTCCCCTATAAAAGCGACAATCTCTTCCTCGGCGTATTCTGGTCTCCCCATCTAAAAAGGGTGTTTGTGTTCTCTCTGTTCTTCGTTGTCTTCTTGTCTCTTCGTCTGGATGTCGAATGTTAGCGTCAGTAGTGGCTGCTCTTGTTCGGCGAGTTGTCAATGTCGTCTATAACGTAACTCTTATCTGCTGTGAATGAAATCCCATATGTTTATGCTTCCAAAAAAAAAACACCTTTGTCACTTCAACGTATCAAGTCATTGAATCGTTAAAGTTAAATCGTGTATAGATGAACATTGTGTTAATAAGTAGTCATGGTGATGAATTGTGTAACTTTTAAAACTAACACTTTTAGGCCCCATTTTATTTTTCAGTTGGGATTGAGGGGATCATAAATTAACCAAGGAGATAGAGCAGTGTGGGTCCCATCACTCCTCTCACACTCAACATAGCTAATTGGAGTCGGCTATAACGCATTCTAACTCTCTGGGGTCGAATGCGTTGACCCCACGCAAGTAACAAAGTCCATCTTATGTAACGCTTTGTCACTTTAACATCAAAGTGATAAGCCATTGGGAAAAATTGGTCAGCTGATGCGAGGATTGACACTATGCCTCGGTGGGGCGTTACTTTTCCCCATGTTCGAGGATGTGCTGAGGCGAGAGTATGTGGGGTCACTTACTCTCTTGTGGATGGGGATCTCCCTCTCTCGGGCAGTGCTCGCCCATTTGTACTGCGGGCTCATATAGATGAGCTTACATGGAATCACCATGGGGAGCCTTTACCTACTGCAAGTGTGGAAGGAGATCCACTTGAGCTTTGGCTTTGACGACACAGTGACCACTTGCTGGAGGCATCACCCATGACTCCCTCTGGCTCGGGTCATCCATACACTCTGGAGTTGTTTGAGTTTGGGCTTCACTCTATGTGGACCCAATAATCTAATTGGAGCTTTCTATTTGAGTCATTTGATGCGACTTGGTCGGGTGTCTATCACTTCCGCTTCCCGACTTTGTCGGGTGCTTATGCCTTTTCTTCCCCACCGCTGGCGGGTGATTGTTATTCCTTTTCTCCGACCCTGTCGGATGATTACCCTTCTTATTCCTTACCTTCACCACAATCCTTCCATCATCTCTCCATTCTTTCCTCTCCACCCCCTTGGGGTTCTTGCCCTTTCTCTTGCTGTTTTCGAGGCTTTAGCCTGCCTTGATCTCAGCTGATCAGGTCTCTTCTATATTTGGTTTCTTATTATCAGGGCCTCGACGCCTTAACGACGGAGTTCTAGCCCTGGCCTCTCTTCTTTTTTTTATCCCTTCTTCGTCCAGTATGATGTCTGTCACTCCTTCGTGTAGGGGAATCTCTACACTTTGCTATCCTCACCTTCTTTATCTTATCAAGCAAGGAAAATGAAGCTCGATGATCAAACTCTTACTTCAGGATGCTACTTTCATGCTATGGATATACAAGGTATATTTATTTTGTGCAAAGAACATGTTATCATTGCTATTTCTTATGTTTCCTCCTGCACATGCTTATAACGTTGGCTCCTTAAGACACGTTTGAGTGGCTTAGTTTGGTCTTAGTTGATGAAAAGAAAAGAAAAAAAACTACAAAATGAGTTCGCTTCTGTAGCACCTTTAGACTGGTGATAGCTCCATGTTGGGAGTCTAGTTCATTCCCCAATCATTGAGGGTAACCTTTGAGCATGGGTTTTTTCACGCACTACACAACAAGCCATAGCCGATCCCTCTAGAGCAGCATCCTTGCTGCTGTGGCCATATCTGGGTATGCACAAAGCCCTTTTCTCTTCTCTGCTCGGTCGAGTATAGGGACAAGAGATTGATGGATCAGATGACCAACCTAGGTGCTCCCCAATACGGGAGAAGTCTCAAATAGGGGCAGTGTTGACCCTCAAAAAGTGAGCTTTCATGCTAAATCTAGCCAATAAGGGCTGTTATGAAATGAAAAAATGATGAATCAATGTAAAATTATGAAATAAAAGGCATGGCAAGAGTGGCGAAGCCCCACGGGATGTCAAGACCCCGGTCGTATGTTAAGGGTCCTAAAAATCAAAGACACAAAGTACTGGCACAACAGACTATCTCTTTGAGGGGTAGTGCCCTGGAAGGAAGTCGAATCCTGATATCTCTCATCTTGTGTGAAGCTTGTCTCTAATTTTCTTCCATTTCTCCCTTTTATGCTGGGTTGTATCCCGGGTATGGTCTTAGTAGGTATTCCCATGGATGCACTTCGCTTTTCACCCCCAAAAGTTTGGGTTCGGAGGAGATACTGCCAAAATTTCACCGAAATTTGGGACTTAAAAAGAAATGAACCATTAGTGACAACATGAGCATTATAAAACTATAAACATGCCACAGTGAATGAATATCTGGACAAGACTCCCTGTTTAACAGCAATACTCCAAGGGAGGGGGTCATTAAGATTGATTTTGGACCAGAACTATACATTAAGGCAAGCGTAAGGTCTTGCTGCACACAATGTGCGTGCATGAATACTTCATTGCTGAACTGCTATGAATCGAGCTAGTGATTCCCTATAGTCACTAGACATCTGGGCACACTATGGGCTTCTCTCTCATTCACACATAATTCTATAATCATCGTAAGTTTAATAGACCTATCACCATGCATCCAACTGGCACAGGGGCCCTGTTGGCTTGCTATGATCAGAGATGAATGAGCTATCCTACAGAAAAACTGAAGATCTGCCCCTCCGTACATTTCCTTTTAATGCACTCTGAAAACCCAGTGTCTTTCATGAGCATGGCATGGTTGTGTGCATGCATAGGGATGTTTAATCAGATTCTGTTGGAAAGAATGGCATGGTTTTGAGTGTATGGGCATTTGCCTCATGAGCAGTGAATTGTCCACATTTAGAATGAGTATAGCTACAGTTATTGTGAATAGCTCTGAATGGGAGCACCATAAAACTCTGCTTGATAAAAGCAGTAACCCCATGATTCTTCATGAAGTAGATTAGGCCTCTTGCTTAAATAAAAAAATTCAAATTCATCATGCATACATTCCCTACACTAATTATGCATAAGGCAAGTCCATGTGCATTACAGGTTGTTGCACTTTAGATGCATTCAGGCCCTTGGGTTGGAGGATTCTCCATCAAACATCTATTTGCTGCATAAGGGGCATCCTTTTGTAGACCCAGGGGTCAACCCCCTCATGACTGTTCCTCTGCCCAATCCTTTGGTTCAGACTGCATGCTCTGTATGCATTGCATTAATAAGCCGAAATCACCCATGTGCATTACATGAACAAATCCAGGTCTCATATGCATTTCATTAATAAACTAAAATCACTCATGTGCCCCACATGAGTGAACTCAAACCTCACCTCATCTATGTATTCCATAAGTAAAATTAAAATCCCATCCAATGAGCCCTCTTGTGGTAGAATAAATTAAACACCCCCATGCATCTTGTAACCCATGTCAATAATTCCCTAAGTTCTCTACTAGCCGAGCCTTGGCCAGGAACACCAACACCATCCCAGCGGAGACATTCAGCTGCTGTGTGCACCATGTGCACCAAACTATTGGCCCGTCTCACCAAGTGTCAGCATCCCACTGTAGAAGGCTCCGAAGGAACCGCACCACCCCTACACCAAAGAGTCGGATCTCTAGCTCCGACAAGTCTATCGTTATTGGGAGCATCTGGGTCCATCTCAATGGGCAGAGGTCTGAAGTGATCCTGGACCGGGTTGTACCTACTGTTCCAGTATGGAACTCCTTCCGGGTGCTAGAGAAGATGAAGGACAAGGTGATGCCCACTGCCCCGGTCGCAGCACCGAAGAACACCAGCCCACAAGCCGGCCAAGCTCAAGCAGGTCTAGATCCCTAGGGGAGTCCAGACCACTTCACTCACCCAAGTCGGGCCCAGCACCCTCCACCCTCCAAGGGCACGACAGGAGAGGGGGGTCAAGGAAGTGGCCCCTATTTACTAGTCGGCATTTGCAACACCGGCATCGCCGGAAGACACCTGTTGCCAATACCAAAGGCGTCGTCATCAAGCCGTCCATACAAGGCCATCGATTGACATTCCTAACGCCATTGTCGGCACGCTATCGCCGACTTCTCCTCCTGATCAAGACTGGGAAGGAGTGGAGCAAGCCATGAGGAATTGTCTGCAAGGTCCAGGGAGCACTCCCTTGGGTCACCGGAGATTACTAGGGGCAGTAGCCTCCGCTTTCGAGGAAGAGGAAGCCCGACCTATACCTAGTGCAGAGTCGAGAAACCACTCAAAAGAGCGGCATCAAACCCCATTGTGGGAGGAAGCCAGACCCCGGAGGTCGATCTTTGACAGACTGGTTTTTTCGGGCAGGCAATCTAGGAAGATGACAAGAAGAGGCAATGACCTAAGGGTCTACACCTGTAACATGGCAGGAGTGTTCGGGTGGTATGGAGCTCTACCTACCGAACCCGAAGAAGTGGCCAGACTCGCCACGAGACTAGGCCCTCTCACCAGGAGAGGGAGAGCTGCGAGCGAGATGGCGCAAGTTCACGCTGAAGAGGCTGCCCATGAAGAACCCTCAATGGCTTTCACCACCAATGTTGTTACTACTAGGGGCACTAGTGGCGGACCATCCACGTCATCTGAAGAGGCGCCAACCGAAGAAGCGGGAGGCACCCCGGGTGTAAGACCCGTACCTTAGTGGATCCTTAATGGATCTTGTGTGAATTATTATTCTGAATTTACCAGTGATTTTTCTCCCAATCACAAAAGTACTGTAATCTAACAGCTGAATAGAATTCCACCAAACATGTAGGCACCCCATAGAGGGGCACCTTTGGGCATGTCACAAGACTATGTTGTGAATTGAAGGGTACTGAAGATCATGCTGTGGCAGGGCCATCTGATCACATAGTTTCTTTCAATCAGATGGCCCCAATCGCTAGATACCTTTCTGCGCCTTGCCGGGGGATTGTCTCAATGTCGCCATTGGATTGTACAAGCACTAGGCTATGACCAAACTACACCAAGAGGTGGCGCACTCTCCATGCACATGCGCCATGTTTGTGTCTATATATATATATTATAGATGATTATTCATCAACAAGGAGTAAACATGAGCGCCAATGGGCTGGCCTGGGTCAGAACCTATTCAAGTCCAACACTCCAACCTTCAACCATTTGCAAACTAATGGTTGCAAAGATCAGTTTGTGTTCAATGAATCCTGAGAGAGAGAGAGAATCAAGAGTCTTAACGTGTGGTTAGAATGAAAATGTAAGTTTTAATAGCACAGATGTATTAGCAGAAAGTAGCTACAGTGACTGTTGTTTTGCACCTTCTCAGATATTATTTCCTGTTAATGGCTTGACATTTTCTCTTTCTGGGATGAGACTGGGTTTTAACGTATGCGTCTATTTCGGGATCTGGCTTTATCTAGGTCAGCCTAGGTCCAACACATCAAGGCCTCTAATACACACATCATAGTCAGGTGTTGTGACTATGGGAAAAATGGTTAAATAACCATTATCAATGCAATTTATTTGAAAGACCGAATAAGGGATGCCACAATGCTTCTTGTATACATCTCGGGCTGTTGCCCTCATCAAGTTTAGAGCATTCCATTCTTCTCCTTCGGGTTCTTAACGTGGTACCAGAGTTGAGCTGCTTCCAGCAACTGCCATTATCTCCATAGCCATCATATCCAATGTCATTGCTGCTGCTGCTGTTGCATGCTCTCTTGCCACAACTATATTTGCTCAATGCTACCTGTGCCACCACTATGGTCACTGCATGCTCCCTATGCTACTGCTATGGCTGCTGCATGCTCCTTGAATTGTCACCATTGCTGCTGTTTGCCCCATGTGCGACCATGACCTATACTGGCAGATGCTCCCTCTCATGGCAACCACACTTTACTTTCAGCAACCGCCAAGGCATCTTTTGGCTGCTATTATAGCCCCTGTGGCTCTTCTGGCAATACCCACGATCACACCATACATGCCTCTGGGTGTCTTCTGGATCTGCAATCAACCACGGCACCATACCACTCTAACTAGTCCATGCCTAGAATCGCATCGTAATCGGCCAACTGTAGCGCATACAACTTCGCTGGCAACTACCAGTCACTGACGATAACACGAGAATCTTCTAGGCAAAATGGAGTGGACATGAAATCTCCGGATGGTAACTCAACGAGCAACTCATAGGGCGACTCGGTTACTAGCTCCCCTAGACGAGCCAGGAAATCCTCAGAAGTAAATGAATGTGTAGCACCTGAATCGAATAGAACGCGAGCTGGATGACCAAAAATCAAAATCGTACCTTCTATGAGGTTGGACGCAATGACTTTTGCACGAGTGATGTAAGTAATCCGGCCCATTGGCTTCCAGCTACAGGCTGCAGAAGATTTCTGAGAAGAAGCTGGAACTTGTAAATAAGATGGCTGAGGCAGAGGTGGTGCAAAAAGACAAAAATGAGACTACTGTGGCTGGGTGAACAGTGAGAACTGCGCCAGTACGGACTTCATCGGGCAATCTCAGATGACGTGACCTAGCTGATCACAGCGATAACAGACTACCGGCAAAGAACACGGTACACTTGGGTGACTGCCACCACACCTCAGACACGGTCTCGTCTGACTCACGAAAAACTCTCGGCGCTGCTAAAAAGGAGGAACTGACTACTAGACAGAATCAGATGACGCCAATTGCTATTGCATAGAACCCGAAGATGCTTGACGGTCAAATCACTTCTTAGACCTTCTAAACATCCACCTCGAAGTGCCACTAGAAGTAGGCGCAACAGACGGAACTCCAGGCGTAGACGGCTGAAAAGACTGCTGAAACGGTACAACCGACTGAGCAATATTAGACTGAGAAAACCCTGCAGACCTCGCCAAGTCAAGCTCAACTGCGACAGCTGCCTGATATGCATCATTCATGACTTTCACACAGGTAGCAAGCAGCGGCACTCTCAATTCGACTTTTAAACCACGGAGAAATTGCTCGGTCTTTAAGACTTCATCAGTGATAACATGCGGCGCATATCGACCCAACTCAATGAACTTGTTCCGATACTACAGCACGGTCATCTCACCTTGAACCAAATCTAGAAATTGGTGTATCTTATCCATTCGAAGATAGGCCAGACTGTAAGTGCGCTCGAAGGTAATCACGAACTCTGTCTAGGTGATTTGACGAAGTGGTCGGGAATGGAAAGTAACTTCCCACTCTGAACTCCACCACATCAATGCTGCACCCTGAAGTTGAAAACTAACCTCCCAAGTATCCTGTGTGCACATCTAGGTTGATTTGGGTCTCTAGACTCCTCGAATGATAATCCCGCCGGTAAAGACTTATCCTGATGATAATATCGTCATGTCACGCTTAGGCTACCAATTGATTTGAACCATAGGGATACACCCAAAGAGTGATCAAGGTAAATGATTTACCCGACCCGGGTCTATTTCTTCACAACTCTTGATGGTATAAGATGGAACACCCTAGAACCGTAACAGCCAACTGTGGGACGCTGACCTGGAATTATACGTCGTCGCACCTATAAGTGATGCACTTGCATTGACCTAAGCCCGAGGTTAAAATAAGAAGATGTCAAGGTGGTAGATAGAGGTCTTGAAGGGCCAAAAACACTGAGACTCCTTCGCAGGGATGGCTTTTACTTTTCAAAGTGGACAACCATATGTGTGTTTTTGCTAAAATGAGGTTGCATGCCTTAGCAGGGTGCACCTTTCTTCCATCTTCGAGGGGAGAATGAAGAGTGCAGGGGATAAACCTTCTCAGAGTATCGGCAAAATCGTTAACCTTGCGAGCCAATAGGGTCGACTCTCCCCTTTCAACCAACTTCGGACCAAGCCTCGAGCGTAATTTTGTTGTCCCTTTTGTGGAATTTGGCTTTTGTTTTAAGGAGTTTTGTTTGTTGAAGTCAGGCGTGACCACGACCAGACTTTTACTTGACTTTGATTTGTCATTTCTTTTCCATCTTTTCTTCTCTCTTTTTTTTTGGAATCCCTCTTGTATGCCTGCGGGGACACAGCCCTCTTCTCGTGCTCTGACTCAGGCTCGAGGAGATGGATCCTACTCTCATCTTCAGGGTGTTATCCTTCGACTCCCTTATGCTCAACGTTTTAAGGGTGTCGACTGTCTCATTGGGTAGAGGAGGAAGAAGATAAAAAATACGGCTTTCCTAGAGACATTCATGGTGCAGCCCCACCACAGGCAATGCTACCAATTTTCTTGGCTAAAACACGTGTGTGAGTGCATGTTGCCTTCTTTTAGTGGGCATAGGTCGACATGAGCGGACAGAGATCTCTACGGTTCTGGCAGACCAAGACCCAAGACCTACCAAACCTTAATGGGCCCTATCTTAACATGAAGGATGGATGCAATGACTTGACTCCATGATGATCACCAGGCATTAGTGATGTTTTTTTGTTTGTTGCTTCTTTTTTGTTGTTATTTTTTTTTCTTTTTTCTTTTTTCTTTTTCTTTTTCTTTTTTTATTTTTTGGCTAAATTGATGTAAAATTTAACAAACCAATTGCAACTATGAATTATCAAATTCACACTCATATTGTCATACATGTAAATACACTAAACAAGAATAACAAATGTAATATTATAACAAAACTATATTATAACAAAACTAAAGTAAGTAAACAACTAAACAAGTGAGACACAGAGAGAGAGACATAGATCGAGAAAGAGTGAGACAAAGAGTGAGAGAAGGGGCTCGACCCCTCTCTCTGTCTGTGTATGTGAGATAGAGAGTGAGAGACATGGATAGTGAGAGTGTAAGACCGAAATAGAGATTGAGACAAATCGGGAGAGAGTGAGGTAGAGATTGAGAGAGAGAGAGAGAGAGACAGAGTGCGTGTGTTTGAGAGAGAGAGACTGACAGAGAGAGAGGTGCGTCTGGGACAAAGAAAGAGATTGGGAGAGTGAGACAGAGTGAGAGAGGGGCTCGGCCTATTTCTCTCTGTGTGTAAGAGAGAGAGTGAAATGGGCTCGGCCCCTTTGTGCGTATGTGTGTGTGTGAGAGAGGGAGGGAGAGAGAGACAGAGTGAGAGATGGGCTCGGCCCTTCTTTGTGTGTTTGTGCGGGAGAGAGGAGGGGCGACGTATTGAATCGCTGATTGGAGACGCTCGTCGTTGTCTGCCGCTTGTCGCGGTTTGCCACTCACCACTGTACGATGCTCGCTGCCCTTCGCAAAGCCATTGCTGGTAGCCAGTTGTTGCTCGCCGTTTGCATGGTGGCCACAAGGGGGAGACACAAGAGGGGGGAGAGAGCTAGGGTTTCGGGGGAAATCAGAAGAGAGGGGTTTTGATTGGGGAGAGAGAAGAGAGGGGTTTTGATTGGGGAGATAGAGGAGAGGGGAGAGAAATGGCTATTTATATCTAATATGCATTAATGGGCTGCGGGCAGGGTTTGGCATACTGGTTTGTTCTGGTGCGAACCACAAGTACTGGGCCGTACCAACCCAAAGCCGGTACGATTGATCCGTGGTACGCGTGCAATACAAGAGCTGGAGTTTTAACGACGGCAAGATGACTTCTCTGGCGACAGCAGCGGCGTGGCTGCCGTACAAAGTTGTATCAATCGTATCATACTGTACCGTTGGAAAATCGATACATGTAGCGACCCAAGATCCGGATATCGGGAATGATCCGATACCATTCGAATCCTGGCTTGCCGCCCACGAGCTGGAGGGCTCGGAAGGGCTAAAAGGATAGGTGTGGTGTACACAGAAATAGGAAATAAAGCAGGAGGGTTGGTCCACCTAAACCCTCCCCCCAAAAATATTTTTTTCTAAGGGTTTACCTAGACCAAGTTTGGCCCTCAACTTGGTCCGCCTAAACCCTTCCTGACCTTTCATATTCCGATATAAAAACCTTAGAAGCTCAAGGGGCACACACACACTAACAAGCAATACAAGCAACACACAGACATACTTCCACAGGCATCCAGCAAGCAAGGACGGACGCAAGGAGCTAAGTGTGTGCAGTTGGCTTGTTGATTAGCTTACACACGCCGAGGGTATGTTGCTCACACTTCCCTCATATGGTGTCTAGCCATCTCACGCAAGTCCTCCCCCGTCACATGTGAGGTGTTATGACATCGAAAAAAGCACCCTCATCTCGAGTCTACCCGCGTATGACAACCTACAACGGCCACCCATACGCCATGATGCTGCACCTACCTCCGTCACGGGACCACGTGCCCATCGCTCGCCTCGAGCTGGCCATCGACCTCTCTAACCAATGATTCAGGCTAGCTAGACCCTAGCCCAAAAGTAACCTTCCCAGGACTGGCCTCGACTTCCCAGTATGAAGATGCTCTCCCCGTGGGATCCGTACCCAGTTGCTCACCCCAAGCCGCGTTCTGCCCGCCTCTAAGCATCGGACAGTCTCCGCCCCTGTCATCCAGTCTAGTCCTCCCTTGGCAGATCAAGTAGGTTCCTTGCCTCGTGGAGAACCTCTATAAAAATGTGTGGGCATCCGCCTTATCATGCAATGACTCAAGGACTGACTCACGTGTCTAAATTGTCCCGCGGCTTGCACCGATTGTCATTTGGCCTCCTCAGCCAACTTGTAAAGCCCACGTGGCTCTCATGAAACATGTTATCGCCTGAATGCATATCTCTGTGCCCGCATCCGGGTCCCAGCCCTCCTTTGCATCACCCAGTGTGTATCCAGTACCCCCAATTCCAGTGAACCACACCTCCCAATCGAATGCACCCTTATAGCTATGGAATGCCCCCGACCCTCTATCCATGGCTTCAGACATATACAGACTTCTCTCTAGCATAGAACAAAGGTGTTCGGATTCAATCCGATGTAAACAAACACTGACTGCTTGCGGTCGGTGGAGAAAGATGTCCAGAACATGATTCCCCACAATCATCTGCGCACTCGCACCTATGAAACCTCCCTTCTCTCCATGTGTCGCCCGATTCCCCGAGCCTACGTGCCGCATCCTGGCGATGCTTCCTAGTCAACCTTCGGTTCCCTAGGTGGTTGTCAAGAAATCGACTGGCACGCCCACACCCAATCTAGCTATCCTAATCCCAAAAATTTCCCATGCCATTCGATCGTCCCTCGACTCTCCAAAAAAGGCGAGTGCCCGGTACCGCCGTGAGAGGAATACAACTATGGAGGGGGACACCCAAGACATATCAACTTCCTGTATTTCCCCTTCCTAGCTTTATTCCTTCCCTCATCCCAGTCACCAGATCTCCCTCACAAAATTTCGTGTGCACAAAAAAGGATGGCACGCCCAGTGGGATGTCTCCCGCCTTCCTTCTTTTTGTTGAAGAGAAGCTTGTGCCAGCCCTGAAGCCGTGGTGCCCTTTTCCTGTCCTTGTAGGAGAGGTAGAGGGGGGTACTCGTGTGCATTTCCCAGTGGCTCCTAGTTTACGTTCTGACCGTCAGATCACACTCAGCGACCGTCAGCCATCATCACCTCCGCAGCATCCAACACCCCGGCAATCATGGTGGCCATCACTTATGGCCCCATCATCATCACCACTCATGTGCGAGTGGGCTACTTGGCGATGTTGATCGCTTTCGGCAGCTTCGCCCCAGTCGTCGGATCACCCTACTTTTTGAGTGTGGTCTTCGTGGCTGCTTCACAATCACCCTCAGCACTGGCACCTGTCGATGCGGTAGACACGCTGCGCCTACCTCCAGTATCGGTGGCATGTCCGAGCGTCAGTCTCGGGCCTTCCACTATTGGCCCCCATGGGGGTCCTAGATCAGCTCCTATCTGGGCAAGCGCCAGCCTCCGGGCCCAGCGTCAGCTAACCTTCCGTGCAGGCCAAGCTCCCCATGTCTCGGCCACCACCTCAGCACTTTGCTCGGGCCTCCAACCTTGAGTCCCAACTAATCCGACACCTGACACGAGTTTTTGCCCCCAGGTGCCCAGCTTCCCAGCATCTCACTCGGGTCCTTGGTCCCAAGCCCCAGCCAAGCTAGCACCTCACTTGGACTCTCAGTTTCGAGTGCTAGTTGAGCCTGCCCCCAGCACGGGTTTCCTGTCCCGGGGTCAAGTCTCCCCAGCACTCCGTTCTAGTCCTCCGATCCAAAACCTGAAAGAGCCGTCACTCAATGTGGGTTTCTAACCCCTAGTGCGAGGCTCTTCAGCGTCCAGCCCGGGAACAACACAACCTCGAAACTTCTCAAGGTCAGTCCCCTGTGTGGACTCTCCGCATCGGACCCCTGGCCTCCTAGCTCTGCCACGGGGTCTTTTCCCCCATTGCTCAGCAACGTCGACTCCCAATACAGGTCTTCCTCTATGGGACGCGACAACCTCAATGTTCGCCTAGGGCTCTCCGCCCTCCACTCCAGTTACACCAATGCTCGATCCAGGCTTACAGCCTCGGGCTGCTGGCATCCCAATATCTCCTACAACATCGGTTCCCGAGTCAAGAGTGTCACCTCGAGCATCGATAACCCTATTATCGGCTCGGGCAAGGCCTTACACCCGAGTCACCCAGCCATCAGCTCCCGGTGTGGGCCTTGTGCCCTGGATGCCGATCCGAGCACTTTCAACTTGCGGCCCAGTGCTGCCAAGCAATGGTAGATCCGGTCTTCTCGATCTACCATATTGGAGCGAGATCTTCCTCGGCTCCCTAGAAGAGGCGTCGCCATGGCCGCAAAGGCAGGCGACTCGCTGCTGCAACTAGCAACTTTGGCAAGACCATTCTTGTTGGCGACCTATGGATTCACCTCGATGGGGGCGAACAAATCATACCTCGGGAACGGACCATCCCTACGGTCCCCACCACTAATCGCTTCAGCCTACTATGGCAAATGTGAGAGGACAAAGCGGAGCTCAAAGAAGCAGGCACCTCAACAATAGTCTGAGGGCACCCGCACCAGCCCGATACCCAGGCTCCCAAGTCTCGCCAAAGGATCAATGACAAGGGAGATCAACAACTCAACCTGAGAAGAATCCAGATTACCCCAGAAGAAGTCCAGGTCGTTCGGAGGGCACGTACCAGAAACCCCCTCCGAGTGCTCAAATGTGGCGCCAGACAAGACACAGCCAATTCCACGATGGCACCATCCGACGATGCCCAGCCTGATGGGGGCATCTCTTGCCCCTCCACATTTTTTCGAGACTCAGATTGTTCGTCAGCATGTGCCATTGTATTTGTCATATTTTTATGAGTCAAGTCATGTAATTTTTATTTTATTTGAGTCATGTATGTGTCATCTTTCTTTATTTGAGTCAGTTAATAGATTAATGGGTCAGTTTGTTAGTCAATTGGGCCCAACTAGTGGGCTAGGCACCAAACTGGAGGTCGAGGTTGGTCCACCTAAACCTCCAGGTTGGTGCGCCTAAACCCTCCCCCGAGGGGGTTTAGGTGGAGCAAAGTGAAGGGAGAGAGGGGGGTGGTCCCCACTCTATAAAAACCTATTTTTTCTATTTTTGTCCTACTTTGACCAAGTGCAAGAGGACAAAATGATACTAGATACTAGAGGATACTGGAGTTGAATTGGTGTTGCCTGCGCATGTAGACCGACGTGTGACTTTGTGCTTTCGTCATTGTCGTCGAATCCTTCCACGTACGGTATGTCGATCAACCTTGCACGAACTGACAATAATTGGAACTAGGAGATGGCCGTGGGGCTACTGGGCTGGGAGGAGGGCACGCTCCCCAAGGGGGGTTCACCCTCCTCGGGGCACACCCACGCTCGATGTGAACTCCCCTCGGGTGAGCCGCGGCCCCGAGGGATGGCCCTCGGGGGTCTCCTTTCATCATCTGGGGGTGTCCTTTGAAGGACAGGGGGCTCCGAGATGCTGGGATTAGCCCGTGGGGGCTTGTGGGTGTCGTGTTGTTGTTGCCACTCGCAAGGTGTTCGGGGAAATTTTTGATACACCTTGGGTTGTCGATCAGCTTGGGTGAGTGACTGGTGGGCCTTAGATTTGGCCTTGGGCTTAGGGCAGGGGCTCATAAGAGCTGATAGAGTGGCTCCCAGGCACGTAGGCCCGGCTTTCATAGTGTGTGCTGCGTATCACGGCCAGTTGACGGGAAGTCCTAGGTTGGCCCGAGAACTGAATAGAAGTGGCTTGTCACCGCATATCTGAGGGTCAGGGGTGGCCCCGACTTGCTGGAGGGTCATCATAGGATGCGACTGGAGTTTCGGAGCCACAAGTTGGCCCTCGGCTTGTTGTAAAAATGGTTGGAGCATGCGCACTCACAAGGTGTTTGGGAAAATTCCTGACACATGTTTATGGGCCGCATACGAGTGCTATGGGGTTCTAAGGCCCGTGGTTGACCAAGATAGGTCTCCCCTTGACCCTAAAAGGCTGGATGGAGGTGTCTTGTGGGTAGATCCTGACTTCATTGTTGGGTGCCACGCATCATGGCCTATGGGCGGGGTGCCCCTGGGTTGACCCGGGTGGCCGTGTAGAATGTAGGAAAAACTCGCAACTGAGTGATTGGGGCTAACCCCAATCAATCACTGATGTCGCCATGGGTGATGGCCAGCTGGTTGGGACCCTTGGTCGGGCCCGGTGAGCCATAGGAGGGGCTGGGTACCGCTGAGGAGAAGAGCTGTGAAGAGTTACAGAGGAGATCGAGAGAAAAGAGCATGCGAGAAAGATTTGAGAGAAAAAAAAAGTATCATAAAATTACAAGAAGTTTGAGGGAAAAGTGAGGGTGAGCAGAGAAAGAGAAAGAAAGTGAGCAAGAAAGAATTGAGAGGAAGTGTAAACTCGAGGATCTGCTTACTTATCAGTTCTTGGATCAGATCTAAAATTGGTTTTTCTCCTGCGTGAGCTACATTTTCGTGAATTTTCTTTTTGGTTTCATTCCTTGTTTTTTTTTTCTTATCATCTTGTTTCAAGCTGTGCGTCAGCAGAGCTGAGCTGTAATGCTCAGCGCGCAAGGTGGATACCTCGGACAGCAAGCTGTGATACTCAGCTGTCGAAGCTGTGAATCAGCTAAAGCAAGCTGTGATGCTCAGCTGTAAGCAAGATGTGATGCTTAACGGTTCAAGCTGTTAGTTAGCGGAAAGCCACACTCAGGTCTGAGTGTGGGGTGGATGTAGGTCTCTGTTAGAGATTGAACCACCTAAAAATCTATGTCCATCGTGTGATTGTTCTATTGAATATCTGAATCGATAGATGAATGTCTAGGATCACTGCCAGTAGAATTCATTTGTGATTGCAAGACCACTCATATGATCTGAGTATGTCATGAATCAAAGAAGTATATCAAAAGGCATGCCAAGAAAGTTAGGTCACGCCTATCTAGACTGACATCTCTTGTGTGAGGAGATCCTCCGCCTAGTGTGATATTTGACTGATTGACCACTTTGATCATTTAAGTAATACTTGTAGGTATCTTTCACCTCTGGCATAACCATGACTGTTCTTAAATCTGTCTAGAACAAGGTTTCAATTTAAATTTCGCAAAAAGTGTCTCTGGGCTCTATTCACCCCCCTC
This sequence comes from Amorphophallus titanum, assembly GCA_024336825.1. Lineage (NCBI taxonomy): Eukaryota > Viridiplantae > Streptophyta > Magnoliopsida > Alismatales > Araceae > Amorphophallus > Amorphophallus titanum. Next base: position 642,080 of record JANBPO010006362.1, read on the forward strand.
TAGATCTCATTCTTACACACTTAATTAATGAGAAATCAAATACACTATAGAGTTGTACAAGGTGGAAGTTGGACTTGAGAGTCTCCTCAAGCAAGAATGCCAACCTTTCAGATAGACCTGACCTATCCTTCTGGCTAGTTGTTTGATGTACCTCTCAAACAGTGATTTAGACAGGAAACCAACAAGCACTAATGATGTAGAAATTAAAGCAACTATCTTAAGTGCAATTAGAAGTGGTTCTAAACATGCATCTAATCAAAATAATGAAAGGCTTAAACAATCGCATTGGACACAAGAAATTTTTAGGTGGTTCGATCTCAACCTAGAGACCTACGTCCACCCCTTACTAGTTTACACCTAGAGTTCCCCAAGTTCCCCATATCTTTTGCTATTAACAACCTATTGTTGGAGAAAATATTTTAATTGAAATTACTAAGGTTCTAAAGGAGAAACAAGTAAAAATTTATGCATTATCATAACTTGGTTGACTTCGGTTGCCTCTCATCCCTTTCTTTTTTGCATAGGAGTCATTTTGTCTAGTTACTTATTTGGTGTTTGTTTGCACCTTTCTAAGGATCCAAGTGCATGTGGAGTTGCTTCCGATCCTTAGGTTCATCTCCTAAGGGCAATTCCTCTTTCACTTCCTATTCCAACCCTTTGTTTGAGTCTAGCATGTCTTCGTATGATCTTCCCCGTTCCCATGAGGAATCTCTTCCTCAGGGTCTCTTAGAAGACCCACTCCAGGTCATCTCTCTCCAATCTGGAGAAGGGTCTACCCCTCCTCCATCCTCTGTCTCTATTGAGGGTGCTCAGCCTTCCCTTTCCTCCACAAGTCCAACCAGTCACATTCTACAGATGATGGCCCAATTGGATCCGGCCCAACTCTTGGCCATTTATCAGACCTTGCAAGGGTCAGGTGCCCCATCTCCTACGATTGCTCAAGGTCTGTCCACTACTTCTATTGCTCAACCTAGAGTTGATGGGCCAGGGGCTTCACCCATTCCTATTGACCTTACCCTGGTCCAGCCCAAGATCCTTCGCTTTTCTAATCTGGAGGCAGGCCAATCCTCTAGTTCGGCCCATCAAGGTCTTGATAAAGGGAAGATTGTCCTTCCCTCATTCACCCAGACTGATTCCTACAGGTCTATTCCCTCGGTGCCTCAAGTTCTTCTTGGCCCGGCTGATTTCACTCACCCTCAGCAAGGGGCGGCCCAGGTCCACTCTAGTTCGGGTCATCCTTCGGCCCAATATCATTCTTATGGGCCCCCCCCTCCTTTTGTCTATCCTTCATCCCCTCGTCTTGAGCCTACTCCTTTCACTCCACCTATTCCATCTCGGGAGCAGAAACTACTCAATAAATGGGCCGCGATGCAATAATAACTCGAATTCCTTCAAAAGTCGGTTGGCTCACAATCTTTGGCGGACGTTCCATTTCCTAGTTTCCACAACATCCGGTTCCCTCCTCAATCCGAGCTCCCCACATACCGCAAGTATGATGGGAACAACAATCCTTATGTTTATGTGAGGGATTTTATGTACAATTTGGCATAGTTCAAGTATCATGATTGCCTTATGGCGTATCTGTTCCGCCGATCGCTAGATGGGTGTGTTGCTCTAGTATCAAAAAGAACGAATGCTGGCTTATCAAGAATAATGAGTGTACCTTCAACCAATCCACCCTCCAGGGTGGCTTCTGTCTCGGTTTCCTGAAGGGCATGGAGCTTGCCCTACCGCCTTTGGCTTCCCTGTGGCTTATCCGATGTATCTTGATCTGATAAAAGAGGACACTCCGGGATATGATGGTCCTTGCTCCCACAACGTAAACATGCACCTAGCTTGTGCCAGGACTCCTCCATCTTGTGACCCGAATGATCACAATACTTGCAAAGAGCTTTGGATGATACAGTCGAACCTATCTTTGTCATCATTTCTCAGCTTCTTATCCTTCCACGAACTAGACCTACCAGTGAGCCTATTCTTGCCATTGCTGGGTTTGAAATTTTTGGAACTAGTGGTCTACTCCTTCTTGGTGTTCCTTCCTCAGATTCTCTCAGTCATCTCCATGGTATCTTCGAGAACTTGTGCTTTCCTTACAATCTCGGCATAGTTATGAATCTCCATCGGCGCCAACTGGTTGATATATTGGACCTTCAACCCATTGAGAAATCGCTTGGCCTTCATCTTCTCAGTAGATACCAAATGCGTTGCATAGCGGGATAATCTGGTGAACTGCTCCTCGTACTCAGCAACTGATAAATTTCTCTGTTTCAGCGAAGCGAACTCTACCGCCTTCTTTCCCTGCACATGATATGAGAAATACTTATTGTTAAAATGCTCCTTAAACTCATCCCACATCGCATGCCTATTACCGACCGTAGCTTTTACTGCTTCCCGCCAAGCACATGCATCGCGTTCCAGCTGGAAAGTCGACAATAGGACTCGGTCCTGGTCACTGCACTGCATAACTCTAAAGATTCACTCTATCTCTTTTAGCCAATGCTCGACTTCATCAGGATCCACCGAACCACCAAATCATGGGGGATTCAATCCTCAAAAATTCCAGTGGAGATCACCGGCTCCGTGATGCACATCACCTTGCGCTACTTGCTATAAGGCCTGCGTCAAGTCCTGAACCGAGCATTGCATATCAAGACTTTTGTCTATCTTGAGCCATCTTGAGTCTTTCCCAAGAGTTCTAGGGTAGGTAGAGCCTCGACAGGGGGAAGAGTAGTGGCACCGATAGGGTCATTGGTGGTGTCCTGCCAATGCTTGGTGAGGGGGGCGGGGGGGGGGGGCCCCCCCCCCCCCCCCCCCCCCCCCCCGCGGGCGCGCGGCGCGCGGCGCGGCGGGGGGGGGGGGGGCGTTATGCCCAACAGACAATTACACTACTAAAATGAAGTATAACGGACCGCCATAGGTGCGTTATTCTAGAATAATGCACAAGGGTAGGTGCATTATACCCAACAGACTCCAAAAAACATTAACTACAGACCAAGGGCACATAACGGACGAAAACCAATCCGTCATAGCCACAAAATGCACAGGGTGAGGCGCGTTATATCACCTGCCATACCCAGGCAACCATCGGTCAACAGACCATAACGGATCTTCACAAGGGCGTTATATCAACATAACACATAGGGAGGAGTCCGTTATGCTAACCGACTGACACAGTCTTCGAGGTGAACACGATCGTCGAGGGGACTGACATGGCAGTCAGCCTCGAAAATAACCCGACCATAACGCGCCTGGACAGGGGCGTTATGCTCCACATAATGGACCAGTCTTGGTCCATTATGCTCCAAGACCTCAGAAGATAAAAAAAATGATGAACGAAGCATAACAGTCTATCGGGGGACTGTTATGCACATAACGGCCTCTGGTAGGACCGTTATGCCAATCCGATGATGAAAATGGTGAAACAGTCGAATCGGCCCGTTCCACGCCCCATGCACGCCGTAGCGCAGGGGAAATACACCCATTCGATGGGAAAGCACTCTGGGAGTCCAAAATACCACATGCATCCAACGAAACGCATTAGATCGCGAGATCTGGGCGATTTCGACGAATCGACCCAAATCGAGTCACCGGAGTTCCCGGACTCTTACCGGCCCCAAATGACGACCAATCGACACGAAACTGGTGAGGTTGGAATCCCGACATTCCAGCGGTCAGTTTGACACTAACTATATCACGAATGGTTGCCGTTTAATGGCGAACCCTACAAACTTCAAAAATTACGTTTTACGCTAAATTGGCCCGATCTCCCCTGATCGACCATGAAAACGTGCACAGAGATAGGGAAAATGTGCGGAACGAGATGAGGATCCGTCTCCCTACCTCCACCGACGAAACAGAGCTCCCTAGGTGACTAAACCGCGTCGAAACGCCGTCATAAACTAAACCGTCGACTTTGAATCTGCCGTTCGGGATCGCGCCCAAACCATGTCGTTCCTCACTCCACCACGCGTCTCAGCAGGTCCCACGCGTCGTCACCTCACCCGCGGACCACTCTGTCTGCAGCTGGGCGCCTGTAGGAGAGAGAATGAGATAGAATGAGTGAGAGAGAGAGTGAGAGCGCGAGAGTGATGAGAGAGAGAGGGGGGTGGGTTTAGGAGTGTTGGTCAACGCATGTTATCAGGAAACTCTATTTCTATCCTGAGTTTTCTGAGTCTATCATCCAGCAATTTGTAAATTTGACCAAGACCAACTCCTGGATATTCAATATATACCTCTAGCCATAGTTCGAAGTACTTCAAGTCAGCTTTCCAACGGTACCTTTTTCGCGTCGATCTGACTTTGGGAGTGATCGCAACAACTAATCTCGCCGGGTCACGCGCTGTAAAATAGAACTTCAAATCTGTGGGCAGCAACTCCAACAAGTGGAGGTCGGGGCCGACTCGCCTTCCACAAGACGAACCAGCGTGCCGCCGTCCCAGGGAGCACCTCTCCAGGAGCCACCGTCACAGCGGTACCACTCCGGGCCCACTCGGACCCGCTGACCAGCACATGGGCCCCACAACCAGCAGCTTGCGCCATCCGAACCGCGCCAATGGGGTGATCAAAGTGCTGCCCGTCAACCCAAGATCGGTCCTCCTGGGCCCACTTGTGTAGCCCTTTATCTCCTTGCGTGGAGTGGGCAGTAGAAATCATTTCTGTAACTTATCGTAATATTTTATTACCGGGAGTTACAGCACTTGGCCGGGATCATCTTCCCCACGCCCAGAGCGTGGAGGTATCGTGTCCACTTCTCTCTCGACATTTTGATTTACTCGTAAATTTTCTTATGCCGCTACATGTGATAGGTTAATCTAGCTCGTATATTTTTATCACTACTGCGAGAGAGAGAGAGAGAGACCTGTCCCGTGACTCCATCAAAGTACGGAAGGGCTGACTACCTGACTCATTGCCGATTTCTCAACTACGCATGGTCCCACACATCCCTCGCTAGGGACACCCACCAGCTAGAGTCCCAGGTCGCATGTTCGTACCGCATCAAATTGGTATCAAAGCGCCAGTTGAGTCTAGGGTAGTCCTTGCATTAGTCTTTGCATGAGTCATTGCATGGTCTAAAGTCAAGTCTAGGATCATCATCATTTTCAAACAAAAAAAAGTGTGTTTTTTTGGTTTGCATTGCAACCCAACACTCCGGTATATCAAAAGATGTTACTCGGAAGGTTCGGTTATGCCAATCCGGAAGGTAGCCGCTAGCGTCAAGTCAGATGTTTGGGTTAAAGCCTCCACCACGTACTGGAGTTTGGTTAAGTCTAAGAGTCTTAAGTCTAGAATGTCTAGGTGTTTATATTAGTTTTTCATAAATGAAAAGGACAAAAATGATGAAAATAAAAGTGTTCCACTCCTAGGGGGGAATTCCTTTAACCACCTCTTGTCTCTGGCAGCCCTTCATTGGAGCACTAGAGTCATGGTTTCTCGATGTTCGTGTCAATCGGTTCGAGGCTAGCAATTTTACGATAGACCGCCATGTCTCTCTGGTGACCCTTCTTTGGAGCGCCAGGAGTCATTGACTAGAGTCAACGGTCTATGTCGGTTCGTGTTGGCGGTCCAGTGTACAACCGTCACTTTGTTGTAGCACGCCTACCTTAGGCCGCCATAGTGTATTTTGACCGCGTTCAAGTTCTATGTCGGTTGGCCCTAGCAGACCAACCTTTGACCACCATTTCATTGTAGCACGCCTTCCTTGGGCTGCTACAGTCTAGTTGTCTTAGGTGAATGACTTAGGGCGGTTAGTGTGGTGGTTCATGCTTTGACTGCTACGTCCGTGTAGTGGGTCTATATTAGATCGCTGGGTGGTTTGACTGGGTAGGTCATTGCGAGAGTTGACTGTCGTAGGTGGCCTCACCTATTACCGCTACAGTCCTCTAGCGGCTCAACCTTTGACCGCTACTGTCCTCTAGCGGACCAGTTTATAACCGCCATTGTCCTTGTCTCTGTGTGTCGTTGTCAGAGTCTGGTCAACCTGGTGTGACCCAGTGGTTGACAGGTGACCTTGTATGTGTCTCGACTTCTCGATTTAGCTCAAGACGATAGTTCTGGATCCCTTGAGGTATCGTCTTACCTCAGTTTCTGTGTCCAGGTGTGCTAAGGGTCACGATGTTCCCTCGGGTTTTCGTGAGTCGTTTCCTCTAGATGTGCCATTCCCTCTAGCTTAGGATTAGACCGATTGGTGGCTTGTTCCGCCATTGCGCCATGATCTTGACTCCGAGTTGTGAGACTCAAGGATCGTTACGTGAGTAGGTCTAGTTGCCTTGTCCTGAGTCTGTCGGCAGTTGTTGTACTATCTTGGTGCTTCGTAGTGCGTGTGATAGTGCTTCCTTTCCTATCTGCACTATAGTAGTTATGTTTCTGAGTCCTTATGTCTAGTGAGCCTCCACTAGTCGTAACTTGATGACGCATTTCGGCGTGTCGACCCACCTAGGAGTGGTGGCGTGGCAGTTCCCGAGATACGATTTTTAAGCTAGTTTAGTAGGCCCCGGTCCAACCGTAGCATCCTACAGAGGGGAATACTAGCTGGAGACCTGGCTCTAGGCAACGAGCCAGTGTGTGCACATGTGGTCAGGGGCGTTAGGACTTGCGCCGATGGGCGTGACCCTGTCTAGTCACTCGTTACATCTGTTGGCTTGCAGCCCCGACGGTAAAACACCTCCTCTGCGGTGTAACGCCCGGCTGGCGAACATCTCTTCTGCGATGTGGCGCCCCGCTGGCGAATGTCTTCCCTTCTGGCAGGAAAGGGCCTGCTACGGCAGTGTGAAGAACGCTTGCATGGGAGAGCTCATGCATGGGAGGCTGTTGTGATGTGTTGAAGGAGGCTTGGCCGCCCACGTTGCATGGGAGGGTAGCACCTGTGAGAAGAAACACAGCGTAAAGGGGGGTCTCCGATCTCCCCAACGTCAACACCGCCAATGGGGACGGGCCACCATTTGCCCGCGTGAGATGGTGACTTGGTCTCCATCATTGAAGCCTTTGCATGAGAAGAGGGTCGGTTGGGTGCTTGCATTGAGGAAGAGGCCTGCATGGGGTGTTGATCCACTGTGGTAAAGGGCATGCACCTGCATGGGGGTGGTTGTGTGTGAATGGGGGAGGCTTGGCCGCCCATGTTGAAGGGAGTAGCGGGAGCGGGCCCGCTCACCATTCTGTAGTGTGAAGGCCCTGCATGAGAAGGATGCGACAATGAAGGGAGAAATGGGGGGAGGCTCGCCGTGTGGAAACTGCTGCATGAAGGGGGGCTACTTTAGCCACATGAAGAGGGACCGTGTGATGGAGACCATGCGGCTATTGCATATGAGGGACATGTGCCCACGTTTAAGAACGGCCTGGCCGTTTCTTCTGCCCACAGTGTGAACACTGTGAAGGAGGGCGCAATTGGGTGCTTGCAAAGTGGAGAGGTGCTCGCCGCGTTGCATGGGAGGGCCATTGGTGAGGAGGGTCCGTCATGGAATGGAGTGCGTGAGAGGAAGACTAACTTGGGAGAGGGCGGCTGGGTGTTTGCGAAGTGTAGAGGGCCTTGCGAAGGGGGCTTCCCACGTGTGTGAAGGAACCTGCTGCTTTAGTCGTTGAAGTCGCCAAGGGCCTGCCGTGGTGAGGCTTTGAAGATGCGGCCGACTTGAAGAGGGGGGTTGCGGCTGTGAAGCTTCACGTGCATGTGAGAGATGGGAGGGGGCCAGCGTGAGGAGTCAGCTGGCGTGAGTAGGTTCCGCCGTTCACCTGCTCGCGTGAGAAGGTCATTGCATGAGAGGCCCACGTTCATGAGGAAACCACCCTGTTAGAAGCCGCTGGCCTGTGAATGAGGCGCCGGTGGGTTGGATATGCATGGTCGACGACGGACGCGGTGAGGCCCATGCCGACTTCTTTTTGCTCTTCTGCTACCAAGCGGGGAGGGGGAAGAAAAAGATGTTTCACTACAACTATCTCTAGAAAATCGCAGTGTAACATGATGCCTCCTCACCCGCCTTCATCTCTCATAGGTAAACTTCGCTGTCCACAAACACCATCACCACCATGGAGGTTTTCCCTACTATTGCCACCTCTATCTATGCTAAGTGGATCAAGCCAAATGGAGGAGCCTTGTTGTCTCCTAATTGTTCATTGAAGTATGATGCACCAAAGAAGCTACCTCCACATTCAATCTGGTGTCAAGGGACAACTATTGTTGCCATTAACCTCCTCCAGCAGAGGAATTGATTCACTGCATCAATCTTTCTGGCCAAGGTGAAGAGGTTGTCCACTATTGAGGATGCTGCAGACACAGACCCACTTGCACATCTATGCCAAGGTTGGAGGCCTTAGCAAAGTGCATCTCTTCTCTGAATGAGCAGGTAGTGGGATCCCTAACAGCACCCCACACCTCAAAACCTGAATTAAGGCAGTCAGGGTTTAAAAGGTCTGTTCCTCCAAGATGACGATCCCAACCCAGACCTAAACTGCCACCCCCAACTTGATACTTGAGGCCCTCGACCAATCTAAATGACCTGGTTGCTCATGGAATTCAGTTCAAATTATGAATTCAACTTAAAATTTGAAAGCGCAAGACACATAGGGATCCAAAATTACAAGCCTTGACCTAAAACTCAGAAAAGCCACTGACGAAGTTCATGGCACAATCATTTTCTTCCTCTCAGCATTGGTTGAGGTTTCTGCAAAAGGAGAGAATGACCACCACCTTGAACCACTTCTCTACCCACAAAACACCACATTGATCATTTCTCTCCCCATCGTCAACATGATCTCCCTTATCCAGATCTCCAAGATGAAAATAATTCCACCTTGATGGGAAGGAAGACCACAGCCTCCACTGACGCACTAGGGTGCTGGCCCTAAGAAGATGGGTGTCTCTTTTTCATCTAACAACAAGGCCCACCTCCTAGGTTAATATAGGATAAGTCGATAGCTCCTTTCTCCATAAATGGACTAGAGTCGCAAATCTACATTGACTCCAGCGACAGTTCCTTGACCGCCTACCCCCATGTTTGGTTTCCATCTTTCCACCAAGAAGCTGACTCCATGTCCCAACAAGCTATGTCCTCTCCATGAGAAAGGATCTCCTCAGCCATCTCCCTGCAAGGGCAACATAAAAGGATGCAGATGCCCTTCATCCACTGAGCAGTCCATGAACCAATCTCCTCCACCCTAACCCCCAAATTAGCCTCTAGTTCTCTCACCAAGCACTGCACCCTAGCTCCCTCACCTTCAAGTCTGAGCACCACGTGGGAGGACATCTCCCACCTTTCTCTGCCCACCTCTATCTTCATCCAGCTTTACTGCCACAGTCCTCACCATCGGCAAAGAGGCTGCTGCCAGGAGAATTGTTGACAGAAGGAGCAGTGGGGTTCACTCTCTCCAATGCACCAACATCATCAACTAATGCAATACACCACTGTGACACATGAAGAAATGCAACCAGGTAATTCGCAGCGCATTGGCCTTACCAGTGGCAATTGAAGAACACATCCTTCGCTCATTTCTCCCCCATGCACCCATCTCTCTCACCCATCCATGTCACACCTATCACTCTCCCTCACCTCCCTATAGCCTTCTCTCTCTTTCCCATCCTCCGCTTATCCACAGGTGACTTCATATCATAGAGGTCAAAAATGTTGGAAGCTTCCATGGAGTTATAAATGAAGTTCATCAAAAATTTCCATAGTTCAATTCATCTTAGTGGGCCGTTAGACTAATGTTGAACTCTCATCCCATCAGCCTCTGAACCAAGGATTTTTGGGTTTCCATGTATTGAGAGTTTACCTGGGATCATCTTATTGGGATTGGCCACTACTTCAATTGTCCACACTCCACACCAAAAGCCTCAATGTCCCTCTACTCAAATTTCAACACCAAGAATGTCAATGGCCAAATTCAAAGTGATTTTATCTCATGAACAATTTAACTCAGTCACAGGAGTCTAGAAGTAAAAACACAACCTCTAGAGATGGATTTATCATCAACACATAGCATTATTGCTAGTTTTTGGTAGATATAATCAAATGCAACGTGCAAGTTAATTAATAACCGTTAATTGATGGCATTAAAAGGAACGTCACCATGAGAAGAAAAGCTACAGCAGCATGAGAGAAAGAAAATACTAGCTGGCCACCATGAGATTCACTATCTTAGTATCTACTGCTCTTGAAAAGAAACCTCAAAATAGGAAAGAAGAAAAGCACAATATAGAAAGCAAGAACATAGTTATGATGGATACAGTAGCGACCAAATCAACATGAGGATCTTCGATCGGCTTTAGCATAATTCTAGTACTGAAATGCCTTGCTTGCTCCAGGTAGTCCTCAAAAAGACATTGTAAAGCTAGCTTTCCAAACAACAATTCATATGCCGACACCAGCATCCTGCAATGGCTTACAATCAACGTCAGATTAAGCACCAGTGACTCCACTTGTTGCGAGATAAAAAAATTATGTTAATTAAATTGGGAGGTCAAACTGTCGTCACACACACACACACAAAAAAAGGAATGAACGCAAGATGGGAATGCAAGGCGGTGCAAAAGAAATTGACGGGATCAAGTGTGGACAACATTTGGTAAAAGATTACCACGCTTGGTGTTGATCCAAGACGAGAACAGAAGAGGAAATGCGTTCGAGGTTCCTCCGGGGAATTCCTCGGACTGCACTCTCGGACGAAAGGGAGGGAAGGGGGACAAGATTATCATGACAAAGTTTCCAAAACAGACAGCCGGAGTCCTTCAGCAGAGAAACAGGCGCAGCAGCAAAAACAGCCGGAGAGCAGAAGATGCCGTTCGCATCGAAGAAGAGCCCGTCCAAGTTCCATATTAGGTCACGGTGCGAGCAGAGAAACGGAGGGGAGGCACAGAAGTCGGATTCGTCACCTGGTGCGGGCGGCCAGAGGGGGAGAGTCGAAGATGGGCGGCACCAGCACCATCGGCGGCGGCGGCTCCGCCATCAGAGTGCCCTCCAGCAGTGCCAGAACGTTCCCCATCGCCTCTCTCTCTCTCTCTCTCTCTCGCACTTGCAGAGACGCCCAACCCCCGCCCCGCCAAAACGAAACGGATTCCTTCCGCTCAAAGACGAGGACGGTAACGACGCGCGGGGGCGTTTATTTCGGCGAGGGAAGGCGGTTCGGCAAGACTTCGAATCGTGGGCCGCAAAGTTGGGTTCCAACCGTGGGCCGCCGGACAGTTGGATTTGCTCAGTCAGCGAGAGGAAAGAGTGGCGTATACCCCTGGCCTTAAATTCAACAGGATTTTACGTATGTACCCCTACCATCATCAGAATTTACGGAATCTTCCAGCATATTCGGTTGGAGTTCACCTCCTTATTTAGATGGTAGGGTATATTTGTAACTTTTTTTAAGATGTCAGGGGTATTTATAAGAATATATAGGAGTCGATGTATGACTATTGTATCGGAAAATCAGTTTAGGAGTCTTATTGTTTAGATTGAGTCTATGTATTTTCTGATTTATTGAGTCCAGTAATTTGTTAAAGGATGAATTAATGGTTGTAATTGAATATTTTGATTATTAATGAATAAAAGTTGAATTTGAGTAAATACTTGTGCAATTACATCTTATGCGTGATTGTTTCGTGCTCTGATTATGCTTGCTTGCGAGATGCTTACCATGTCAGCTGTTTGCATTTCCCCAAGTGAGTCTTCCGTTGTACATAAAGGCTCGGGGCGTGACAACAAAGGCCTCTACTTATTCGCTCTCTTCCTTCCTCACCCATTCCACAAGCCACACTGGCTTCTACCACTCCTATGCCTCCCAGGCCACTCCTTCTCTGCCCTTCACCTTTATTACCATCCACGCAAAATCTCGCCATTCCAAGGCCTTTATTGATCAGATCTCCAACTCCTACCACCCGTTCGGAACACCAGATGCCCCCTTTTATACATCCTTCGCCAGCTCCCATTCCCCCCAATCCACTTGTTTCTACAGTTGTTGCTCCAACTCCCACTCATATCTAGCCGGAAAGGCCCCTCGTTAGGGCTCCCCGACCAGCTCCTCCAGTTTAAACCATCAATTCTGACATCCCATCATCCTCCACCAACCCTCCAGCCATTTCCAGCCCGACGGAGGCGCAGCCATTGCAAATTATGGTGCTCCACAGTGGGTGGTTGTTTCACCGGATCTTTCCTTAGTAGAGACAGCAAGAGCCCGTGTAGGGGCAGGAAGAACAGTCGTAGGAACCGGAGTCCGTCCCAGGGACGGAGTATGATTTGTTGAAACACTTGGATAGAACATCGGCCAAGATCTCCATTCTAGAGCTAATCAAGCGATCAACCACTCATCAGGCGGCTTCAAAACAATATCTTCAGAAGGTGATGGTCAATGAAGATATCCGGGCTGAGCAGATTACATCAGTATTGACACCAGTAGGGGATCAACCCGCTATTGTTTTCCATGAGCATGAGCTAGCACTGAAACTGGCAAGGACCTATGCATTGTGCATCACTATTGATATAAACAAAGTGTCCGTCAGCCAGTGTTTGGTGGACACTAGCGCATCTATTAATGTTTTACCTCCCAGCACATTAAAGAAATGTGGCATTCCAGAATCAGAAGTTCGGTTGTCATCTATTATAGTAACGACATATGATAACACAAAGAAGCCACCGATGGGCATGGTTACATTGAAAGTAGGGCTGGGCCCTTCATTTGTCACCACCAACTTTATGACTTTCAGGAGTGAACATTGAATCCATATTTCAACTCATCAAATCAAGATATAGAGCATGTTGCTCAATGAAATACATACACACACAAACACAATCATTTTGATATCATTGAAACCAACCACGATCTAGGGGATGCAACATACTTAAGAAAGACTTGGAGATGAGAGTGAGACCGTGAAAAACAGTGATCAAACATCAATGTACAAGTTCATGAATCACGTGAAAATAACTTTATTACAAGACTATATGATTTTGACATGAAATTAAAATAAGATTAAAATAAGTTCATAAAACATGTAAGACATGCAATCCATAATGGTTGAAGCATAATATAACCAAAATCATGAATGCAGGATCATAACCAGGAATAAGACCTAATTACCTAGGCTTATCATAGGTCTAATAGGGCTGATCTGCAATCTGTTTAGAGTTAACAAGGGACAGAACATAGAATGTAAAAGATGGTCTAGAAAGGACCATGTATTGATAGTGTCGGTCTATCAGGAGGCTGCCTTCTGGAATAGGCAGTCTCTTGAAGGCTGCCTTCTATCTGTAACAGACAGAAGTAAAAATCGAGGTACAGAGCCAAAACTAGGGAAATTGGTGCATGAAAAGTATAAAGAATAATAGGTTAAACATGCTCACATGTTTTGAATAATTAAGATACATGGCTGGGCATGAATTAGGCCAAAGTTATCATCTTTTCTTCTTAAGGTGCAGGGATATGTATGCAGAAATAAGTTGAAAGTGCAGTCCTGAAAAAACATAAAATGCGATGTGTATAGAGCATGAAAATCCATGAAATCAGAGGGCTTTTAATCCTAACTTAATATTTAAGCCGTTCATGAGATAATTTGTGAGGACACTCGAGCTAGAGATCGATGCGATGCGACAGAGCGACACTATGGGACACACAATGTTATTTGGGACTTGCAGACTTGATTATGGCTTCGAGATGCATGGAGAGCTAGCTAGGAGCTTGAATCTTTTTATTTCTTTCATTCTGGACTTTTGCTGGCCACTTCTGGGCCATATGAGTCATATGTGGGTTATTAGTCTTAATGGAGTCTAGATCTAGGGTAATTGGGCCTTTGGCTAGCATGGAGCCCACTTGGGCCTTTTATTGGGCTGGCCACCCTTTCCCCCTTGGAGGGCCCAAGAGGAGGGCGCCCCTCTCTCCGAGTCCACCTAGGAATGGGCTGCTGTCACGTCCCGTATTTTCCTCTTGTAACTTGCCAGCATCGTGGACTCCTCACCACTATTCTGTCGCTAAAGTCCTGCCTTGAATAGTTCACATTCCTTCATTTTGGCAGCTCAATATCAACACAGTGGAAAGGTTCGTCAACGTAGCTCAATGGAGAACATACAACAGAAATGAAGAAAAAAGTCATTGTGTGAGCAAGAGAAAGGGCGAGAGAAAAAAGAAGAAAATGGAGAATATGCGCTTTGTCAGATCGAGAGAAGATTCATTTCTCTGAAAGCTCTTGAAACAGAGGCGACAAATAGATCCTAATAATGAACTATGATTTTAGAACCATCGATAAACCCTGCTACTTATAGGGGAAGAACTTCCCTTCGTAAAGGTAACCCCTACCTGCAATGGATGGTATCCTTCATTTGACTTACACATCAAGGGAAGGTATGGATCTATTAATGACAACCACATCACACAAAGATCAAGCATCCATCATAAAAAGATTTACAGAAAAAGAAATTATATTGATGAGGGAAGAGGGTACAAGCGGTTACAGGTTACTCAACATCCCCTTGTTCCAAAATAGGCATTCTGCCTTCGCCAAGGCGTCCTGCCACTCTTACAGGTACCCCTGCTTATATTCCTCTGAAACATCGCCACCGCTACTTTCCCCTGATGGCTGGTCGAGCACCGACAGGGCTTCCTTTCGGAAGCACAGTCATTTGGCAGGAACCTGCTCTGAGAAAGAATCTGACTTTTCAGACAATGACATCTTCACGAGAGTGTCTTTGACCGCCAAAGGAACTCATGAAACCCCGAGAGGGCAAAAGAGTCATCGTGCCTCCCTAACTTTCTGGAAATCAAAGCGACGGGACTGCGAAGATCATTCCATCTCCCCCAACTTTATGAAAATCGAAGCGACAAGGTGTCGGTCATGAGATCGCTTGGACGAGAGGCCAGAGAGAGATATTGCAATGGCTAACACCGCATGGTGGTGACAAATAGTCATTAGTGGTGACAAATAGGAATCAAGACAGACAAATGTCTCGTAAGGGTGATAAATAGATAACAGAAGTCACGATATGATTTGAAGTGAAACAAAAGCGATGGCTAGCGAGCGATAAGGGTGACAAATAGATGTTCCAAGTGACAAATAATCGTTAGTAGTGACAAATGACTCTGTAATGGTGCCAAATAGCTAATGGCAGTGAAACTTGAAGAAACTCAAGTTCATTTGAAGGGTTTAACTATGTATGGGTTTCCTAACTCTACCTATACAGATCTGAAACTTTTCCAGTGATCAAACGACACTGTTGAGAGAATGAGCACATATGACTCTCAGGGATCTGGCAGTGAGTATGGACGTTAATGACAGCAACAACTCAATTCATTCTTCACATTGCACCCATATCCTATATGCTTCAATGCCGTAATATACCGAAGGATACGGTCAGCTCTCAACTGCGCCACCACCGATCGTGTACTCATAGGGTTCCTAAGAGTATGAATACTACTTACGCATGTACTGGAAGCACTATGCAGGTTCCATGGAATATGAAGACTACTTGTTCTATCTGAGGAGCATGCATAATGTCAGATTGTTTGGAGATGAGATGTGGTCGAGTTTGGGCCCATATGATTAAGAGTATGTATCATCTGCATATATTTGTACGCAACTATGAATTCATCGTTTATTTCTTCATGTCTTAACTTTGCACTTACCCTTCAAATTACTGATGCAAAACTGTTCAACACTTCCAGGTCATCATGCATGGACAATGCCACTCTGCATGGGAGCATAGGTACACTGTTGAGAGCGATCGATATATGTACTGTAGATATTGTGGACATTGCATCATCGGCATACACAGTTTTGTAGAGTACCTTGCGAGAGTGGGACGGGATTACCGTGCATGCTCCTTAGTTTCAAAGGATATCCGAGATTACTTTCGAACATAATTATAGGAGTGACATATTTCTCGCATCAGAGCCGAGACATTGTCTTCCACGTCTAGAGTTCCCCCACCACCAACACCGAGTGGATCATGATCTTTCTCCACGTCTAGGATTCGAGTACCACCAGCACCAATCCCACCAGTAACAGATGATAGACATGCATGTACAGATATAGTAAGAGTTTTTTTTAGAGAAATTCATATATCGTCCATCGCTGCACATGACCTATTATTTGTATAGATGGTTACATATTTCAGACTCACCCACACGCACCTCCACCCACTAGGATAGAGTTAGATTATACGAATCATGAGTCTCATGTATTTTATTTTGATCTAGATTCGAGATTCACAGATGAATCAGATGAGTGACTTTCGACATTTTGTACTTTATGAGTGGAGTTGAATGATATCACGAGTAAAGTTAATTATGTATATGTTTACTTTAACTGTTTAACTTATATTTCTTTTGTCTATTTAAATAAGTTGTTTAATTGAGTGGTGTAATAAGTCAATAAATAAGGTATTACTAATTTCATGTATCTAATTATTTAGTAGTGTGTATAAATTTGTGTATTCTTATTGTTCCATAATAAATTTACTAATGCATAAATTAGGCAAGCGTGGACGTGAGGCCCTTGCTTTTTAGCCGGTTGGAAGTCAAGGAGGAGTTGAACCCACGAAGTTCCCACACCCCTTTGTTGAGCGCGATCATACTGTAGCGGTCGTCCTTTGACCACTTCTTCTTCCTCTCCACTTTTCCCAAGGTACGTAGCGTTGTTACATTCTCTTCTTAGTCCTCTGTGTTGTTATCCTTGGTGGGGGTCAAGGTACGTATCTCTATCTCTTCGTCGCCCTTGCCCTTTCTTATGTTATATGATTGCATATGCCTATCATTCCTATTCGGGGTGGGATATTTGTAGCACCCAAGATAAAAATGATAAAGAAAATAGACTTTTTCCTAAGTAAATAAAAAATTTAGATAACTCTATAAGAAGATAAGTTTATAAGAAGGCTAAATAGAAAGGGTGAATACCCAATGAGGGCCACTATATAAATATACAATTAAAGTCATCACACGTATTGGGGCCTTCTGCTCCAAGCACAAGAGAAATGGAGCCCCTATGCAAGGGCGCCATTTCCCACAGGACCACAGCCCGTGGTATGTAAGCCCACAGTATGCATATATCTCTCCTTAAAGATCCCACCATCCAACCAATCATATACATATATATGTAAAATAACACAACTCAACACCCAGCATGCCAAGGAATAGGAACACACCCAGGATGGCCTGGAACAGGAACAGTAGGTAGGAGGGAATAGTGCCCCTTACCTGGGCACTATTCAATGAAGGGCGCCCATGAAACAGGCGCCATTTCCAGATCCCCTGCAGTATAAAAAATAATAATAAGTAGATGATTGAACGTCCACATGCATGGAAGCTAATTCCTTAAACAAAGACTGCATGGGAGGGTGCCATTTCCTTGCCAGCAACCTGCCAAACCGAATGTCATTATGGCATCCTTCCAAAAGTAAACATTAACAACTTCTTTTTGTTGGCAACGTACCCTTTTACTCGACAATAGATTGAAGCATTAATTGCTTCTGTCTCACTAGCAATGGACCCTCATGTTTTTCCTTCCCTATAATTATAACCAACCTTCTAAGGTTAGAAGGTGATTGCCGACATCTGGTTTGTCTCCACCTGCAAAAGAAGGTTTTTACAGGAATGTACGTGAAGGGGGGATCTCCATCCTGCGTTCTTCTTCCTGCTATTGAACCCTTGTAGAGAAGCTTGATTTTCTTATTATCCTTTCTACGTACCCACGTCAAAAAGGTAGGTGTTCTCAAGATCTGACTTAACTAGATAAAGGTCAGTACTGGTCTATTAATTCTCACGTTTGTGCATGTGCCTATTATAACTTACTTATGTTAGCACACTTTATCAAACAACTAATGCTCTTGTTTAATGTAATACCAGGTCAGCCAAATGATTGAGCATCTTACTGACAACCTGTGAGCTTATCTCACGTGGAGTTTAAGTACTAGGTTATGGCACGTGATCCAAGGGAAGGAGCGAATCAGAGATTCTGACACGTGGAAAGATAGGGATCTTTTGGCTGGAACGTGGTGAACACACGTCGATTGCTTGATCCCTATTCTCTATAAAAGGAGAGAAGAGAGAAAGAGAGACAGAGATGGATAGAACGCTAGAACAGAGAGCGATTCAGGAGAGATCAAGCAGCAGAGAGTTCAGAGAAGAGGGGAGCATTTCGGCGAGAGTCTATGAAAATCGTGAGAGAAGGAGTCCAGAAATTGAGAGAGTGAAGGTTTCATTTCTGTGTTCTTGGCTTCTGGTTCAAAACCAAGCCAGTCTGCTCTTGTCAAAGCTACATTATTTCATTTCTGTGTTTCAGTTCCGTTTACATTTTTTGTTACAAATCCTTGTTTCTCAAGCTGTTAGTCAGCGGTTGTGGCAAGCTGTAGTGCCCAGCGACAGAGGTGGATTCCTCTGGAAGCAAAGCTGTAAAGCTCAGCGGTATGTAGGGAATTTTCTTCCCCGAAGCTATGGATCAGCGGCCTAAGCTGTGTATCAGTAGTGGATCCCTACTCGGTTGAGTAAGAGATGGATGTAGATCTCGGGAAAGAGATCGAACCACCTAAAATTCCTGTCTCGTGTGTGATTGACTCTTTGCTCTTGTCCATTTCATATTTCACTCATTTCACTTCGGATGGATGAATGCTTAGGAGCGATTGAGAATTGGTTGATCTAAATTGTTCTATTCTATCATATTTGCTTGAGTCCTTCATCCACTAGGTATATTAAAAGGCGTGGTTGGAAGGATAGGTCACGCCTACTTGGAATTCCACCTCTTGCATGAGTCTAGTCTCCGCCATCGTACCACACCTGGATGATTGGCTGTCTGTCGGTTTGAATTAGTTGCAGAGAATTGCTGTCTCTAAATTCATATCACTCTTGCTACACTTGGATATATTCTCCTTATATTCTGTCATCTCTAATGCTGTGATTGTGATTTGGCTACTTATTTTGTTAATTTGCTGAGTAGTCGTTATTTCGTGATTGTCAAACAGCAGTTTGTTTTAATTCCGCACTGTTTGAGTAATAAACCTAATAAATAAATATCAATAAAAAGAACAGACTCTTTTAAGATAAAATCCCGTCCCCACAAGCATTCGCTCCATTGAGGTAGGAGGATGAATCCCTATGCTCATCCCATCATCCCCCGTGATTTGTAGGCCGAATGGGAGCCGAGAGTGGTGTTTTTGAGCGGGTTAGGGTAAAATCTCCATGTTTGGGGTTGTGAGTCGATCCGCCGTTTACCATATTATTGGCAGATCCGAGGCCATAGATGCATGCTAGGAGTGGTTTGGGGGCTTCCCCCTTGGTCTCCCCCTCTCCCGTGGAGGTATGGGGGAGTGGCGGTAATTTTTGTGTTGAGTTCGCCGTTTCACCGCCGGAACGCTGTGGCAGTCGTTCCAGTGACCGCCACAGTGTGAGCCGCCCCTAGACAGGTGCGTTACACTCCCTTTGTTTTGAGTTTTGGTGTTCGTGGGCCTGATGGTCCCACGATAGACCGCTACATGACTGTGACACCCCTGGGTTAGTCCGTCACAGTGATCCGACCATTAGTTTTTGACCGTTGGGGTCACATGTGCTGTGACGCGCCCAGGGTGACGCGTTACAACATTGTGACGCTCCTCTTGGGGTGCGTCAGAAGTTGACGTAGCCTGTCACCTAACGCACCAGGATTGGTCCGTTAGGCGTTATGACACGCTAGGGGTAGTGCGTCAGGGCCTGTTTCACCGTTGGCTTGTGATGCCCCAGGGTGGGTGCGTCAGGGCCTTGTGACACGCCTGTGGGGGAGCGTCAGAGCTCCCCAGCTTCTAACGCGCCTGGGTAGGGACGTTAGAGACTGTGACGCCCCGAGTGGTGTACGTCACAGCCTGTTTCATTTCATCTTCTGACGCACCAAAGGTGGTCCGTCAGAGACTGTGACGCACCAGGATTGGCGTGTCACAGTCGGTTTAGCACTGAGTATTTGACGCACCTGAGTTGGACCGTCAGACCACTGTGACGGCTCAGGGTGGGCCCGTCAGAGCCTGTGACGGCCCAGGGTTGGACTGTCAGGCTCTGTGTTGCACCGAGTGTGTGCCGTCCCATTTCTTCGACGATGATTTCCATGAGTCAGTTCTTCCTTCCGGTGACACGTCCACTAGTCGTAGCCTTCTTACGGCACACGCGTGCTGACCCACCCGGGAGTGGTGGAGCGGCTGACCCGAGTGAGATGGTTGTTTGGTTGGTTACCGTAGGGCCCCCATGTACAGTCAAGTCTGGGCTTAGGGGGAATAACCAGCTAGAGGACAAGCCTAGGGCGAGTGTGCACACGAGGTTAGGGGCGTCAGACAGCGCTGATGAGCGTGCCCCTAGCTAGTCCTTGTTTGTGGTACTGGTTACTGAGTGTGTCTCTGTCTCCGCCTGGGATGTTGTAGCTAGACACTTGTGACGTGATGCAAGACGTCAGGGGACGCATCTGGTCATTCTTCTAGTGGGTGGTGCTCCTATCTACTGGCAGGTACAGACTCGTGTTTTGTCAGACCAAGGTTGGTCATGCGGTGCGGTTAGTTAGGCAGTTTTTTCATTTATTTATCACTACTTGTTGGATCTACCGTACTCCTATTAGGTAGTGTTACTCTCGTACTACTTGCGTTTCCTGCCTTGTTTCTTTCGTGCGAGGTGGGGGTCCACGGGATCCCTACTGAGCCTATGAAATGAGGCTCACCCCTGTGTTTTCAGGTGAGGCCGAGTCTTCGAGAGGCGCAACGGAGTTTCAGCGTGGTTCCACTAGCCAGGGTTAGTTGCCACTTGCCAGAGCCAGGGTATACCTCGTGTACTTGTACTTTTCTTTCATACTTGTACCTTTCTTTTAGTCGACTATACTCATATTTTGACATGAGATGTACTGGACCTTGTAGCAGTTTAGTTATTTATTGTGCTATCTTTACGGTTATTTTAGCTTCTTACGTACCCTCACACCATCCTTTAACCCTTCCGAGTCTTTAAGCTCGTGGGTGGCGGGCCGAGGTTCGGGTTGCACCAGTTTCTTTTCGGCACTCAGATCTTGGGCCATTATAGTTGGTATCAGAGCGAGGTTGTGGAGGTACATAAGAATCTGGAATGATTGTAGTGGTCTAGAAGGTCCATCAGTGTCTCGTACAGTCAGCGACTGGCTTAGGGCCATGTGATTTATTGATTTGTGGTGATTTTCCTTGATGCCAGGGGTGGGTTATGGCGCCGAGGAGAAGGACTCGTTCCCAGCAGGGAGAGTCAGGTGATGGCCAGGAGGGGCAAAGCAGAGCTACGATTCTAGAGGACATAGCTGGGGGTGTGTGAGTTCTTAGAGCAGAGGATTTCTTTCGAGGCATGTTTCAGTATGTTCTCCAGTGATAGGGAGGTGAGGCTGGCGAGGGCTCGTCGTCTCGGGGTGGCCATGGTAGAGTACTGAAGGAGTTCTTGCAGTTCCAACCGCCCCTTTTCAGTAGGTAGCCAGATCCAGAGGTGGCCAAGGAGTGGGTGGATGATTTGGAGAGGATTTTTAGTGCCATGGAGTGTGCTGAAGAGGAGAAGGTGGTGTTGGCTACGCATCGATTGCAGGGATTAGCCCGGTCTTGGTGGACATCAGAGTGGGGAGCAGCATTCCAGTCTCGCCCCCTTCGGTAGATCACGTGGCAGGAGTTCATCACGGCTTTCGAGTGTGCTTTTTGTCCATCCTTCGTCAGGTCACAGAGGCTGCGCGAGTTTCTGGAGTTGACCCAGGGTGACATGTCAGTGATGCAGCACCGATCCAAGTTTATTGAGCTGGGCCATTATGCGTCTCATATTATGGCAGATGAGGAGGTGAAGACTGAGAAGTTTGTCGGATGTCTGAGGCCAGAGCTGAGGCATGCCCTTCTTGCATCGGGTCTGGCTAACCTAGATGCAGCTTGCAAGACGGTAGCGGCGTTGGAGAGAGATTTGCATACGTTCGAGGGCAGGGCAGTGCGGGTCAAACGCAGATGAGTCTTAGTCAGCCGACGATCGTGTAGCAGCAGTGCACTGTCCAGCTCTCAACAGGTGGTTTAGGGGCATCTTCGTCCATGGCGTCAGTGGTAGATTCATCAACCTTTGGCTCGAAGCTCAAGAAGTTACTCAGGGACATCGGGTTCGACAAGAGACGCTAGAATCGTAAGGAGTCGAGACAGCAGTCGATGAGCAGTGTTGTTATCAACGCCAGGGTTCAGTGAGTGGTTCTCGGGGGGGGGGTGTCCCCGGTGCGACGATTCTCATCCGGGCAGACAGCGTTCGGTGCCAGTGATCTGTTGTGTCCCTGTGATTTTGATGATAGCAACACTATAAGCTTCCACATGAGTCTGAATGTCTGACTGCATCTGGACATGAGTCTGTATGTTTGAATGACTGCATCGAGTCTGCATGGTTGAATGACTATGATTTTGATGATAGCAACACCATAAGTCACCATATGAATGCTGCATGATTGAACTATTGCATCGGTGGCTTTGATGATTGAATGATTGCATCTGTGGCTTTGATGATTGAATGATAGCATCTGTGTTTCTGAATCTGTGTACGTTTTTTATTTCTCATATATTTTGTCTTAAGGACAGATACGTAATCGATTTGCTCAGTGTGTAGGTTATAGGTTATAGGTTACAAATTGAAGTTCCTTGCTCTATCTTCCGCTCTGTCTCCTGTTCACGTCTTTTGATCTGTTCCTCTCTTCGATCTTATCTCTCGATCTGTTCTAAAGCTTGTGTCCTTCTCAGTTTATCTCGCTTCATCTCATCATATCTCCATGAGAGGGTATTGCCTCATGATTATGAACCTAGCGGTTCCGCTTCATCTGATCTTGGGCATTGGTTGAAGAGCATATCTGTCATGTCTCATACATTGTCCCACTTGTGGTTGTCTTATGGGTATCTTTGTCCCACGCATATTATTTTGTCTCTCACCGCGTGTTGTTAGTTATTTTGCATATGCTGTTAGTCGTCCCTCTATATCCCGTGTGTTGTCCCAACCATATAGTCATCCCTTATGTTCTTATCCCAACCGTGTGTTGTCCCACCGCGTTGTTGTCTTGTCCCACCATGTTCGTTGTGTATACATGTTGTTTGTTCATACCATTGCACATGTGCTTGTTTGTCTCTATTATGTTGTGTGGCATTGTTTTCTATTAATTTGATCATTATGTTATGTTGTGTTGTCTGTTATTCAGTTGATCGTTATGTTATCTTCATTATGTTTATGCTTGTTTATTCCTGTTAGTTGTCTTATATGAAACTCCATAAAAATCAAAATTAGAAAATCTAAAATTTTCGTTTTACCTACACAGGTAAGTAAGGTATGGCTCCCTATCCCTCCTCACTATTGCATTACTATATGGTATCTACATTATTATAGCCTCGGAAGGACTGGCTGGTTGCCCGTGTGTTCTGGGATCTGATGTTCCCCTTTAACAAAAATGATGATGATCTAGGGACATACGGTTAATCATTGGATAGACCGCTCGGTTGAGTCGGGTGGGGGACGATGGACTCTGTCTCGCATGCCGTGGCTGCAAGAAGACTCTTGACTCCGTCTTGGCTCGATCTAGCAATAGTATCCTTGAGTATTTTCATGTTAATGGGCTCGGCCCATGTTTTGATTCTTAAAAGAAAAGCAACTAATAAACAAATAAAATGTGTTAGTGGGCTTGGCCCATTCTTTCATACATAATAATGGGAGGTTCATCATATGATGGGCTTGGCCCATTCACTCCTACAAATTGTTGTGTGGGCTTGGCCCATTCTTATTATTAAACATACACATGGCTTATTATGTATATATGTGTGCCAAATCGGAGTAAGGGAGCGTAGAATCTTCCTCACAATCTCATAATCAGAATAAGTCTTTCCTAGACTTCTTAGACCATTGGTGATAATTGTGAGGCGAGCATACATCTCTGTGATCGTCTCATTTGGCTTTATTCTAAACCCCTCATATTTTGATACAAGCAAATTCACCTTGGTCTCCCTTACTTGAGAAGTCCCTTCGTATACCACTTCTAACTTATCCCACATCTCCTTCACTGTTACACATGATGAAACTCTAGAGAATTCTGTGGGATGCAGAGCACACTGGATGGCGTTGATGGTGCTCCAGTTAAGAGTAGACTTACAGATCTCTTCTCTCGTCCATACATCCTCGTTCAGATGCAACTCGAATGTTCCCTTACTGACCACCTTCCAGATCTCGTAGTCCTTCACTCTCAGGAATACTTGCATACGATTCTTCCAGTATGCGTAGTTGAATCCATCGAAGTACGGAGGCTTGGTCATGGAATGTCCATCTGTTGTCAACCCTCTAGCATCCATTATGTCTATCTCTTCAGGATGTTAGTCCCTGCAGAAGAGTTAGGCTCTGATACCACGTGATGTGAATCTAGAGGGGGGGTGAATAGATCAATCACCTATTTAAAAATTTCTACAGTAGCTAAACTAATGAGGAATTAAAAGGAACCGCTGTATGACATCTAATAGACAGACAGAATTGAGCAATTGAAGTAAATCGATTCTCAATCGGTCCTATACATCCATCTAACGAGAAGTAAGGAGAAAATTGTAATGGACACAAGCCAAAACACAATCACATGAGAGTCAGGAGTTTTTAGGTGGTTCGATCTCCTGCAGAGATCTATGTCCACCCCACACTTAAATCAAGTGTGGCTTCACTGCTGATTCACAGCTTCAGGGCCGCTGATCCACAGCTTTGGGGAAACACTTCCCTACAACTGCTAAGCCTTACAGCTTATGCTACCCAGAGGAATCCTCCTCTGCCGCTGAGGTTTACAGCTTACCCTCCGTTGACGCACAGCTTGAAGAACAAGGTTCAAAAACAGATGAAGGAAAATAGAAAATCAAAACACATAACGAGAATGTAGCTTTTAACAAAGATCGGATCGGCTCTGGTTCTGAACCAAGAGACCGAGACAACAATCAAATGCTCTTTTCACAAAGCTCTCACAGGTCTCTCATGTCTTGCTAGCTCTAACTCAGATGGATCGCACTTGCACTTTCTGGCTGGAGCTTCCTCCTGTTCTCTCTAGGAAGTCAGGGGAAGCCCGACGAAGGTACTAGCTGGCCACTACGAGTATGCTAACTCCAAGAACCGCGGAAGCAGAACAAACAACGACGGCGACAACCACATGAAAAATAGGGGTGAGCCTCGTGTCACTGGCTCAGTAGGGGTCACGCGGATCCCGACTGGAAAACACGCAGTAACATGCTAAAACAGAAGGTAAACAACGACAGGTGTAGTAAAGCAGGAAAACTAAACTACAAAGTTGTAAAAGAAAGGGTAGCAGGAGTAGGTAGCAACTAAGTACAAGGGAGCTAAAAGGAAAGGGAAGAAGTCATACTAGACGAGCATGACTTCCAAACTAACCACGGCTCCCGACACCACACCAAGGAGACACTACAGCAAGCAAAGACAGAAGGGTGAACTCTGAACTAAAGAGGTCAGAAGCTTACCGAACTATCGACACGACACTGGGCTCCAAACGGAGACTTGCAAGAACAACCGACAAAGCCTAGGGAAAATCTAGACAGATGCAGACCCAGACGACACGACTAGAATATCGTGCACACTGCCCTACGCACGACTAGAACGTCACGCATAGGACAAGACACTGACCTCGAGTGTAGCCACGAGAGGGCTGACTTGGAAGGTCACGACGCACAGAAAAACATGCAAAGAATTACAAAGGGTCACGTGTCATGTGACTAGAGTGTCCCACACTAGAAGAACAGGCAGCTGTGTCCACTGACGTCTTATGCTGCGCCTACAAGCTCTCGTCTGCTATGCCTACAGTCAAGCAGAGACCAAGACACTGTCAGAACCAGAACAGTAACCAAGTCGTGAGTGACCAGACAGGGGAATGCCCGTCGGCGTCATCCTAAAGCCCCTGACCACGTGTGCACACACTGGCTTTTGCCTAAGCTAGGCTGTCACGTCCCAAGCCTTTATTTATAGTGGAAGACTCGCTCGGGGAAACGTGAACAGTCGACATGGTAAGCCTCTCGCAAGCAAGAATGATCAGAGCGCGATACAATCACATATAAGATGTAATTGCACAAGTATTTACTCAAATTCAACTTCTATTCATTGATAATCAAAATATTTAATTACAACCACTAATACATCCTTTAACAAATTACCGGACTCAATAATCAAAAAATTACATGGACTCAATCTAGATAATAAGACTCATATGTCTTCACTCATATTTTTATCCGACTCTCATTCGCTCTCGGACCCGCCACTTGAATAGTCCGAATCTGAATCAGAATTACCTTCATCTAGCTATTTATAAATTGACTTTACTCTGAATTGTTCAGAAATCTCTTCATCTCTTGCTTGCATTGTGGTCAATTAATCAGTGGTATATAAAAAGGCTCAGTCAGAAGGATAGGTCATGCCTATCTTGAAAACTGACTCTTGCTTGAGGAGATTTTCTAATCAAACCTCCGCCAGGTACCATACTAAAGCGTTTCATCTTTCTATTTGGAGCTCTTTGTATTTGATAGCCATTCCTTATCAAATCTCCTAATAGTTAATTCATACTGTGTTGGTAGTTCTGTTCTTAGCAGTTCTTTCATTTTCGCATTGATTTTAACTACTAGAGATCTTTTAATTTTGGAGCAGATCTATTCACCCCTCCTCTAGATCTATAGTGTATCCCTTTTCATACATCACATAGTATCAGAGCCTAACTCTCCCTTAGGGCTTAACATCTCGGAGAGCATTAGAAAATAGATGCTAGAGGTCTAACAGCTGAGGGTCATTCCACCAGTAAGCCGCTATTCTTTGACGGATCCAATTAGGCTTACTTGAAGAACTGTATGCAAGTCTTCCTTTGGGTGAAGGATAATGAAATTTGGAAAGTAGTCTGTAAAGGTCCTTTTGAGTTACCTGAGAATAAGGAGGTCTGGACCAGAGAGCAAATCCATAGGTCTACAATGAATTGGAGCGCTGTAAATGCCATGTAGTGTGCTCTTCACCCCACTCAATTTTCTAGAGTTTCCTCCTGTTCCACAGCCAAGGAAATGTGGGACAAGCTGGAGATGATTTATGAGGGGACCTCTCAGGTTAGAGAGACTAAGGTAAATATGTTAGTCTCAGAATATGAACCTTTTAAGATGAAGCCTGATGAGTCCATATCTGAGGATTACGCCAGACTGATGGTACTCACTAATAGCTTGAGGAGTCTAGGGAAGGTTTTTAGTGAGTACGAACTGGTAAGAAAAATTCTTAGGTCCTTGACACCTATTTGGCACACCAAGGCCACTGTTATGGAGGAGTCAAGGAACCTAGCAACCACATCTGTAGACGAACTCATCGGTTCTCTCATGACATATGAGTTGAACCTCAAGAGGGTCAATGAGTCTGAGAAGAAGAAGAAACCCCTAGCACTAAAAGTAACTTCTAGTAGCAAAGGGTCATCAAGTGAGCATAGTTCTGCTAGTTCAGATGAAGACCAAGATGAATTTGCCATGCTCACTAGAAAATTTAAGAAGTTCCTGAGGAAGGAAGGAAAGGGGTTTAGAAGAAAGTATTTAAAATGACCCCACGTTAATTGAGATCAAGGCTATTATTGATCAAAGGCTGGAGTTTTCTATTTAAACCGATGGAAGGCTACCTATTCAAGGATCAAATCTGTATGCCGGATCATGTCGACACTAAGAAGCTGATTATGGAGGAAGCTCATAAGATAAAATATGCTATTCACCCATGTGCTACCAAAATGTACCAAGGCCTGAAAAGGAATTTTTGGTGGCTCAATATGAAAAGAGAAATAGCAGACTTTGTATTATGCTACCTCACTTGTTAACGAGTTAATGCAGAACATCAAAAGCCTGCTAGCAAGCTACATCCTCTAGAAATTCTTGAGTGGAAGTGGGAAAGCATAGGGATGGATTTCATCATGGATTTACCTAAGACAAGATGTGGACATGATGGTATATGGGTGATCATAGACCGATTGACTAAATCCACACACTTTTTACCTATAAAGAATCGATGGTCTGTGGATATTTTAGCAGCCTTATACATGTAGGAGATTGTCAAGTTACATGGTGTCCCTGTGACCATTATTTCTGATCGAGACCCTTGATTCACATCTCAATTCTGGAAGGGTCTGCAACACTCATTGGGGACACGACTCAATTTCAGCACGGCATTCCACCCACAAACTGATGGTCAAATTGAAAGGACGAATCAGGTGGTGAAAGATATGCTCAGGGCTTGTGTCATCGATTTCGGTGGGAGTTGGCATGACCATCTACCTCTAGTGAAATTTGCCTACAACAATAGCTACCAGGCTAGCATTCAAATGTCACCATTCGAGGCACTATATGGGAGAAGCTGTCGCTCACCTATTTGCTGTAGTGAAGTTGGAGAACGACAACTTCTAGGCCCAGAAATAATAAGAGATACTATCGAGAAGGCCAAGCTCATTCGAGAAAGATTCCATATGGCTCAAGATAGATAGAAATCTTATGCTGATAATCGAAGATGTGATCTGGAATTCTAAATATGAGACCATGTGTTTCTAAAGGTCTCTCCAGGTCAAAGTATTCGAAGGTTCAACATTAAAGGCAAGCTCACTCCAAGATTTATTGGCCCCTTTGAAATTCTGGAAAGAGTTGGCGAAGTTACTTATCGGCTTGCCTTGCCCCCCACAACTAGCTAGATTTCACGATGTATTCCATGTCTCAATGTTCAAAAGATATGTCCATGATCCATTCCATGTCATAACTTATGACAACCTAGAAATTGGAAAAGATTTGATGTACGAGCAAAAGCCAATCA
This sequence comes from Amorphophallus titanum, assembly GCA_024336825.1. Lineage (NCBI taxonomy): Eukaryota > Viridiplantae > Streptophyta > Magnoliopsida > Alismatales > Araceae > Amorphophallus > Amorphophallus titanum. The sequence continues at coordinate 670,826 of JANBPO010006362.1, forward strand.
AAAATAAAGCACGGGCTGCACAACCAAAAATAGTAATCGTACCTTCGACGAGATTGGAAGCTACAGCCTCTGCTCGAGAGATGTGAGTCACCTTGCCTTTCATCTTTCTACCGGCGGTTGCAGAAGACTGATAAGAAGATGTTGCTGAAGCCTGAGAAAGCATCTATTGAAATGGTTGAGACGGCTGCGGTGGTGGAAGTGGAGGTCTGAACTGAGACTGAGATGACTGGGATGGAGCTGCTGAAGCAAATTGCACTGGGATCGCTCGCATCGGACAGTCTCTTACTACATGGCCTTGCTGATCACACCAGAAACACACCACTGGCAGTGAACATGGTTTACCTGGGTGACTACCACCACACCACGCATAACCTTTCGATTGACTTCTTGCAGAACTCTGGCGCTGCTAGAAAGATGGGGCTGATTGCTGAGTGGCATCAGACAAAGTCTGCCGATCAAATCATCTTCTGGGACTCCTTCTATTCTTGAATGCCTTAAATTGGGATTTGCTAGAAGAAGCTACACCACTAATTGCAGGAGTGGCAGAAGGAAATCCAGAAATAGGAGGCAAATAACTCGGAGGAAGTTGAGTTGTCAGCTGAACTAATAAAGCTGGAGAAGGGACAAGAGATCTTGCCAGATCCAGTTCTAAACCTGCTGCTGCCTGATACACTTCAGTCATAGTGGTAACTCGGGCAACAATCCTCAACTCAGCACGAAGGCCTTGCAGAAATTACTCTGTCTTCAGTGCCTCATTAGCAAGAATATGGGGCGCATAACGGCCCAATTCCAAGAACCTGTTCCAATACTCGATCACCGACATCCCTCCCTAGACAAGCTGTAAAAATTGATGCATTTTATCCATGCGGAGATAAGTCGGGCTGAAGGTAGTCTTGAAAGTGGTGGTGAACTCGGTCCAGGAAATCTGACGGAGTGGGCGAGATTGAAAAGAGACTTCCCACTCGGTGTTCCAGCATGTCAAAGTCGCGCCCTGGAGCTGAAAGGTACCGAGCATCACCTTTTTATCTTCCGCGCATTCCATGGAATGAAACATGCACTCGGTGGCATCCAACCAAGTTCTAGCGACATCTGGATCGGTCTGGCCTTCAAATGTCAGCGGGTGAAAGAGCAAGAATTCTTTTAATGCCCGCCTGCGACTGCCAGGCGCATCCTCTTGGACTGGAACAACAGGAGCTGGAGCAAGTACACTACTCGCTTCCTGGGGAACCGGGACTCTCCGACGTCGAGGCGGCATCTCGAATTGGGGTGCTAGTTCTGACGGGGAGCTGGATTAAACTATCCTCTTTCTCATCCCCGGAGCTGTCGAACTTGGTGCTGACACTGGCTGAGTCACTGGCTGGCTGTGTCGGGCATACGACATGGACCGCGTAGTAGACACAGAAATCTAGGTCTTGGTTGTAGCTGAGCCCCCTTGTATCTTTGCGGGAGAACAGGGGATGCCCCTGACCCTGTGGAGGAGTCCACAAATTACGGAAGTATCTCTATTGTGTGGAACCCTGGCATTGGGGGATGTGCTACTTAAGGCACATCTCCCGAATGTGGGGTGACAGGTCATCCAGAACTTGGACAGTTTCGGGCGTGTCGTTGGCTCGCCTGGACCGGCCAAAGTCATCTTCCGGTGGGGCTAGAGAGGCCATGTCTCCTTTGTAAAAAACAATGGGCTTTTCTCTGTTAGCCTTCTTCTTGGTTCTGAGTTGTCTTTTGTAAGTAATGACAAATGTTGTGAGCTGCTCAACCTTGTGCTCATCTGAGGCACACGCGAGCTGGATGCAATCTGGTGGTAGACATATACTCTTGTCAATTGCTTGGCTAATAATGTTAGCCTCAAAGTTGACTTTGCACCTCTGAGGGCAATTTGTGGTTGACTTGGAGTTAAGGCGTAGCTGATAAAGTTTGGTCTTTTCTTCATCAACAGAGAAGAGGTCCTCTTCCTCTTCTGAGAGCCAGCCATTGCTCTTGCTCTTAACCACGGGATAGGGATTGATTCCCCTGACGTAGAGAGTAGCATTAGCCAGGTGGCACTCTGCTGGAGTAAATGGAGACAGGTCCACAAAGACCATACGGTGTTCCCCATCTTTAGCATATTTGATGCATTGATGGAGGGTTGAAGGGACGACCCAATTTTCATGGAGCCAGGGTCTACCCAATAACACCCGGTAAGACATGTTAGCATCGATGATGTAGAAGGTCGCCTTGGAGGCGAAACCATCGAGCACCAAGTCAACATTCACCCGACCGAGGACATCCTCAGTATCCTAATTAAAGCTAGATATCTTGACTGCCTGGACCTTCTAGAGGTAGGGGGTCAGCTATAAGGTTTTGAATGTTTTGAGGGGCATGATGTTAACAGCCGCACCGGCTGTTGTCCTCCTAGTTTTGATGATGACCACCAGGACAACAGAATATTCATTCACCAACCTGGTAGCAGAGAAGATGAGAGCAGATGAAGACTTTGCAACATATGCCGATCGGTGGAGGCAGATGGCCTCGCGAGCTAAAAGGATAGGTGTGGTGTACAGAGAAATAGAAAATAAAGCAGGGCAACAGATATAATAACAAAAATAAACAACAACTATAATAGAGTCCAGTCTAACAAAAGTACAGTCTAAAGTAGTAAAACATACCACATGCCAAGTGAACACTTGGACCGATGAGCTGGCAACTAAGAACCTCCACGCTACACCCTCGAACCCTGAGGAAGATCCCAACACCTGAAAACCAGGGGTGAGCCTCCTATCACTGGCTCAGTAGGGGTCCCGCGAAACCCCAACTGAAAACAACAGTGATAGCGGAAAGCAGCAACTACAGCTAGAACAACAATAGCAGCAGGAGTAACTACAACGATGATAGTGAAAAACACGACTGTGCACGGATACCAAAAACACGACAACCTAAGAAACTGTGACTCTACACTACTCCTATCGGAACGAAACCCAACACCCCGATCCGCCAGTCGGGAGACTACCAGAACATGAACCACTAGACTACAACCGCCCTAGTCATGCTACCAGGAAAATGACATGACGCCACTATCGTGGAGGCCCGTCCTCACAGACAAGGGCCCAGCGAAACCAAGCGGTCTGAAAATATAATCACGACCTTGCCATCGTGAACTCTGCGCCGTCTAGGGAGATGCCCTCGGTGACGCTCACTGAAAACCCTAGACCATAATTCTGGGAGAATGCCCGAAATTACACACGAAAGTCTATCTCGTAGATGGGAAACAGAAACCCATGACACGACAACTCACGTCACATGACGGGAGTACCGCCCACCAGAAGTAAGTCCGGATGCGTCCATTGACGACTTAGTCTGCAGCCTCAGGTGTCTGCCTATGACGGCCCAGGCGGAGGCTAAGACATCGTACTAGTAACACAGAACAATGACTAACTGGGGTCACGCTCGTTAGTGCATGTCCTCTGCCCCCAACAATGCATGCACACACAGACCATTTGCTCTAGGTCGGGTCCTTTAACTGGTTTTTTCCCCAACCAGACTCAGGCTGATGCAGGACGAGTCAGTTAACCTGGGACTCTAGCTCGCGGGCGTCCCTAAGCAAGGGAAACGTGGGACCGTGCGTGGTTGAGGAACCGGCTATGAGTCTCGGGTATCGACTTTTCCGAGTGTACTCAGAGTGAGTCACTAGACGGGTTTTACTCTATCGCTCGCAGTGGTGATTGAATTGATATAGCAAGCTAACTTATCCTAACATGCTCTCTAGCAGCAGCATATAAAATATATACAAGTAAGTAAACTTTAGTTCTTGACAAATTCAGAAGTATAGCCTTGGCATCATCAACAAACATAAAATGAACTCATTAATGAGTCATAGTATTTGACATCATCAAAATCATAGAGACACAACAAGTAGAAGCAGGCATCAACGGGCAGTGTGCAGTAGCCCTCACCTTTCTAGTGCCAGGGTTCAATTGGTGGTTCCTGGGGGGCGTGTCCTCGGTGTGGTGATCCTCATCCAGGCAAACCGTGCTGGATGCCCATAGTGTGCTTCAGGTGTGATCAGGCAGGGCACATGCCACGTGACTGTCCTCAGAGGTCATGCCAGCCACACCAGTTCTAGCAGCAGCAATTTCAACCCTAGTAGCCACCACCGTAGCACCAGTAGTAGTATCAACAGCAGGGTTAGTTTCCACCACTGCCACGGTCGACCAATGTTGGGAGGCAGAGGGCCTAGGGCAGAGTTATGCACTTGACCAGGGTAGAGGCAAAGGTGTCACAACTAGTGGAAGGTACCATTGTGATTTTGGGTTGTGTGGCTTGAGTTTTCTTTGATTCTAGCACATCCCACTTATTTATATCAGAGGATTTTGCTCAAAGTGTCGAGGAGTCTGTGATCGAGATGTCTTGTGATTTGGCTATGGAGCAACCCACCAGTGATTTCATGTTCACTTTGTATTGCCTTGAGAAGGTGCCTGTGTGGATTGAGGGGAGGAATTTACCAATTAGGCTTTATGCTTTGCAGCTCTGAGATTTTGATGTGATTTTGGGTATGGATTTGCTAGAGGCCCATGGTGTCGTGGTAGATTGTAGCTCGAAGAGGGTCTACTTCTAGAATCCTCGTAGACCTGCTTTGTACTTGAAAGCTATTTGATCTTCCTCTCCCCGCTTCCTTATTTCAGCCATTAAGGCCCGTGGATTGCTTGATGTTGGGTGTCAGGGTTTCCTAGATTTTATGGTTATGGTTGATTGGCAGTAGCAGGGTGTGGAGGGTATCCCTGTTGTGTGAGAGTTTCCCGATGTTGTCCCTGAGGAGTTACCTGGGTTGCCTCTACAACAGGAGATTGATTTTGTTATTAAGCTTGTGCTAGGCACCATGCCTATGTCAAAGGCTCCTTATCGTATGGCACCAGCTGAGTTGAGAGAGTTGAAGGAGTTGCTCGCCAAGGGGTACATTCGTCTTAGCTTTTCCCCTTGGCGTGTGCCCGTGTTGTTCATGTAGAAGAAGGAAGGTAGTCCGAGGTTGTGCATTAACTACCGACAGCTGAACCAGGTGACTGTTAAGAACAAATATCTGTTGCCTCTGATTGATGACTTGTTCAATCAACTTCAGTCGACCCAGGTGTTTTCAAGGATTGATTTGAGATCAGGTTATTATCAGCTAGGGATTCGAGAGTCTGACATTGAGAAGACTACTTTCAGTTCGAGATATGGGTATTATGAGATCTTGGTGATGCCATTTGGGCTCACCAATGTCCCTACAGCATTTATGGAGTTGATGCATATGGTGTTTCGTCCCTACTTGGACCAGTTTGTGGTCATGTTTGTGAACTGTTGGATAAATGATGTTTTGATGATGCCTCGCTATAAGTAATTGGCCAAATTAACGAAAAATCTCATGAAACATCTTTTAATTGGCCAGGCATGAAGAAGACTAACAAAGCATAAAGGCTACATCGACCTCACAGTCTGGCTACTTCGACCTCATGCCTTCAAAGATAGAAGAAAGTCCAAGCGGTTCTCCGATGCTCTGACCCCACTAGGTTCACTGCTCCGACCTCAAGTCCCTCATAGAAAGAAGAAAAGCCTAAGCTGCTTGTTGCTGCTCTGACCTCAGGACACGCTACTTTGACCTCAGGTCACCTTGCTTCGACCTCAGGCCTTCACAGAATTACTATGGCCAGTGGCGATGGCTAACTAGCTGATAAGGGTGACAAATAAGTCTATATGGCTGACAAATGGGCATTAGCGGTGACAAATACATATACAAGGGTGAAAAATAGCTTGCAAAGCTAAAATCTTCAAAAAATAACACAGTTGCATTGACGCAACGTCCTTGTGCTTCGACGTATTAAAGTAGAAGCACCTCCAGTTCCAGCACAGACACAGGCGTGGCTCTTCAGCTGCTTCGATGCAATGGCAGTGCTACGTTGACGCATCAAAAGACCTTCAAGTAGAAAGGGATGAGAAAAGGCAATGGCTCCTAAAGATTAAACGTGACAAATAGCTTCTTAAGGCTGAAAAATAGCTCTTACGGGTGACAAATAGACAACTAAGGGTGACAAATAGGTGTTACTCATGACAAATGGCCCATAAGGCATTATCGCGAAAGATGCGTCGACGCATCAGATGAAGAGCGTCAACGCAGTGGGTCTTTCAGAAGTTGTCTGAGAAGCCACCTTCTACAGATGCGTCAACGCATCAGACACAATGCGTCAACACAGTGGGTCTTCCAGAAGCTGTCCAAGAAGCCACCCTCTACAGATGTGTCAACGCATGGGCAAAGATGCGTCGACACACTCAAGGCTCATTTGAAAGAATCAAGTCAACTCTGTGGTTTTCAAAAATCGTACAAAGGGTAAAAAGATCTGGCACAATCCTCTAAACATATGGATTTTGAGGAGTGGAGGAGATACCTAGGACACACAAATGTCCTTGTCATCATAAGTTTCTAGAGCAACCCTTTACTCCAAATCTGTCAGTACAGCAGCCACCAATATGGTTGGTATATGAAAAGAAGATTTCCATGAACAAGAGGACGTCCTCTCTGCAAATGCAAATTAAGATGCTGCAGGCTCCTTTGTCAAACCTCCCTTGTTTATCATTCAAAATTGCCAAGCTTGAAGGGAAAGTTTCTACCTCTTGAAGCCTATAAATTAGACGCCCTCTTCACATGTTGCTATTGCTCCTGTTGCTATTGGTAAGCCTGGAAGAGCCTTGGACGTGGGAACCAGAGAGAAGGAAAAGAAAGAGAGATTTCGCCCTTAGCTTCCAAAGAAAGAGCTGGGAGGTAGAGAAGAAAATAGTGCAGCCAGTCATCCACTTCAGCCTTGCGACTCTATAAGCTTTTAATCTGTTTCTTTCATCTTTGTGTTTCTTCATCTTCAAAACGTCTGGTGTGTGAGGGCTTTATCACTATGTAAGCTGCAGTTGCAGCATGTGTATGTTTGTGTCCTTGCTTTTCCTTCATGGGATTATATCCCCATGTGTGTTGAGGACTTGTCCTCATGTGTGTGGGGGGGGATCATCCATGTGTCTTGCTAGTCTCCCACGTGTGTGTGTGTGTCTTTTGGCCAAAGAGTGGAAGCCTCACCAAGTTGGTAAGGGGTGGACGTAGGAGTGCTTGGTAGCATCCAAACCACCTTAAAAATTACTTGTATTGTGGTGTGTTGTGCATTATCCATTTCTTCTATCCTACCTTCACAGGTTTTCCAAGCTTTCTAAATACATATCGTATCATTTAGCAGATGGCTCTTCAGTTTCTATTCTGATATGAGTTTGAATTGGCTTTTCTGATTCTTAGCCTTGTTAAGTTTTAAATTACTTCCGCACTTTAATTTAGTTTCCTGCACTAATAGATTTTAGTATGCACGGTGTAATTACAATTGTTTATACGCCTCCTCAACAACCCCTACTAACCCTTCAGGGGCCTCATCAGTCTCTTGGGTGGCGTCCCCAGTTCTTAGTAGCGGTAATTCGATACTCGTATCGGGTTATCGGTACCCCGAGCTCTGGGTCGTTAGAGCCTGTGTCAAACCTTGGACAGTACGTTGCATTTCTCTCCATTGGGCATGCTCCGCAACCATCTTAGCCTACAATATAAGGTTTAAAGTACTGATTAACTCATATCTTGTACTTAAATCATATTTTATTGATTAGCCCATAGCTCTACCTAAATCTCACGAGGTTCCTATAAGGTAACTGTCAAGGACAACTCTACCTATCACTTGGACTTAATGGCCTAGGGATTTAGAAAAACCTAGGCTCTGATATCACCTTTGTCACGCCCCAAATCGGTATTAGCAGAATGTATTTGCTCGAAACGTGACAGGGTAACAGCCGTGTCAATCAGAGCAAACCATAAGGCACAATATAATTCGACAAAATATAATTTCATTTCAAATATAAGTCTATTAGAATTTGGACTCCATTTGATAGACTCAATAAAATAAAATTACAATAGACTCTCAAACTATATAGATTAGACATAAGACATTAAGGCTTGTCTATGTTGCAGAAGCTCTCTTCACTCTTGCCCTTGTCCATCTTGGTCATTCTCATTCTGAATATTACCTGAAAAATACGAGAAAATACTAGGTGAGCGAATGCTCAGTTGGTCTTATATCTCATGCTCCAAGCTAGCTTTAAGTAATTAACAGTTTAACATGAATATGTAGATCAAGCAAGGTATGATAATCAAGAGTTATAATGGCCTGAGATAGTTCAATAAATTCAGAGATAATTCAAGATCAATAGAAGTAATAGACTGGACAATAATTTCTGGAACAATCATGATGACATATTAACAATCATTTCAATGAGGTGCTCGCTTTCATAATAGCATAAAATGAGACTATCATTTGTAGGATTGGCCATGTATACATTTATTTGTTCAAACATTCGAGTGATGAATCTACCAATCTGATGCAGGACGACGGTGAGACTAGACAGGTGGACACGAACCTATGATCTAGACGACCGGACACGACTCACTGATGACGCGACCAGTAACTAACGACCAAGTCATCACCTAACGTGGCTCCCGAAGGGGCAAGGATGCCCAAACAAGAAGCAGTGTCTCGCTCACAACTCACTCCACGGTGGACACTCGATTTGATTGATTTTGGATCGGGCACTCCCTCACCACCGACAGAACTAAGAAGCAATACTAATTAAGCAAGAAGTGCCAACAAGGAGAAGTGACCAGAAGCTCACCTGATCAGCGTGAAGATGTCGATCCCGACCGGAGATGATGACGAGCAGGGAGGCGTGCGTATGTACCCGCACACCGTGCTGGTGTAGCTTTGACCTAAAAATAATTAACTACAAAACTACACCTCTCACAGGAGGGGGGATCTCGGGGTGGGGGTTAAAAGATTTAAAGCCAAAACTACCTCCTCGCAGGGAGGGACCTTCAGCCGGCCAAGCGAGGGGAGGGGAAAAGAGGCTAGGGACCGAAGAGCCGAGCTCCACCGGTTCCGCCAATTTCTGGAACTGCTGGACAGGTAGTTGAAGACGACGCTACCACAGTCTCTGCTGAGCTTCAAAATGGTTGAAATTGGTGCCAAAATTCTCTGACTTGACCCAGGAGGATGCCAAAATTTTTGTGGAATTTTTTGTCGACGTCGTTGGCTGAGGCAGCTTCTGGAACAGGGCTTGACTACTTTGGCTCTGATTGCTCCCAAAGTGATACTTCTGGAAGACCGGGGTGCCACGAATAGTCTCGAGCTCTGTTGAGGGCGAGACTAGTGCTGTTGCGAGCGCGGTCAGGCCTTCTTCGAGCAGGGACCAATGGCGCCAGCGGCAGATGTCATAGCCGATCGTGAAGGCCGGAACACTAGAGGGTGGTCGACTCAGGATCAAGGAGACTGACCTGGCGCACCTGGGAAGAGAAATTTAGAACTCTTGATGCCGAGGTCCAAAATTAGCTTCGCTACTTGGGGATGGGAGAGGACTTGAAGGAGTAGCCCTCAGCCAAGTTTCACGCCCAGAGCTGCAAGGGAGTGGCCATGGTCGAGCTTCTTCTGGGGCTCTGGTTCTCTGCCTGAGTGGTCCTGCGTAGTCGGGGAAGAATCACTCTCACGGACAGCTCGGTGCTTGGATGAAGACAAAACTACCTCGCCTAGAAAGCTCTCTGGACGACCTTTCCAGTGGTATAGGATTTGCCATTAAAAGGATCGGGGAAGGGCCAGATACGATGCTGCTTCCAGGGCCCTAGTCTACTGCCTGCGAACTGCACAGGGTATGGTGGTGAAGGGGATGATAGTAGGGAGATGAGGAGGGGGAGATGGAGTGGGAAGGGACTGGGGTATCCCCTGACTGTTAGGGGGTTGTTCATTTAGCAGGGCGCCATGCCCGCTCATCACTCCTGTCATATTATAGGTGAGGACTTGCATTCTTCTTTTATACTTTTTAACTCCCCTTCGAGTCTTATTAGAAAGAGTCAGCCCTTCATTCGTTGAAATTCTTCTCATCCTTTCATTTAGTGTTAGAATTTCAAGGCTTCTAGCCCCACCTTGATTCTCTTTTTCATTTGCTCCCACGGGTAACATCTTGTCTTTCTCTTCTCCTTTGGTCCCGATGACACAGAGCGGCCTTTGCTGGCCCACGATGGGTCTTCTGAGGCTGTGAAAATATTCCCGGACTACCTTAATCGTGTGTTCTTGGCTATGCTTCGCAGCGATAGCGGGAGGCAGTGCCCAGTCCTGGGCAGACGGCATGTATGATAGTCGTGTCAATTTAGTAGGTTGTCTGAAATTTCTTAAGTGTTTGAGGACGTCAGCCTGCCTCGCACAGCTCTTGGTAGTGAATGGAGAAGTTGTAGCTTTGATTTCTTCCACATGCATAACTTTGTTGCCCCCTCTCCTAGGGACATTAGTAGAATTGTTGAAGTTCCGCAGGGCTGGTGTAGTGCCTCGGGTCTTCTTAAGAACCCACATTTACTTGAATTTTGGTAATTTCAGGGTTGGCCTCCTTTGCTTGTTCTCATCAAGGTTCGCCCTCCGGCTAGCCAGCACTTGGAAGGCGTTGTGGGTGGGGACAATTGGGATGACCCGATCTGACAGAACTCTGGCATTGCGGCCGTTGAAGTAGACTCGGATGCCCCTAATCATCATGGGCTTCCCAGATGCTGAGAGCCGACATTAGGAAGTAGCAGTGACTCTTCTTCTTCTTAAGTTTTCTCTATTGCCCCCAGCGGGCCTCTTCTCATATGCCCCAGTTAGGCAGGTAATATGGTGAACATGGCAGCTCACGATCACTGGGCTCTTCAGTAAAGTTTTTTTGATTTGACCCTCATTTTACCAGGCCGCAGGTTTGTTGTTCGTTGTCAGCTTCACAGATTTCAGGCTCTCCTCGCCCAGAAGATCCACGAACGCGACTCCCAGGAAGTTGGGGAAGCCAACGATCGGAGGAAAGTTACCAAAGATAGTTGGCACGGAAAGATAGCCATGTGCAGCATGGTCGACTATGATTTAGGTGCCAAAGATAAGCCCGGACAGTCCGTTCGCTATCGCTTCAACCTGTAAAGGGGAAAGACAAGACGAACGAGTAATTAGGGTTTGAAGTAGTTGAGTAGGGACCCCATCACAGCGTAAAAGCTAGAAATAGACAAATAAACTTGAGATAAAATCCAGATAGGAATCACGCTGGCCAACCAGACCAAGCGGACAGATCAGAGAAATCGTTCAAATTCAGAGTGGAATGAGAATCTCTTATCCAAGAGAGCTGGGGTGCAATCATCCATTGCTGAGGAGAAACCTTGAATGGATCACGAGGCGTGGATGCTAAAAAATGACATGATGCATGCTGGGCTAAAATAAAGAAATCATCAAAACCAATGTGAAGAAAGCATAAAATAGAAATTACTCAAGGATAATATTACTAGACTGAGCCAAGACAGGGTCAAGAGTCTTCTTGCAGCTATGGCGTGCGAGACAGAGTCATCGTCCCCCACCCGACTCAACTAAGTGGCCTATCCAACGATTAACCGTATGCTCCTAGATCATCATCATTTTTGTTAAAGGAGAACATCAGATCCCAGAACACACAGAGAACTAGCCGGTCCTTGAGAGGCTATAATAATGTACATACCATATAGTAATGCAACAATGAGAAGGGATAGAGGGCCATACCTGACTTACATGTCAAGCGAAATGACTTTTTTTTAGATTTTTATTTTCAGATTTTTATGGGGCTTTCAAATAATACATAAACCACAACATATGAACATACCATAACAACGAATGACTAATGAATGAAAGATAGCACAACATAACCTAACGAAGATGGATGAAACACAACCACATATGCAAGACATCACATGAATAAACAACAAGCGTAACTGGGATTGAAAACTATGGTGGGACAAGACAACACAACGCGGTGGGACAGCACACGCGGTGGGACAAGGACATGGCGGGATAACATAACACGTATGGAACAGCACGACGGGACAAGAGACAACATGCACGACAAAAGACAACACGTGGGACAAAAGATAACACGTGTGATGATGACCACAGGAGACAAAAGACAGCACATGTGAGGAAGGACAACCTGTGGGACAAAAGACAACCCATGGGGTGACGACCATGGGGAACAAAAGACAACACATGTGAGGAAGGACAACCCGTGGGATGACGATACGGGTGATAGATACTCTCTTCAATCAAACCCATGATCAGATGAAGCAGAACCGCCAGGTTCAAAATCGTAAGGCAATGCCCTCTCATGGAGATATGATGAAACAAGTAGATCAGAGTTGAGAAGGACAAAAGGCTTCAAAATAGATCGAGAGACTAGATCAAAGAGATAATAATTGATCATAAAGATGATGTGAACCAGCTCCGTGCTCCGACGGACCTCAAATATTAAGGGTAAGTAGAGCTCCCAGTCCTCTATCCAACCACGCTTGTCCCCCTCCGTTTGGAGGTCTACAGTGGGAGTTCTACTGTCGGCGCCACGACTACGCCAACCTGTCCTGCGAGGCAGATTTGTGCAGTGTGACTTCTCGAGAGCCCATGCGAACCAGTTCACCTAGGATGAACAGTGGAATACCAGAGCACTCCATGCCTCCTCCGGTGATCTTCTGGTAGAGCCCTTCTTTGGAGGCATACCCATCAACGTCCTGAAGCTAAACCTACCTAGTGGTTTCATCGCGTTCCAACCTCTGTGCTGGGCGTACCACCCTGAACACCCTGCCCCTATCTGTCTGCTCACCACAGAAGTGACTGCAACCAGCTCCGTGCTCCGACGGACCTCAAATATTAAGGGTAAGTAGAGCTCCCAGTCCTCTATCCAACCACGCTTGTCCCACTCCGTTTGGAGGTCTACAGTGGGAGTTCTACTGTCGGCCCCACGACTACGCCAACCTGTCCTGCGAGGCAGATTTGTGCAGTGTGACTTCTCGAGTTTGCCCCACCTTCCAGAGATCTCAGATCGACGCCAAACTTCACGGAGATCTACTGCACTTCCACATCAACCATTTGGCGCAAGTGGCACCTCATTTGGAGTCTTGTGCATCGCGTACTCAGAGATCCATTTCGGTTCAGTCCGACAGGGCTGTGTGCAGGGTAGCAGATCCCTCTTCCCTACCCCGTGTCCCCCCTCCTACGTAAGGGTAGTTTTGTACTGGTCATCCCCTTCCCCTAGCTTCCCCCTCCCTGCGTGGAGTGGCACTTTTGGGGTTGTACTAGCAGGTTTGTCCGGAAGCACCATCGACGCAGCGTGCTCGCCGAGTGCGCACGCTCCCTGACACGTCCATGTCTCCGACCAGAGCCGATCCTTCGGATGGCTAGGTATGTTCGGTTGCCACTCCTTTGCCTACTTTTCTAGTATTAGTTCCAATGTCGTGCCGGTGAGATGAGTGCTCGTTCCCAATTGATCCACCTAAATGAGTGAACTTGCTGTCGGTGAGAAGAGCGTACATCTAAAATGGCCCCCTCGGTACCGGTCTGCCTGGTAGAATTCGGTGCCCATCCCATTCTCCTCGGGTGGCTTCCACCACCCTCCTCACAATTCGGACTGTGTCCGACGCCCCACGAGCCGCTACTCGCCTAACCACCACTCCGTACCCTTGAGGAGTTCACTTTTCGCGTGATTCTGCAAAAATAAGTTAATCAAAGAATGAACACATCAGATAGCAATCTTTAATGAACTTTCTCAAGGACACATACACAAGGTTTATCATCATTGAAACTTAGCCATCAAAATCAACTAGGGGATCCAACACTTCGCTTCATTTTTCTAGGATGGAACTGATGGGTGCCGTCGCCGTCACTGGTTGTCTTGGGAAATGATTCAAAAACCCTTCCAGGAGGGAGGTCTGGGAATAAGGAGTCTCTGGCATGTGTAAATCTCCCTCACCACCAAGCAACTCTGGAGCATATATCACGGTGATTCTCTTTGGTCCAACTATGCCAGGAAAAGATTCTTGAAATCTGACAGGTCGACCGAACAGAAGCCTTTCCCGCAAGGCATCTCCATGGAGCTATTTCTGCATGCTAATAGAATCATTCAAGACAACTCAAGGTGGCTTGTAGGGGATGGTTGCAAAATTGATTTCTTAAAAGATACTTGGGCTGGCAATGGGCCTTGAAGAGATTGCTCCCACACATGGATAATGTCCCCAGCGCTTCAATCATGGAAGTCCTCCAAGACAGCACACATCCGATCAGGGAGGTGCTCCCTTGCGCTGAGCTATTACAACAAATCTCTTTAACCAATGAGGATGACAGATGTATCTATAAGGCCTCCACAAATGGCAAGTTTAGTGCCAGATCTGCCTATCAAATCTCTAGTTCTACTGGCGTCCACAGACCTCCCCTGTTGAGAATCTGGCATAATTCCTACTATAGAAGGGCCTCCTTATTTTGTTGGAAAATTCTTAACAGAGCAGTTCCAGTTGACTCCAGGCTAACTGACTACGGTATTCAAATAGCATCAAAATGTTCTTGCTGCCATGATCCCCAAGGCGAGGATCTCAACCACCTTTTTATCTATGGTGAACTGGCTTCATCGTTGTGGCAACATTGGCTTCCATTTATCGGAGACGCTATCAACATGCATGATCAAATAACCATTCGCGTATGGAGCTTCATTGCTAAGACTAATGTACAGTCTGCTGTGGACGCACTCTTCATCTTATTCATTTATTCGTATGTTCATTCATTGGGAACGGAGCTTTCCCGGGTTTATTAGGTGCGTGGGCGTGCCAGTCACCGAGGTGACAATTTATTCAGGCTCCGCGGAGCCCGTGGTGCGCTCGATCTGACTCTGTCAGACGATTGTGTAGTTCGTGTCTGGACCCAATCCCGCCATGCCATAAAGGTCATGACGTCATTTACATCCCTCATAGAGGAGAAGAAGACCCAATGAGAGACAAGACCCAAGGACAAAACACTGAAGGGAGGAGACCAAAGATCCTCAGTTTCCATCTGCAGGAGGCTGATCTTCAGGAGGCAGTTGATAGCCAAGGCGGCGTCGGATATCCCCAAGAGTGTGGTCTTGATACTGAAGGCAGTGCTGAATATTAACAATGGAGTTATCACGAGCCTGGTCACGGTGCTACATGTCAAGAAGAACTTGATTCATGGTGTGAAAAGCCTGGCTAGATTCTTCATGGCTTGTGGTGAGGGTGGTCATGTGAGTGGACAAGGTGGTCATTTGAGTGGACAAGGTATCCAGGATAGTGGAGAAAGAATCTATGCGGTCAGACATAGTGTCAAGCATATCGCCCATGGTGTCTATGTGATCCCCAAAGGTAGAGAGTTGCTCCCCAAAAGTATCCACGCGAGTTTCCAGCCCAGTAAGATGCCTATCAAAAGTCTCAGAATCTACCGAAGAAGGCGGTCCGGCTCCTTGAGTAGAGGACTCCCTGTGAAAGAACTGAGGTGGAGGAGGCATCTCCGGATCAACATGTGGAGGAGAAGGTGGAGGAGGCTGGTCCTCCGCCGGAACTGGAGGTGGTGCTTCCTCTTGACCTTGCTGCTACTGCTCTTCATGCTCTTCCTCACTTTCAGATTCTTCCCCGTAGACCGGCACATTTTGACGTATCTCACCATCTGGACCCCAATAGTATCCAAAATCTATGAAGATCTTGTGTTCATTATACACATCATCCTGTCGTACTCGAATAAGCAGTTCATTGGCCAGATTAATCCCAGCATAAATGAACACTCCCATCAACTATGAAGTATACGGCAAGGATCTCCTCAATTGGGTACGACATGTCCTAATAAAATCTGTCATGAGCTGACCCCTGTTGACAAACATCCCATTCATAACATGGTAAAATAAGAATGTATGAACTTCTGTCACTTCATTTCATCTTCCGCTCTTGGGATAGATGAGTGTAGTAAACATGTGGTGCAAGATTCGCTGTAATGGAGGAAAATGATTGGAATTTAATGTGATCAAATTACTGACACCATTCACATATTCACAGCCAGTCATAGCAACAAAGGTGTCCGCAACTTCACCATGACCAAAAGTCATATCTGCACCCATAGCTGAAACTCCTAGGGCTCGTTCAAATAGGTCTGGAGAAATTATAATTTCAACCCCTTGAACAACCGTATACAATCGTCCATTTCTCTCAATCAGATTGCCAAACTACATCTGGCGCCAAATTACTTTTACCCATCTCCAAAAATTTCTCTCTGGCCTGAATGAGATGCCCGCCTTCGCATAGCCAATAAATGAATATATTGTATGTCACAACTGTCGGCGATTCCCCTCTTCTGATCATCTCATTCGCAAAGTCAAGAGCTTGACCCATCTCCCCTTTGAAGCAGTATGCATATATCAAAGGGTTATATGTGTAGGCGGAGACCTTCAACCCCATATTCAACATCTCAACGACCAAATCCTCTCTTCAACTCATCTTCCTTAGAAAGCCCATTGACCAGAACATTGTAGGAGACATCATTCGGAACGCACCTCCTTTTCTGCATTTCCGACAACAGGTTGAGCGCCTCCTAGAACTTCCCTTCCTTGCAGAAGGAGTCGAGCACAGTATTGAACGTGACAATTGTGGGCCTAATCTTGAAGTCGGCCATCGCCTTATACACCGCCCTCGCCTTGGCACTACACTCCCCGTCCCTCAGAATCCTCAGAATCCTGTTGCAGTTCTCCACATCGGGGGTGTACCCATTTCTCACCATCTAGTAGAAAGTCTGCACGGAGTGCTCCACCATCGAACACTTGGTGTACATCCATAGCAGCCGGTTGAGCAGCTTCACAGAGGTGTGCAACCCAGCGCACCCATCGACTAGCACGTCCACAACGCCATCCAAGCGTGACATGACCACCCTCTCTACCACGGGGTACGCCGCCCGCATCAGCCCATTCTCGACGAGGATCTCCATGACAGCACAAAAATCCAGCGCCGTCCGCTCGAACCCGGGCTGCCGCTCGGCCCACCGGAAGAACCGTAGGGCGACCCAGGGCTTTCCCCGCACCGACCGAAGCGCGCTCAAGAAAAGGTCCTTGTCGGCGAGCACGGGCTTCAGCTCGTCCGGCGCCCGGAAGCGGTGGGCGAAGGCCTTTGGGTCGGAGTGAAGGGTCGAGCAGATTAGGTACTCGAGGTGGGCGGGGTGGTGGCCGCCCCGGACAAGGATGAGGAAGCTGGCGCAGGGGATGGAGAAGAGCGCCCCAAGGGAGGACGGGGAATATTCCTCTCAATTTAGATGATGCGTTTTCTTTGATGCCCCGTACGATGCAGTAATGTTGACGGAGAGTATTCCTCTTAATTTAGTATCTCCACTTGGCTTCAATGTTATCAAAATTAAATCGATGTCTGACTCGGTCATCGATTCAAATCAGTTAGATCGTTCAATCGAATCGATTTAAATTATGAAATTATCAGAGTTCCCCAAGTTGACGTGCTTTGAGAATTGACAATCCCTGGTCAGGGTCAAATCGCATGACGATGCTTCTATCGAGGCCATACCTAAGATCTTGTCTAGTCCTAAAAAAGAAAATAGAGCACGAGGATAAGCTTAGGCCAGGTATAGAAGCTTTTAGGACTTGATTCCCTCTCTAGGTAACCCACTCAGAGATTCAGTCTGTTGCGCCGGGACTTTGTGTCCATCATCGAACCTTTATCCACTTTAGGCACGCATACGACCGGGCTCATAACGTCCCACGAGGAAACTATACTGCCACTCTTGCCATGCCTAGTTTTCTTTATCTTTATTTTCTCAGAACTTTTAGATTTGTGAGACAGAGATTTTTTTGACTTTTAATGACTTTCTTTCTTTTCTTTTTCTTTTCTGTGGCGTCAGGTCATAACGAACTGTCCCTATTTGAGATCTTCCCTCATCAGGGTACCTAGATTGGTTATCGCCCCCTTATTCACTTCTTGCCCCTGGATTCGGCCGAGGAGAGAGACGTACAGAGACCTTGACTCCTCTGGGTATGGCCAAGGAGAAACGGTGTCTACAAAGCGGGAAACCCAACCAGGGATGTCATGCAGTGTGTGATTGTCGTGCTCGGGGTCCTCTTTGCGACAAAAAAAGGAAGATGCCCTGCTACTGGGGCGGCACTAATTTGACTCTAAGGAAAGAAACGTTTAAGATACAACCCGTTCCAAGCGTGAGTGAGCTCCTCACCATCTGCATCTACTAAGCGGTAAGCATTACCCGGATAAGCCTCTTTGACAACAAATGGCCCTTCCCAGTTTGGTTACAATTTAGACCTGGGACCTACAGACCGAATGAATTTATGTTTCAAAACCATATCACCTTTTTAAAATTTACGTTCTATTACCTTCTTTTGATAATACCGTGAAACTCTCTTTTGATAGATGGACACGTGATCGGCCATGTTCATCCTCTTCTCATCTAAGAGTTCCAATTGGACGAGCAACACCTCTCGACGTTCATCGAGATTAAGTTCCTTATCGAGTTGCACTCTCAAGGAAGGGATCAGGATCTCATATGGGAGTACCGCTTCCATTCCGTAGGTAAGTGTATAGGGGGTTTGCCCCGTAGGAGTACGGACGGTGGTGTAGTAAGCCCACAGAGCTTCCACTAATCTTTCTAGCCAATCAGAATATTTGTGAGATTCGCATGTTTTCTTTATAATTTTGAGAAGGGTTTTGTTAGTGGCCTCGGCTTGAAGCTGGTTCGTCGGTACTCAGCGTATAGCCAACATACTTTAGAATCAACCAACAACCCTGCCAATATAGGCCGTCACACCTTTACGGTTCAGCCCCAACCCCCAGTAACATAGGCCAACACCCCCTGAGGGGTTAGCCCCCAGCCACCAATTCCCAGCCCCCAGCTCTCCGAACTACCGAATCTATGCATATTACCTCCCGGCCCCTCAGCCTCTAATCAGCTCCAGTTAACATACCCTGGTTGGGCAAGCCCTCAGCACCCAACCCTTAGTTCCTAGCAAACAGCCTCCAGTACCTAGTACTTAATCTCTAGTACCTAGCACCCAACCTCCAGCAGCCTGTGTTCAACCCTCAAGGCACTTAGTATCCAACTTCCACCAGTCAATGCCCAGTCCCCAATTCTAGTACCAGAACTCGAATATCCAATTCCCTGTCACCAGCATCAGCATGTAGTAGAAGAATCAACCACGACTAGCAGTACGTGGACGGCGGCTTTTGCACCCAGCATTATTCCACAAAAATGAAAAGATGGGACAACACAAGAGAATGGCCAAAGAAGTCCAGTACTCTATCATTCATACTCTATGAAAGGAGCCCAAGACATGCCCTTGGGGTAACAAAATATGCATAACCAGGGCATATAACATTACAAAATGGGGGAGGACATACAATCAAATCACGGCTCACTCCCCTTCATCGCCGACAAACGAGATCGAGCAGCCGCGAGCTCTGCCTCGAGAGTGGACAAGAGCTGAGCACTGGCCTCGACCGTGTCCCTAGCCTCCAGCCACTACTCTCTGACGCGCTCCGTAGTCAACTGCTGCTCCTCCAAGGCCTTCCTCAAGGCCTCGGCCCTGCTCTTAGCCTCCTCCAACTGAGCAGTCCGGCCTCAGAAGAGTGACTCAACTACCTCGACGTGACCCCTCTGCTCAGCTATAGCTATCACGACCTGATCCAGTCACTCCCGCTCCTCTCGGATGGCTACCAGCCTCCGATCCCTCTGCTTCTGTGCCTGAAGAAGTCGTAGGTACTCCGCCCATATCCGGGCTAGCCCAGACATCCAAGGCTCACGCGGGAAACCGAGGATGTGGTAGCCCCGGGGGCACTCTATTAGGCGCTACCTTAGATCCTCTAGAGAAAGGAGGGGGTCACTCTGGAGGTATCCTCGTGCTCGCTGAAGCAAGGAGGCACCCACACTCCCCTCCACCAATGGCTCCGGAGGTGGAGTGGAAGTAGGCCACTCGACCTCCAAGCTCAAAGAGGAGTCGCCTATCTCTATTAGCACATCAGCAGAGGCTGCACAATTCCAGAAAGAACAAAGGGAAAGTGAGTGTTGGAACCCTAGTTTTGATGATAACATACTATGAATCATGTTGAGACTGAACTGCATAAGAACCTTTCATGTTGAACAAGCTGCTTATTTGTCTAAGTGTCAAAATTCAGATCGATGCACATATAGGCACTTAGTCATTAAGGTCGATGCGTGTTCAGTCTGAGTCATATAAGGTCGATGCATGTTCAAGCCTTAGTTAGATAAGGTCGGTGCACATTCACATCTTCACCACATCTAGTCAGTGTACATTTTTGCTTTAAGTCTGTTAGGTCAATGCACATTTTAGTTTTAAGTCTGACAGGCCAGTGCACATTCTCATTTCACGTTTGTTAGGTCGGTGCACATGCATGTCTTAATCCTATCAGGATGATGCATCTTGGTACCATGTTGAACATAAGGTCGATGCATGTTCTCACAAGGAGCCACATAGGTCGGTGCATATGTATACTCTAGTAGTGTATCAGGTCGGTGCATGAGTGACTTTATGCTTAGCAAGGTCGATGCACATTGCACCTTATGTGAAGCAAGGTCAATGCACATTGTACCTTGTGAAAAGTAAGGTCGATGCACATTGCACCTTGAGTAAAGCAAGATCAATACATATTCAGCCGTGTATAAAGCAAGGTCAATGCACATCCTTACACTCATTCTAGAAGGCTGACGCTCATGCAAGTATTATGCACATCAGGTCGATGATCATTCGTTAACATGCCTTACTAGGTCTGTGTACTTGTAGAGTCTAGGGTCTATGCACATGTAGAGTCTGTGCACATGAAAAGTCTAGGTCTATGCACACGTAGTGTCCAGGGTCGATGCACATGTAGAATCCATGTCATCAGGTCTGTGCATTGAGTCTATTCTTTAAGGCATTTCCATTATCATACTTGATTTTGATCTGAGCATTTGATCTTGGTGAAAGTGGCTAAGTTTATATTCTCCTGTGCAATAATGACAAAAAAGGTGTTTGATGAAATGCTTCATTTCTTATTGACAGATATTCAGTCAAACACTTAGAGGACTGAGAGTAGTAGAGACTTAAGTGATCACGTGATCCAAGAATCAAGTTAAAGGGACACGTGATCCAAGGCAGGCAACTCTCCAAGAACACTCAGCCACGTGGTCTCGCCTTATCTTCCAGATCTGACACGTGGAGCTACTTTTATGAGAAATCCAGTGGCGGGAATTCTCCCTCCACGTGTCGGACTGAACCAACGGGGACCACATGACCCAGTTCGCCGATATATATATAAAAAGGGAGATCTCTAAAGGAAGTCGTAAGCGATCATTAAGAAGAATAGAGAAGAAAGAAGAGACGAGTGATCAAGAAAGAGAGAGGCTATCATAGAAGAGTTCAGAGAAGTTGAGAAGAAGAAGATCTCCTGAGGGAGAAATTAGAAGAGTGGAGGCAATCGAAGAAGAAGAGAAAATTGAGAGCAGTGAGAGCGTCTGAGAGAAAAGTACAGGAGAGTGAGAGTAAGTTACTGAAAGGTGAAAGAGGTTCAGAACAGAGTATCAGAAAAGAGGAGAAGAGGAGAAGAGGTGATCACAATAGTAGTTATGATTTCTAGATCAGATTTAGAATCTTTCACTCATCTTGAGCTACATTGTTTTCACGATACATCTGGTTATCATTTTTTAGTTCCTTGTGTTTCTTTCTTTCATCATTATTTTTCAAGCTATTTGTCAGCGGAGCAAGCTGTGATGTTCAGCGGTGACGATTTGTTCCTCAGATAGTAAGTTGTGGTGCTCAGTTGTTAGTAAGCTGTGAGGCTCAATGGATCAAGCTGTTAGTCAGCAGTTGTAGGGATTCATCTCTGAAGCTGTGGATCAGGGGTCAAGTTGTGTGTCAGTAGAAGCCACGCTCAGGTTTGAGTGTAGGGTGGATGTAGGTCTCAAGATTGAGACTAAACTACCTAAAAATCCTTGTCTCGTGTGTGATTGGTTATCTGTCTATTACTCTACGTAGATGCATGATTAGGACCACTAACAGATTGGTTTCAATTCTGAATGCAAGTACATTCTTATGATCTGAGTGTTTCGTCAACCAACCGGTATATCAAATGGTGTGGCAGGAATGATAGGTCAGGCCTATCTGGAATGTCACCTCTTGCATGAGGAGATCTTAGATCAAACCTCCGCCAAGTACTATAATTGGTTGATTGACCACTTTCTTCATCTGAGTGACAGTTGCAAAGCTGGTTTTTGAGTGGGCTGTGAGTTTGGCCCTTGGACTGTGAGTCCAGTTAACCAGCCTGGGGCTGGAGGTTTTTCGTGTGTTCCTTGGTTAGGGGATCAACTTGGCAGCTTGTGAGTTGTCTTGGAAATCGTGTCACCATGATTTCAGACCTAGGGATTAGGCCGGATTGATGGCACTGTGCCGTCAGGTGCGACGGTCTTGACCTGAGTCTTGTGACTCAAGGACCGTTGGGTTATTAGGCCTAGTGGGTTGTCCAGAGTCTGGTGGTCTCGGGCCACCTATTACTCCGTGCTTCCTCGCGATGGGTGTGTACGTGGTTTTCTGTGTTCACGTTTTGTGAGCCCCCACTAGTCGTAGCTTTCCTACGCACACGGGTACGGACCCACTTGAGAGTGGTGGAGAGCGTGACCCGAGTGAGATAATTTTTAAGCTGGTTACCATAGGGCCCCTTGCCTTTGCAGCCTGAGTCCGGCTGGGGGGAAAACCAACTAGAGGACCCGATCTAGAGCAAATGGTCTGTGTGTGCACGTGCAGCTGGGGGCAGTGGATATGCGCTAATGAGCGCGACCCTAGCTAGTCCTTGTTCTGTGGTTACTATTACGGTGTCTCAGTTCCCACTGGGCCGTAGGGAGAGACCTAAGGCGCGGACTAAGTCGTTAGTGGATGCATCTGGCCTTGCTTTTGGTGGACAGGTACTTCCGTCACGTGATGTGAGTTTGTCGTGACTCGAGGTCTCGTTTCTCATCTGTGAGATGAGGTTTTGCATGTGGTTTCGATGTGGGCCTTCGTGTATGAGCACAGGCCTTTGCGACAAAGGTTTCGTGACGTTTTCCTAGTAGCGTGACTAGGGTGGTGCATAGTTTGGTTGTCCCCCGTAGGGGTATCAGTTTCCTTTTTGGTAGGAGTAGATGTAGAGCCATGGTTTCATCGACTGTCGTGTTTCAGAGATTCGTGTATAGCCGTGTTTTCTACCATTGTAGTTGTAGTTACTCCTGATGTTGTTGTTGTTCTTGTTGTTGTTGCTTTTCGTACTGCTATTATTTTCGGTTGGGGTTCTGCGGGACCCCTACTGAGCTAGTAATAGGAGGCTCACCCCTGATTTTCAGGTGTGGCGATTCTTCCTCGAGGTTCGAGGGCGTTGCGTGGAGGTTCTTAGTTGCCAGCTTGCCGGGTCGAGTGTTCACTTGGCATTTGGTACGTTTTACTACTTTAGACTGTACTTTTGTTGGACTGGACTCTATTGTAGTTAGGAACAGATTTATTTCGATTTTCATCGAGTTTCCGTTACGGACCGTCATCCGAGCATGAAAAGGTCTGTGAGCGACCGACATGTCCGATTGCTCACATCCCGATGCAGGCTCTTAGTGTGATTTATTTCTCCCTTACTCTTGCGTAGTTAGTATTAATTCCTTTAGGCTGTAGGGTCCCTAATTTTGACAATTAATCAAGGGTGTTCCCCCATATGGGGGATGTAAATGACGTCGTGACCTTTATGGCACGACCGGATTTGGTCCCGACCCAAACCACATAATCACCTGACGAAGTCAGATCGAGCGCACCATGGACTTGCACGAAGCCCGAATAAATCGTCACTTCATGACTGGCACGCCCACGCACTTAATAAACCTAATAAAACTAATAAACGAATATACACGAATAGATTTAATGAAAAGTGTGTCCACAAGGGCCTATCGAATCAGGGCTTCAAGGTGGTCGCTGTTGGTTTAGGGCCACGAAAGGCCTACCGAATAGGGAGCTCCTGTGCTGCCGCTGAGGGCCTCTAAGTGGCATTCCCAGTCCGGGGCCCACACAGGTGTTGCTGGATGAGGGGCCACCTAGACCATGCCAGTTCAAGGACAAGTCGGGGGCCTTCCAGATCGGGGCATTAGGATGGCCTGCTACCAGTTTAGGGCCCACGCAGGGGCCTATCAGATCGGGGCTCCCAAAGGGGCTATCGGTCCAGGGGATGGCCCTATCTGTTCATGTGACATTACTTCAAGAACCTGTCAAATGAAGGGCCTGGCATTGCAGATACTCTTTGAGAGCTACTAGTTCAGGGCAATCAGAGGAGGCCTACCATTTCAGGGTTATTGGAGGCCTACCGATTCAAGGCTATTAAAGGCCTGCCGATTTAGGGGATTTCAGTGCTGTCGACTAGGGGTTCAAACAGGGGCTACCATTTTAGAGGCCGAAGTGGCTAACCCTTTAGAAGGGTGGATGCCACTTCGTTCTGGATTTAGGTTTAGGAAAACCCTTTCCCTTCCCTCGTTTCCTTTGTTCCCAGCGATTCTTTCTTCTACCTTTCTAGCCACAGACGCTCTTTCCTCGACCAAAGGCACACCACCGGCTCAGCTTTGGGTCGGTGTCCCCGTTGCCTCTCCTTTTGTAATGTCTCCAAGTCACGAATCGTGTCCGTATTGGTTTCAAAATTTAATATTGGACCTTTAGACCCTTAAACGGTATTTATAAGAGTTATTTTGGGTCTGAAATTATGCGTTGAGTGGTCAATTATATTGGGGCAGTTTTAATAAATGTCTCTAAATAAATTACCCTTGTATCTATATTTTTTTGTAGTGCATCCCACTAGACCTAATAACCCAATGGTCCTTGAGTCATGAGACTCGAGTCAAGACCGTTGCACGTGATGGCACAGTACCGTCAATCTGGCCAAATCCCTAGGTCTGAAACCTTGGTGACATAATTCTCAAGGTAACTCACAAGCCGCCGAGTTGATCCCTCATCCAGGGGACACACGGGAAACCTCCAATCTCAGACTGGTTAATCGGGCTCACAGTCTGAGGCCACACACATGGCCCACATGGAAAGCACTTTTCAGAGAAATCCACGTCGTATGGGGAAGACCCACCGCACTTGTTCCGACTCACGACGAGTCGTGCTACCAAAAGTATGAAATTCTGGAACACGTGGGGTCACCCGGACCCCCAAGACCCATGGGCATGCTAATCGAGGTAACTCGATATCTCTGAACACCCCCAAAAATATGAACATAGAACCCATGGTGTCTGAGACATCTACGAGGTCGAAGGTCAACCACTGGGGTAGCAACTGGATTGATTGGAAACTGACACAACATGAAACGGTCACGACTAGCACGAAAAATGCGTGGCAGCCCTCCCCGAACTGTCAAGGAGCCTGGTGGCCTCCTCCGGACTGCAAAGCCTGGCCTGGGTGTCTTTTCCCTGATTGGATCTGGGGTTTGCTAGAAGTTTATCTTCTGGAAGAGCTAGTCTTGTGCTACCATGGGTGTTCGGTTTGCCGGGTGTGAGCTGGTGGAAGCTCAATGATGGTTACCCCTGGTGCAGGACATGAGTTCTGTCAGCTGGTCGTGAAGCTGGCGTTTGGTTGGTCAACCAAGCATGGGTGTTGACCGGTGTTGGTTCTCGTGATGAGGAGTGCATGTCCTCGGTGAGCGAGATGGCGACAGGGTCAGGTTGGGTAACAACCTTGCGACTGACCTCCAGCCAACGGCTAGCGGTCAGGCCAAGGACCGCCACCCTGATTGTTGGTGTGGAGGCGACCGCCTGCGGTTCAAGCATCCCCAAGGCTTAGCGGTCCTGGCTGGACCGCTATGCCAGGCCTTGCGGTCCGGCGGAGGCCGCCAGGCTCTGTGACGGTCCAAAGAGGACCGTCACCCGGTTCTCATGTTTACCGTGTCTATTTCGCACAGTGATGGCCTCTGGTCGACCCGGTTGCGACCCAGTGGTTGACCTTCGACCTCATGAGAGTCACGGACACCCGGGGAACATAATAAATAATTTAACACATATATTTGAAAGTTCAGAGCCATAATAAACATTATTTCTTTACCATTAATGCATTGAAAATTTGAAAGTTTGAAACTTAAAAATATATACTCAATCATGGCCATATGAACGTGGTGGATAAGTTGAAGATCCATCTTCATCTTGATCCATTAGTGCATATCCATAACAATACATCAACCATTTCGTTCCATTGCCCCAAGAACTGTGCATCATTAGTGCTCCTTGTGTTGACATTACTGGATTCTTCAACTTGGCCTCCAGTGTGCTAACCCCAAGACTCCTTGTGAGAAGAATAAGAGCCCCCTACATGTGGTTGCTCTTGTGCAAGGTGTTCCCAAGGGTCTTGCGGTTTTGTGCTATAATCTTGTGGTTGTGACTTCCAATGAGAGTGTGAGCTATCTGGAAAGAATAAGAGCTCTCATTAGGGTATTGTGTCATGCTATTTGAGAAGAATAAGAGTTACTTGAAACTCCCCAAATGGAGCCCTACCTCTATGATCTTGGGGTGTTGTGTCATGCTATTGCTGGCCCCAAGACTGCCAATCATGATACTGTGGTGTAGTGTCTTGTTAGCACCGAGTGTCACAATGAGAAACACCTCCATAAGGACCATAACTTTATCTTCTGGTTGTTTAGTAGTCTGTATTGTCCAAAAAAATTAGACCACCTCCTCCTCCAAACTGTGCAAGTCTTGTGCATCTATCAGCATCATCATCATTATCATTATCATTATGTTCTCTATGAACACAATGTGATTTAGGTTGATGGCCCTCATCTTGATGTCATGTGCTTGATTGTCTTTTATACACATGGCTCTACCCTTTCTCTGCTTGTTTCTATTTTCCCTTGTCTGTAGATCTGAAGGCAATTGCTGACTCAGATATCCTTTGTGGCTGGATGTCAGGCTCATCATGTTGTCTACAAGTAATGGACGTAGGTTGCCGATGTGGGATGTGAGGCTGGATATCAGGCTCAGAAACTGGATCATCTTGAAACTCTCTATCAAGTTCAACATTATCCAACTCTCCCTTTGCCCAAGCACTATTTGAGAGGTTAAATAATGGTTCATCCAAATGACTTCTTGTCTCAACCCATGCACTCAATGGATGCTTCTCATCAAATACCAAATTCAAATCAATTTGCCCTTCACTTGCTGCCCTTGCTCCTTCTTCTTCTGCCCTCTCATACTCAACCACCCTCTTTTCCAACAATCTTCGTTGTCTTTGTTGATTTTATCGACTGGCCTCCTATGATCACTCATAGGGTTGGGCCCACGTCCTATGATCTCATATCGGGCAACCATTGCCCATGCAGGATAGAAATGACCCAATTTCATAGCATTTAGATGCTCCGGGGTGAAAACCCAATCCTAGATGCATACTGGGCTAACTAGGCCCCTAATCAGTCAATCTAAACTGATTAACCCTCAAGAACATCAAGGACAAATGTAGTTTGGGGTCACACCATAATAGCATGGTCACGGTTGATCGCAAAATCGCATCCAACATAGTCGCAGTCAGGGGTCTTGTTGCGTTAAGGGTGATCGTGATCTGCCTGGGCCGCGATCTCATAGACGCGGTTGGTCCATAGACCGTGTCTCTAACCACCTTTCCAGCCTTTCACAAGTGTGAACGCGGTCTCTGGGTACACCCCGTTCAATATCCAGAGGCTTAATGCGGTTGGGAAGGCAACTACGATAGCGTTCCGGTCCAGACTTCCGCAAATCAGTGTAAAATCATCCGTTCCACACCCCGTTCATGTCATACGAAGGGGAAAACATACAAAAATCATTCCTTTGCCTTCCACACTCTGGAAGGATTGAAGAAAACATAAAAATGATCAAGTAAATGGGCGGTTACATCATTTGCTCTAAAACTATTCATCACATTTCACATATAACAATCGGCCTCGTCTTGGCCTCAAATTACAAGGAAGATGTGATAAAATTAAGGGGAATCATGTCCCACCATTCCCATACATCATGAACTCGCAATTGAATCAAAGAACGCCACCAAAATTGGCGGGAATCGCCACTCAAACTCTGACATGGAATTCAACCCAAAAATGATTAAACACGCTCATTCTCACTTATATCGACTCAAAATCGCGGGAAACCACTACAGAAGAGCTAGGGATCCATTCCCCTACCTCATACAACACTTTACCGCATTAGGGAAGCTAAATTCTCACGAATCCACCACGTTCTAGCCCATGAAATCTGAGAGACTCAGCCACCACACGTGCTCCAATGCCCGCCATACGCCGTCCACGCCGTCTTCCAGGCATCTCCATGCCTCCGTGGCCACCTGAGTGAAGGAGAGAGAGGAAGAGAGGGAGAGACGCATGGGAGAGAGGAGAGTGTGAGAGGAGAGGAGAGAAATGTAGGGGAGAGGGGGGGTTCGACCAAGGGTTTAGGGAAAAAGAAAGAGATTTTTTCCCTCAACCCTAAGAAGACCCATATTGCATAAATGCCCATTCTCTCACCCATAACACCAGAGCATGGTACAATCTCAAGTGTCTTCCATTAAGAGGCAAAAACTGAACCTCCCCGCGGTGGTTGATAATCACATAGGCTCCGCCCTCGTAGACTTTTTAGACTACGTAAGGTCCGAGCCAATTTTCATTCAGCTTGCCCTTGGGGTTGGCAGCCATGATGTCTCTTCTCTTGACCATAATGAGGTCGCCTTTCTTGAATTCGCATTCCTTGACGAGCTTATCAAAGGCGCGCGCTATTCGGGCCTGATAGACCTGAATGTTTTGTTGGGCCTGAAGCCGCTTTCCCTCCAGACCGGAGAGCTCTTCGAGTCTTCGCTCAACATTTGTCTGTCCCTCATGGACTAGCTCGTGTTGGATGGCGACCCGTAGGGAGGGGATCTCCAGCTCAATGGGGACTATTGCTTCCAAGCCATACACCAGGGAGAAAGGTGAACATCCCATGGGGATCTTATATACTATCTGGTACGCCCATAGCGTCTCGTACATCTTTTCCTCCCAGTCCTTCTTGCTGGAGCTAACAATTTTAGCCAAGAGAGTGCAAAGAGTTTTATTGAAAGCTTCAGCTAGACCATTGGCCTGTGGATTGTAGGGAGTCGATGTTCTCTAGTGAATCTTATATTTTTCTGCCAGTTGGTAGACCTTCTGGTTGCGGAATTGGCTTCCATTATCTGAGATAATTTGGTCGGGGGTGTCGAACCAGAATATAATATTGTGGCGGACAAATCTGGCGATGATCTCCCCGGTGACCTCCCTTAGAGCAACAACTTCGGCCTAGCAGGAGAAATAATCAGTCGCTGCCAAGATGTACTTGCAACCTGTGGATGAGGCGAGCAATGGGTCCACGACGTCCATTCCCCATTGGGTGAAGGGCCAACTAGGCACTGTAGGATGCAGCGGCATGGGTGGCTTCCTGGGTATCGTGGCATGCTCCTGGCACCTCTGACACAACTTAGCATACTTGCAGTAGTCATCAAACATCGTTGGCCAATAATAGCCAAGCTTCTTTATTTCAATTTTTATTTTTGGCCCTGCCTGGTGTGCATCGATTGCTCCGGCGTGAACCTCCTTCATAACTCTCCAATCCTCTTCAATGGACAGGCATCCGAGGAGTAGCTTTTGCTTGGCATCTGCCACAATTCGAAATAATATCTCATTTCAGAGCTCATAGGAGTCCTTTGTTCTGATCAGTCTAATCTTCTCTTCCCTTTGCTTGGGTAGTTGTCGGTATTTGAACCATTGCATAAGAGGGTGGTCCAGCCATCGGTTGCCACTGGCTGTCGCTGGGCTCGCCCGCCATCGCCGAGCTGGCGGCGGACGCCGCCCCCGACGCGATCGTCATCGACACCCAGCACGGCCTCTGGGACCGCTCCAGCGTCGAGCACGCCATCGGCGCCGTCGCCGGTCGCGCGCCGGTGCTGGTGCGGGTCGCCGACCAGTCCGACTGGGCGATCGGCTCGGCCCTGGACGCCGGGGCGCACGGGGTGATCGTGCCGATGGTCAACACCGCCGAGGAATGCGCCCGCGTGGTCGGCGCGACCCAGTATCCGCCGGTCGGCCGCCGTTCCGGCGGCGGCGCGCGCACCAGCGCCGACTTCGCCGGCTATCGCAACGCCGCCCAGCACCTGGTCGCCTCGGTGATGATCGAGACCGCCGAGGGGGTGGAAAACGCCGAGGCGATCGCCGCCGTCCCCGGCCTCGATCTGATCTTCATCGGCCCGGGCGATCTGACCCTGTCGCTGGGCGCGGGGCAGGGGACCGAGGTGTTCGAGGCCGCGATCGCCAGGGTGATGGCCGCCGGGCGCGCCGCCGGCGTGCCGGTCGGCATCTTCACCACCGGGATGGACCAGGCCCTGTCGCGCGCCAGGGACGGCCACGCCTTCGTGGTGGCGGCCTACGACGTCGCCATCGCCCGCACCGCCAACGCCGCGATCAAACGGTTCCGCGAGGAGTCGGCGTCGTGACGACGGGCGTTGGGGCGGCTGCAGGCCTCGCGCCGCCGGCCTCCCTGGCGCTGGCCGGCGTGCAGGAGCACATCCTGCGCATCCCCCTGGACAACATCTCGACCCTGGCCAAGGGCGCGTTCGGCGATCCGTCGATCATCGCGCTTTGGTTCGGCGAGGGCGACCGCGCGGCGCCGGCCTTCATCGGCGAGGCGATGAAGCGCGCGATCGACGACGGCCACGTGTTCTACACCCACCAGAACGGCATCCCGGAGCTGCGCCAGGTCCTGGCCGACTATCTGACCGGGCTGAACCGCGTCCCGGTCACGCCCGACCGTATCACCGTCACCTTCAGTGGCATGAACGCCATCATGCTGACCCTGCAGATGCTCCTGCGGCCCGGCGACAACATGATCGCCATCGACCCGGTCTGGCCGAACGCCGCCGGGATGGCCAGGCTGCTGGACGCCGAGATCCGCTCGGTGCGCATGGACCCTGGACCGGACGGCTGGACGCTGGACGTCGACAAACTGGTCGCCGCCATGGACGAGCGCACCCGGGTGGTGCCTGGCCTACCCAAACCACCCAAACCTTCCAAACCTCCCAAATCCAAAAGGTCGTCAGTGCATGAGTGGTGCATTTTAGGATGTCTAGGATTCCGAGATTCCACCAACATTTGGTTGCATCATGTGTATGCAAGTCACACATTCGGATGTCCTAGGCCACCATTGCATATGCATGGGTCGGTCTAACAGTAGGTTTGTCTAGGGTCATGTGTGAGTCTGTGTTTTTCTTTATTTTGTCCAGTTTGTCAAGAGTTTATACAAAAATTTGTCGAATGCATAGTGAGTCAGCATACGTCGAGTCTAGTCGGTCTCATGCAAGCTCATGGTGCCCGTCCCTTTTGAGTGTGAGGCGAGTCAGATCTAAAGCGTACGTTGTGGGCTTGCCTGAGGATTATGGGATCAACTCCTCCTTAGTGTATCGGATCTAGTCACCTAATGGGACCCAATGGTGATACCTAGTGAGACTTTGAGCTGTCTCCTCCCTTGAGAGTGACCCCATCCCTGAGTGTCCACTAGCCTCATTCCCACAGTAGCGTGAGCATATAGAACATATACGGGGGAGCCTGCCTGGTAGCCCTTCTACTGCATAAGCTTTTTACAACATGCTTTTTACTTGGATCCCTGACGCCAGGCGGTTTCGGATCCTGGCGGCGGCAGCTGGTCTGCCGGGCGGCTATCAACATACGGAGCGACGACGCCATGGACAAGGATCGTATCGCGGGCGCGGCCAAGGAGACCAAAGGTGCGATCAAGGAGACGGCCGGTAAGGCTGTCGGTGACGCGAAGCTGACTGCCGAGGGTAAAAGCGACAAGGCCCAAGGCAAGATTCAGAACGCGGTCGGCGGCTTGAAGGACGCGCTGAAGAAATAGCGCCGCGCAAGTGGCGTCTGCGCGACCACCGCGGTGTCTCCAAATGTCTCGCTGGCACCGCAATTACTCAATTGAAGGAGCAACCAGATGACCCGATTAATCACACTTTTGCCGAGCGCGACCCTTCTTGCGACATTGCTTGGCGGTCCTGCCTTTTCGCAGGGCGCACCCCAAACAGTTACTTTGATGAAGGTCGACCCGGCATCGCTGGCGACTGGCTACCGAGCATCCAAGGTGGTGGGCAGCACCGTGGTTAATGACGCCAACGTGACCGTGGGGACGATCGACGATCTGATCATTACGCCCAACGAAAAGGTTCCCTTCGCGGTCCTCTCGGTCGGGGGCTTTCTCGGCATGGGCGGCAAGCTTTACGCCATTCCATGGAGAGAAGTCCACAAGGAGTCGGGTGTATTAGTTACTTCACTTTGTTATTATTAATGAAATGTGGGTTTGTTTAATTGTCAGCCCTATGATTTTGTCTCTTGTGGCAATGAATGCTGTGATTGACATGATTGGTATAAACTGCTACGCTCTGAGTTTCCGCATCGAGGCATGACATGTCACCCTCATGATGACGCCCATGTTTTCTCGGCCATGATAAACCATTGTAGCATGGACCAGATCTTAGTGGATAATGGCAGTTCCCCTGACATTTTGTCGTATGAGTGTTTGCTAAAGATGGGTGAAAACCCATCAAAATTGCATCCAATCTGAACCCCCTCTGTGGGTTCAATGGCCAGGTAACTTACCCCGAGGGAACCATAAGCCTACCTGTTACCCTCGATACCCCTCCCAAAGCCATAACCTTTATGGCAAACTTCATAGTGGTCAAGGGGATATCGGCCTACAATGCCATTTTTCGCCGATGCATCCTCAGTCGAATCAAGGTAGTGCCCTCCACGTACCACCAGAAAATGAAGTTTCCCACCAAATACGGCACCGGAGAAGTCTGAGGCAATTAGGCAATGGCTAGAAGATGCTACGTGATCTCGGTGGAAGCCATAAGGCCTGAGGACTAGGGCAAAGAGCTTGGGACTATTGAAGACAAAATGACAAGCAAGCCCGGGGGAGAGCTCCTGTCTATTTTCCTCAGAAATGATCCGGCCCTTGAAGTAAAAATTGGAGCAGACTTGTCACCCGAACTCCAAACTCAATACAGAGACTTCCTTTCAAAGTATATACATATTTTTACGTGGTCTGATGAGGATCTCCCTAGCATCCCCAAGGAGACAGTAATGCACCACCTCAACCTCGACCAGACAGTAAAACCAGTACAGCAACAAAGGAGGAAGCATGCCCCTGAGAAGTAGGCGATTATAAGAGAGCAGATTAGCAAGGGGAAGAAAATTGGGCTATTTTGTCCGGTCCTTTACCCGACGTGGTTCACCAATGTCGTCCTGGTGTCCAAAGCTTCAGGCAAGTGGCGGATGTGCATCGACTTCACCGACCTCAACAAAGCCACCCTGAAGGACTGTTATCAGTTGCCAAGTATCAACCAGCTCATCGATTCTACTGCAGGTAACGAACTCCTCAACTTCCTGGATGCATATTCTGGCTATCACCAGATCCAACTAAACCCCGAAGACATAGAGAAGACTGCCTTCATCACTGACTTCGGAGTCTACTACTATACCCAGATGCCCTTCGGGTTGAAGAATGCCAGAGCTACTTATCAGAGGCTGGTCAATCAGATCTTCGAGGAGCAGATGGGGTGGAATGTTGAAGCCTATGTTGATGACATGCTCATGAAGTCTCAATAGGCCGAAGATCATTTCACCGACTTAGCCGAGACTTTCAACACCCTTCAGAGGTACCAAATGAAGCTCAATCCTGCTAAGTGCGCCTTTGGGGTTAAGTTTGGGAAGTTCCTGGGCTTCCTGGTGACTCACCGCGAGATCGAAGCCAACCCCGACAAGATCTAGGCCATCCTATACATGTGGCCACCTACCTGCGTCAAAGACGTCTAGCGCCTGACTGGGAGAATTGTCGCGCTCAACCGCTTCTTGTCTCGGGTGATGGAATGGTGCCTGCCCTTCTTCAAACTACTAAGAGGGTCAAAGCTGGCATCTGCTACTTTCGCCTCAGACAATGAGTGCCAACGAGCGTTCAATGAGCAGAAAGAGTTCCTGGCGTCACCCCCGGTATTGTCGAAGCTAGTTCTCGAAGAGCCACTATATCTATATCTCTCGACAATCTCCTTCACCATAAGCTCGATGTTAATCCAAGATGACGAAGGCAGCCAAAGGCTGGTATACTACGTCAGCAAGGTGCTTCTAGAGGCCGAAAGAAGGTACCCCGCAACCGAGAAACTCGTCCTAGCATTGGTAACCTCGGCCAAGCGCCTCGGGCCCTATTTCTAAGGACACCCCATCGTGGTGCCGACAAGCAAGCCTCTGAAGAAGATTCTAACTCATCCCGAAGCTTTAGGTCGCCTCGTCAAGTGGGCTATACTCCTCAGGGCCTATGACATCTCCTACCGACCTCACACTGCCATCAAGGGGCAGGCCCTTGTGGACTTCATCGCAGAGAGCACTACCCCCGCCGAAGAAGTACCCCTACCAATGATAGGCCACGCCTGGGACATCTTCATCGATGGATCCTCCAACTCGATTGGATGCGGAGTCGGTGTCCTCCTCCGATCTCCCGAAGGAGTAGAACTGCAATATGCCTTGAAATTTAGCTTCTCGACGTCCAACAACGTCTCCGAGTATGAGGCTCTCATCTCCGGGGCCAGGATGGCGCGATGCCTGGGAGCTGAGTGAGTCTGAATTCGTGTCGACTCCCAACTAGTCGCCAGCCAAGTCAACGGGGACTATGAAGCTTGGGAGGCATAGATGATCAGGTACCTATTGCTAGTAAAGGAGATAGCTTGACTGTTCGAGAGTTTCCAAATAATTTAGATAGCTCGGGAAGAAAATTTTCAAGCGGATGCCCTCTCTCGCATGGCCTCCTCCATCAGCCCAAAAGGTACTCAGTCAATTCTCCTTGAAGAGCTAGAGTGACCGAGCACTGAAACCGAGCTCGTGGCCATTGTACGAACCTCCCCTGGCGACTGGCTAGCCTCGTACATATCCTAGCTCTGAGATTCCCAAGAGCCCCCCGACCCTCTGGAGGCTCGGAGACTGAAGTACCAAGCTCAGTGTTTTGTCCTCCTCGATGAAACCCTATACCAAATATCCTTTGCCCATCCCCTCCTCAACTGCCTTGACGCCCTTGAAGCCCACCAAGCGATTGAAGACGTTCACGAGGGCATCTGCGACGCGCACCAAGGGGGGAGATCTATCGTGAGGATATTGCTACGACAAGGCTACTGGTGGCCCACTCTACAAAGCGATTGCTCGATGTATGTTCTGAGATGCGATCGATGTCAGCGATTCGACCACTTGATACACCATCCAACCTTAGAACTTGTAGCCCTGACCAAGCCTTATCCATTTGCCCAGTGGGGAATCGACATCCTGGGCCCCTTTCCCGTGGCGCAAGCTCAGAAGAAGTTCATCATCGTCGCCATTGACTATTTCTCCAAATGGATCGAGGTAGAAGCCACCGCCAGAATAACTGAGACAGTGGTTTGGAGTTTTGTTTGGAAGTCGATCATTTGCCGCTTTGGTATCCTCCGAGTGATTGTGAGCGATAATGGTCGACAATTTAACTCCACTTATTTTAAGAATAAGTGTGCCAACCTCCATATCCGCAACCACTTCACTTTGGTAGCCCACCCCCAAGCTAACGGACTGGTCGAGAATGCCAGCAAGACTATCCTTAAAGGCATCAAGACCAGGCTCGGGAAAGCCAAGGGTAATTGGCTCGAGGAACTGCCCAGCATATTATAGTCGTACCAAACTACTCCCTGAGCCGCCACTGGTGAATCTCCGTTTCAACTGGTGTATGACATCGAGGCCATGATTCCAATAAAGGAAGGGAAAAGGAAAAATGATGAAGCACAATGTTTCTCCAGATAAAGATCTGGGAGCTTTTCTGATAGACACCCACAAGACTCTCAATCAAGTCTGGAAACCCCTCAAGCTCAGTCACGAAGAGTTCTCTCATTGTCTCTAATGGCTACTCTCCTCTTATCTCCACACTCTTCTTCCTCTTCAGGTGCTATTCGAGGATGCTCTCAACTTTCCTCAAGGATGCTCTCTCTGAATGACACAAGGGCGACACTTTCCTTCTTGAGCATCATACTTCTTTTCCAAGACGAATGGGTGCTATTTATAGCCTAGCAACTTAGATAATACTCCATTGTCAAGGTGTTCTCTATTTGGTCAGATGATTGGAGTGGAACCTTCTGTTCGAGGATCATTCTAGAACCCTAGGCATGTGACCTTAAAGCGTGCACCAATGATTTGACCTTGGACCATGTGTCCAAGGGGGCCCACACTTAAGTTTCGCAAGTTTTGCCATAAGGGATGTGTCGATGCATTGACCTCATTGTGCCAATGCTGTCTTCTTGTAGCTGGACTAGAACAAGCTGGATAGCCTTGATGTGTGGATGCAACATCTTCATTGTGTCGACGCACTCTTCCTATTGCTTGAGAGCTTGGCTGAAAAATTCTTTGATGTGTTGACGCGATAGGCTTATTGCGTCGACACAGCCTTCTCATAGCCTAAAAGGCAGATCGTTGGATTTTTTTTCTTTTTCTCCACTATGTCGACGCACTAGATCCCTAAGTCAACTCATCCTTCTTTTACTTTGACCACCATCCCACTGGTTCTCTAGTTGCATCGACTCCATCGTTGCACTGAGTTGACTCAACCTTCATGTGGCATTGCTGTCGTTGAGGCTGTTGCTGCTATTGCTGCTGTAAGCATGTTGTGTCGATGCAATCTTCACATGACCTGGAGGGCCTTCAGCTGCGTCGACGCATTGAGTACACCGAGTCGACCCAATCATCTTTGTTGTCTTTGCTGCAGTCTGTTGGACCACCACTTAGGTCGACCTACCATGAAGGTTAGGTCGATACATCTTGACCTTCGATAGCTTGATTTATTTTGCGTCGACTCCATGGCTTCATTGAGTCGACCCATTCTTTTTGTTGCTCATGTTTGAGAGATTCAGTCGACCTAAACATAAAACTCAGTCGACCTAATGCATATCAGTCGACTGAGTTTCGTGTCTGTCGACTTGGACCTGAAATTTAAACACTTAGTCATTTTGACTTTACACAGTGGGACCCAACACATCTTCATCTACACATTCTACCCTTGTTTCAAACCTTACGTATTAGCAAGGTTGGTTGACTCCGGTATCTCGTCAAGTTGACGTCGATATTTAGCCTTGGGTTTGTGCCTCTCATATGTCTACATTCTAGTCTACCCTCGCCCCAAACTTTCTTTCGAGGCAGGGCTAGTTGACTCTGACACGATGTCGGGTCAACATTTATATCCTATATTCTGCCCTTGTCTTAGGCCTCACACCTCTGTTAAGTTTGTTGGCTTCAACATGACGTCGAGTCAACACCTATCCCATATTATACCCTTGGCTTAAGCCTCACGCCTTTGCCAAGCCCGTTGGCTTCGGTAGGATGTCGAGTCAACACCTATCCTACATTATACCCTTAGCTTAGGCCTCACGTCTTTGCCATATTTGTTGGCTTCAACATGACGTCGAGTCAACACCTATCCCATATTATACCCTTGGCTTAGGCCTCACGCCTTTGCCAAGTCCGTTGGCTTCGACAGGACGTCAAGTCAACACCTATCCTATATTATGCCCTTGGCTCAGACCTCACGTCTCTGCTAAGTTCATTGGCTCCGACATGACTTCGGGTCAACATTTATGTCCTATATTCCTTCCTTGGCTTATGCATCACGTCTCTGCCAAGTTCATTGGCTTCGACAGGACGTTGAGTCAACATCTATCCTATATTATGCCATTGGCTCAAGCCTCACGTCTCTGCCAAGTTCATTGGCTCAGACACGACGTTAGGTCAACATTTATATCCTATATTCCTCCTTTGGCTTAGGACTCACGCCTCTGCCAAATTCGTTGGCTTTGACATGACGTCGAGTCAACACTTATCCTTGATTCTTCTCTTGACTCAGGCCTTACATCTCTGCCAAGTTTGTTGATTTTGACATGACGTCGAGTCAACACTTATCCTATATTCTGCCCTGGCCCAGACCCTATATCTCTCCCAGGTCAGTTGGCTTCGATATGACGTCAAGTTGACAATAGTGATTTATTTCTGCCCCTATCTTGGACATACCGTCTTAGCAAGGTTTGTTGACTCTGACATTCTGTTGGGTCGGCGTCCATATTTCACCTTTGGTTCAGACTTTCCATCTGGTTAGAGAACAAAAAGACTCTTTTCATCTTTGGTTCGGTCTTTCCGTCCAACTAGAAAATAAAAAGATCATATTACCTTTGGCTCATGACCTTTCGTCTGGCCAGAGAACAAAAAGACCATTTTGCCTTTACACAATCGTCTACTACATCCGAAGGCCTTGGAAAACACACTGAGTTGGAAAAGAATGTCACAGACCAATTAAGGATTTAGTGATCCTACTCATAAAAAGAAGGTTAATAAATAATGCAGGGGCATGAAGAGCAAAGGAAAGGACCAAGCGATTACTAAAGTGGATGGTACCCTTCCCAACAACAGTGGCACAGGTAACATCAACAATGGTCATTGTTTTCGACACGCAAAATTAAATTCGAATATAGATATAGGTACGCACATTTGTAGCTATTTAAAAAGTGTGCATATTATTAATTCTGTGTATTTAAGATTTATCAAACGATTTAGGATTCAGGTGTTGGACACTTCCCCACCGACCATAGTCGGTGTTTATTTACATCGGAGCGAAATCTGAACACTCTTGATTAACTACCAAAGAAGTCATCGACCTTCGCAATATCGGTTGTGATATTGAGGGAATATTTGCGACGGCGCTAGCAAACACTCTAAAAGGGGATGAGGGAGTGCTTGTGCCACCAATGTGGGTACCCAAGTCAGAATTTGAGGGTAGTTTGCTACTAGTGGGGGTTTGTTTGCAATTTGATAGCAACTGTGGTTTTGACACAGTTGGCACTAGCTCGGGTTTGACACAATTTGGCACCGGCTAGGGTTTTGACGCAGTTTAGCACTGGCTAGGGTTTTGACGCAGTTTTGCACTGGCTAGGATTTTGGCGCAATTTGACACTGGCTCAGGTTTGGCATAGTTTGGCACTGGCTAGAGTTTTGGTGCAGTTTGGCACTGACTAGGATTTCGGCACGGTTTTGCACTGGATAAGGTTTGGCACGATTTAGCACTGGCTCGCATCCCGATTGGACAGTACGGGACTTAGCTTCATTGATTTGCCTAGACGTCATTGGAGGCTCGGACCCGGGATCTACCACGAGGGGACTGTCGGATGCTGGTTTCACCCCGAATGGACCACCGGCTACTCTACTCTTCAAGGATAGGATTCATATGCAAAGACCTTGTATAAGAGGGACAGTTTTACATTTAACCGGAAACTTTGGGTATTTTTGTAAACCCTGAATTATTCCATCAATTACAACCTCACAGGGCTTTACAAGAGCTTTACAAGGGCTTAGCGAGCTCAGATACACGATTTACATGAGCCGCGGGACATTTCCGCCAATTCTGCAATTACACAAGTTTTATAAGGACTTTCTTGTAAATTCAGGGATATTTCCTAAATTTTAAAAATTACAATATTTTTCTGGACCATCGACTTTTAATGGGTAAGAAATGAGCCGATTTTGTTAAACGGTCTATGACTACCCATATTCATTCATGTCCACCTCTTGATTTAGGCAGTCCCATGATAAAATTCATTCCTATACTATCCCATTTCCACTCTGAAATTTTCAAGGGATGTAGTTTTTCAGCGGACCTTTGATGCCCTGCCTTACTTTGTTGACAAGTGAGGCAACATGACACATAATCTGCTATCTCTCTCTTCATATTGGGCCACCAATAATTTCTCTTGAGATCTTGATACATCTTGGTACCACCAGGGTGAATGGTGTACTTATATTTATGAGCTTCTTCCAAGATCAATTTCTTAGTATCAGCATGATCTGTTATACAAATCCGATCCTTGAATAACAATCTCCCATTATTGGCAATAGAGAAATTCGGTCGTTGCTCCATGTTGGCCTTAATTTCAAGCAATACATGGTCACTATCTTGCAGCTTAACTAGATCTTCTATCAATGTGGGTTGAGTCTGGATACTGGCTATAAAGTAATCCTCTTTCTTCTTCATATCAATATCTAAATTTAACTGAGTAAATTTAGAAATAAGGTTGGTCATACCTTTCATGAGACTCGATAGCTTCCCCATCGATTTCCTACTGAGCGCATCGGCAACAACATTCACCTTGCAAGGATGATATTGGATAGCAAAATCAAAGTCTTTAAGGTACTCCAACTATCGCCTTTGCCTCATATTCAGCTCCTTCTGAGAGAATAAATATTTCAAGCTTTTGTGGTCCGAATAGACCGTGAATTTCTCTCCATAAAGGTAGTGACGCCAAATCTTCAAGGCAAATATGACAGCTGCCAATTCTAGATCATGAACTGGATAATTCTCCTCATGTCGCTTCAACTGTCTGGAAGCATAACAGATCACCTTGCCATTCTGCATAAGTACACAACCTAAGCCAATGCTAGATGTATCGATATAAACTTCAAATCCGCCACCTTCTACGGGCAACGCCAGTACAGGTGCCATGGTGAGATGTTCTTTAAGAGCTAAGAAGTTTTCTTCACATTCTCTTGTCCACTCGAAAGGATTTTCCTTCCTAGTGAGTCTTGTTAAAGGAGTGACAATTTTGGAGAAATCTTTGATAAATCACCTATAATAACCAGCCAGACCAATAAAGCTTCGAACTTCAGACACTGTGTTTGGTCGGCTCCAGCTTTTCACAGCTTCTATCTTGGAAGGATCCACTGCAATGCCTTCTTTCGAAATAACGATTAAACTAGACCTATTTGCCGAACTGGACTCTCCTGAGGTCGCCATTGAAATTGTCGTGCACTCGGTGGATATTTGAACAGATTTCTCCCGACTTTCACCGCATTCTCACCACGAACTCCCATCCGAATATGAAAGGGTCTATGAATGACCGATATGCCCAGTTGCCCGTGTCTCGGCACAGGCTCGTGTGTGATTTATTCCTACTTCTTTCCTTCGCAGCCAGCATTATTTCTTTTGGCCGTAGGGCCCCTAATTTTAGCAATTAATCAAGGGTGTTCCCTCGCATGGGGGATGTAAATGGCGTCGTGGCCTTTATGGCATGACGGGATTTGGTCTTGACCCAAACCACGCAATCACCTAACGAAGTCAGATCGAGCGCACCATGGGTTACCATGAAACCCGAATAAATTGTCATCTCGGTGACTGGCACACCCACGCACTTAATAAACCAAATAAACCCGTCTCAATAAACCAAAAAATGAACAACGATAACAAGCCAATCGAAAATAAGTGCATCCACAAGTCTGGCACGCCCGGTGGGACCAATCCGCCCTTCATCTCCTTGCTGAAATTAGGGGCCCTGCGGCCCCCCTTCTTGTAATGCTGATTGTTTCATCTTTGCACATGCAGGAAAATCACATTTTAACTTTGGGAATGGCAGTCTCCTTTGGCCCGCAAGTCAGGGAGAGCCACATCTGGGAAGGCTATCTCACCATCCCACTCTGCTTCGGGAGCTTCCCTCAGGTCGTGGGCTTCCCCAATTTCCTGGGGGTAGCCTTCCTTAACATCCTGGACGTGGAGGCATCCGACGAGCTTCAGCCCAACACTCCCACCCAGGGAGTCACTAAAGGTGCCACCGGCCGAGCTGTGGCCGAGAACAACAACATCATCCCACCAAGGACATTGGGCTACAACGTGCTCCATGTGCACTAGACTGCCGGAACATCGCACCAGGGGTCGGCATCCCATCGGAGGGGGCTCCGAAGGAACTACGCTGGCGCTGCCACCGGGCGCCGAATCTCTAGCTCCGGCAAGTCCATGACTGTCAGAACCATCTGAGTCCATCTGAATGGACAGAGGTCTGAAATAATCCCAGACTGTATCGTGCCTACCATTCTAGTCCGCAACTCCTTCCAATGACTGGAGAAGACGAAAGAAAAGATGACGCCCGCTGTTCCGGCCACAGCGTCGAAAGACACACCGGCTCACAAGTCGGCAAAGCTGAAGCAAGTTTGGGTTCCCAAGGAAGCCCACCTTCATGTTGATGCGAAGATACCTACTGGGCAAGTGTGCTCATAACCTATTTTCAAATATTTTCCAGGAGATGAAGGAAATTCTGATTCAGATTCGGACTATTCAAATGGTGGGTCCGAGAGTGAATGAGAGTCGGATCAAGGTACAAGTGAAGACATAGGAGTCTTAATGTCTAGATTGAGTCCATGTAATCTTTTGATTTGTTGAGTCCAGCAATTTGTCAAAAGATGATTAGTGATTGTATTGGAGTATTTAATTATTAATGAAATAGAAGTTAGAATTTGAGTATATACTTGTGCAATTATATCTTGTGTGTGATTGTATCGCGCTCTGATCATGCTTGCTTGCGAGAGGCTTACCATGCCGACTGTTTGCGTTTCCCGAGCAAGTCTTCCGCTGTAAATAAAGGCTCGGGGCATGACAGTTAAGTTGGTATCAGAGCTAGAACCTAAGTCTCAAGATTTAGGGAAAGGAATCATGTCATAGGATAAGTCCAAGATTTAAGGACCCCTACCTATGAACTAAGGGAGAAATTTTCTATACCCATGTGAGAATTGGGTAAAGCCCGGGATAAGACAGATAATTATTTTAAAAATTAAATTCCCTTAATTCCACGAGACATAACAAGTTGTTATATTTCTCTCAGGTACCTTATTCTAGTTTCAAATGGCACATTGCGTAGATTGGGATGGCATGTAGCAAACTGTGGCTGACCTTACCCAAGCCCTTCAAACGATGGCCCAAGTAGGCGCAGGAGCCAGAGTGGGTAGTCTACACCAAAATTTTCAGAGTCTTAACCCTCCGTGTTTTTACGGTTCTTCAAATCCGGATGAGGCGGAAAATTGGATCGACGAAATGAACAGGATTTTTGATGTTATTTAATGTACCGATCAAGAGAAGGTGCGTTTAGCTACATTCCAATTAAACAAAGATGCTCGTACATGGTGGAAGTCGGTACCGGCACCACCAGTTGATGCCCCACGCACATGGGAAGAGTTTCTCACATTATTTCGTGCCAAGTATTTTTCAGAACACGCCAAGGAGAGAAAAGTCATGGAGTTTGCATCCCTTCGTCAAGGGATGTTGTCCGTAGCAGAATATGAGTTGCAGTTTTCCCGGCTAGCACCATATGCACTACACCTTATCAGTATTGATTTATTAAAAGTAAATAAATTCATGGACGGGTTACGACCTGGTTATATTCAACAGTTGGGTACCCAAAATATTCGAACATACGAGGAGATGGTCCAGCGGGAATTTCTATGCATTTTAAACTATTTAAAATGCATAATATTCAAAATGTATATATATAAAGGCTGGTGGATCCTGTTATAGGGGCTGCAAATCTGGCACAGGCTCGGATCTGCCCGCGGGAGACCCGCTAGGGTCTTCTTCCCCACCCGAACGGAAGGGGGTTTGGGGTAAAAACCCTAACCCCCAAAGCTCACCGCAGGAAATGCGTCTGCCGCCCCAGCCACTGCGGACGACTGCAGGGGCCACGCCGGCATGACCGTCGACCACCGCCCTCGACGCCGCGGCCAGAGAAGATGCCCGCGACGATCACGGGGCCATTCCTCCCTGTTCACCATGAACATCGTCGGAGCCGCCCAATCCGGCCACCGTACGCTACCGGACACCGTGGGACGCCATGGGGAATCATCCAGCAACCCTGGTCAGCCCCATGGACATCTCCAATCGGAGATTAACGGCCTTAATCGGCCTCCCTCTTTGCCCGCAAACGGTGACTACGGCCGCAAAGATGTAATCGATTCACCCTCACCACTGGGTCAATCAACGCACCAAAACATGCATTTTAATCCTCTTGATGCCAGGAGCATTTCCATAGGATCAATCGACCAAACCCCATCCATAAGAGACTCAATCGAACACCCTAACATTGAGCCCTTTGCATGAACGTGAAGAATAAAAAATAATAAAATAATCTCAATTTTGATCAGACCAGCAACCTGGCTCTGATACCACTGTAAGGTTTCGATCAAAGGAGCAGTGGAAACAACGAAACCCTAAGCCGCTGATCATTGATGGCGATCAAAATCAAAGATTATTTTCGAAGAACTCGCTTAAGAAGAACAGTTCTATACCTTTGCGGGATTAATTAATTCCCAGATGCCCGAAGACAATCGAGAAGAGGCTCGTTAGGCTGCTAGCTGTCCAAGTGTTCGGCCTCTAGATGTATCCACATGAGCAGTAGGATCAGACGGATTCTCCTTCTTGATCTCCACGCGTCGGCCACTCCTCAGCAGCACCATCCACCACAGTAGGAGGAGGAGGGAGAGAGGGGGGCCCCCAGACCAAGAGGAGAGAGATAGAGAGAGGGGTGGCCAGAGGAAACTCTGATTGCTTAGGCCAGGGTTTCTCTCCTCAGTATATACTTATAGACTCTGGCATTTTTCACAAAAACCCAGAAACGATCTATAACTTCCGACCTTATCCGTCTTATCCACTACTCTATTGTGTGTGCAACTCTAGGCCCAACAGTCTGTCTGATTTATAGATATTGCACGATCCCTGATCTAATCTGGGTGTTTTTCTGTGTTCTCTACGTTGTTTTGCAGGTTAGAAGTGCTTTCTACACGAGGCCCATCCCTCCTGGCCGTCTGGTAGGGGTGGAGGATCAAGTTCCCACGTTTGGGTTTGGACACGGCTGGCGGCCTCCTTCAGACCGACTTCCAGGTTTAGCGGCCTTCCTTTGGCCATTTATACTGGTTTTATGGCCCATCGAAGACCGTCTCCATTCAGCATCCGTGTCCGTTGTGTGTGCTGTCTAGGTGTTTGCAGCGGTCCTTCGATAGACCATCATCACGTTCCAGCGGCCTTCCTCAGACTATTTTCCAGCGCTGTGCGGCCCATCCAGGACCATCTTCGTCCCAGTATCTGAG
The DNA here is from genome assembly GCA_024336825.1 of Amorphophallus titanum. Taxonomy (NCBI): domain Eukaryota; kingdom Viridiplantae; phylum Streptophyta; class Magnoliopsida; order Alismatales; family Araceae; genus Amorphophallus; species Amorphophallus titanum. The sequence goes on from JANBPO010006362.1 coordinate 715,701, forward strand.
TTCCAGTCGGCGAGCATCCGCGTTCACTTCTTTTCCAAGGTACGTGGTGCATCCTTTTGCATTACTAGCCTTGGTGGCGATCACGACTTCTGTGCTTTGATATTCATTATTTCTCACTTTATTTCATCTTCCACATCTTACACCTTAAAGAAAAATATCAACACACACTTTTTTGGCGATCACGGTGGCACACCTTGTGCCACTTATGTTTTTAGCACTGTTTGACCCGCTTCTCTGTGTTTGTGTGATTCACTCTTAGTCTCCCCGGCTTTTCCATTTGATTACCTTTTGTTTTCTGGGCTCTGGTGTCGTTGCGGTCCTCTGTGGGCCGTTTAGTTCATCAAGCGATCTATCGAGAGACCGTGGTCTTCATTTTCAGGTACGTCTGGCTCTGTTAAATTCTGAGTTTTTGTGGTCCTCTGTGGGCCATTTTGTTCATTCAGCGGTCTGTCGCAAGACCGTATTCTTCATTCTCAGGTCAGTCTGCTTGTGTTAAATTCTGTACTCTATCGTTTGCTATCTCCTGGCATGTTGTGGTCCTCTCTGGACCATCTCTTCAGGTGTGCGGTTACTCAGTAGACCGTTTATTTCTCAGGTACGCGTCACGAAGTTTCTGTCACTATTGTGTTCAGTTTCTTTTTGTTAATTTTCTATTAGTGTCCCTGGCTGATTTCGGTCCTTCCAGGACCGTCTCCATTACTTTGCGGTCATCACTATGACTGCCGCTTTTTCACAGTTTGCATTTCGAGGCGTATTGTTGTGATCTATTATTTACCTGTTCATACTTGCTATTAGATGCTATTTATCTCCCCTGGGTTATTGTTCATATCCATGTTATTGTGTGCATATTTACATCATTGTTTGATCCCCGTGAACCGCGGGTGTCTGTTGACATCCTATGAGGGCAGTGACCATGATGGGACGGCCAGGAGTGCTTGTGCATGATGTGTGTAAGTCTGTGTGTATATGTCGTGTCGGGTTTCGGTCAACCCGATGAGACCAGGGGTAGACAGGTGACCTTATCTATGTCTCGACTGTTCTGTCCAGCTCGAGACAGTGTTCTGGATGCCTCGAGATATAGTCTTACCTCAGTTTGTGTGTCCAGATGTGCTGAGGGTTCTTGGTGTTCCCTCTGGTCTCCATGAGTCGTTTCCTGCGGAGCGTCATTTCCTCTGACTTAGGAGTAGACCGATTGGCAGTTTATTCTGCTGTCTGTGACGATCTTGCCTCCGCGTCGCCTGACTCAAGGATCGTTACATGAGTAGGTCTAGTTGCCTTGTCCTGAGTCATCGGCAGTGGCTGTGCTGTCATTGGTGCTTCGGAGTACGTGTGACAGTGCTCTCTTGCCTGTCTATACTTTCGCACTCGTGTTTTGAGTCTCTGTGTCTTGTGAGCCTCCACTAGTCGTAGCCTTACAGTACGCTTCGGCGCGACGGCTCTTGTCGCGGGACACTTTCCTGGTTTACGGTTCTTATGCTAGTTCCGTGGGTCCCTCGTCAACCATAGCGTCCTTCGGATAGGGAATACTAGCTAGAGGCCTGGCTTAGACGATAGCCAATGTGTGCACACGTGGTCAGGGGCCTTGGACTTGCGTCATTAGATGTGACCCTGACTAGTCGCTCTCGTTATGGTATTGTTCTGGTTCTGACAGTGCCTTGATCTCGGCCTAGTCCTTGCGGTAGCTGACGTGGACAAGACGCTAGTAGGCACAGCATAAGACGTCAGTGGACGCAGCTGGCTGTTCTTATGGTGGTAAGACACTTTAGTCACGTGGCACATGACTCTTCGCGGTTCTCTTCGCGTTCCTCGCACGTCGTGACCTTTTCAGGTTAGCCTTCTCTTGACTTTTCCCGAGGTCGGTGTCCTGTCGCATGCACGATGTTCTAGTCATATGTGGGGCAGAGTGCATGACGTTCTAGTCATATTGCCTATTGTCCGTCTAGGTTTTTCCTAGGCTTTGTTGTTGTCCTCGCAGGTCTTCGATTGGAGCCTGACGTCTTGTCAACAGTTTGGTAAGCTTCTGACTTTTTCCAGTTTAGAGTTCACCCTTCTGTCCTTGTTTGGTATAGTGTCTGCTTGAAGTAGTTCTGGGAGTCGAGGTTAGTTCGACAGTCGTGCCTATTTTCTGATCAGTCTAATCTTTTCTTCCCTCTACTTGGGCAGTTGTTGGTACTTGAACCATTGCATAAGAGGGTCTCTCTAGTCGGGCAGACTGACAGCTTCTACTGTGGCCACCTCCCATTCCTCTTCTTCTTTCGGCCTTTCTTCTATCATGCTAGGCACCTGGCGCTGGTTGGTCACTCGGATGTCGAGTGACCCATCAGGCGGAACTGCTAGCGAGCTTGCCAGCTTTGCGAGGGCGTCAGCTTGAGCATTCTCCCCTCCGGTGACATGGCCTATCTCAAGGAGGTAGACCGCTTCATGAGCCTTTTTACCTTAGCATGGTAGGGAAGTAGCTCCGACTTCCGGACATCAAACTGCCCCTGGACTTGCTTGACGACCAACAACGAATCACCGAATGCTTGCAGCATCTTGATCTCCATCTGCTGAGCAACTTGGAGGTCGATAATCAGAGCTTCATACTCTGCTTCGTTATTTGTGTAGCGCTTGTTGATGCAATAGGAAGTGTGCATTACTTCTCCGTCTGGAGACTTAAAGACGATGCCAGCTCCGACCCGTATCTTGGTATGCCCAGAGGACGTTGTTTCTGTCTTGGAGGCCCCGTCAAAGTATAACTTCCAGACAGCCTACTGGACTTGGTCTGCTTCCAATACTTCATCTTCGGGTAGTTCCGTGACTAGCGGGGAGTCTTTGAGCGCGGGGTGTGCCGCGAAGAAGTCCGCGACGGCCTGCCCTTTGATGGCCTTTAGTGGCACATAGGTGATATCATACTCCATCAACAACACAACCCACTTGCCGAGGCGCCCCTTCGGGACTGACTGGGAGAGAATGTGCTTGACGGGGTCAACCCTAGAGATCAGGCTCACTTCATGGGACAGCATTTAGTGTCTCAGCTTCTTTACTGCGAAGACCAGGGCGAGGCAGACCTTTTCGATAGGAGTGTACTTAGCCTCCACCCCCACCAGTCTTCGGCTAAGGTAGTAGAGAGCCTGCTCTTTTCCCTCGTCATTATTCTGGGTGAGCATTGTCCCCAGCGAATATTCAGTAGCCGCTATGTAGAGGATAAGCGGCTTACCTACGGAGCCGACGCCGCACCGCCCCGACCGCACCGAGCTTATGGCTTGGAGACTCGCTTGAAGACTCGACGTCCTGAGTACGTATCCGTACGTATGTGTGTATGTATTGTGTGTATTTTACCACAGTGGTATTTGTATTTTAACCGCCAAAATATTTTATTGAGTCAAAGTATTATATTTTATTAAGAGTGGAATGTCTCAGATCAATCTAGCAAGTCAAGCACTTTGGTGCAATACCACACCGTGATCAATAATAGCACCCATAGTCACAAATACTTTCGGGTGCTCCTCTCAAGATTAGACTGAGTCCTATTAACACCAGATATCGAGGTTGTTGGACCGAGGTCCCAAGTAATTATCTTTGACATCCACTTAATGGCCAAAGTTCAAGAATTGAGCTTTAGTAGGAAAGGTTAAAAGAACAAGAAGCCATGAGATCAATAGAGATTCTGAGGACGGAGACATGAACAAAGAATATCCATCGACTGAAATCGAGAATCATGATGCGAGAATATGGGAGAATTAGCATCCACTCAGAGCGCCGCAGAATCAAAAATTCACGTCTTATCTTAAGCTGCCAATTCCTAGAGACAACATAGGCATGAAGAATTCACGTCAATAAAGGTTGATGCAAGTTCACAATTTTGGTGTCAACTGATTCAACCGCCAATTAAATGGTGTCTACTCAAGATGTCACTAATTCTTGACTTTCACTGAATCTCTTTTGGACTCCATGAAGGTTGGGGGTCATGTTTCTTCAGAGTGATGTGACTGAAAATAGATTTAAGATTTTTAGAGTATAACTTGTCCAGCGATTGAAGAGGAAATCTTTCGATGTTGGGATCTTATGAAGGTCTTGGTGAAAGAGATTCTAATCCGACGAGAGAAGTTCCCGATAAAGGGTCTTTTTTTCTCCAAAAATCAATGTGTGTATCGCAGAAATCCATCGAAAATAGTGACTATGTCTCGGCAGTGAGACAATAGTACCAATGTCCACAGTATTGGATGAAAAACACGTGCTAGAATCAATTAGAAAAAATTGCGTCAAGTGCAGTAGGCGTTACTTTTGAAATAGCATATGCCAGAAGGACATCAAGTATTACATTAACATCATTTCGGGAAGACGCATAATCTTAATTTACGTCCTGTATCAAGATGTTTATTTAATTTATTTTCAGAATAAATGTGGTTTTAGATATTAAAATAATATCTTTGGGATTGCAGTAGGTTAACATGCGACTCTTTGCAGAGATGCAGATTCATAACATAGCGTCGACGCTAGGGACGTTAATTTAATTAATCATCTGCAGTCTTGATCTAATCATGCTTAATTTTACTCCTCATTTTAGGGGGTATGAATATTAACCATAATGCAAAATAAGGTTATTTTACGGGATTAAAGGTAGGAAAAATAAGAGCACTTTTCTGGAATCATGATGGCACCGCTGTCAACATCATGCCGTTGAATACATTCAAGACCCTATATCTAACCCCCTACCTCCAAAAGGTTCAGGCGGTCAAGATATCCGACTTCAATCAAGATACCGAGGATGTCCTCGATTGGGTCGATGTCGACCTGGTGCTCGATGATTTCACCTCCAAGGTGGCCTTCTACATCATCGACGCCAACACGTCCTACAAAGTGCTACTGGGCAAGCCCTGGGTCCATGAAAACTGGGTCATCCCGTCAACTCTCCACCAATGCATCAAGTATGCCAAGGATGGGGAACAACATACGGGCTTCGCAGACTTATCTCTGGTCACTCCAGCAGAATGCAACCTTGTCGATGGTGCGCTTTATTCCAGGGGGATCAATCCATACCCCGTAATAAATAGCAAAAGCTGGCTCTGAGAGGAAGATAAGGAGGATCTCTTCTCTGTTGATGAGGAGAAGGCCAAGCTTCATCGGCTACGCCTAAACTCCAAGTCTACCTCAGATCACCCCGAGAGTCGCAAAATCGATTTCGGGGATAATCTTATTAGCCGAGCTATCGACAAAAGTATATGCCTACCACCAGACTGCATCCAGCTCGCGTGTGCATTAGATGAACACAAGGTTGAGTGGCTCACAACATTTGCCATTACTTAAAAATGGCAACTCAGAAACAAGCAAAAGGCTAACCGGGATAAACCCATTGTCTTCTACAAAGGAGACATGGTCCCTCAAGCCACACCAGAAGATGACTTTGGCTAGTCCAAGCAAGTCGACAACACCCCTGAAGCCGTCCAAGTATTGGACAACCTATCGCCACATATCCGGGAGATGTGCATCAAGCAGCATATTACCTAATGGCACGGTTCCACATGACGTGAATATTTTCACCAACTATGGACTCCTTCCTAGGTCCGGGGGCAACCCCCATTCTCCCACAAAGATACCAGGGGACTCGGCTATGACCAAGACCTAGACTTTCGCGTCTATTACGCGGTCAACACCGTAAGCCTAGTGCAGCCAATCGGTGACCAAGCTAACGTCGACACCAAATTTGATAGTTCTGTGGATGAGGAAGAGGATATCCTGATCTCGCTCCCCGTTAGGGCCAGTACCCCAGTTCAAGCACTCAACGAATCTTCGCTGTTCGCCTGCAAGGACATTGGGGTGGAGGAAGGCCCTAGCGTCTCCCATGTTGGCCCTGACTAGATGGCGGACAAGAAGGGGGGTTGAATTGTCCCCTTGACCGAGATGGCGGATTTGCTGGATGAGGATTAGCTAGGGCGGCCACTTCTGCTGAGCTAGAAGTTTGCCCAACAGGCTCAGCGGGCGCCCTGTTCTCAGGACGACAATACTTGTAATAGTGAATTAATGTAACGAACACAGTGTATATATATTTCCTATAAACAGAAACTAAACTGCGCCTGATAAAAGGAACGTTAATTGATATTAACGCCTGACATCCTGAATGCTATTTCTATTTACGTTTTGATTAATATATCCATGACCTGGAATTATTTCCCGTAATCTGTAAACTGAAATTTAGAATTTGGGAATCAACGCCTTCCTGGAAGGACGCTGATTACATAAACATGCAATAATATTAATGAATGAGCGGTTGTCCTGACAGATGCTATTTGAGATAGCGCCTGCCAGGCAGGACACCGTTTGCCTTAGTTCAACGTTTCTTGAGTTTCTCAACCCCCGCCGTGGGGTATCGCTTGGCACACTCATCCCATTCCGTAGATGAAGTCCCTGTCTTGGTTCAATCTATTACCCTCAACTCTCCGAGGTAATTGAGCTCTCCGTTGGACATTTCGTTCCTTCAGACTAGCGATTTCATCTTAGAGACTTCTGGAAGTCTCCGCTAGCCTTGGATTCCCTCAAGACAGTCGAGCAAGTTGTACCCTAAAAACACTTTACACAGTGTCATGGTCATGTCCCTCTAAAGAAACATGACAAACTAGCCCTCAATTAATGCCGTTTCTGGCATTTTGGAGAAAATGTCACTTTCTGGTAATCTGCGCGCAGGGTAGCGGACACCAGTTACATATAGCGCCCTGTTTGGAGGACGCTATTTACTTCGTGCCTATTTATCTATTTCCAGAATGAGCGCCCATTACTATGGATGCCAATTCTATTCTATGGTTTCCCCGGAGGATGCAATTTACCTAGTTTTATGCATGTCTCGGATTTCTAGACAAGTCATCTTTACAAGAATTCTGCCTTGAATTCCAAACTCCGTGAATCCCTCTTATCATCCTACAATGATCTATTTCCCTTGGAATTCTATTTGGCTACTATAACTATAGTGGATGTCAAATTACATGATCAATGCTTGTGCATATAGGACCCGATCTAGTCCTGGGAGGAGCACCCGAAAATATTGTACCCATGGGAGTTAAATGATCACGGTGTGGCATTGCACCGAAGTGCATGACTATCTTAATTATGACGTTCCACAATCTCTCTCTCGTGCTTGACTTGACTTGTGTGGCCCGGAATGGGCAAGTACTTGGATGCTTTGTACTAGTTAATCTTGCTGTATTGACCATGGTTCATGCTTTTAAAAGTCTTCTAAAATCCTTGTGTTAGGTTTCTGCTTTATTTTCCTCTCCCTATTATTATTTCTTCTTCTTGATGATTTTGAGAAAAACATCCCATCCATCCATGGTCAGGTAGCATTTGGTATCCAACTTATGAAAATTCCTCAATTTTCTCTGCTGCTGCCAGCCATCCAACCCCCATTTTGCCTGCCAAACAGCTGGCAACGGCCCATTCGTTGGCAAGAGGGAAGCTATCATACAGGATCCTCTAATAACTAGCACAAAACTCCTCTCTGATAGTAAGATCTGAGCTATGGTTACCACCTGAGGATGTGATCCCAAATCTTTACATCAACCATGATCACATGATCTTGAGATTTACGGATAGAAATTAGATCAACTTCTCATTTTGTTTTTCTTAGTTTTTCCACCACCTTTCCCTGTCTCTGCACTGTCAGAATTTCTGCTTGCATCTATCTGTATTTGCCATTTCTGAAAATTATTTGCCACTGGCAGGAAAATTAAAGAGGTTTCTGGAATGTGAATAGAATGTTCTTTCTGAAACTATAAAGTGAAAATTCATTCTGTTACTTTCGTCTGCTGCTTTTCTGGCAGACAGCACTTACATTTCTGAGAAAAGCTACATTTTTACTTTCTTGCCAAACGGTGAATTTTACCGTATGTCCTTCTCTCCCTACTTGCAGCATGCTGTGGACCGAAGTGATTACGACAACGTGATTGGAGCCCTGCCATATCTGAAAGTGAACCGACAAGCAAAATGAGTTGTTCATTTCTCTGTTTGCTAAATGGAAGCCTTGTCCACCATGACCTTCACTCTGTGTTTTCCTGGATGGAGGGTTCATGTCAAAGCTTTGCATTCAAAATTGCAGCGAGATGCTCTGTTATTACTCTCCACATTGTTTGATTCACTAATTTTCGTCAACTCGCAGGCTCTCCTCTTCTTTCGTTAGAAGATTTCTGATCCATGTGACATATTTGCACCTCTCTCCTAGATCCGTGGAGCCATCTTTTTAACTATTTTTGCTCTTACTTTGTTAAATGATTACCTTTTACTTGCTGAAGACATGATTTCGAATACTTAGAGCTCTGTTGCATCTGCAACATTGTGCTGCCCGACAAAACTTTGGATCTTTCGGCATCACTTTGCGCCAAGTTTAACGAGGATCAGCGGGTTGCAGACAGAACACTTCCTGATGCAGTGAGCATGATATGGTGCTTTTGATAGAGGCACCGTACCCGGAACCACTTTGATAACAAATTCAATTTCTCGTTGTGGGGGTAAGCCTAGCAACTCATCAAAGAAAACATCAAGAAATTCACATATTACAGGAATAGTTTCTATCCCTTGTTGTTGCTATTCAGTAATCACAACTAAAGCAAGAAATCTATGACACCCAGTATCAAGTAGCCTACGAGCTTGAATAGCTAAAATAAGAAAGAAAGATGGAAAAGATCAAATACCTTGGAAATAGAATGCTGCTCTTTGAGGTGATTAAAAATAAATCTTCTTGGTCTTAGAGTCTACCACAACACCATAAGCTTCTAACCCGTCCATGCCCAAAATAACATCAAAATACTTCAGGTGTAAGGCAGAAAGTCTAGCAGGCATATGATAATCCCCTATCACCATAGAAACTCCCTCAAGACAATAAGGGGTAAACATAATCTCACCAACAGGCAATTCTACAATCAATTCACAAGATAACCCTGTAGCTGACTCCTGATTAACACATGCAATAAAATCTTCAGAAATAAATAAATGAGAAGCACCAGAATCAAATAAAACACAAGTTGCATGGCTAAGAATCATAACAGTACCTTCAACTAAATGTGATGCCTCGGCCTCAGCACGAGTCATATGCATTACCCTTCCTCGAGTCCTCGATCTTCCTCCTACAGTGGACTACTGAGATAGCACTTGTGTCTATTGTGACTACTGCTGTGACTGTTGTGATGGTGGTGGAGGTCTAAACTACCATGGCAGCAAAAACTGATAGGACTATTGTGGTCTCAAAGGACAATCATGAGCCACATGTCCCACTTGATCACACTGAAAACATGTCATAGGCATTGTACACTATCTACCAGGATGAATGTCGCCACACCTAGGACATGACCTTTACTGAATTCCTACTGACCCCTGTCGCTGTAAAGGTAAAGGCTGCTACACACTACCTACTGAAGCCTGCTATTCGTGATGCCTTCTTGAACTAGACTTTCTAAACATTGGTCTAAATCTTGACCTCCAGGACATGGAACCATTGCCAAAAGAAACAGAAGATGTTGATCTTGGCCTACTCTACTGACCACCATACTACCGCTGCTACACATTTGGCTACAATTATCTAGTCCATGCCTACCCTTGAGTCCATGCTAGATCCAATTCTAATGCTGCTGTGGCCTAGTATGCTACGTCCTTGTCAGTAACATAGGTCGCAATCAAAGGCTACCTCAACTTTGGTCACTTCAATCCCCACAAGTTTCATGAAGAGTGCAACACCCAGATCTACCATCTACTACATGGTCAATGCATGTTCTCAGGAAACCTCACTGTCAGCCCTGTCAGTACGAAATCTGAGAATTAGAAGCTTCTAAATTCAGCCATGGCCAGCACAGAAGAATCAAAGTTCCTTTCTACCTGGGGTGATAGTATTTTGAAAGATCTTTCCAATGCCACTAACCCCGCCTCGATCCAATGTCGGTGCTGATCGTAGCAATAATTCTCACCGGGTCACGTGCAGTAGAACAACGGTTTCGGTTCATGGATGGCACCCGACGTCCACCCCCGAGGCAGCCGCCTCGCCTTCCGCGAGGCCAACCAGCATGCTCCCACCCCCCTAGGACCACCCAACCAGGAGTCTCTGATGCAGCAGCAGCCTTCTGCGTCCCCAGTCCGCCAACCTGGATGTGGGCCAAACGCGTTACTCTCGGATCCTATGTGTATCCCTTTACCTCCCTGCGCGGAGTGGGCAGAAATCATCACCTTTGTAAAAATTATTCATTGTTGTACCGGGAGTACGGGTTCGGCCAGGATCGTCTTCCCCACACCCGACGCGTGGAGGTACACTTGCACCCCCACTTTAGTTGCTCGCTTTTCTAGTATAGGCTCTAGATACTGCTGCTTGTGAGCATGTTAGGTACCTAGATCACTATAGTTGATCACCGCGGTGAGTTGTGAGTGCAAGACCTGTCCCGTGACTCGTTCCGAGCACGAGAGTGAGCGGACCACCCAAGACTCAACGTCGGTTTCTCAACCGTGCAGATCGAATCGTTTCCCTAGCTGGGGACGACCGTGAGTAAGTGCTTTTTGTTTCGGGGCATATTTGTCCCTTCGGGAACAACGCTAGGTGATGACTTGGATGCGTAGTTGCTGGTCTCGTTGGTCCTCTAGTCTCGTCGTCTAGTAGAAGTCCAAGGAACACGTCCACACCCCGAGTCTCATCATCGTCCCGCATCAAATTGGTATCAGAGCCGGTTTGAGCCTAGGGTAGTCATTTTTTCAAAACAAGAAAATAAAAGGGTATTTTAAAATTGCATTCGTCCATGCATGTAGGGTCTTAGAGTCTACATGTGTAGTTAAGTCTACATTCCAACTTGTCATGTTGACGTAGGGTCATGTCTAGTCCATTGTCCAGTCCATCATGTCTCCAAATGTTGGCATGCCCATTGTCTAACCCCCAAGTGTCTAATGGGCTCATACAATTGGCTGCATGACACCCTTTAAGGGCCAAACACCAACAAGGTGTGTTCTTATACATGCTTTTCATGTTTATTTCTATTATGGATTTGATGCTACGCTCACCTTGGTTCTAATCCATTCTCCTATTTGGTATTTTCTTGTCTTTGCAAGGGTAATCAATAAGAAGAACTCTCTTCATCGCCGGCCGATAGAAAGAGAAGGTGACACTCACATCCCTCGCTCCTTTTCAAAGGTATTTATTCGCGATCCCTCCTTTGTTTATTATAATATCTTTGAGGCCCGCGTGTCTCTGGCGATCACCTTTGCCCTTAGCATCCTACGCATGCTCCCCTTTCTCTCTTTCCCCTTCTTTTCATAGCTTTTTTTTATCTCTTCTTATTCCTTAAGTGGATTTTCCAAAATCTACAACGGACCCCGGCTAGACCCTTGTCTTGTGTTCCGTGTACGGTGTCTCACTTTCTGCCTGGGGAAAGTAGGGAGACACCTAAGGTTGTGGACTAAGTCATCAGTGGGCACATCCTGTCTTGCTTCTAGTGGGTATTGCTCTTGTCACTCAAGTGCAGCGACCCTAGTTTTTTACCATTGTGGCTTAGTGTTCGAGCGACCGAGAGTATCCTATTGTACGACATCGACTCATAGTTAATTATAAATAGTCGTGGTATACGTTTGACGAGGTTACTTTCCTTTAATTGTTAATTACTATTATTTTTATTATAGTTATCGTTCTGAATTGTTATTTGTTACATCGTGCACTTATCGTTGTGAGGTGGGTATCCATGGGACTCCTACTGAGCCGATGAGATGGGACTCACCCCCTTTTATTTTCAGGTGAGGCGTAGCTTGCTCATTGTGCTTCTGAGGCTTCGTGCGGAGCCGACGGACAGTCTTAGCATCAGTTTGCTGAAGACGGGGTAGGCCCCGTGGTCTTGTACCTTTTTAGTTTAATACTCTTATGTATGGACATATAAATTCTAGATTGTGCAATTGTTAAATTATATAACTGTTTATTTCTCACATTAATCATGTTATGTATTATTGGGTTGCAATTATTTTAGTTTCTTATACACTGTCACATCATCTCTTTAACCCTTCTGAGCCCCCGACTCGTGGGTGGCGGGTCAGGATCCAAGAATATCGGGATCTTTCTCGGTATTTGGATCTTGGGTCGTTACAATTTTTTTTGATCATTTCATCATATCGGTTTAAGTTTAACCGTTGTTCGGTTAAATACTATAGAGGTGTAAAAGTGTTACCTTGGGCCTCATATTACACCTTGGGACTCAATGTCTCCTCTCCTCTTTGTGCTTGTGGCTAGTGTTCTGTGCAAGGTGTGACAGAGGGCTGAGGCTGTTGGCTTAATCAGAAGCTCCTAAATGGTTAGTGGTGGCCCCTCTTACTTGCAGTATGCAGATGATATCATTTGTTCCTTGATGAGGGTGAGTAGCATCTTCTCATGGCGAGACTCTTGCTGGAACTTTTGGAGGTCACTGGGTAGAAAGTTAACTTCAACAAGAGTCTTCTTATTGGGGTGAACTTGGAGGACAGGCCTCTTCGAGGGGCGGCCAATTTGTTGGCATGTAAGATTGGTGAGTTCCCAATCTCCTACTTGGGTCTCCCTCTTACCCCCGGTTCTATTCGGTGTGTTGATTAGCTGCCCATCATTCATAGGTACGAGTCCAAGTTGGCTGGGTTAAAGGCTAGAGCACTTTCGTATGGGGGCAGATTCATTTTGTGTAGATCTGTGTTGGATAGTCTCCCTTCTTATTTTTTTTCAATGTTCCGGATTCTAAAGATAGTGGCAAAGATCAACTCTATTCAGTGCAGGTTCTTATGGCACGACAGTGGGGGGAGATGCATAGGGTGGCATGATATTGCATGGGGTAGACTGGCCAAATGCAAGGAGCAGGGAGAGTTGGGGATCAAGAATGTAAGGGACTTCAACTTGGCTCTATTATGTAAATGGCTTTGGAGGGTGGGGTGTGGAGAGGAGGGGTTGTGGCCCTTGTAGGCTCAAGTGATCAGGCAGAGGTACTTCGTCAAGAGGAGAGTTTGAGACTAGGACCCTACTCCCCGTCATAGGACTTCTCTTTGATGGGATATCTTCTCGTGCAGAGGCTTTATCATCTCTGACGTTCGGGTCCGTCTGGGGAAAGACAACATAAGCCTTTTCTGGAAGGACAGATGGTACAGAGACTTCCCTTTAGGGCCTCTTTGCAGCTGCAATGAACCCCCACAGAGCAATCTCCCAACCTTTTGACTCCCTCCAGTTGGGAGGGGCCTGGACACCATTTTTCAAGAGGGACTTGAGGTACGAGGAGGTTTTGCAACTTGAGGACCTTCTTTCCTTCCTCATACCCCTTCATCCTCATCCTGACAGTGAGGATGAATGGGTCTGGAGGTGGGTAAGGAAAGGTCCTACTCGGTCAACTCTGCTTATGGTGCCATTTCTGATGGAGGAGATCGTCATAACCTACATGATCAGGTGTGGAGCGAAGAGCTCGTTGAAGGTCAAGCTCCTGTATTGGAGGATCTCCTTGGAGGTTGAGGAGGAGATTAAGATCCTTTAAAGTAACCGGCAATCGATTGCGGAGCTAATGTCTCTGGCCAATATCCAGTGCTATGGACGCTTAACCTTGTACATCATTTTACTAACTTTCTTTTGATAGTTCACCCTTGGTCGACAGAGCCTGTCAGTGGTGCTGACAAGGATCAACAGACCCCTATGGAGGTCGATGAACTGGCAAGGGTGGTTGCCCAAGATGCCCCTCCAATCCCCGAAGGCCCCTCCTCTACCCAAGATAAGGGCAAGAGGGTCCTTCTCGAGGGGGAGTCAGAGTGACGGGGGTCCAAGCGTAAAGCCCCCGAGGAACGGCTACTGCTGGCCACAATGAAGGGCCTGACTGTCGAGAAGAGCAAGTGGAAGAAGACAAAGGCTCCTCATACGACCGAGAAGCCTCCCACCTATTGTGTCCCTATTATTTTGATGATGTCATACCTTTGAGTAAGAATTGAATTGTTTGTTTTAAAAAATATATATATTATTGCTCTAGGTTGCTACACTTCATGCCTCATAAAGTTCTCTCAACTTGATGCATGTACTGTTTGGTTGCTCATTAGGTCGATGCATATGTTCATCGCTGCATATAATGTCAAAGCACATGCATATAGTCTAGTCACACAGGTCGATGCACCACCCTAAGGTCTGAGCATATGTTCTAGCTTGCACTATAAGGTCGGAGCATCTTTACAGTAGTCAGTGCACATGAAGGCATCAGGTCAGAGCATACTCGGTATGGTCAGAGCACATGTTTCATACAAGTCTAAGCATATGCACTCAAGTCGGAGCACATGCACCTTTAAGGTCTGAGCATACATAAGGTCGATGCACATGCTCACTGGTTCATGTCAAGGTCTACCTATGTTACTGTTAGAGGTTGGTGCACATGCCACTGTTGTGCACATAAGGTCGATGCACATGTGTTGGGAATGTTCTGGCAGGTCGGTGCAGATATAGAACTTATGCATGAAGGTCGACGCATATCCCTGTTCACACCCTCACATTGGTCGGTGCACATCTCCCTTGTTCATTTAGAAGGTCGATGCACATTGCATCTGGCGTGACACAGGTCGACCTTCATCCTCACAATGTCCCTATAAGGTCGATGCACATTACTCAATGTGTCTTGGAAGGTCCTAGCACATGCAGCATTCAGGTCTGTGCACATTTTAGACTCTATGCACATTCAGAACTGAAGGTCTATGCACAGTTTCTAGTCTGTGCACATATAGGTCTGTGCATGTTCAAAGGTCTGTGCATATGATGAAACAAGGTCGATGCACTTGCTAGACCGAAGTCGATGCACATCTGGTTTCAAGACATCAAGTCTGTGCATCATTATCCACTCTATAAGGCATTTGCAAAACATTCATGTGATAAGTCTAAGCATCTGTTTTCATCTGATTAATTGCCTAAGTATGGGCTCTAACATATAAGGTGTTTGACTAAATGACTGTCTTCTGATTGGCAAGATTAAGCCAAGCACAATGTTTCTGAGAGTAGCAAAAACTTAAGTGAAAGCGTGTGAACTCAAGACAAACACGTGAGCTCAAATTAAGTACTGGCACGTGATCCCAGGAAGAGCAGGTGACTAGCACGTGCACCCAAGTGAGCAGATGAAGGGCACGTGATCCAAGGTGTAGCGACACACTTCTTCAGAAGTTTCCAGAGGAATATTCATTCCACGGGGACCAATGGAACTTCACTAGGTTTTTCTGCCTCATCCTTATGGAGCCCCTATTCTATTTAAAGGCCGCCTTGGCCTTCGATGAGTAGCACTGAAAGCTGCATAAAGCTGCGAGAGTCTCTGTCATGAGAAGATCTCTTTCGAGAAGAGAGCAGCGCCAGAAAGAGAAAGAGAGTGTGTGAGAAGAGAAAATTTGAGAGCAGGTAGCCATAGTGTTTCAAAGTGCTTCTACGAAGCTATAGTTGTTTTTCCTTTTCAGTTTTCTATTTTTCCACTTCGTTCTCATTTTGGTTTATCATTTTTGCTCCCTCCAAGGGCACTTGGAGGAAGGGAGATTGAGGTCTCTGATTATGAGTGGCAGGGAGTCTCTCACGGGTTCCCTCTGAGGATTCAGAGGAAGGGAGATTGTTCTCCGGTTCTGGACTTGCAGGTAGCAAGACCAGGTGCCAGGTTTCTGTGGGTAGTAGAACTTGGGTTGAGGGATTTGTCTCCCTCGGGTTTCAAGCTGTGAGCCAACATTTTGTCGCAGACTGAGTCTGCTTGAAGCTTTTGCCTTAGTGCAAGGAATCCTCACTCGGTGTGAGTGAGGGGTGGACGTAGATTGCGGGCAGCAATCGAACCACCTAAAAATCCTCTGTGCCATCTCGTGTGGTTTGCTTCTTTGTTCCAGTGATTGCTTGTGTGGTTTGACTATGCCCAGGAGGTATATTAAAAGATGCAGCTCAAACGATAGGTCACGCCTATCTGGAGAGTTGCCTTCTTGTGTGAGGAGACTCTAGGGTCCAACCTCTGCCTTGTATCCCTGGCATCTATCTGATACATCATTTGGTTCCCACTCTGTTCAGCTCTCTCTATTCGAATTTTAGAGAGTCTAATCATTAGTCTCTTGCTGGCGCGTTAGCTGTTTAATCGTTGCTCCATCTTAGTTTGATTTTTCAAACAATATCTATTGGTCTACTTTGGCTGTAGCTTGTTGAGTGCTGGTACACTTGCTGCGTTTCTATCTTCATCGATTAAATTCCATCATCGTTAAAAGTTGGGGAGTGATCTATTCATCCCCCCTTCTAGATCACATTCACGGTGTCTATCCATTGGTATCAGAGCAGGTTTTCCAACATGCGGTCCAACGACCAGGGAACACCTGGATTTAGCGCCCCTCGTAGCTTCATTCCTGAAGGACATTTAATTAGTCATCCTCCGTTCTTCAATGGCACTAACTACTTGTACTGGAAGAACAGGATGGAAGTATTCCTCCGTGCACAGAGTCACGAACTCTGGAGGGTCATTACCACCAGTTCGTTCGGGCTTCCTGAAGGTGAAAACACCTGGACCAGGGAGCAAATTCGAGTATCAACTATGACCTGGACTGCAATGAACATCATGTAGTGTGCTGTCCATCCAGAGGAGTATTCCAGAATCTCAACATGCAAGATAGCAAAGAAGATGTGGGATGAGCTTCAATTGATCTATGAAGGTACATCTCAAGTGCGAGCCACGAAGGTAAACATGCTTACTTCTGATTATGAACTATTTAAAATGAAACATGAGGAGTCCATATCATAAATGTATGCTAGACTCTCACAGATCACCAATATCCTGAAGTTATTGGGCAAGCAGTTTCAGGAGAGTGAATTTGTTAGGAAAATCCTGAGGTCTTTAACCCCTATGTGGCACACAAAAGCCACAGTTCTAGAGGAATCTAAGGACCTATCTACCAAGACTATCACAGAGTTGATAGGATCTCTGATGGCTTACGAAATAAATCTTAAGAGGAATACAGAAGAGAACAAGAAAGGAAAAAATATAGCTCTCAGAATTATTGATGGAAATTAAGTCGTTGCAAGACAATGATCCAGAGTTGGTGGAGATCAAGGAGAGTTTGTGTAATAGACCTGAATTTATGGTAGCTGATGATGACAGATTGTTGTTTTAGGGAAGAACCTGTGTACCTGATGTGGCTGAGGTAAAGAGTAAGATTCTGGAACAAGCTCATAGATCCAGATATACCATTCATCCAGGAGGTACTAAGTTGTTTAAAGATTTAAAGAGATCCTTCTGGTGGCCGAATATGTAGAGGGAGATCACAGAATTTGTGGGTAGATGCCTAGTGTGTCAGCAAGTTAAGGCTGAGCATTTTAGACCTGCAGGGAAGTTAAAACCACTAGATATACCTCAATGGAAGTGGGATAGCATTGGCATGGATTTTATTATGGGTCTACCCAAGACTCGTGGTAGATTTGATGCGATTTGGGTTATTATTGACAGGTTGACCAAGACTGCTCATTTCTTGTCTATTAAGTCTAAGTGGACAGTGAATGTCTTAGCTGCTTTGTATATGAAGGAAGTTGTTAGACAACAATAGTTATCAGTCTAGCATCCAGATGGCCTCGCTTGAAGTTTTGTATGGAAGAAGCTATCGATCCCCGTTATGTTGGAATGAGGTAGGTGAGAAGCAATGGCTGGGACCAGATCTCATCTCTGAATCGTCCAAGAATATCCATATTATTAGAGATCGGTTGCAAGTAGCACAATCAAGACAGAAAAGTTATGTAGACAATAGAAGGAGAGCCTTGGAATTTCAAGTTGGTGAACATGTGCTTTTGAAGGTTTCTCCCATAAGAGGAATTCAAATGTTTGGTATTCAGGGAAAGCTGAGTCCGAGATATATTGGTCCATTCAAGATTTTAGACTGAGTGGGGGAGGTTGCTTACCGTCTTGCACTACCACCGCAGTTATCAGGAGTACATAATGTCTTTCAGGTATCCATGCTGCGGAAATATGTGTATGACCCCACTCACATCATTCAGCATGTAGATTTCGAATTGAAGGAAGATCTAATTTATGAAGAAAGACCTATCAAGATTCTGGATTGTAAGCAGCAGTAACTCAGGAATCGTTCCATACCCATGGTCAAGGTGCAATGGAGTCGGCGTGGAATTGAAGAGGCTACTTGGGAGTCAGAAGATACC
The DNA here is from genome assembly GCA_024336825.1 of Amorphophallus titanum. Classification (NCBI taxonomy): domain Eukaryota; kingdom Viridiplantae; phylum Streptophyta; class Magnoliopsida; order Alismatales; family Araceae; genus Amorphophallus; species Amorphophallus titanum. Next base: position 733,810 of record JANBPO010006362.1, read on the forward strand.
ATGCGAAAGTAATATCTTGACTTGTTCTAGGTGAGTTATCTTACTCCCCATTATATTAAGTGTAGTGAATTTGGAGGACCAAATTCCTTAAAGTGGGGGTCCAAGGCCATCCACATGGCCCACACAGAAAACACTTCCCGAAAAGCCAATGACGTGCGGGAATAGCCCTCCGCACTCATGCCGACTCACGGCGACTTGATCCTAGTGAAAGCACAAAAGGCCAAAACACATGGAGTCACTCGAACCCCCAAAGACCCACAAGCATGCTAATCGAGGTAAAACGGCACCTCCAGACACCCCCAAAACACGGACATGGAACCCACAGGTGTCTGGGACATCCATGAGGCCGAAGGTCGACCACTAGGTCACAACCAGGCTGACTGGAAGCCAAAACGGAGCGAATGGAACACAACTAGTATGGAAACCAAGTGGCGGTCATTCCCCTGACTGTCACCTCAGGTGGCGATCTACCCTGAGACCGCAACCCACCGGGTAGTGGTCCAGTTTGGACCGTAACCCTCCGGGTCCATCTGGATGAAAGGCGGTCTCCTCCCAGACCGCAATCCCAAGTGGCGGTCCTGGCCTGACCGCCGCCATCAAGTGGCGGTCAGTCCCAAGGTCACTACTACACGGGACCCAGATGACTTGGTAGCGGCCATCCCCTGATCGCTACCACCATAAAACAGACATGCCCTGACCGCTACCCCCAGGTGACGGCCCATCGCGAGATCGCAACTTGGAACTGACTTACTGGGCCAAGAAATAATCCCCAATGGACCGCCTTCACAAGTGGCAGTCTCTAAAATGACCGCTACCTGCTCCCAAGCCCCAAAATGGCAAATCTGGTGGAAAACCCCATTCCATGTCCCGTTCACACCCATGTGAAGGAGAAAACAAGGAAAAACCAGTCCCTAGCCTCTCTAGCACCGAGAGGACCCATTTAAACCCCAAAAATGTGATCAAAACGTGAAATCTGGCTCACACCACAAAATCGCACATTTTGACCTCTGTGGAAAAATAAACCCTCTCAGCTCGCCTCGAGCTACCAAACTCGCGGGAAAGGAAGTACACGAGTTAGGGAACCATCCCCCTACCTCTACCGAAGATTCCATGCGCCGAGCACGCCGATCAGCCAAGAAAACGTCGTGAAAGCCCCACCGGTTCAAGAACTCGCCACGAGCTCCACTGCGAGCTACCGCCCCTCGATCCTCGCCCATGCTCAACCGCTCCTCACCCGCGTCGCCTCCGCCTCACCCCCCGCGTCGCTCCGTCGGCCGCCGAAGAAGAGAGGGGAGTAGAGAGAACGTGAGAGGGGAGAGGGTGAGAGGAGAGAAAGAGAGAGGGTGAGGGGGTTGCACCAAAGGCAATGAATACCCTCGCAAAACAACCATCCAATGCATCTAGTATTCTATATGGGAACTTGAAAGGAGCTAATGATCATCAACATATTAAAGAAGGAAGAATAATTACATGAAGATAAGAGCAAATATATTATCGAGGTGTTCCTTTTCAACTCATGCAAAAACTTGGGCAACCAAAGGGAAGGCTCTTCAAGCTTGTCAAAAACTTTTTCCATAGCCATCTCCCATGCTTCCCACACATGGTGATAAAGAAGCTCAATATTCTATTGCTTCAACAAATCAGAACCCAATCTCTTGGGTGAGATATCTGGATTTTCTTTCACTACCTCCGCTACCCTCTCTGTACTCTAATTAGAAGAAGCCACCCTATTTTCAATTCTACTAGCGGACATGCATGTGCGATATTCATACATTGTCTTCACGTAAAATGTCAACCCATCTTATAGTCTCAACGCACGAACCCTCCACTTACAAGTGGAGTCAAGACATTCAATTGTAACCCCCCTAGAATCATTCTTCACCAAATGGAATTGAGATTGATTATGCATTGCATGTTGTCTCAAAGCAATCCTATATTCATTGCAATTCTTGAAGAGTGCACTGACTTGAATTTTAGGATTTTTCTTGTCCATTTCTATAATAGGTCCTTCAACATCCTCCACCTCAAAGTCTGACTCATCTGACCCACTGGGTATGAAATGATAATTGTCCTCTGTATGAAGTTCATCTGAATCACCGTCCGATTCCTTTGTGGTACTGTCTCAACGATCATCATACTCCACAAACTCAGAGTCACTGGTATTGTCAGTTGGCTGCTCATTTGGACCTTGCTCCTCAGCTGGTTCCACTGGACGTTGCTCATTCCCAGTATCATTTGTTTGTTCATTCTCAGATGTTTGACTGGGCTCATGCTCATTCACTTGGCTGTTAATACCCAGAGGGTCATTAAGTAGCAAACTCTTGTCTATGAACACATATATAGTCATCTTCCTAGAAGGTAATTAGGCCTTCATTGCACTATACAACTGCTCTTCATGTGTGACTTCTTCATAGTCTACCAGACTTGAATAAGGCACCTCGAAGTGAAAGCTGGGAGGATGTCCAGCTGCCCATTTTGAAATTCAGCTCATGTCCTCAACCAGGGTCCAGCTCATGCAATATTCTGCATTTACCTCCAAAGCCTTCATGTGGCCTGAATAATAAACCATTTTGCCTTTGTGGACCTTCTTCCAATTCTCGCCATACTTTGAGCAAAACCTTTCTAACCCTTCAGGGGCCTCACCAGCCTCTTGGGTGGCTTCTCCAGTTCTTGGTATCGGTATTTCGATGTTATCGATATATCGGTATCCGGATCTCCAAGTTGTTACAGGTTCGATCTAAGATGTCCTCACGCAAGAGGTGACATTCCGGATAGGCTTAAACTATCTTTTCAGCCATGTCTTTCTATATACTCTTTGGTTGATGAGTCAAGCACAAACAACAAATGTACATATCAAAAACATCAAGTGCTTGCTGTGAGCGTTCCTAGACATACATCTAGTCGAAGGAATGAAGAGTAGAGCAATCACACAAAAGCCAAAGTAATTTTATGGTGGTTCGATCTCGAGCTAGAGATCTACATCCACCCCTTACTCAAATGAGTAAGGCTTCTGCTGACAAATAGCTTGCCAAATCTATTGATCCACACCTTTGGGGATGAAATCCCTAAAAATCGCTGAGCTTCACAGCTTGCTGAACCCGCTGAGCTTCACTACTTGCTGAACGCGCTGAGCTTCGCTGCTTGCTGTCCGAGGATCAAATCCTCATCGCTACCTTACAACATGGGCCGCTGATTGCCCAACTTACGATTGTTCAAAACAAACTGAAAGAAACAAAGAAAAATGATGATAGAAGAAAACAATGTAGCTCTTTCTATAGAGCAATTCAACTCAGGATCTGATCCAGGAGTCGAGACTAGCACAGCTTCTTCTCGTCGTCTCTTTTCTCTCAGCCTCCTTCACCTTCTTTCGATACTCTATATTCTCTCACTCTCTCAGACTCTTTACAACATCAGCACTCTCTCACTCACTGCCTCATAGTTGCTCTCAATTCTCCTCCTGCTTCTCTTCTTCGATCTCTCTATTTCTCCTTTTTGTAGCTCCTCTCTCAATTTCCTTCTAAGAGATTCAGATGCAGGGTTCCTCTCTTCTATGTATGCCGCTTAAGCTCTGGCCTCTATTTATCCTCACGAGCAGGAGTTCTTGTGGTCCCAATGAGATTTGATTTAGGCGCGTGGAAGAAATGCTCCCGCCCAATATTTTTTGGAAAAGCTTGGCCACGTGGCAGATGAAGCGGTGAGGATTCTTTAAGCTCTAGCCACGTGGAAAGAGATTTCGTTAGGAATCTCCAAAGTACTAGGACGTCACCTCGGATCATGTGCCCCCAACAATTTCACTTTCGAGCCCACTTGATAATAAGAAATATTGCCTCCAGTTGATTAATGAAGTTGCTTCGCAGGAAGAAAGCACTTAGGTAGATGACTTATTAACCTAGGGACTTGACTCAAATAAAAGGAAAATTACAATGATATGACTCAAGAAAAAATATGAAAATTACATAACTCGACTCAGAAAATTACGACGGACACAATGGAACCAAGCTGGAGAGCAACCGGGGCTGTGAAAAAAAGTGGAGGGCCAGAGATGCCCCCATCAGCGAGCAAGGCCCGTAGGTAAGTAGCTGGGATTGGTCCCGATTAGTTGCTTGTGTAGCCACATGTTACGGTGAACTGGCTAGGGCCCCCGGTGGGGTCCATGGAGTTGTAGAAACGGTCGGGTAGCTTACGCCTTGAAGGTGTTTGGGGGAATTCCCAAACCCTTATTTCCTGGCATTTTGCTGGAAAATTATTCGGGTACAACAAATGCCCCCCACGGGTCATGCGTCGGAGGCAGACATGAGTGCATACGGCCCTTGATCCCCCTATTCCGAGTTGTTGTAGTTGTATTTTGACACTTCATGTGTCTTTGCTTTGTTGTATTATACAAGTTGACTTTCTGGTATTCTGACTATTTTACGTGCCCTATCTTACAACTATGGCACGATTTGGCAGAGATGAATGGGTCCCAAGGGGTGTGGCTCAGGAGGAGGATCATGGGGTGTGACAGACTTAGCGACTAATGTGCCCTCTAGGTCCACCGGTGGTCACTCTGGCTAGTGCAGAGCGACTGGATCTGGGCCGTATGACAGTAGCTGAGGGCCCAGTTGGCAAGAGGGCAATTGGAGTTGGGACCGTAGAGGTGACCTAGATTTTGGAGGCAGGCGGTTTGTACACCTACGACCGAAGTGGGGGCTACCCCGTTGAGTTCCCCCTGGACTGCCACCTTTTTGAGTTCGTCAGGAGCTACATCCTTCCTCACATGGAGGAGGATGACTCACAGATTCCAGGGGCCTAGAATCGGCTTGAGCGGGCCATTCTGATTGGCAGGGACAGCCTATATGGCGTTGCATTTTATAGCTATCTAAGCTTCTCTGGGGACTACTGAAGGCAGCGTTAGTTTCCCAGTGCTGAGCGTCTGGGATTCTTTAGCACAGCAGAGCAGTTTTGAGTCAGAGTTGGGCTGCTAGGCCCTGCTTCTTGGGATTTACACGGCCACCACCGTACCAAGATAGAGGGGACGGCCGGGCAGGTGCTGGAGCCTGTGGGTCTGCAGTATGCTGGGGAGGGTTATGACGACCACAACGTTCTTGATGTAGTTATATGGCAGACCATCATCAGCTGGTATGGCCCCTGGGCAGTGATCCAGTCACATCGATACCGTCAGGGGGCCACTGAGTGGTTGATGGGGATCGTGCACCACTATAGGGTGCTGCTGGATAGGGTAGGGATCCGGTATGCGGTGACTACTTCTTTGTATGCGTACCCCTGTTACACTAGGCTGCTGCAGGCGCTGCTGGAGCATTTCAACTGCTGATGGAACCCGGTGGCGACAACAAAGCGAGAGACCTCACTTGACTTGTGGTCTCTGTTCCAGATTTCTGGGTTGCCGATCAACGGTGAAGGGTATGAGGAGGTGGTACTAGATGATCTCCACCACAGCCATACTAACGGACAAGGGCGATACTGAGTGTCTCACAGCTACCGGTACCTTCTAAAGACTTGGAGGGACCTAGCCCTAGTAGGGAGAGACAGAGCTGCACAGACCCCCAGGGTGCTGCTGAATGTGTGGGTCTGCCACTTCTGCAATGGGCCCTTCTGCTTTTTTCAGGAGTTTACCCGAGATCAGACTCCATGGGAGGAGTATACTGAGGTGGAGCTACGCTTTCGGACATACTCCAGATACATATATGCACCATAGGAGGGGTGGAATCCCCATGGCTTGCCAGACGTGACACATCTTGCCGCATACTTGGTGTACTGGTTAGCGACATTTGTGGTCCCGCACAGGGAGGATGGCCTGTTAAGGGCAAAATTACTGTGGCCAGCGTGTTTATTGGCAGAGGGGAGGAAGTTGGCCTTGGCTCCAGCTGCATTGGCCAATGTGTATCAGGGGCTAGGAATCCTGGTGACGTACCTAGCGCCTAGACAGAGCAGCCTGTTACTGTCAACACACTATCTGGGTGCGTAGGCTAGATTACTATTTCTGAGGTTAGTAGCTCGGGGGGTCGTGGTGAACCCGACGACACCTCTACTTTGCAGCTTCACTGGGCAACCTGACAGGGATACCGAGGCGCAGCTGGAGGGGGCTAGGAGAGCCCTTTGCTACCTGCCCGACCGGGGTGAGGAGGGACTACCTTTTGACAGCGCCACGAGGGATTCTGGAATATTTCTTGGGATGTTAGTTGGAGGGGTGGCCAGCGCCCACCCACATCAGAGAGAGCCGGAGGCTGGACTGTGGACAGAGCGGGTGCTGAGCACCGGACCAGTCGTGTTGACGCTTCACCGATCCGCGATGAGTTCTCTAGAGTCGTACTACCCATTCTGATTTGCCCGAAACTTTGGCTATGACCAGGGGATCCTGCCGAATCGGGAGTTTCCTTTGACAGGCCAGTAGTACAGAGGGGAAGGACACCAACCTACTGGTGGCAGCGTGGTGGGACTTCTACTACTGCCAGGAGCCAGGGCAGTTTTTGATGTCGGGACAAGGATGCTGGGGGTGATTCAACGTCCATTACGCCAGGTGGTGGTTCGAGCATAGCCACCAATATTGGCAGAAGGCCTCTGCGATTAGGAAGGTGGAGGAGAGTTTTCTGCTGAGGGAGGATCTGCCTCCCATCCCGCTGGACGATGAGTACTTGAGGACCCGTGTCGCTCAGATTCATCGGGAGATCAAGTGACTTTCGGAGCAATGTCCCCGAGGCAACCGGTGTTCATCTTCTGGGACCCACGCAATGGTGGGGTGCTGAAGCCCCTGAGGTAGGCACCGATAGTAGTGGCAACGACTGGGGCGGAGGTGCGTTGGACTCGGTGCTCCCTGAAGGGAGCTTTGCCAACACAGTGATCGACAACTGGCGATGACATATCGGCCATGCGATCGGGTTTGCCGGGCCCGTGGAATTTGTGTCCCAAATCAAGTGCGCCCAAACTCTGAGGGACATTCGGGAGGCCATCGTAAAGGCCGCCCGGGAACTGGCGCTGAGACTGGAGCAACTGGTACCCTTGTCATTGACTCCGTTCGGGGCCTCGAGTAAGGTTCTTTCTTTTAGCATGCTGCCTTAGCTTGATTACTTTTCGGGACATATAACTGAGGCGTTGTATGTTGTTGTGTTTGTTGACAGGTTCTATGGCAGAGGGGGATCACCCCTCCACGGAGGCATCCCCAGGGAGCGGGGACAGAGGTTCACAGCCTAGGCGGAAGCGCCCTCGCATAGAGGCTATAGCAACTGGGGATGGCGGGTCCTCTGGAGGACTCAAGGTTGGCGGGCAGACCGAGGCAGAGACGGCCTTGAGTAAGCATCGCTTTGGCCTCTTTGCCCCAGCATGGTTTAGCCATGGTAGTTGGCTAATTTTGCCTTGTTGGGTTTGTCTTTTATAGCTCCACTGGCAACTAGTGAGAAATTTTTGCCGAGTTTAATCCCTTGGACTCTTGAGATTAATTCCATCGATAGGAAACATCTTAGACCCTATAAATAGAGGACTTTCGACCCCCAGGAACCCTGTTTGCTTCCCCAACTGGCGGCGCTACCCAGGGTCGACGATCAAAGGTGAATTTGGGCGTTTGTTGGTGGCGTGTATTAGGGTTCCGACGAGCGCGTCTTCTCTTTCTTCTTCCAAATCGGTAGGTTTCTCTCAGGCTAAAGGCTGATTAACATATATCATGTTGTGCATCTTAGACCTCTTTCCAGTGATACATAAAGCCCTAAATTTGATTGAGTATCGTGTGCGTATTAATCAATTTAGTAGAAGCATGTCAATCTAGGGTTTTTTCTTGTTTAACCTCGATTAATGCACGGATTTGCAGGCTTTAACGTTAAATTGATCATGGAATCCTGTATATTATCTTGTTCTCATTCTGTTGATGGGTGTTTGTCCAATTTTCATGCTTTACATACGTAGTATTTCATCGTCCTTGCTAACCCTAGCTGAACTTACCAGAGTCAGGCAAGGCGAAGTTAGCACGGTTCTCCAGAAACCGCTTTGTATTGAGTGACCCCGCGATAGACCATGTGGTCTAGGGCGACGGCCATTATTTGACTGCTTAAATATCCTTGTGTTTTGAATCTCCCTTGAACAGAACGGCTAGATTAAAACCGTTCAATGTGTCCCACGGCCCCGCGATAGACCGTTCGGTCAAGTCCGGCGGCTAGTTCTTGACCGTTCATCGTTTACTTATTTTTGAATCCTTCGTGATCAGAGCGGCTACCCCCAGACCGCGCCGTGATCCCTGCGGCCCCTTGATAGACTGCTCAGACCCCGTCCGGCCCCTGGCCTTTAAGGATTGAATGGCTTATAGACTGGCCGCGGAGACACCCTGAGCAGTTCTAGATGAACCGTCCTGTCTCGTAGAGTTATGTTATTCTTGATTCGAGCATGTTTTCTTCATTAGTCATTTAATGTTAATGATAGGCCAGCAACCTACATGTAAAATGGAACATATGAAAGTTAAGAATTTATAATTTCCTTGCTTGATTACTCTCATCATGCCCTTGTTCATCTATTGTATGAAAATTTATCTTGAACATGTTATAATGAAATAATGATGGTTAGGAATGTTTTGCCAGTCATTCTACTCCAGTAGAATTGACTGACTGCCATCACTTGTTTTTCGCTATTCTCTAGCCTTCATTTCTTGTAATAGTTGGAACTCTAAATTTTCAGATTTCTGGAGATCTTCTAGACAGTTCCAATTTTAGAGTGTTTTATGACCATTGAAGATACATTCAAGGACCATCTTAAACAATTAAGATAAGATTTAATCTTTATAGATAGAAAATCACATTTCTGTAAGCCCAGCAACTTCCTTTTAGATCTGGGTGATCTTAGTAACTGAATCTCCTAGTTAGTAAAGGTGACAGATTTCAAGACTTACTCCCCCTGAAAGATAGATTCTAATGACAAACTCCCCCTGACAGAATGCATAGACATTTGAGAAGTGGGAAGGGCTTGTCATAGATAGAATATATGAGACAACAGGGATGGAGAAATCAACAAAGTAAAGATAGGTAGTAGTAAGGTAGCAAGCTGCATAGAGGCAAGGGCAAGGCTTAGGACAGATTTGCAGACAACCATAGGCACAGCCTTACTAGCTTGTCATCAGACATTAGCCTTCTATATAGAGCACATCAGCACACAACAACCAGCTTGTACTAGGTGTAGTAAGGTCAGTGTTCCTTTAAATACATCGACCTTCCAACATAGCAAGGACGGTGCAACTGCCTCATGCATTGACCTACTAACTTAACCATGAAATGCACTTCAGCCAGAAACATTCCCAGCAATAGCTCTACACACCTTACAAGGCTAACCCCAATGATGAACACTTAAACATCTACAGTGAGGTTGAGTTTTCTCTCATGTGTATCAACTAACCAGTGAACTAAGGGTCGACATTCCTTTTATGTGCTTCGACCAGCTATCTTGGTAAGGTCGGTGCACCTAACATATGCATCAACCTATTAGCATAGCAAAGTCGGTGCAACTTTCATATGCATCGACCTGCTAGCTTTTTCAGACAGGATGTTCAGCCAAACAACTAAGTAGCATTGAGTCCACAGGACTGAGACTTAGCAAAATAACGTTTCAACCAGCAATAACAACAATGACGCATATTCTGACAATCAGAAGCAGTCCAATATATCTGATAAAATTGACTCAGCTCCCCCTCCTAGTGTGTAGTAGTTTCAACCAGACAACAATCCTTTTCTCATGGTACACATTCATGCAACAATGAAATGTAAATTAATCACTATATGCAAGTTTTTGAACACTTGGTACTTGGCGGAGGCTAAGCTCTACGCATGATGTAGGTTTTCAGACAGAAATGATCTGCCCTTCTCCCAGCGTACCATTTGATATACCAAAAAGTCATGCAAACCTAAGCTTCTACTATGAGCATACATAACTAAATTCAAGAAAGCCCTTGCAAATGCAACCAATATTATCTATAATATCATCTAGTGATGGAAAATAATACCTGACACTGAACTTCAACACCATTGCAGTTGACAATCTCACAAGCTGCCACAACATCCTGATACAATCATACACACAAGAATGTATTAAATAAAAGCTTCCACATCCAAGAAGTATCAAATATACTATTGTCATTTGGTGCTCACACCGAAAACAATGCCCATCTTCGTACACTTGTCAACAGTTATATTGTTCACTTTCCCTGTAAATTATGGATGCAGCAGAAAGTTTAGCATCTTGTTCATTTAATGAGCTACAAAAAATCAGTTTTTCTACTTATGTATCATAGATAAAATGAGTATCTGAAGAGTATGATACGAAATAGCTTCTTGGGATCACCTTTGACATGCAAAACAGAATCTTTACATCCAAATACATACACAGATTGCTTTGTGTCACAGTCATCAATGACCAGATTCTTCTTTCCAATCTGGTTTTCCACCGCCCACCTGCCAACATGAAACTGTAAGTAGTTTGAACAACCTAGACTAGCATTCAAATTAGTTCTAGAACAGAAAAGCCTGCCTGAGTAGTAAAAGACTTGAGTTCACAAAGCTTTAATCTAAATGTTCCTTACTTGCGACCCATTTGAAGCTCCAATCTCGGTGGCCCTGTTTTGGAGAATGATGAGGGACTAGTTCGTGATTCCTTTTCACTTGCAGCAACAACTCCAGATCTATCACTACGATTTTTGGACTTCATATCATCTGTCACCTTTTTCAAACCTGCATGAAACCTCAGGTTATAGGAACAATAGGCTTGGTCACCAGGGAGGGGGGATCTATTATGTTTCATGAACCCTGGTCGTACCTGCTGTCACAGATTTGCTTGAGCTAATCTCCTGAAAGACAGCAGACATTCCTACTTTGGGTTGTGAAGATGCAGCCTCAGAAGTAAAAAGTTGACCAGATGGTGGTGGTGGTGGTGGAGGGGCACGTGCCGGCTGGGCTTTTGATGCTGCAGAAGAAACTGAGGTAGAAACTGGAGCACCCCCAGTGCCCCAGATGGGACCCAGAGGATAAAAGGACTTCACAAAATCACGCAAACCAGGCAGGTAAAGCTCTTTCAAAGCTTTAGCCCACTCTGCATGATCTGCATCTTTATTTCTGTACTCCACAAGGATCTACAATGGAAAAATGTTTAGAATCCAAACTTAAAATTCAACATAAATCCTACTACTAGTCAACTTTCATATCACTCTGATATAATATTATTGTTAATTGCTTCCGTATTACAGTTCATAATAACTGTTTTAATTTATTTGCGGAATGTATAATTCTAGTTCGTTATATTTCCCCCTCGACAAACCATTCTAACCCTTTAGGGGCCTCATTAGCCTCTTGGGTGGCGTCCCCAGTTCTTAGTAGCGGTAATTCGGTACTTGTATCGGTCTATCGGTGCCCTGAGCTCTGGGATGTTACACCAAATGACCGTCTAGCCAGAGTGAAAGTATCTCGGGTAGTGGCCCACTCCTCGCGAAAGCTACAAATATAAATGAAGCCGGCCTAGTAAGCACAAACGATAGTGCTAAAGGATGTGCCAGCGGAAAGCCCGAGTGTCTAAACAAAAGGCACAAATGATTTTGAAACCAGCTGTTCAGCAGCCTGAAGGCTTTACCAATGCTTCTCCCAGTGATTTCATGAAGTGGTGGTGAGGTGAAGGGTCAAGTCAACCCCTGGATCTAGTCTGAGGCCCGCAATCCAACTCATGTTCGAACAAGCAGGATGGATGAGGCAAATCTGGCACGCTCTTGATCCGGCGCGCTCCACTTCCCGGCACCGTGTTACTCGGTGGGCAAAAACGCAATAAGCAGCCCCTTACCCGGTGCGTTGACCCCGCGTCAGGTCAGGTCACGCCAGTGTCACGCTTATAAGAAGCCAGTCTGTAGAGTGAATGGAGAGAGGTGACAACTAGTGAGAAAGAAATCGAGAGAAAAAAAAGAAGCAGGAAGAGGATTGGAGAAGAAGAAAGCTTCTTCTGTGAGAGTAACAAGAGAGAGACCACTACCCCACTCGTTTTCCAGGAAGAATCTGGATCCAAGGAAGAGAAGCCCCTTTTCTGATACCTTATTTTTGTATTGAACAGCTTAGGTGGGTTCTGACGACTCCTCTCGGCCATCCCCCGCAGTCTCCTCTTCTTATTAATGTATATGTGAATAGCCATGGCTAGAGAGCTCCACTTTTCTATGTTTCATTTTTCTCTTTCTCTATAACTGTGGTTTATATGCATCGCCCCCACCCTCTAGCTGCAAGGAGTATGGATGTATGAGCATTGGCCGGCCTCTAGGTGACAACACCATGCTGTGCCAATGTTTATGTTGTATTGGCCCCTCTTTGATAATATAATAGTGTGGTGTTCGATCTGTTGATATCTCTGTAAATCCCACCTCTTTTGCTGTATCACTCTTCATCTTGACTGAGCTCTGCCTTTCTCTTCGGGTTTATGCCCTCACTTTTTCCTTGATTCCCACACCTTTCCCTCTCACTTTTCCTCTCATCCGGTGGGCATCACTGACTTTTAAAAAAAACTTTTCCCTCTCACTATTCCCTAATTCCCACACCTTTCCCTCTTACATTTCCCCCAATTCCCATACCCCCACCACTACTACAAATCCCTTGGCCCTCTCTCTCACACCCACACTGCTCCAACTCCCCATGTCCCTGTCAGCCATTGCCGCTTCCCCCTCCCTCTGGTTGTTGCCATCCTGCCTCAAGGAGCACCGTCGTCACCAACATTGGGCCAACACCATTCCCTCACCTACGGCATCATCCAGTGACGCCATTGACCAGCGCCACCTCGCGACGTCATGTCGTCAACCACCGCAGCATGCCACCAGCCATCGCCATCAACTGTCATCGTGTTGTTGGCCCTCCGCTGTCGTTCGCTGCCTGAAGGTACCCCCTCCCCTAGTCCCCCCAATCTCTCCCTTCTTCCAAGTTCCACCTTCATGGCTCCATCGAGGTGGCCGGCGGGTCAGGTGGTGGCTGCTGGCCTAGCTGGCTGCACCGCTGCAGCCTCTGCAGCCTGCGATCTGGTCGCATGTGGATGGAAGGAGCTACTGCGACTGCTGTGATCGCAGACGGCAAGCTCCGACAAAATCCTGGTGGGTGGCGGTCCGACGCGGACTAGTGGCGGTCCTGGCGGTGGCAGAGGGGGGAGCAAGTGGCCTAGAAGGGGGGCTCCCTATAGCGGCTGGTCCAGATGGGCACTTTTTTCTTTGAAACTGTACCAACCAATATTAGTATAAAATAGGCGGAATCGAACCGGCCAAGGCCAGTACCAGTACGTACCAGGTAGTATTGAATAACTTGCTTTGTAGGTCAATCTACTTCCTCTCCATTTACTGGATTCCCAAAATAGTGGCTAAAAAGATTGAATCAATTCCAGCTAAATTCTTCTAGCATGGTAGTGGCCAAAGAAGTAGGCGTTGGCATCATAGTTGTCAAAGCAGTCGCCTAGGCGACTCCCCGTATGGAGCCAAGGCGCCAACCCCCCTTTTTGTCCCCCAAAAAAGCGAGCAAGGCGCTCTCCAAGGCGACAAGGCGCCCGCCTAAGGGACTAGGCGCCAACCTAGGCGAGCAAAACACCCTGCCTAGGTGCCTACCTTGGGCTGCCTGGCTCCATACACTACTCCAACACCCCTCTCTCTATGTATGTGCCTCTCTCCTCCCTCCCTCTTCTCATTATTTAATACTAAAATCCGCTCAGCGCCACCGACCGGGTGACCATGCTCGGTGGTATCTCACCCTTCTTGCAGGTAAATGCCTAAATGCCTTTCTATCCTTTCTATTATGCTTCTAATATGCTTGAAATGCTAAAAATGCTGACATCTCTTATAAATGCACTTTTGGGCTTTTTTGTATCTGCCGGGGATTGGTCGAGGTGTCGAGGTGTCGAGCTGTACCCGGGGTGGTTTCCCATCGCAAGGCGGTGGAACGTTGCCCGGAGCACAGGGTCGATCCAGCGGTCGACTCGGGCGATCCAAGAGGATCTCGACTCATTCCCGTACGCATCGGTAACTAGCCCGACTTCCTACATGATCTTCTACATGCTTCTAAATGCTTTTCTTATATGAATGCTACATGAATGCCATATGTATGAATGCTATATACTGGAAAATGAATGGCCCTTTCAGGTGCAGTGGACACCGTATCGGGACGAGGACCATACGGGACTGCCGTGGGTCGAGGCCTCCCTAGCTTATCGTGGGCGGGATGTTTGGCTACATTGCATCAATGTAATCAAGCCATTCCATTACCGGCTGATTATGAGGACGAGGGGAGTGCACCAGCCAGTGGTGAGGTTCCCTCATCGACACGACGAATGCCCGGGGAAATCTGCCAAGGGGATTGGCAGTGATATTGACTGGAGCAGTCGAGCCCAAAAATATGTTCAAGATTGGAAACACAAAGGCAAGGCTGTGACGGAGCGGGCGGATAGTGACGAGGCATATCTGAAGGCCTTCACCGACCGGCACAGTAGCCAGGTTTACCGTGGCACCCGATGACCGGTATGAAAATGCTAAACTCAACTTTTTCTATTCTAAATGAAATGAATGAATGCTATGTATGACACTTGTTTTCTAAATGCAGCTGGACCCATAAGGTCGCATAGCCGAGCTCGAGGGACTCCTCCACGCTACGGTGCAGCAGCGGGATGAGTACCGAGCGACTTTAGAGCTTCTGGTGAGTTTTCTAGACTTAAAAAACTGAAATGCTTTATGCAAACCTGACCGACCTCTTTAAAATGCAGCGGGCCGAGGGAGCCCAGTGGACTAGACTGGATGCGCCACCCTCCTCCTCACAGCCAGCCGGGGGACGAGCTGAGCGGGACGCGGAGTTTACCCGAGCCATAGCCCGAGCCGAGGAGGCTGAGGCTACACTCGCGGAGTGGCTAAGAAACTAAACTTTCCTAAAAATGCTTCATGATTATGCATGTTCTTAAACTGACCAATATGAGAATCAGTAACACCACATGTAAAGAAGAAATGATCAAGACTTCCATCAAAACAACCACACAAGATACATTTGTTGCTGCTACTAAGCTTTAAATCCTTCAACCTGTCATAAGTTGGGAGTCTTATCCACGCAAGTTTCCACATAAAAATTCTGATTTGGATCGGCGGAACCTTATTCCAGACCTTTCTTTTCCATCTGACCTTCACACCGCCCTCCAACATCATCTTAGTAGCTGATTTAACTGTGAAGTTACCATGAGGATCCCATCTTCAAAGTCTTCTGCTGTCAATTCTCTGCCCGATGGTCATGTTATGGAGAACAGAAGTGAGTTCTACAAATTCTGCAAATTCATGATCATGCAGATTCCTGAGGAATCTCAAATCCCAAGTAAATCCTTGCCCATCTGGCACCCATAGTTTACTCATATTTTGTTGAGTAGAGGACGGAATTTCATATAGATTCAGAAATCGCTCTTTCATTGACCTATGATGTAGCCAAGGATCTTCCCAAAACCTAGTGAACTGAATGTAGACCGGGGTTACTGAAGAGCACCTGTGAAAATCAATGTTGCTGGTAATGTGTCTCCCAATAGGGGACATACTGGTAGTGACAATGAGGTTTTCTGCCTGATAACTGTCTCCTCTAAGAGACTTATGTCTGACCAATCTAGACCAGAGGGCCTGTTCATCTGTGTCCATTGTCCACAGCCACTTGGTCAAAAGAGCTTTATTGATGATATGACGTGGGGCCAAACCCACCCCACCTTCTTCCCTACTTTTGCAAGCATTTTTCCCTGCCCATCCTCCATAGCCACTTGGTCAAAAAAGCTTCATCCATAAATCTTTCCAATGATTAAATAGTAATGGAGCTAATCCTAGCATAAAACAGCTAATAATTAGTTGAACACTGATGCAATGTACCTGCATGAGGATCCCTATAAAATCTAGATACACAGAACTGGAATACCAAGAAGATATTTTGAGGATCACAGATGCCAAAGAATCAAGAAGTAACTGAAAAATGAATTCTATTGATTTTCCTACAGTAAAATATGATTATTTTCTCCCCCAAGTTCCAGAGCAGAGTCGTAATAAAAATGGTAGAACAGTCTATCACCTGTGCCAGAGCATGCATTCAGGCCTCGAGCCCGATATCGAGTGCCAGGATGAAGCCTGCTACGCCTTGCTGTCAGTGCCACCATTCCCGATTGTTGACCTGTGCCTCCAAAGTTTCGGCACTCTGCAAATCCCTATATAGGAGGATGACTCACAAGTTCCAGGAGCCCATCGCTGGCTTGAGTTGGCCATTCTAATAGGCAGGGATAGCCTGCATGGCATTGCATTCTACAGCTATCCGAGCTTCTCTGAGGACTACTGGAGGCAGCGTCAGTTCCCAGTGCCGAGTGCCTGGGGTTCTTTAGTCAAGCAGAGCAGTTTGGAGTCAGAGTTAGGCCGTTAGGCCCTGCCTCCTGAGATTTGCACGGCCACCATTGTACCGAGACAGAGGGGACAGTCGGGCTGGTGTTGGAGCCTACAGGTCTGCAGTATGCTGGAGAGGGTTATAACGACCACAGCATTCTGGACGGAGTTATGTGGCAGACTGTTATCAGCTGGTATGGCTGCTGGGTAGTGATCCCGTCACATCGATATCGTCAGGGGGCCACCGAGTGGTTGATGGGGATCGTGCACCACTACAGGGTGCTACTAGATAGAGTTGGGATCAGGTACGCTATGACTGCTGCTTTGTATGTGTATCCCTGTTACACTAGGCTGCTACAGGCACTGCTGGAGCATTTTAACTGCCGATGGAGCACAGTGGCAACAACAGAGGGAGAGACCTCACTTGACTTATGGTCTCTGATCTGGATTTCTGGGTTGCCGATCAGCGGCGAAGGGTATGAGGAGGTGGTACTGGATGACCTCCATCGCAGCCATACCAACGGACAGGGGTGATACTGAGTACCTTACAACTATCGGTATCTTCTGAAGACTTGGAGGGACTTGGCCTTAGCAGGGAGAGATAGAGCTGCACAGACTCCCAGGGTGCCGCTGAATGTGTGGGTCTGCCACTTCTACAACAGGCCCTTCTACTTCTATCAGGAGTTTGCCAGGGATCAGACTCCGTGGGAGGAGTATATTGAGGTGGAGCTACACTTTTAGACATACTCCAGATACATATATGCACCACAGGAGGGGTGGAATCCCCCTGGCTTGTTGGAAGTGACACATCTTGCCGCCTACTTGGCATACTGGTTAGCGACATTTGTGGTCCTGCATGGGGAGGATGGCCTGCTGAGGGCAGAGTTGCTGTGGCCGGCGTGCTTGCTCGCAGAGGGGAGGTAGTTGGCCTTGGCTCCAGCTGCATTAGCCAATGTGTAACAGGGGCTGGGAGTCCTGGCAGCGCACCCGGCACCTAGAGAGAGGAGCCTGCTATTGCTGACTCACTATCTGAGTGCATGGGCTGGATTGCTGTTTCTAGAATTAGTAGCTTGGGGGATCGTGGTGAACCCAATGGCACCTCTACTTTTCAATTTCACTGGGCAGCCTGATAGGGATATCGAGGCGCAGTTGGAGGGGGCTAGGAGAGCCCTTTGCTACCT
Source organism: Amorphophallus titanum (assembly GCA_024336825.1). Classification (NCBI taxonomy): domain Eukaryota; kingdom Viridiplantae; phylum Streptophyta; class Magnoliopsida; order Alismatales; family Araceae; genus Amorphophallus; species Amorphophallus titanum. Next base: position 751,336 of record JANBPO010006362.1, read on the forward strand.
GCCCGATCGGGGTGAGGAGGGACTGCCTTTTGACAGCGCCACAAGGAACTCCAGCCTATTTTTGGGGGCATTGAGTGGAGGGGAAGCTAGAGCCAACCCACATCAGAGAGAGCTGGAGGCTGGACGGCGGACGGAGTCGGTGCTGAGCACACGACCGGTCGTGTTGACGCTTCACCGGTCCGCGACAAGTTCTCCAGAGCCGTACTACCCGTTCTGGTTTACCCGGAACTTTGGCTATGACCAGGGGATCCCGCCAAACTTGGAGTTTCCATTGACAAGTCAGCAGTACAGAGGGAAGGACGCCCATCTACTAGCGACAGCATGGTGGGACTTCTACTACCGCTGGGAGCCAGAGCAGTTTTTGATGCTGGGACAGGGATGCCACAGGCGATTCGACGTCCATTATGCTAGGTGGTGGTTCAAGCATAGCCACCTGTATCGATAAAAGGCCTCTGCGATCAGGAAGGCGGAGGAGAGTCCTTTGTTGAGGGAGGATCTGCCTCCCATCCCGCTGGACGATGAGTACTTGAGGACCCGCGTCGCTCAGATTCACCGGGAGATCGAGCGACTTGTGGAACAATGGCACCGGGGCAGCCAGGGTTCGTCGTCCGGGACCCGAAGTAATGGTTGGGCGTTGAAGCCACTGAGGCAGGCACCATCAGCAGCGGTGACGACTGGGGTGAAGGTGCCTCGATTGAAGGCACCGAGGAGCTGGTGGCCCCAGTTCCTGGCCAATTGCGGCTTCCAGAGTAGAGGTTCATTGGATTGGGTGCTCCCTGAAAGGAGCTTTGTCGACACAGCGACCAACGACTGGTGGTGACATATCGGCCATGCGATCTGGTCGACCGGGCTCATGGAATTTGTGTCCCAGATCGAGTGTGCCCACACTCTGAGGGACATTCGGGAGGCCGTCACGAAGGCGGCCAGAGCACTGTCGTTGAGACTGGAGCAGTTGGTACCCTTGCCGTTGACCCCCTTCGGGGCCTCAGGTAAGGCTTTTCCTTTTAGCATGTTTCCTTAACTAGGTTGCTTTCTGGGACATATAACTGAGGCATTTTATGTTGTTGTGTTTGTTGACAGGCTTTGTGGAAGAGGGGGATCACCCCTCCACAGAGGCATCCTCGGGGAGCGGGGACGGAGGTTGGCAGCCTAGGCGAAAGCATCCTCGCGTAGAGGCTGCAGCAGCTGGGGACAACGGGTCCTCTGGAGGACTTGGGGCTGGTGGGCAAGCCGAGGCAAAGACGGCCTTGAGTAAGCATCGCTTCGGCCTCTTTGCCCTTGCTTGGTTTAGTCATGGTGGTTGGCTAATCTTGTTTTGCTGGATTTATCTTTTGCAGCTCAGCTGGAGACTGGTGCAGAAGTGACCTTCTCACCCCCTCGAGAGGTGGACCCTCCATCTGAGGTGGGGGTCGAGTGTGAGATTGACATGGAGGGGTTTATTCGCGTGATGAGCGAGCTTCCTCTTAACATGGAGGAATTCCCCGACTTTGAGTTGTGGCAGGCTACAGGGAGAGCCTGTACAGGTAATAGCTTCTAACACTGGGCGTATGTCGCGGCTTTTGTTTGAATCTGGTTATTAACATAACCATCTAGATTGTGCAGGGGTGACAGAGACGTCAAGGGCTGAGGTCCCTCCCGGGATTTCGGGTGGAGCGTCTGGACAGGTCGGAGAGCCAGCACCCGCGGTGGCTCGCGATTGCCCGGGTAAGTGTCAAATTGCTGTAGAGGGGGCCCGTTGTTGTTGCACCTTCGGCAAGCTGTATTTACTGACTGAGCTTGTGCTATTCGTTTGGCAGGTGAGGAGGCGGTAGCCACCTTGGAGATGATCCAGGAGCTGGTGAGTGCCGGTCCGTCAGTGGCCCTCCTGTCCTTCGAGGGTGAGTCTGGGCAGGTGACCCCCGTGCCCCCACCCACCGTTGGGGACACACTGGGTGGACTACCATAGGTGCTGGCGAGGCTACCTCTCCCGCCTTTACCTGTCGTGGTATCAGCTTGCACTGTGGGGCTAGTAGAGTCCTCTAGTGTGGGACCCTTAAGTATGTGACTGAATGCTTAGTCATTTGTGGTAGGGCTTTTTGATTTACCAATTAATGCTAAGCTTCCATCGGCATTGATCATAGGTGCATTGTAGCACCCCGGAAATTTAAATAGAGAATATATAAAAATAATCATTATTAGTCTAATCCTATGTTACATCAGGTTATCGGTATCCAGAGCTCTAGGTCGTTACAGTTTGGGTCGCGGTTGTGAGACCAACCACGACCAGGTCGCGGTCGTTAGCCCTGTCGCGTTCCGCCGCTGCCGTGACCGGGGGACCCACCACGTTGGTTGGGATCGTGCCCCTCGTGGCGGGCGCGTTCTTCCCTTGTCGCACTCAGAGTGAGGGTCGTGTTCATTAACGCGCCCAGAGCGGGGTGCGCGTGCACGCGGGCGATCAGTCTCACGGGCCAGAGGGTGGGAAGGCAGCCTGGCGTGCCTTCCTTGGCCCATGTGTGTGTCCCGGACACCCCGTGGGTACCGTGACCGTGTTTTTGGGTGTCCGGAGGTACCGTGCTACCTCGATTAGTGTGTCACGGGTCTCGAGGGTCTGGGTGACCCTGCAAGTGTTCTGAGTTTTCGTGGTTGCGTTAGATCGAGTCCCCGTGAGTCGGTACGAGTGCAGTGGGCCCTCCCCGCACGTCGTGGGTTTCTTCGAGAAGTGTTTCTGTATGGGCCATGTGTGTGGCCTTGAACTGTGAGTTCAGTCAACCAGCTTGGGGCTGGAGGTTTTCTGTATCTCCCTTGGATGAGGGATTAACTTGGTGGTTTGTGAGCTACCTTGAGAATCGTGTCACCGTGGTTTCAGACCTAGAGATTTGGCCAAATTGACGGCACTGTGTCGTCACGTGCAACTGTCTTGATCCCGAGTCTCGTGACTCAAAGACCGTTGAGTTCAGTAGGTCTAGTGGACTGTCCAAAGTCTGGTGGCTTCAAGTCACCTGTTACTTCGTGTTACTTACGATGGGTGCGTGCGTGATTTTCTGAGTCCACGTTCCGTGACCCATCCACTAGTCGTAACTTCCACGACACGCGTATGTCGACCCACCGGGAGCACTGGTGTGGCGTACCCGAGTTAGACGTTGAGTAGACTGGTTACCGTATGTAATGCCCTGGATCTTTGTTGAATCATCATTAGGTCTTTTGGATCCTTTTTGGAGAGTTTTGGATCGCTTTTGTAGCTCCCGAGTTGAGTTTTACGATCCGTGTGGGTTTTGTTCCTGTACAAGTTACAGAACCCTGCGGTGAGTTTATTTCTCAATTCATCGACTCGTGGACGATATAGTTGCAATGTACTCTTCGCGAGGATCGCTTCGGCTATTTTTACGTATTTTTATGAATTAGTGTATTTTTGGCACGAAAATCAGAATTTTTAAAAATTAGGAATTTTTTCTCATTTCCTGAAAATTTTGTCTTATGAGTCGAAGAAGATTTTTAGTCTCTATTCCTATAGTTTTTTTGACAGTGTCTTGTATCTAAACATTATAACATGCCCAAGTACGATGTTTGTTTCTCTCATCCTTCTTTATAAAGCTTCACGCCTGCAGGAGAATTTGGAGGCTGACAGGCCTGGATTTTGTATGCTGAAGAAATTGTTGGTCAAAGAAGAAAAGCGCTGCGATACCCACACTCCACAGCAACTTGTTGTGCTATTATCCAAGTTCCATGGCTTCAACATTCATGAACTTCTAGATGTTATAAGCATGCAAACTTGTGTCTCAATGAAATGCTACGATGCTGTTGAGCTGATCAATGGGGCAAGCGTGAGTGAATTCTGCTCTCGAGGAGGCACATCTGTGATCTATCCACACTCATGGTTCCTTATCAAGGCACAGCATGTCTCAAGAAAGTAGTCACATCCGTTTCTATTATTTGACATTAGTTTTCATATTCTTTCTCCCCGTTCTACCATGATTTCATTGGTATGGATTTACATTAGGCACGTTTAGCAGGGTTTAGACCTGGAAGAACTTTTCACCTTCTATTGTTTTTTATCATTAAGATCACATCATATCCTATTAAGTTTTTTTTTTTTGCTTCCAACTAAAGTGAGCCTTGTCAATTATGGTTCAAATCGAACCAAACTAGATTAATTCGGTTTGGTTTGGTTTGATTTCACAATTATTTGGTTTGACTTGGTTCGGGTTGAATCTTTAATTCGGTTTGAAAACATTTCCCTTCAAACTAAACCAGACCAAACCAAACCATGCTCATCCCTATCGAGATGTAGGAGGGCTGCTAGGGTTCGAAGGATGGGAGGCCAGGTGAACCAGGCCTGTATTGAGCTGGTGGGCCAATTGGCCTTGGCCCAAGGTGGCCGAAGTGGGCTGGGGTGCCCAGGATGGGCTGAGCCATTCGAGGTGGGCCTAGAGGCAATTCGGGCTATTGTTTAGGTGGTGATAGCCAGAGTGAGGCGACTTATTGCCATCTCACCTCACCTTGTCACCTAAGCAAACTCCTTTGATAACATATGTGAGATAAAGGCTAGTCTTTTTTTTTGATTTTATTAACTATCCAATCTAAGATGATACGGTATGATGGGTTGCTTGGTTCCCTAGCTTCCTAAAAAGATTTTTTTTTTTAAAAAAACTTGGGCTGCACCCCGTTCGTTGCAACAAGTGAAACTCTTTGTGGAATGGATATGCTACGAGCTCAGTGAGATTTGGTAAGCATCCGACCTCTCTTCCTTTTTCTTCAGAAAATCTGGATAGCTTTTATAATGATGTGCCCCACTTTTTTTATTGTCCTACTGTCGGAAGTAGTGAAACACCCCTACCAGTAGAGGGGGAAAATATGCACCGTGCAGAGGCCTCTCTTTGTGCTTCGAACTCGGCACTTCCGGCCACTGATAGGACTCAAGATGTTGACTTGGGGGGTATTGCACCTTTCATTCATTCGTTGTTCTTCTAATGCATCCCGTTCTATACTTTGGGCAGATTGTTGCCAATGCCTTTTTTTTCTTTCAGGAAGTGCTATAGAAGCTCCTTTGCCTGCCACTGACCTGGATATGGGAGGGGGGAGATCCTCTCCTTTTAGTATGGAGCCTGCCGCTCGAGACCCGACAGGAGCTGAGGGTCTTGTAGCATCAAGTAATTGATTTTTTTTTTCAAAATTATTGGCGCTGATGTCAAACACTATGACTCATCATGAGTCAATGCATAGGTTCATATCTTAATGATGTTATATGCTTGATGTCATATATATGTGCACATCCTTGAACTATGTGAAGAATAGGTCATACAGGGTGGTAGACAGAACCACAGTTCAGATCAAGCAAGAATAGAAAGTATATTCAACTTCAGCACGACAGATTTAATGATTTGATGAAGATTGATGGAGACATTCAAGCAATCAAGATCAAAAGGTTAAAAGCCACCCGGGCTATGCTGGTTCAGTAAAGAAGAAGCTTTTTTTGTAGACGAAGTCGACTTCAAGAGTTCCTCAAGTCGACTTAAAGTCAGCCAGAGTAGCCCGCAGGGTAGAAAACAAAATGAGAAGCAGAAAATGCGTAGTGGAGTCGAAAGATGATCAACACTACCTCGACGCAGTCATGATCCCAGAAGCATTCCACAATTTCTGTCTTTATTGGAGCATCAACGTAATAGTGTACTGCATCGATGCACTAAGCCCAGAACTAGAAGTCGAACTACACCATGTCAAAGCATCAAGGAACTACATCGATGCACTAAGCCCAGAACTAGAAGTTGAACTACACCATGTCAAAGCATCAAGGAACTGCATCAACGCACCTAGTCAAATGCCAATATTCGCAGCCTTTGGGTCTTCATTTACATTGCATCGACGCAACGAGGAGGCATGTCAATGCAGCTCACTCAACCTTCAATAACAGAAGTACTGGCGTCGGCCTTAAGAGGCTAAGGGTGAATAATAGATGAGTTAGGGTGATTTATGCCTTCAGTCGGCCAAGCGGGGAGGGGAAAGACGAAGAAAAGTGCTTCACGCAATGACAGAGTCGAATCTATCCCTCCTCTGGAATAGGGTACAGACTGTCGATGCAAGAATTCTTTCGGATGCTCCCAAACTCCGATGCCAGCAAGACCAGTGCCAAAATTTCAGGGATTAGTCTAGGAGGATGCAGGAATTTTGACAGGAGCCAGGGAAGTCGTTGCTGACCTTCTCAGCACTGCAGCATTTGGAAGATGGCACCACCACGAATAGCCCCGAACTCTGAATTATGCACGGTTGGTGGCGTTGGAACCGTCTACGAGCTGCCTTCGAAACAAGGCCCACGGGGGTGCCAGCCGATATCAGAGTAGGTCGCAGCAGCCCGAACACTGACATGGTGTCAGTTCTGTCCTAGGGAGGATAGAACTGCGCACTGTGGGGAGAAAAGGGAGAAGAAATCGCTCCGGTGGCCGAATGGATCTCCGCTTATTGGAGGAGGAGGGTGACTCGCAGACGAAGGTCTCAGTCGAACGCCACCTCCAGATCTTCAGATGGCTGGTCGTAGCAGCTTCTGTAAGCAGCCTCAGGTTGCTGACTAGACCTCTTCTGTGCAGTCAGAGTAGATCGCCTCTCCCAGACAGTCACGAGCTAAGAACGGGACGAGACGACTGCCGTTGCGAAGATGACTCAGAGATGCTTCCAGGGATAGCTCTTAGGCCTCTTGAATCACCCGGATGTCATCGCAGTTCCCTCTGCAATCTTCAGGTTCTCTAGACTGCGAACTGGTGGACTGTAGATTAAAGATGATGGGGGAAAAATGGGATTTATGGGACGAGAAGTGGGGTGGATAGGTATGGGGGTGACCCCTAGCTGTGAGGGTGTAGCAACCCTGAATTTATGAAGAAATAAAATTTTAAATAAAAATTATAAATAGTGACTTATGTAAAGTCACCAATTAAATAAAAGACGCCCTTCAAAATTGGCGTCAATTCATTTGGAATAAACCGGTAAGAATCCTATTTGGAATAAAACCAGTAAATAACGCCCCCTTAATAGGAGCCAATTATGGAAACGGAGCGTTCCCAACGAGGCGTCAATTTATAAACCAATGCCCCTTACAAGTCGCCATTTAAAACGCGCCCCTTGACAAGGCGCTTTTCACCTGAGAATCGTAAAATGAAAATCGCTTGCCATTTTCTGTTCGAACCAGGATTCTTGGGTAAGATCAATTAAGGAAAAGATTAGGATGGAAAGACCCCAAGACAGTCAAGTGAAAGGTCTCCCTGGCCGAGCTCTATTCTCTCCGACAGAAGAAGGGTGAGAGCGTCCTTGACTTCATCAAGAAATGGCGAGACCTCTGCATGAGGTGTATCAACCCACCAGTCTAAGAGGATGCCATCACCATATGCTGCCATGGCTTGGCAGCCGAGGTCAGCAAAAAGCTCCTCGGCATCAACATCAAAGGCTTCGACCAGCTCAACTTGACAGTCGCCAAAATAGAGATGTTCTTCACCAATAACCCGAGCTACACTTCAGCAAAGGGTAAACAGGCGCGAGAGCGCAAGCCCAGTAAGGAGGTGAACATCATTGAGTTTACCCCCGCAACCAAAGCCAGTAAGGAGGGTGAGCCAAGCGACTCTGACAAGAAGCCAGCAGACAAGGCGACTGCCCCTTCCTTTTCAGAGCATATGAAGACACCCTTCTCCTTTAAAAAGGAACATACGAAGATGCTCTTCGACCTCTGCATGGCCCAGAAAATTATCGAGCTACCAGAAGCTCGCAAGTCGGATGATGCCCAGAAAGTCAATGATCCCAACTACTTCCCATATCACTGCATGTTGGGTCACCCACTTGAAGATTGCTACGTCTTAAAGACCCAGGAACAAAAGTTGATCAGAGACGGCCTCATCAAAATGAAGAGTGGTCTTGTTGATCCCCCGCAGCCACATATGTGGTCCAGGCCAGCCAAGGCAGTGCATGTGGTTCACTATTCAACGAACGTGATTCACATGATGGCTGCATTCTCTCTCTCTAACAACGAAGCTGATGAGCCCTGTACTAGCCAAGGCGAGCATTCACTATGGTATCCGGGGTGGAGACCCTGGCATGACCGCATACCCCTCTCCTTTCCAAAAGAAAGGACCCGACGGCTCTTCAAGGTCCTCATCGAGAGGGGGCAAATCATGCCTCGTGATCCGCTGGCAGACTACACCGAATGGGACTTTAGTCACCCCAAGTACTGCCCTTTCCATGCCAGAATCTGCCACGCAATCGAGTCCTGTGAGGAAGTTCAGTACTTAATCTAGGAACAGATCCAGTGGGTGCAAATCAATGCCGAGGGGAACTCTATGACGGTTATGAGGCTCTGACAAGTCATAGAAGAAACTCTAAGCATCGTCAGAAATGCACCAGAGCAACTAGACCCTCCTCAAGCAAATGGGCACGGGTTGCCTTATCAACACACCCCAGAATGGCTCGAGTTTCGAACTGATAATCGAGAAGCTCTCGAGTGATTACCCTCTGGTATTGCGATAAAAGCTCGTGCGGGCATTCCACCACTTAATATAATCTGGGGTAACCCGAGGAACGCGACTCGACACCGATGGCACCCCGAAAGTAATGGCTTCTTGGTGATGAAAGAAGTCCCACCAGAGGCGGCCGTCTCCAGTAATAATTGAGCTGTGCTTCGACCTACTTTCTAGGGGAAATTGAGCAACTGAAGTGGGAATGTGTTGGTCATAGCCAAAATTCTGTCCAAATCTGAACGGATAATAGGGCTCCAGATGAAGCAAGCCACTTTTTTGAAAACCAGGACACTCTGGCTGATTGACAAGGCCCAATCAATCAGCTCGGGTTCTAAAAATAGCCAGGTCATTTTGGCACCCGAAAGGGGGTGAGTAAGGATCTCCACATCTCCTAGTTTACATTCACGCTGCCGATTCACCATGGGAGCAGAATGTGCTACCAAGGTCCAGAAATGAATGGCCCCTACTGAATCCCCTGGAACCCTGGTCAGTCGGCCTCTGATCTGAAAAAGCTGTTATGTTACTGAGCCAAGCTCGGCACTCACAAATTTCAGCATCCGGGGGTACAATGTGGTCACCTGCAAAGTCCTGGGAGCAAGTTCAGGGAACAAGCTGCATACCTAGGCATTAAAAAAGTGAAACGGGCCTACTATTCTGAATGATCAAGGAACCCGATGTCTATGTAAGTCTCCAAGAGACTTGTAGATCAAGCAAAGTGCCGTCGGACACAAAGAAAGCCGCATGCCCCAAGCCATCTGGCATGCCGGGTATATTGCCTCCGACCTGATAACTGTTTCATCTCCCTGTGGGAGAGCAAAGGTGCACAACCAGAAAGTGAGATAAGCAGCACAATGGGTGATGGGGTCCACTCCAGCAGGGTTAGGTCCTTCCTAACCAGCCCATCGAATGGAAACTGGCAACTCTGACTTGAATCTTGGGGTCCTGCTCTGCTTGCCTACAACTGGAGCCACCGAAGGAAATTCGTTATACTTCAGAGGGCCACTGAAGAAATATTGAATCCAGTGTCCTACTCGGACCTTCAGCCTGCTGCTCTTTTTCTGGGCATGATAGCCCTTGGATGACCCTTTGTAGTGTGCCAGGTAGAGGGAGTGGTATGCCTTCATCAAATACCGATATGCAAAGCCAAAGAAATATCAGCCCTCGCTGTCAGTTTCATCCTTAACAAAGTCATACAGGCAGACTTCTTCATAAGGCTCTCCGTCAATTTGCAAGCCTAAAAGCTGTGATTATCTATCTCAGAGTGATAAAATAGCATGAAAGAAAGGGGGAGAATGCACCGCGGGAGGGTTTTTAACCCCTGTAAATGGGTGCAAATAGTAGGTGGGTGTGTTATGCATGCATAGGATTTGAAATCACATAAAATGATGGAGAGAATAGAGAGAAAAGTGCTTTACAAAATAGAGAAAAATGCAGATGTGTAGTAGAAATGTGTAACTTGTGACAAAAGTGAGAAATGAAGGACGAAGAACTAAGGATAGGAGCGACGAAATTGAGCCCAAAGAGATGGAAACGAAATCTTGTACTTCCCTCTTCGAAGTGGGGTCGAAGTTGTGAGTAGATAATTCAGCATGGCCTCGCCCTGATTCTAAAACGAGCACCCCCCTCGCGTAGGTCGCACAGGGTCCTTTATATAGAAGATGCAGAAATCCAGAACCTTCTCCCACAATTTTAAAGGATAGAGACCACCAAATCTCGAGATCTTTGGATCAATCTCGAGATAATAGTTAGGATAAGAGCTAGGAACAAATAGGACTCTATTTGGTGGAAGGATCTGGAAGATATTCACATTGGAAGGCGGCCCCGAAGCCTAATCTGGATGAGTTTATGTTACATAAAAATGCATAAAACCAGAAATTGCGCCCACGATTCACGTGAATATACTCCACTAAAATTTAAATTTTATGGCTTAAACTCGAGATAATAGTGAAGAGAAGAGATATAAACAAACAGGAGTCGCTCTGGTGGAATATTCTGGAAGATAGAGCCCTTGGAAGGTGACCCCGACAAGCAAAAATCGACCAGAGAGTCCTACAGCGAAGAAATCAGAGTTTAGGGTCATCTGGACTCTCTGTTATAGAGACGGTCTATTGCGAGGCCGCTTTTAATAAGAAACGGTCATGCCTATACTGTAACTAGAAAATAGGATAATTATAGAATAGTTCCTTTCACGAACACGGTACTCGGAAGAGGGCAGGATAGTGGCAGTCTAGCAGTGGGCCGCCACTGTCAGTAGCGGTCTAATGGGTGACCTCCTTCTGGAGCTTGGCGGTCCAATAGAGGACCTTCTTCTGGAACTTGGCGATCCAACAGAGGACTGACCCACTGGGCTTGGTGGTCTAGTGGGTGGCCGCCTCATTGGCTTGGCAGCCTAGTGGGTGACCGCTACTCTCCCACTGCAGGCTCAATGCACACTGACCATCGGGGATGATGGGAAATGATTTCGAAACTTGGGGAAACTTGGGAAATAGCTGATGTGTCTGTGACTCTGTTCGGGCCTTTTTTGTTCGACGAAAGTCTTCTCTCTTTCTCTGTCTGTTTCTGTCTGTCGCGGAAGAAGGGGTTTTTATACCCCAGCGGCACGGTGCAATGGGCCGGTCGTCGGAGGCAGGCGCGGGGGTGCATTGATGGGGATTTGACTTCCCCCATCTTGTTGACAGGGAGGTAGCTTGCGTGCCTCCCGCTCGTGCTGCCACATCAGCCATTCCATTGCACGCCGAGGATCTTGTAAGGGAATGGCGTAAGATCCCCCCTATTGGATGCGTCATGAGAGGGGAGTGTGCCGCCGAAGAAGTGGCATGTGCCGCTGAAGGAGCCTTCATGGCGTGCCACTGAAGACACTTGGTAAAGTGCCATTGAAGGGGCATGAATGGTGTGCCACTGAAGGGCATGGGGTGTGCCGTCGAAGAGGGCACCAGGGTGTGCCATTGAAGGAGGTGGTCTGTGCCACTGAAGATGCTGGATGGGCGTGCCGGCTAGAGCCACCAGGCTGGGCCGGCGAAGGGGGGGTTTGTCATGCTGTTGAAGAGCTCATTGGCGTGTGCCGCTGAAGGGCCTTAGAGTGGGATGTTGAAGGGGGCACAGGGCTTGTCGCTGAAGGTGCGCTGGGAGCGGTGTCGTTAATGGCACAGGGTGTGCCGGCGGAGGTGCACTGGGGGTGTGCCGGCGAAGCCTGCGCTAGGCATGCCACTGAAGGGGCAACGCGGGTGTGCCACTGAATGGGCAACAAATGTGTGATTAAGGTGGATCTTGGGTCCGCTTTGGGGCCCGATTGACGATCCACAGGGTTCTCTTCGGGGGCCCACGGGTAGTGAGTCTCCTAGGGGTTGGTTTCTCTTCGCTGCCGTGATACCAGAGATGGCTCCATGACAGCACGTTGTTTGTTTGGAGGGTCCGGACGAGACGTACTCTCCATGATCTCTTCGGTTTAAAAGTGTTGTTGCTGTTGGACTGGTAGGGACATATGGACGTGCGATTTTACACGTCCACAAATGGCCCCCACCCACGGGTAGCGTGGGCAAAGGATGAGCTGGGCGGTGCCCATGGGTGCACTGGTTCTTTGAAGTCGGACCTAGGGTTCCATCACCCGGGGAAGACGACGGCCCTGACCCGACGTGTGATGTTCTTACATGTGCGACCGGGTGTTTATTTATAAAAGCGCATACGCATGCGCATATATATACATATACGTATACCTACGTGTCTATATATCCATACATACATACGTGTATTTACATTATACATACATCCCAGTCCAGGGGCATTAATGAGAAAAGAAGAGCAGAACAAAAGTTACGAGACAGACGTGGTCTTCACACCCGTCTCATCACACCAAGAAAGAAGAGAAGAAAAGGAAGAAGGTCTCAAGGCAGACATGGTCTTTTACCTTCAGCCTTTGGCCATCCACCCAATAAACCTCTCACGACGTCGGCGTCATGGCCTTTCGTCTGAACCAAGAATACTCCGCCATCAGGGCGTTACACTGAGAGATACTCAGCCATCGGGACTTCAACCCGATAGATATTCAGCCATCGGGGCTTCAACCCAATAGATATTTCGCTGACGGGGCGTTAAACCGACCGGCATTCCGCCGACAGGGTGTTAAACTGACCGGCATTCCACCGACGGGGCGTTAAATCGACTAGCATTCTGCCGACGGGGCGTTAAACTGACTAGCATTCCACCGCCGGGGCATTAAACCAACCGGCATTCCACCAACGGGGCGTTAAACCGACCAGCATTCCGCCGATGGGGCGTTAAATCGACCAACATTCCACCAATGGGGCGTTAAACCGACTAGCATTCCACCAACGGGACATTAAATTGACTAGCATTCCGCTGACGGGGCGTTAAACCGACCAGCATTCCGCCGACGGGGTGTTAAACTGACTGGCATTCCGCCAACGGGGCGTTAAATCGACCGGCATTCCACCGACAGGACGTTAAATCGACTAGCATTCCACCAATGGGGTTTTAAACCTATCAGCATTCCACAGGCGGGGCGTTAAACCGACCAGCATTCCACCGGCGGGGTATTAAATCGACCAGCATTCCGCTAGCGGGGTGTTAAACTGACCAGCATTCCGTCGATAGGGCGTTAAACCGACTAGCATTCTGCCGGTGGGACGTTAAACCGACTAGCATTCTACCGACGGAGGGTTAAACCGACTAGCATTCCATCGACGGGGCATTAAACCGACTAGTATTCCACTGACGGGGCATTAAATCGACTAGCATTTCACTGATGGGACATTAAACCAACTAGCATTCCGCCGATGGGGTGTAAAACTGATCAGCATTCCACCGATGGGGTGTTAAACCGACTAGCATTCCGTCGACGGGGCATTAAACCAACTAGCATTCCGCTGACAGGGTGTTAAACCGACAAAACATTCCGCCAACAGGACGTTAAATCGACTAGCATCCCGCCAACGGGGCGTTAAATCGGCAAGATGACCCATCATCAGCCCCCGAGCCGACAACTTTTCAATCATCAGCTGGCGACAGCTAAGGGCAAGCAACCCCTGACCTACCACCAGTAGGATGATGAAGCCACCCTTCTATCTGCCAATATGGTGACGGCGAAAGAAGATGATGATGTTCTCCTCGACATCCTACCCGAAGGTATGCCCGGGGAAGAAACAGAGGCCATCCCCAGCACTGCAACCATGGACCCGTCGGTCCTAATGCTACCCCAAAGATACCGACAGGAGATAGACCTACTAAAGAAGTAGTTGATGGAGAAAACTTAACAATCATCAACTTCCAAACCTTCCGAAGTTCAGGGTGAATCATCTCAGGGAGCCGTCCATCAAGCTGACCCTCCACTACTCTATACTCTACCTCAGCCGTCAGAGCCGAGCTTGGCGACAAATCAACAGTGGCCACCACAGTCGTTGATGCCGCCGGTGCTCCCTCAGGTGCACCAGACACCTTCGCTGTTGCGTCCTCCATAGGTGACCACCTTGGTCACCCCTTACCTGCAGCAGTCGCATTTCTACCTAGAGCTAGTCGATCCCACAATCATGAACAAGATGATGGTGGAAAGAATGATCAAGCTGAAGCTCGCTAAAAGAAGTGAAGGTGACTGCGTCACATTCGATGCGTATCGGGTACCATACCCACCACACCATGCTACCAAGCATCTTCCCCCTGGGATCAGCAAGCCGTCGAAGTTCGACAAGTTTAATGGGAAGGGATCCCCAAAGGAGCATGTCGCATACTACATGACCATCATGGGTGACCTAGCATTGGATGAGTCATATCTGCTGAAGTTTTTCAGGTCCTCACTGAGAGGGCTCACATTTGAATGGTACCCCAGCCTCCCGGCCGGGATGATCAGCCACTGGTCGGACATGCAGAGGAAGTTTAGAGAAAGATTCCATATTACAGAGAGGGAGGTCACAGTGGCCGAACTCTACTCAACAAAGCAGAGGGCAGATGAGATAACCCTCGATTATATTAAGAGGTGGATGAATCTCGGGATGAGATGCAAGCAACCCCCACATCAGGAGGACATTGTACAAATTTGCAAATAGAACCTTAGGAGGGAGGTTCTGGAAAGGATGATTGGAATGGAAATACGATCGTTCGACCAACTAAACAATGTTGTGGCCGAGGTAGAAACCTTCCTGGCCAGACCTGCCCCTTCATAGACTGCCAGCACAACCCAGAAGGGCAAGGCAGTGAAGCGGTGCCAGGCACCTAAAGAAGCGAACGCTATTGATATCAAGGCATTTGAACAACAGAAGAAAGATAGAGGCAAGAAGGCCGTTGCCTCGTAGCCTGCAAAAGCCACAGACGGCAAAGAAGGTCCCTCGCTGTGGGATAAGATGAAGAAAGCCTATTCCTTCCCCAGAGACAAGACCAGAATTCTGTTTGACTGGGTGACAGAATATGGCGTGGTCACCCTGCCAGAGCCAAAGAGGACAGAGAACCTGAAAAGAAAAAATAGTCCAAGATTCTGCCCCTATCACCAGATGCTGGGGCATCCGATCAAGGACTACTATGTTTTTAAGGACATCATCAAAGGGATGGTGAAGAAAGAGGAAATAGAGTTGGGAGAGTACAAGGTAGACCCTCCTCAACCGTATGAAGCCGCTCTAAGGATGGCAGGAGTCAACATGATCTCCTTATATCAGTCATTGCCTGAGGAGATCTCTGAAGTAAGCACGCGGCACACCTATGAATCTCACTTCTTGGAGCCCATGACAGAGTGACAGGGATGGCAGTAGGTCTCTGCAAAGAGCAAGAAGGAGATGGCACCTCGCCCGAAACCAAGGGCACATGTGCGTGGCATCACACCACGACCTGCTCCACCAGTAGTAGCACCAGTGTGGACCACTCCACCTGTAGTTATCAGAATACCTACTCATAATCAGAGGAGGCAAACTCCGCTGCCAATAGTGAAGGAAGTGAGCCCCAGGGCTCGAAAGCTACAAAACTTTATAGACAGGCTGGATGATTATGTGTAGCCTGAATTGAAGCCCTTGCTGATGCGGAATCATGTCCCATGACAGGGATTAGAGCAGTTATCACTCTAACAAAAAGAACAAGTCAATGCGGCGTCTGATAAAGAAGGTAGCCTGTTCTGGGGGTAGGTGCCTGCTGAAGCAAAGAAGAAAAAGAAACAAAAGAAGAAGAAAAGAAGGGTCGCTAAGGCTGATGAGGCACAGGTTGTCTCCTGCAATACCCTATCAGCACTCTTCAACCCGTCCAATGAAGAGGAAGAAGAAGAAATCTGCTTCACACCTGTTACAAAGGGAGGCAAGGCCGAAGCCGTACCTGCTGCACATACAACCCAGTCTGGTCGAAAATGGGGGCGCCAGCCGCTGCCCAACCACAATATTATATTCAGGGGAGAGCAGCCCTACAAGACACCACCCCCGGAGGATAAGGGAGTCCAGATCCCCCCTCCGTCAGGCCTTTACGGTGAGAGTGGGGGCAAGACAGTCCCTTCCTTTCTGGAATTTGTCAAAATGTCTAGGGGAAAGTAGCCATGCTAGGACGCCAGCCCTGCACCCAGGAGTGTTCACCCACAACCGCTACAGTCTTCCGAAGCCCCAGATACAGATGCAGCTCGCCCTACAGCAATTGATGAAGGGCAGCAAGCATCCAGTGCCAATCAGAAAGGTGCCAAGTCTGAGGCAGATGAAGCGGGTCCATCAGGGACCGCATTTCAGGACTCCCCCAAGCCCAGATGGGTGGAAGAAATGAAGCTTTCCAATGTCCGAGCTGGGAGCCGAATAATGAAGCTGCTCAAGAAGCTCCCCGCAAGATTCACAATCTGGGAGATCCTCTCTTTGAGTGAAGAGACCCGACAGGCGATCATCACTGCTCTACAGACGCCTGCTCACTTCGAGACTTGCTTGGCCAAAGCAATGTCAGAAGCCAGCATGACCTTCACTCAAGAGGATATGTTACTGCCTACCATCAGCCATAACAGGCCGCTATACATGAAGGGCCACTTGAATGGGAGAGAGCTGAACAGAATTCTGGTCGATCCTAGTGCAACTGTCAATATTCTACCCTACAGAATCTACGAGAGGCACCACTTCAACGTGCGTCTCGAGAAAGTCAGGGATATGCGTATCGCAGACTTTAATCAGAAATGTGAAGTGTCAATGGGGGTGGCAGAGTTCACACTTACCCTGGCGAATTTCACTACGAAGGTGCAGTTTCATGTCATAGACTCCCGCACTTCGTATAAAGCACTGCTTGGCCGTCCGTGGCTGCATGAAAATATGGTGGCGCCCTCCACGCTCCACCAATGCATCAAGTACAGTCTCGAGGGGAAGGAGGAGAGGATCTTCACCTATCTCCACCCGTTCGAGGTGGTCGAATGTCACTTGGCAGACGCCAATACGCGGGGCCTTCCTAGAAGACTTCCGAAGCCAAGACCCCTACGGGGGCATCAGGAAACACATTCGACGATAGCTGGTACCCACCACCGCCGTGCGGATATGTAAAGCCTAAGGCGGTCTCCCATATCACCGTCTCCAGGAACGTGGGTAGAGTACCACGAAGGACATGCGCTTATAGTTGAAGATCCCTTTGGGGGACCTAAAGGCAGTGTGGTTCTTGTCTTTGAGGGACATCCAAATCTGGTTGTAGCCAGACGACCCATCCATAAAAGATAGGGCTTCATGTCCGGTGGTCATGTCGACCATCGTTTCTGTGATTGGGACTGGGAAATTATCCTTAGGACAAGCTTTGTTGAGGTCCCCAAAGTCGATGCAGATGCGGACTTGACCATTTTTCTTTTTGACTGGGACGATGTTGGCGAGCTAGATCAGATAGATGCATGGCTCGATGAAGTTGACCTCTGCTATTTTGTCGACCTCAGAAGAGACCTGGAGTTCTAGCTCATGGCGCATGCGCCACTGCGGTTGTTTGACTGGAGTAGCTGAGGGAGATATAGCCAGGTAGTGCTCGCAACGGAGGGGTCCAACCCTGGCATCTCCTTGTATGTCCAAGCGAAGCAGTCCTTGTACTCGAGCAAGAGTTGCTTGTAGTCCTATCTTTCTACCTCAGTGAGGAGGGAGCTTACAAACGTCAGCTGAGGAGCTTCATCTTTGCCCAAGTTAATTTCGACGAGTTCGTCGATAGTCACCTAGCCACCGTCCTCCAGCTCGGGAGGAGCGGGTTGAAAATCGATGAAGTCCTCATCATCAGTGCCGGCTTCATATACCTGGGGCTCCTCGAAGCCAGCAGTTGGAGTTGATGGAGCTGGGAGGTTGTCATCGCTGAGCTCGGACTAGGATTGTCCCAGGCCGTCAATGCTGGGCTGACAGTTGTCGACTGTCGCCACGAAAACATGGCTGGAGTTGCCTGGTAACGCTTCGTGGTCTATGCCCTGGGAACCCTCCTCATGGGGAGAGTCTAACAGGCTGGGCTCTTTGACTTGCTGGGAGGTCCCAGGAGCCTCCTCCATCTTAATGTCTTCATGGATAGACGGGGAAGCCTCATCGAGCGCTTGAGCTGGGGTGCTAGTTCTGGCAGGGAGTGGGATTAAAATATCCTCTTGCTCATCCTCAGAGCTGTCGAACTTGGTATTAACACTGGTTGAGTCACCGGCTGGCTGTGTCAGGCCTACGAAGTGGACCGCATAGTAGACATGAAAATCTAGGTCTTGGTCGTAGCCAAGCCCCCTGGTATCTTTGCGAGAGAACGGGGGTTGCCCTCGAACCTGTGGGGGAGTCCACAAGTTGCAGAAGTGTCTCCGCTATGTGGAACCCTGCCACTAAGGGATGTGCTGCTTAAGGCACATCTCCCGAATACATAAGATTTTCAATTTGAAAAATCAATTCCTCTCCGTGGATTTGATTCGGACTCGCCTTAATACTACGTCATTTATTTTTTGCAAGTTCGGTAAATAAATTTTAGATTGACGGTCATTGTGTTTAACGACGCACATTTCAGTCTGGTCAATTTTTGGCGCCGTTGCCGGGGATCGAATCCGGGTCACCCACGTGATAGGCGGGAATACTCACCACTATACTACAATGATGCCAAAAATAAGAGACAAAATTGTTCTACATATCTGCAAGTTTAACACCCACTATACTTCATTTAATGCCCTTCACCATTCTCTTCCTCATGAGGGTTATCCTTCAACATATCTACAAGTTCAACACTACTCTCTTCTTTAAGCTTTTCCTCACTTGGGCTAATGATGACACTCTCCATATCAAAGTGTTCACATTGTTCTAGCATGGGGAGAATGTCCAACAATTTTTTCAATTGTGGGATCATGAGATGAAATGAGAAATCTTCCAATGCGGTCCTTTCATGATATTCTTCCAAGTGAGGAGGGTCACCTTCTACTGGGCCATTGATATTCTCATTTTCATAATTTCGAATGGCATCATCCGGCACATCATTCGATTCACCCCCCAACTTGATTTCAACTAACTCATCATTGCCCTCCTCACAAATGAAATTGCGCTTGGGTTGCTCCTCAAGATTAACGCCAAGATTGCTATCACTTCCCTCTAATTCATTCTCCTGGCATGACTCCTCCATACCCTCTCATTATTTAAATCGAGAATGATATGATCTGTGGATTAGGGAATCATGGGTTGATCATTTAAACTTTTGTTAAGGCCAAACTCAAGAAATTGACATTCAGAGCTTATAGTGGGATAGATAGACAATTAGTCCATATCTATACCCATGAAGGTTTCATTAAGATGGGTTAAACGAGCCTCCATTTTCATAAAAGTCTGTTGGTTGGCCACAAGAACTTGTTTGTTAGTTTGTAAGAACTTCATGATGAGCTGATGCAATTCATTGAACTTATCCTCCTTAAGATTTGTTTGTGGAGGACATGGATAAGGGGGTTAAGAATTAGACTATGACAGATAGCAATTTGATGGGTAATCAGTCTGATATTGAGATGGCGGAGAGTATATGGATTGTCCTCCATATTGAGCTTGATCATAGGAATCATTTGAGTATTGAGCCCAATTTGAAAATATTTGATTTGGAGGATCTTGATATGGGCCTTGGTAAGAATCCCAAGAGGAATTTGGTATTTATTTTCATGCAAATATTTTTTGTATATATTATATAGTAAGTAGACAAGTTTGTTTAGGAAAAATAAACTATTTTAGTGCCATGTGGTTGAGCGCTTAGCGCCAAGATGTTCAGCGCTAATGTAATTGCATGAGTACGATCGCACATACACTCCAATGTAATCAAGAGATATGTGTTCCTCTCATGAGATGTGTAGGAGATGTGTATTTCTCACACATGAGAAACTTTGCTCAAAGTTGCTCTAGTTATGTTGAGCTATCTTATATCAGTGGGAGATGATTGTAGCTTGTTTGGCTCTACTTTCGATGCCACTATATAAGAGAATTCATTATAATTAGTTCAGATTTCTGATAGTAAATTAAGACAATGTGTGAAATGATATCCAAAACTCTCTATATGATATTATAGTGATAAAAAGTGATAGCCACTTGAGACTGTGATTGCTGATCTTACCAAGGGTGACATTTTAGTTAGGACACATGGCACTGTAAGATCCAATACATGTTATGAGCATGAGATGGTCTACCTACTCACCATGACCATGTTACTGACTATAAAGGACAATACTGTGCAACACCGCCATGACCAGAAGTCCTAGTGACTCTGGGTCTATCAAGATCGTCACACGTACCTAGTCTATTAAGCAGCATGCACGTAGAATGATCTCATAGGTGAGTTAGATAAGTCTGCCACTGCCAAAGACAAGTGGGATCAGTTGAAGTTTTCCATTGGGGGAACATCCCTTACTCAATTAAGGACTCTTATTTATGTAATTTTGAGACATTTTTGAAAGGGATCACGTCACATGATAACTGAGCATCAAAATATGATGTTTAGTATGAGTCATGTAGTAAAGGTAGTGGGAAATAATCCCATAGGTACGTAGTAGGTGCAATTTAAGCGATTGGGTCTTTGCCCTTTGCTCAATTCGTGGGCCCATATAAGGCTAATTAAAACTCACAACAAGAATTTCTCGCTATGTGGAGTTGTATGCCAAGCGTGAAAAAGCTAGCTACGCTACTATGTTTTTAAGATGAATAGACCAATGTAAGGTAATAGGAGAGCACTCACCTCTTCAAGGAAGAGGTGAGTTATTTGCTCCACTGCGACACACCACAATGGGAGCTTTTATTGATAGAAAAATAACAACTAATATAAGGGCTAGGGCCGAATTGAAGGGCACCCAACCTTATCCAAACGGAGGGGCCTTTTATAGAGATGGGAATGTCAACCCAATAGGCCCAAGAATTCAAAAACCTTAGCAGAAGATGGCGAGGGTCCAATGCACTGATCAAGAAATCCTCTTTGAATTTGCATCTGTTGGACAAATGACTCCTGATCTCAAGGAAAGCTGGCCTTCCAAAGGGGGTGCGGGCAACGAGAGCAAATTCAAACAGAATCAAGCTCTGTGGGATCTCCTCCTTTGAGAAAAATACCACTGGCTATCCATTATCCGTAGAAGTAGGGGCATGCACCAAGCTGGGAACAATCGGAGGTGACATGGAAGAAGCTAACACCTCTGCATAGCACAGTGCATGATGTTCACTGCTGTTCAATTCACAGTTGATACACGGATCTGCTCCCCGATCCAAGTATCTTCATCTTCAGGAAGCTCGAATGGTCCGGTGGTGATCACCCTCCACAGTTCATGACTCTGCGTACGTAGAAATACTTCCATCATGTTCTTCCAATATAGGTAGTTAGTGCCATCGACGAATGGAGGCCTATTTATAGAGTGCCCTTTAGCTATGAAGCTGTGAGCATTGCTCGTTCCAGGTCTTCCCTTGTCATTGGACCACATGATGGGAAACCTGGCTCTGATACCAATTGATAAACGGAAAGACAGATAAAGAAGGGCGGAGGAATATGTTTGTCTCCAAAATTTCAGCAAACAAAAACCAGAAGCTAGTCAAGAGCAAATTAGCAACGTCAATACTAAACAGATCTCATGCACAGGAGGGACCACCAATTAGATAGTTAGAGTGCACATTCAAAAATAGTGAGCTAAACTCGATGACCAAAGAGATAGCAGGACTAATCTACTCTCAGCACCTAAATATGCTTGCAATCATTGTCACTGGTACTTGGCCGAGGTTTGATCAGATGATCTCCTCACGCAAGAGGTAGCCTTCTAGATAGGCGTACCCTATCCTTTCAATTATGCCTTTTGATATACCAATTAAGTATTGCACCACACTCTGAATGCCAAGTTGAATTATCCAACAGAATGAATAATTTGAATTCCGACAAGAGATACAAATGTGCAAACCATCAAATAGAGCACAAGCAGTTTTTATAGTGGTTCGGCCAAACACATGGTCTGTCTACATCCACTCCTTCACTCGAACTGAGTGAGGTTCTCTACTTGACCGAGCAACATTCACAATAGACTTAGTCTGCAACAATGGCTGTCATATAGCTTCCCCAAGGAACAGATTCCTTGGTACTCCTATAACCCAGAAGGAAACCCAGAGGATCAACCTCCCTTCCTATTTACCCAAGAGGGAACTACCCCTTCCCGATTTGGGCGCGGGCAAACTGACCCTCCCACTAATTTTGCGGCCCATTGCCTTGCGGTTCCCTAAGAATTATACGACAATAGCGGCCTTAGAGGGATCCGGGGCAGTTGTAGAGGCTGGCAAATTGACAGAAGCTGTAGAATCCCAACTGTCTGCCATTGACAAAGTATTGCTGCCTGTGCAGAGTAGTCTCCCTGAGATAGAGGCAGGAGAGATCATTGAGGAAGAGGCCCATGCTTCTAGGGCCTTGGCCATCGTTGCTGAATCTTCCCCTATGGGGGCCAGCGGGACTGAACGTAAGGAGCAAGCATCCTCAACTACTGAAGTGGCTGACGCGGCTTCACCTTGGGAGACGGGCAAGGAGGTTACCGTAGTGGAGACTCTCCCAGTTATATCAACTGCTGCTATTGACTCCAGCACCAGTGCCCTTTGGATCATGCCATCGATGTCCTCTGGGGCGAGCGACAATATTTGGGCTGAGGTAGATAGTAGGGTGGACTTCCAGCTCCCAGAGACTTCGCCACTGGGTTTGCAATTTTCCAGTGACATGGTGTGGCAATCTTTGAGTAACCTTTAGTAGGCCATGTCAGCTACCCCGAACTTGACATATGCACAGTTGAGGAGCCTGGTAGAACACCTCTCCCACTCATTATTGACCTTTGGCTGCCCAATGGAGGACTGGACCCCGCGGGTCATAATGTTGTTAAAGCACACCAACAGGCAGGAGTACCTCGGCAGTGAAGTATCTAATCAGCTGACGACTGTGAAGCTAGAGAGAGCTGACTGCCGAGCCACTACTGCCTCACTGAGCAGGACAGTGGGGAAATTAAGGGATGTGGCCAGCACTTCTTCAAAGCGCCGGTCCTTCCTTACAGCGTATATAGCGGAGCTGTGAGCTGAGCTTGCCAGGGCTGAAGTAGAACTGTAGGAGACTGAGTGCCTGGAGGTTCAGCAGATGGAAGAGGCTGACTTGGCTAAGGGGCAACTCGCTTCTCTTGACGAGAAACTATCACAGCTGGAGGCCACAGAGTCCCGCTTGCAAGAGTTGGCCCGATACCCCTCCTTGGGTCTCTTGGAGCTGAAGGATATCTTCTGACGCCCACTGCAATGGCCTCTTCTTCTTTTTTTTATTTCTTACATTAGCTCCTGCTCCTTTTTGTCTTCGAAGCTTATGTACCTCGGGGGATGCCCCGGGCGAAGATGTATCCCGACATTTCATAGTTAATGAAACATCTTTATTTGTCGCACAGCTGCTAACTCTAACTCATGCATGGGATAATTCTCCTCGTGACGCTTCAATTGTCTTGAAGAATAACAGATTACCCTTCCATTCTGCATAAGAATGCACCCAAGGCCAATGCCAGATGCATCTGTGTATACTTCAAATCCACCACCTTCCATTGGTAGTGATAAAAATGGGGCTGTAGTAAGGTGATCCTTAAGAATTTGAAAACTCGTATCACACTCTTCTGACCAGACAAAAGGATTTTTTTTTCTTGTAAGTCTAGTTAAAGGAACAACGATCTTTGAGAAGTCCTTAATGAACCTCCTGTAGTAGCCTACTAGACCTAGAAAGCTTCTAACTTCTGATACGGTCGCAGGCCGACTCCAGTTTTTGACTGCTTCAACCTTAGAAGGATCCACGGAGATACCTTCTTTAGAAATAATATGAACTAGGAATGACACTTCCTTGAGCCAGAAATCACATTTATTGAGCTTCGCATAGAGTTTGTATTCTTTGAGTGTTTGCAAAGCTACCTTCAGGTGTTCTTCATGTTCTTCTTTAGTCTTGGAATACACCGAAATGTCATCGATGAAGGCGACGATGAACTGGTCCAAATATGGCTGGAAAATATCGTTCATAAGCTACATAAATGCGACTGGGGCATTTGTTAATCCGAATGGTATTACCACAAATTCATAGTGGCCCTAACGACTTCGAAAAGTCAATTTATAGATGTATCCTTCTTTAATCTTGAGCTGGTGATAGCCTGACCTGAGGTCTATTTTGGAAAAATACTTTGCTCTAGATAGTTGATCAAAGAGTTCATCAATACGAGGCAACAGGTACTTGTTTTTAATTGTAAGTTGATTTAGCTGTCAGTAATCTATGCATAGCCTAAGGTACCTATCCTTCTTCTTGACAAATAAAATCGGCGCACCCCAAGGGGATGTGCTTGGTCTGATGAAGCCATTGTCTAACAATTCCTGCAGCTATCTCTTTAATTCTTTAAGCTCTGTGGGGGACATCCTGTAAAGGGCTATAGAAACAGGTGCTGCTCCTATAATGAGTTCAATGGTGAAATTCACTTCCCTCTCGGTGGTAAACTAGGTAACTCAGATGGGAATACGTCTGGGAACTCATTTATAATGCGGATGTTTGCTAGGGTGATCTCCTTGGAATCTGTAACTATGACAGAAGCAAGAAAAGCTTCACAATCTTGCGAGATAAGTTTACAAGCGTAAAGAGAAGAAATGATTGTAGGATGGTTCCTATACTTGCCCCTTAAAACTCATGAGCTCAGAAGCGAATTGGACAGAGTATCCCCTCCTCTCTAAAGATTTTAAAGCCCTTATTTCGAAGGGAGGGGGTCCTCTATTTATAGGAAAATTTGAAGAAATCATGTCTAGGCAAGGGGACGCGTTCAGAAGAATGCGTCCAGTCAACCAGATGCCTCCTCTAATTAAATATTAATTTCATTGTTGAATTTACATCCCCTCCATTCGACACGTTCTTTAAACGCATCCATGGTCCTAGACGCGTCCACTTTTTCCACAAACACGGCACTAAAAGACACCGAAAGTGTCGAAAGTGAGTGGTTGTGATGCCTAACCTTGACTTTTAAAGTCACATCTAGTCAGCAAGATGTTTTCCTTCGAAATTGTCAAACAAAATGGTGAAGTCGGTGCCGAATGTTGACTAAAGAATGCCGCTTAAGAGACTACATGTGGATGCACTTTCAGAATACTCTTTTTGTTTATTCATTTGTTCATTTGTTTATTCATTTATTTGGTTTATTTAGTGTGTGAACGTGTCAGTCACAAATGTGACGATTTATTCGAGCTTCAAGGAAGCCCTTGGTGTGTGCCATCTGACTAATCAGACGATAGTGAGTATCGTGTCCGGACAGAAACCTGTCGTGCCGTAAAGGCCACAATGTTAATTACATCCTCTCAGAGAGGAAAAAACCCTTAATTGATTGCCAAGAAAATGGACCTTATAGCCTGAAATTAACATTAAAGAAATGAGATATTGAAATTCATGAATCGCGTGAAAATGCCCCTCGATGGGGTGAAAGCATTCTGTTCATATCGGTCACTCATGGACCATTCCATATCTGGACGAAAGTCTGTGTTAAAACCGTGACAAAGATGAAAGTCAAGCAGTACGAATGCCTGCCGTGTACGACAAGTTTGATAAGAGAGTGGGATTAGATCCCAGTGGAAATGAGTCCGGTTCGATGAACTATTGGCCCGGGGCACTGCCGAGTTACAACCATCTTGGGGTGAGCCCCAAGGCCCGAACACGATTTACCGGGATGTCATCGATATTCCATTCATACAGAGTCCAGGGAAGAGAGGGTCCGAAACAAGCATTATCACGTTTTCCCTTTTTTTGATCAGGTTATTGATTTTTTTTTATTTATTCACATGCATGAACATTTTTTACTTGCTATTATCATTATTGCATATTTTTTTAAAAGGGTTGTTTGATTTTTTTCTTTGTTTATGTTGGAGCATGAATATGTTTTTTCCTTTGTAAAAATCGCTTGAAATCATGGGATAAATTCTAGACCCAGACCACTAAGGATCCACTAAAACACGGGCATTATAGTAGGCACCGAGGTAGCAAGTGCAGCAGCAAGCACCACAACCACAGCCGCAGAAGCAGCAGCAGTAGCCTGTGCAGGATATGGGGATCCACCAAAACCTCATGCCGAATCATCCACCCGCTCCACAGCCTCAACCACTAGCACCAGCTCATGTCAACCTTGTCCAACGCCCGACTTCCAACGTCGGGTGGTCATTTGATGATGAATCTCTTGTTCAGTGGCTCAAGCCCCTCCACCACACCTACCGTAATCCTCCTCCACCTTCTACTCCCATTATTATACTGCCAAACCATCAAGCTACCGCCACCACACCAACCACGCATGTTCCCCATAAACCCCTCATATTATCGCCCACCTCTCTCATTGTTTCACCCGTCCTTGCTCCACTGTAAATTCGCCTTCCACCCGTCCTCACTCCCCCGCAAGTGCACATTCCACCTGTCATTGCCACCCCGCCTTCCAATCCTCTACCAGTCGTCCTCCCAGTAGGCCCTATTACCACCACTACTCCCATTACCCCTGCTACTACCATTACCCCTACACCGCTTATCCACCCCACCGGGCCCATTAAGCCACTTACCATGAGCACATCTGATGCCGTGCCAGCCCAGAACCTTGCCCTACGGAGCGGGCGTTCGTTCCATTGGAACTACCCCACCACTAGTGCACCTGCATCCAATCCCTAGTCCTCACAATAGGCTGCTGACTAGGAAGAGTCAGATCCACTGCCTGGTACCCAATATGATCTTCTACGTCATCTGGATAGGATGCCCGCCAAGATTTCAGTGTTGGAATTGATTAAGTAGTCTAAGCTTCACCAAGATGCACTTCGGGATTTCTATAAAAGGTCATGGTGAGCGAAGATATGGCAGTGGATAGCTTACTGACTACCCTCGCCATGGTTTCCAAGGGACCGGCTATTACTTTCTCAGAGACCGAGCTAGCACTTCCTGAGGCTCGTCAAATGTCATTATGCATTTCTATTATCTTGAACAAAGTAAGTATAGATGTGGCATTAGTCAACACTGGGGCTTCCATCAATGTTTGTCCCCTAAGCACCCTAAGGGCATGCAATATTTCAGAAGATCTGTTAAGTCCTATCCCGACTACCATTGCAGCATATGATAATGCAAGAAGCTCGTGTCACAGGGTGGTCACTGTCCAAGCTGAGCTCGGACCACTGACAATGTCCATTGAATTCTATGTGCTCGACATCGACCCTATGTTCAAAGATATTCTGGGTCATCCGTGGATTGATAATCTCAATGTCGTGCCCTCCACTGCTCATCAATGCCTTAAATTTTCATTTCCAGGGAGGGTGGTAAAGGTAAAAAGCATTTCCATGGCCCAGTCAGTCGAGGCCATTTCAAAAAAGATCTTGCCGACACTCTAGCCTAGTAATCAGCCTGTTATTTCGATTCTGGACCTCAATTTTCTATGGGACTATGCGCCATGCAAGCCCATTGTTGCACAAGTAAACATGAAGGAAAAGCCCAAGATTAGAGACTCCAAGGGCTAGAAGATCATACTAAAGCTAGGCTATCAGCCGGGCAGAGGTCTTGGCGCACAGTTGCAGGGGCAGACCAAGATGGTCCCAAGGGCAGAAAAATGAGCAGAAGGGGCCTCAGTTACCACGAGTCCTCATTAACAATTCTGGGAGACTCTGGGCCATTGACGTGGGATTACCGTTAGCACTTTGTCAGGGGCCTTCTACAGCCAGGTACTTTAAATGCCCCCCCAAGTCAGCCTGAGAAAGAAGATGCAACTTATACAGTTGCTGGCTCACCATTGCTGCCTAAGGGGCCTATTAATGATATGGAGGACTTTAGTGAAGCCTTTTCCAGAATGTTCTATGAAGAAAGCCACCAGAGAAACCCGAAGGTGCGACTCGTGCAATACTCGCCAGGAAAGCCAGCTTACCATCTGCGGGAAAGGGGGAGCTCACCCATTGTCTTTACTTGGTCTCCTTCCCACTTGTTCTTATTATTGCAAAGGCTGGACTTTATGCCACGCTCACCTCCCATTTTGGTCAACCCTCTGCTACTTCAAGATCCAATTGATTTTCTCATCATCAAAATCTGTGATTGTGGGCACTGCCCACCCATTGATCTCTCTACTCCTTTCTTCTCCTCTTCCGATCCCTTCCTTGATCTGTTCTATCCATCTATCTATCCTCTCGCACTTCCTCCTCCTCCCTCCTCTCCTTTTTGTTGCATGATCTCCACTGATCTCCAAAAAAAATGTCAATTTTAAAATAGAGATTTCAGTGGGAGATTACGATGTGTTCTATCTGTCCTCCTCCTAGGGCATGAGGCCCCTACTACTTCCCTTCCATTAGATTTCGTTTCTCCTAGGTTAGGTTTAGGGTCCGTCGAGTCTAGGGGAGTACGGCCTGTCAGGTCTAGAGAAGTAGGGTCTTGTACTAGTGCATCCAACCCTTCCACGCCTCAGGCGCACCCGCCAGCACGTCATTCCAAATCCATCCCTGATAGGTTTTTAGGACTTAGCTCAGCGATGTCATGCTCTTCTCAAGTGCCCAGAGTTCGTAGCAATGACGATTATGCTAGAAGGAGAAGAGGAGCAAGATGGGGTGTGGAGTGACGACGGATTAGGTGTTTATGAAATCCTAGATGAAAAAGACCTGGTGGAATTTGAGGATAGCGATGAAAGTGACATTTTCGACTTATATGCGCAAGGTTTGAAGAGATTTGATGAACCATCATCGACAGTGGATGAACCTATAAAGGAAATTAATCTTGGAACCAATGAGGACCCCAGGCCTGTCATTATTACTGCTACTCTCCCTCCACAGGTTGAAGAGGAGTTGATCAAGGTTTTGAGGGAGTATAGCAATTCCTTCGCATGGTCATACGAGGACATGTCGGGTCTTGACCCTTCCTTGGTGGAACATCAACTAGTGCTTAAGCCAGGGGCAAAATGCATGAAACAACAATTGAGACGGTTTCACCCCCACATGGCCTTGAGGATGAAGGAAGAAGTTGATAAATTGCATAAGGCTAGGTTTATTAGAGTTGTTTTATATCCTCGGTGGGTGGTGAACAAAGTCCTTATTATCAAGAAGGATGGAAAGGTGTGGATTTGCATTGATTTTAGGGTTCTGAACAAAGCATGTCCCAAGGATGAATTTCTACTACCTCACATAGACGTGTTAGTGGATAACACAGCCAGGTACGAAGCATTGTCATTCATGGATGGTTACTTTGGATATAACCAAATCCGTCTAGCTCCGAAAGATCAAGAGAAGACTTCGTTTACTAGGCCGTGGGGTACTTATTGCTATGTGGTAATGCCATTTGGGCTGAAGAATACAGGTGTCACCTATCAAGGGGTGATGATGGCCATATTCCATGATATGATGTATGTCTATATGGAAGCTTACGTGGATGACATTTTGGTGAAGTCAAGGACCAAAGAGGAACACCCCGCTAAGACGTGACTTTAAAAGTCACGATTAGGTACCTAGATGCGTTCAAAGAATGTGTCCAGAGTCATGGATGCAGCCTTTGAAATAAATTCATTTTTAAAATGAGAACGTGTCTGGTCAATGGGACGCATTCTCATGAACGCGTTCTCCCAAAAATCTTCTATAAATAGAGGACCCCCTCCCTCGAAATAGGCATGATCTAGATCCTTTAGAGGAGGGAGAAACACTACCAAATCACTTCTGAGCTCATGATATTTTAAGGGGACGTTATGTCAAATTTTCGAGTGCCTGTGTGCTCGAGGGAGAAGGTCGTTTCGTCCCACAATACATCCACGCCATCCTCACACTGTCGAAGCTCTCTTTGAAGTCTGCTATTGACGCCCCCAATAAGTCTTTCTTCTCCTTTTGTTTCTCTTTGTTTTCATTCTATTAGTTGCATACATCATTCATCATTTCTATTTGTATTACACTTCTCTCCTTAAGAGCGCTTTGCATCTGTGCATGCATTTCTACATGTCATTTCATTCATCATCTCATCTTCCCACCCTTTCGTGTCCGAGAGAAGTTTATAATAACACCAACTAAGTGTGTGTCCGTTCATGATTTCATTACTATCATCACAAGGAATTGATACTATACTGCTTTTATCCTGATTCACTTGGTGTTTTGTTCATTTTCTTGCAAGGGTAACCAAGAGAAATCCCTCTTCGTCGGCCGGTCGAGGGAAGAGGAAGAAGGAATCCACACAATTTTTTGCTTCTGAGTTATAAACACGATCACTCTCTTTTCATTTTTGGGGTCCTTGACCCCTGGCGATCACACAATCTACACACACGCACCCACGCGTGCCCTTTTATTTCCTTTCTTTTATTCTGTTAAACCCGCGGAGAGTAACTTCCTGCAGCAGTTCTCCTCCCCCATTTCAATTCTCGTCTAAACTCGTGGAGAGTAACGTCCCGTAGCGATTCCTTATTATGCAATTTCAATTCTTCACACTTTCTTTCATGTTTGCACCTAGCAGAGAGCAACCTCCCGCGGCGATCCTTTTCCCGCGTTTTTCCGCGCCTCACGTGTGTTTCCCCCTCTCCTTTCTTGTGATGTCGTTCACAGGCACCATCTCACTCTTCTAGCATGAACACAGAAAACAAGGTGGTGAATAAAAGAAACACCCTATGCCAACTGCCGACTATACTGGAATCTCTGAACTCTTAGGGCACGTTTGGAATGGATGTTGGGTGGAGGGATTTTTGAAAAATCTCTGATGGAGACTCTAGACTGTCTCAAAGCCAAAGAGATGCCTGCATAGCACGAGTGGTACTGCATGTCCTGTAGTGTCAACCCACTGAGTCGTGCCGCTCAAAAACTCTAGTGTCCACACCAATTCTCTCTAGATGGAAAGAACTCGACCTCGCAGAGTAAGGGTCTTGATCACTCTAGTACCGCTCCAGCAGATCTGGATCCATTCTCTCTAGCTCCACCCGAGTGATCCATGTGTCGTCAAACACGGGGATCCGCCATAGGTGGTAGTGGTGGTGAGTATTGGGTACCTCTACAAGTGGGCATGCAATGACACAGAGATTGGAGTGGCAGTGACTAATGCGAAATGAAGATCCTAGACTCAACCAATATTCAATACGTGGTGGAGATATTGATCCGAAGATCTAACTTACGTAAGACTATTACCTTCCCAATAGGCGTAACCTATCATTTCGATAACACCTTTTCATATACCAGATATAGGAATTGAATGCAACACCTAGGACAAGACTACCCTAGACTTAAACCGTGCTCTGATACCA
Organism: Amorphophallus titanum; assembly: GCA_024336825.1. NCBI lineage: Eukaryota > Viridiplantae > Streptophyta > Magnoliopsida > Alismatales > Araceae > Amorphophallus > Amorphophallus titanum. Next base: position 782,455 of record JANBPO010006362.1, read on the forward strand.
ATTTGATGCGGGACGAATGCGACTTGGCCAGACAATACAACCTTAGACTCTAAATGTTGACTTGACTCGTTTTGGACTGACACGACTAGCAACAACGCGGCCAATTTAGCTACCTCCGCTCGACGCCAAGAGCTCCTGAGAGGAGGAATACGCCCACAATAAGAGACGTAAGCTCACAATCATCCCAAGCGAGGGAAACATGTGGATCCACGCGGTTGAGAAATCAACAGAGTCAAGGGTGGTCAGCTCACTCTCGCTCTCGGATCGAGTCACGGGATAGGTCACACACTCTTACTCACAGCGGTGAATGGTATTTAGCGAGCTAGAATCCTACCAATCACTCAAGCAGCGGCTTCAAGAACACATACGTGACTAGCAAGTATGACAAAGGAGGGGTGGTATGCATACCTCCACGCTCGGGGCGTGGGGAAGACTCCAGGCCAAGACTAGTAACTCCCGTTACAAATAATTAACAAATAATTACAGACCCAAATTTGATGCCCACTCCACGCAGGGAGGTAGGACTCTAGGTGATGATGCGACTAAATAGACATCGTGACCAACATCGACGTGGCCAATTGAGCTACCTCTGCTCGACACCAAGAGCTCCTAAGAAGTGGGTGTTGACACATAAAATAACAATAATGATGATAATAATAATAACAACAACAATAATAATAATAACAAAACTCAAATAATAATAACAATGTTAAACTAGGGTACATTTTCTTTTCTATTGGATTGTACTTGTCTTTAGTTGGACTGGACTCTGTAAGCTGTAGTAGCTATAATTTGTTGTAGACAATGTAATTTTATTTCTACTATTTTAGCAATCTTGATCAAATATAGTAATTGTTTACTGCCTTATCTGGAAGTTCAATGTATTCCTATGCACCTTCACACACTCCTTTATCGCTTCGGGGTTTTACCACTCTTGGGAGGTCTCTCAGGATCCAAGTGGTTTCGGGTTTACCCGAGCCCAGATGCTAGGTCGTCACATGCCTGGTCTCGACCTCTCCTTGGTGAAACACCGACTCGTGCTTAAGCCAGGGGCAAGACCCGTAAAATAAAAATTGAGAAGATTCCACAAACATGGCCTCGAGGATGAAAGAGGAATTTGACAAATTGCATAAGGCTAGATTCATTCGGGTTGTCCTATATCCTCAGTGGGTGACAAACATAGTCCCTGTCATTAAGAAGGATGGTAAAGTTCAAATTTGTGTTGATTTTAGGGAATTGAACACGGTATGTCCAAAGGATGATTTTCCGCTACCTCACATAGATATGTTAGTGGATAATACGGCCGGATATGAGACCCTTTCATTTATGGATGGTTACTCATGTTACAACCAGATCCGTTTAGCTCTAGAAGATCAGGAGAAAACCTCGTTCACCATGCCCTGGGGTACTTATTGCTTCGTGATTATACCCTTCGGTCTAAAGAATGCAAGCGCCACCTATCAAAGAGCGATGATGGCCATTTTCCACAACATGATGCATGTGTACATTGAGGCTTATGTGGATGATATCTTGGTGAAATTGAGGACTAAGGAGGAATGCCCCCATATTTTAACCAAGGTGCTGCAAAGATCTAGAGAGTATAAACTGAAAATGAACCTAAAGAAAGGTGTGTTTGGAGTGTCTTCAGGAAAGCTGCTAGGTTTCATAGTTAGCAAACGGGAGATCCAAATCGATCCTAACAAAGCCAAGGATATTACGGATATGCCCCTACCAAAGAATATCACAAAGCTTTGAGGACTGATTGGACGCTTGCAGTTCATTAGAAGATTCATATCCCAACATTCTCAGAAGTGCCATCCTTTCTACGAACTGTTGAAGGAAGGGGCAAAGTTTGAGTGGAATCAGTAATGTCAAAAGGCCTATGAGGAGTTGAAGGTTTACCTATCCAATCTCCCAATTTTGCAGCCTCTTGTCCCTGGGAAACCCCTGATCCTATATATATATATTTCTGTCCCTGGGCCTCGCAGGTAATTCCTCATGGCTTGCTCCAGCCCTTCTCAGTCTTGATCCGGAGGAGAAGTCGGTGCTAGCATGTCGACAACAGCATCGGGAATGTAAACCGACTGCCTTGTGCGGACGGCTTGATGACGGCACCTCTGGCGTCGGCGGTGGGTGTCTTCCGACAGTGCCAGTGTTGCAAGTGCTGGTTGGTAAATGGGGGTCACTATCTTGATCCTCTCCTCCTGTCGTGCCCTTAGAGGGAGAAAGGTGCTGGACTCTGCTTGGGCGAGTGAAGTGGTCTGGACTCCCCTAGGGATCCAAGCCTGCTTGAGCTTGGCTGGCTTGTGGGTCGGTGTATTCTTCGGTGCTGCGACCGGGGTGGTGCGCATCACCTTGTCCTTCATCTTCTCTAGCACCCGAAAGGAGTTTTGTACTGGGACAGTAGGTACAACCCGGTCCAGGATCGCTTCAGACCTCTGCCCGTTGAGATGGATCTGGATGCTCCCAACAACAGCAGACTTGCCAGAGCTGAAGATCCGACTCTTTGGTGCAGTAGCAGCGTGGTTCCTCTGAAGTATTCTGCCGTGGGATGCTAACACTTGATGAGACGGGGTGACAGTTTGGTGCACATGGTGCACACAACAGCTGAATATCCCGATTGGGACAGTGTTGGTGTTCCTGTCCAATGCTCGGCCAGTAGTAGCTTCGATGGCTCCCTGGGTGGGAGCATTGATTTCAGACTCATCGGATGCCTCCACATCCACCAAATTGACGAAGGCCACCCCGAGAAAATTGGGGAAGCCTACCACGGGAGGGAAGCTCCCGAAGCAAAGGGGGATGACGAGGCAGTCATCCCTGATGTGGCTCTTGACGACCCGAGGACCGAAGGTGACCGTCATTCTTGACGTCGAAATGTGATTTTTCCTGCATTTGCGAAGATAGAGCAATTGGTATTACAAGAAGGGGGCCGCAGGGCCCTTAATTCTGGCAAAGAGAAGAAGGGTGGTCTGGTCCTACCGGGTGTGCTAGACTTGTGGACGCACTTCTTAACGATTGGTTATTGTTGTTCGTTTATTGGTTCATTAAGTGTATGGGCGTGATAGTCACAAAGTGACAATTTATTTGGGCTTCGAAGAGTCACGGGTGCGCTCAAGTTGACTTGGCCAGACAATTGTATGGTTCGGGTTGGGACCACTACCCGCCGTGCCATAAAGGCCACGTTGTTATTTACATCCCCCACACGGGGGAATACCCTTGATTAATTACCACATTTTTTTCTCCAATTTCACTTCTGTATCCTGTTTATGCGTGGCACTAATAAGGAAATACATTTATTCGCAGAGACTAATAAATAAAAATTCCTAAAAGATAGTAATAGTGGGTTGAAGACTTCGTTCTAACTCCCGATCTAAAGTCATTGAAGTGGGGATCTATTTAATGCTCCACCCCAAGCCGAGACAGGAGGATGGGTATCCTTGTTGCTATATAGTGTTGCAATTGACAATGTCTCCATGTTGATCTACATTTTTTCTGTCCAATTTCACTTCTGTATCCTGTGAAATAATCCTTTGATAGTTTCAAAACATGCAAAATGCATGCCTAACTATGCCCTGTGTCCCTCAAATTTATTGTGTAGATAAATCAAGATGTCGGCAATTTTTTCGACTGCATCTCTGCCGAATGCCTGCACATCGAGGGTCAATATTCGCAGCAAAAGCTCATTTGCTCTTGTCCGGACTCCCTCTTCTTTGGGATCCGTTAACAGTGCATCAAAGGCTTTTGGCCTGAAGTCAACAAACTGCTTCCGGGCAATGGCAATGGCAGTGTACAAGGTGAAGCTTGTCACTCCGGAGGGACAAGAACACGTGATCGAGGCCCCAGATGATGCTTACATTCTGGACTCTGCTGAGACTGCGGGAGTGGAGCTACCCTACTCTTGCCGTGCCGGGGCGTGCTCAACATGCGCTGGACACATGGTCTCTGGTTCCGTCGATCAGTCCGATGGATCCTTCCTTGATGAGGGCCAGATGGAGAAGGGTTATGTCCTGACTTGTGTCTCCTACCCAACTTCAGACTGTGTCATCCATACGCACAAGGAAAGTGAACTCTATTGAGCACATCAAAAATAGGGTCTTTTTGGTCGCTGCGTGTGCAATGGGATGTTCACTATTTTAGCTGAGAACTGTCTTGTTCCTACAAACACCGTTTCCGCTTGGGATGCCGGAGGGTACCCAGGTCATGTAATTTGATTTTGGAGGATGGCTGTCGTTTTCTTTCTGAAATGTTCTCCGGATTCAAGTCTGCTGTCATTTAGTTTCACAAGGTTATGGCATGGTTTATCTACTCATCCTTCAATCCTCCCCTGTAAATCTGCAATGCTGTTTCTCTTCTAGTTTCAAACTTTCAAAGATGTGGGATGTGCTGGAGAGTTGGCTGACCCTGCCCTGGAGATCTTGCCTCTGATCTTCTGGGCAGAGAGACACGGAGAATAATAAAGACATGGTCGCAGGGCTGAAGTTATATATGTGTCTGTCATTGTCACTGTATGTCATTGTCATATGAATTGTTGTCATAGGTGTATGCATGACCTGAAAATGAAGATTCGCAGTAAGGCTAAAGTAGAGGGTTCGATTATCAGGGTATATATTATTGAAGAAATTTTGAACTTCTGTTCGATGTACTTCGAACCCAAAAATCAAACTCGCCTTACTCGACCTCCACGTAATGATGATGGAGGAGAGGTGGGTGCGTCTGGCCGATTGTCCATTTTTAAGTATCCAGTATGTGCATTCGGACACTGTTCGAATCGCATATTAGAGGACAGAGAGTTGTTGGCCGCTGAGATACATGTTCTCCTAAACTGTGCTGAGATTGAACCTTATGTTGAGTAAGTCCTTAACTTTGTAGGTGCTAAAATTTATAAGTTGCTTGACGTTCTTCCTCTCATTTATGATGATGTTGCATTCATCATTATACGTAATTTGATTCAAAATTAATTACTCAATGTCCACGCCTCAATGACATGGACGTTCAAAAGGAATGAGAGATACCTTTTGCCATATGGCTTAAAGCTCAAGTAAGTGCCGAAGTCAAGTTCCACAAAGCTTGAGGTGCATGCCTAATTTTAAAGTAATGTAGTTTATATTCATCAGTTAAAGAAGGTTATGTTACTGATGAAAGAGTCTGGGTGATTAGTTATGGACCTTCGAAGGTCGTGCATGCCTCTCCCAGATTTTTTATCTATGGTTATAGATTTCACACCAGACATTATGGACGAAATAAGTCTATGATGAATAGTGGCGTATGCGTAAAAGTAGTACATACAATGAAAATGAACTTGATTACTATGGTATTTTTGAGGAGGTCATAAAATTATAGTATCTCGGACAAGACAACCATATATTTCTTTTTAAGTGTCATTGGTTTGATCCTAATTCAGTTCGAAATGACACAATATATGGGATTGTCGATGTCAAACATAGATCCAAATTGAATACCTATGAGCCGTTCATTTTGGCCGCACAAGTCCAGCAAGTGTATTATTCAAGTTATTCATCGTCCAAGAATAGAGATTAGTGGGCAGTCTGTAGGGTAAAACCAAGGCTTCTGCCTAATGATGAGTTAGATCTGATGGAGACTGTCTCTGAGGATTCTAGTGCCGAATTTTTTCAATCAGATGAAGGTGGCACTGTAGAGTTGGTTGCTTCTCATCTTCATCTGAAGGAATCTGATGATCCACTTTGGTTGTCTATAGAGGACGAAGTGGAAGAAGTCGATTCCAGCCCACACTATTCCCCAACAAAAGAAACACAAAGGAGTTTCGTGACTCTACTTTATATAAATGTTCAGCACATTCCCTCACCCTCTCACAAATGAAAGAAACAACCCTATTTGCAACCCTTGCTTCACTTCTAAAAATTATGTTGTTCCTTTCTCCCCATAGTGCCCAAAGTGTGGGATGAAGAATGAGCCACCAAATCAAGCTATCCCCCTTAAGATTCCACATCTTGTGCCAATTCTTGAACAATTGTTGCACGCTTTCATGAGGGCCAACAACACACTGGATCATGCTGGCGACCTTGGTCCATACCTGCCGAGTGAAAGAACATGCTGGCGACCTTGGTCCATATCCTCCACGTCCCCACACAAGCAACAAAGGGTAGGTATGCCTTGTAGAAAAGGAGCAATCCTATCACATGTGGGCATCCGTCCATCCTCCAGATCAGAAGCTTCACGTTTAGTGGACTCTTGGGAGTCCAAATCTGCGAGGTGAAAAGATGGTGCATCCCTCCATATGAGATGAATGAGTAGGCTGACCTGACTAAGAAACATCCCTCCTCCTCCCACCTGGACCACTGCATGTTGACTTTGCCTGACTTTAGAGCATACTCTAGGAGGAAGAGGAGTCCCTCTAGCTGGTCCATCTCATCTGGCCTATGATTCCTCCTAAAAGTCAGTGCTCACGTACCCCCTGAAAGCTGAGTGTCAAAGGTGTGAGACATGGAGGCTACAAGTGCAGTTGATATCGCAAAGAGCTTCGAGAAGGTTGCCTCCAAGGAGAGATCCTCGCACCATCTATCTTTCTAAAACTGGCACTTATGTCCACTTCCCAACCGGACGGCACACTTGAGTTGATGATGTCCCTGCACTATAGGATGCCTTTCCCGATGGGCACAATATTATGCTGAGAAGCTGGGGTCAAGTCCTAGTCCCTGACTTTGTCGTACTACCTCTGCTTAATGACTTGTAACCATGTAGGTCCAAGCTTCCACAACCATTTGCACAAGAGGGCGAGGTTGAAATCTCCCACAAGAGGGCTAGGTTGAAATCTCTGATGTTCTTGATGCCCAGTGCTCCCATTTCCTTACTCTTATAAACTTTGCCCTAGGAGATGTCATGCCAATCCCTGCATCTGTCTACACTGCCATGCCAAGATTGCCTGAATATACTCCAGTTTCTTGGTCACTATCTTCATGATGCAAAAGATGGACATAAAGTAGATCAAAAGAACGTCCAACATTGCTTTGCACAACGCCATGCTCCTCCCATAGGCGAGAAGCCTCGCCTTCCATCTGACTAGTTTGGACTCGTACCTTTGCACCACCTTCTGCCAGTCACTGCAATGTAAGGCCCCTGGAAACAACATGAGGCCCAAATAGGAGAAAGGAAAATCTCCTAGATGATAGCCTAATATGAAAGTTGCTCTCCTGAGAGGCCTATCCTCCATGTTCACACCAACGATGTGGCTCTTGCTAAAATTCACCTTCAACCTACTAACTTCCTCTAATAGCTCCAACATCAACTAGGCAACATAAAGTTGGCTCTTGTCCTCTGCTAGGAATCGGATGGTATCGTCAGCACATTGCAGATGACTGATGTCGACACTATCAGATCCCGCCTGGAAACCTCTGATCAGTCTTAATGATTCAACTCTCTCATCTACATCATGCTCAGTATCTATGCTACCAAGATAAATAAAAGGGGACATGGGATCTCACTGATGTAGCCCTCTATCACTATAAAAAGGAGCAATGGGTTGGTCGTTGACTAGGACTACAAAGGTGGACGAGAAGACACACCGGGATCTACCCAATCCACTTTTCATCAAAACCCATCATTGCCAAAACCCCAAACAGTTAACACGATCAGACGCCTTCTCAAAATCCAGCTTCAAGGCCACCCCTCTCTCCCTTTGAGTCTTCATGACATACAAGCATTCATGTGCAACCAAAAAGCTTTCTTGAATGTGGCATCCCCTACGAAAGGCCGCATGGTGTCCACTAACCACTATGCCAATCACACTATCTAATCTCATTGCCAACAGCTTGGTGATAATCTTGTATGTTTCATTCAGTAAGTTGATGGGCCTGAAATCTAAGAAGCATTGTGCACCTTACTATTTGGGGATGGGAACCAAGAGGGTTTTGTTGATACCCCTCAAGTGAGCCCTGCCCTCCTGAAATTCCCATAATGCTAGCAGGAGGTCATTCTTGGTTATATCCCAACATTTTTGGGGGAAGGCCATAGGAAAGCCATCTAGGCCCGGGGCTTTGTCACTTGCAAGAGAAAAAACTACCTTTGGACCACCTCCTCCAATAAGGGGTAGGAGAGGGCTTCACTTTCCTCAATAGAGAGATGAGAAAGAAAGCCATCTACAATCCCAGGTCTAGCCATCTGATCCTCAGTGAAGAGTTTAGAATAGAAGTCTATGACCTGCTCCCCGATATCCTCACCCCTTGTGAGAGTTCGCTCACCTACTCTGATAGAAGTAATGAAATTGATTCTCTTTCTCCCCGATGCAATTCTTTGAAAGGAAGCAGCATTCATGTCTCCTCATTGAGCCATTTCTCTCTCGATTTCTACTTCCAATAGATCTCTTACCTTGTAAAGATCTCTTCAAAATCGGTCTCTGGGTCTATCCCTATCTCTTCTATCTAATTCATCCAGCAGCCCTGCCTCCTCCAAGTAATCCAATCCCTCCAATTGTTGTAGAGCCCGATCCTTTGCAACTTTGCTAGGTAGGGTTTTATTAGCACATCAGCCTTTTAGCACGTGCCACATCCTTTAGTTTTACCCACCAGTATACCCATAGAAGATTGTTCATGTCTCGCACATTCCAGGCTCGCCTTACAATATCCATGAAGTCCACTTCTCTGAACTAATATCTTTCAAATCTGAAGTTCCACGTCACCTCATGCCTGCAACTAGTCTTTAGCAAAATGGGTTTGTGGTCCTATAGTGATATTGCTAAGCATGATGCTTGCACATGAGGATAGTGGTCCTCCCGATCAACAGTGACTAGATTCTTGTCCAACCTAGAGCATGAAGGTACTGCCCTCATACTAGACCAAGTAACTTGAGTGATCCATTTTCCACTGAAAGGGGGTGATCTATCCTCTCCCATGGTGTAGCAACTACATTAAAATCATCACCCATACACCAGTGCCGACTTGAGCTGTGGTGATATAGGAGCAGCTCATCCCATAGAGATCTCTACCCTTCTCTACTTCGAGGACCATATATCACAGAGAAATCACAAGAGAAGCAATCCCTTACGTTGCCAAAGTGAAGGGAGATAGTCCCTCGACTGACCTTTCTATCTTTCTCTACCTCTTCTACCTCAAACTAGTTCCAAAGTATCATAATGCCACCAACAAACCCCCCTCTGCTAGGGAGGTTATGCCCTTGGATTAGACCTGTAAACGGAACGGATATGGAGCAGATAGTTTGATATTTGAATTCACTTCGATTATAATTGGTCAGATATCTGAATCCAACATATCCTATTAGGATGTAATTTTGCGGAAGGCAGCGACGTCAGTAGCTCTTGGCTTCTACATGACCTTTTCTAGCTCCAGATCTCAACAACACTTCTGTGAGATCTTGCGGCTGAAAGGGCATCTGGAGGCTCACATGTGATGACCTTCATGTGGATCGGGGGATTCATCAGTTGAAAACCTCATGAGGGGGGCCATGATCGTCACGGCAGAGGGGACAGATTGAGGCACAGTGACAAAGGAGAGGGAAGAAGGTGGCAGCTATTCCTCCTGCGGATCTAGGGGGAGGAAGATGGCCAGAGGGGGGTGTAATGACTCAAGATCCGGATACTAAGAATAACTCGATACCATTCGAATCCAGATCGCCGCCCATGAGTCAGAGGGCTCGGAAGGTTTAAAAGGGTAGGTGTGGTGTACATAAAAATAAAAAATAAAGTAAAATAATTCAACAATTAATAAAAATAAATAATCTAATTATAACAGAGTTCAGTCCAACAAAAGTATAGTCTAAGGCAGAAAAGTGTACCCAATGTCGAGTGAACACCCGGTCCGTCGAGCTGACAACTAAGAACAACCGCACAGCACCCTCGAACCTCGAGGAAGAATCACAACACCTGAAAAGTAGGGATGAGTCTCCTATCTCTGACTCAGTAGAGGTCCCGCAGAACCCCAACCGAAAACAACGGCGATACCAAAAAGTAACAGTAGCAAGAACAACAATAACAGCAGGAGTAGCTACAACAATAATAGCGAAAAACATGGCCGTACTCGAATTCCCCAAACACGACAGTCGATGAAATCACGGCTCTACAACTACTCCTACCGGAATGAAAACTAATGCCCCGATCCCTCGGTCGGGGGACCTCCACACTACGAACAACCCTAGTCACGCTACTGGGAAAACATAACGACACCTCTGTCGTGGAGGCCTGTGCTCACACACGAAGACCCACTCCGAAATCACGTGGTCTGGAAATATGATCACGACCTCGCCGTCGTGAACTCTACATTGTCTAGGGAGAACCCTCGGTGACACTCACCGAAAACTCTAGACCTCGACTTTGAGAAAACACCCAGAAACTACACGTAAAATCACATCTCGCAGACGAGAAATGAAAACTCGAGTCACGAGAAGCTCACGTTGTGGCGACCCGGGATTCGAGTACCGGAAAGGAACCGGCGCGACTCGAACTTCGGCCTGCCTCTCACGAGCCCGAAGACTCGGAAGGGAAAAAGGGATGGTGTGAGGGTGTATAAGAAGCTAAAGTAACTGCAAAGATAGTTCTGGATTGATCTCCTTTGCTGACGGAAGCTCAGAACGGCCTCGATCCTGACTCGGATGCTAATCCGACGTGGTCGAGGGTTAGAACGACGCTATTTAATCCAGCACGCCCTTGCGTTTGAGGTTAAAACGACGCCATCGAAAATATCAGCTGGCTAACGTATATATATATGATGCAGACTGAGGCAGCGCCGCCAACCATAACAGTGTAGGTAACCCTTCCAGACTCAGGCGCGCGCCAACCAACCCTCCCGCCAGTTTTGTGGCCCGTTGCCTTGCGATTCCTGAAGAATTATGTGGCCGTAGCGGCCTTTAAGGGACCAGAGGGACCCAGAGCAATTGTAGGGCTCGGTGAATCGACGGAAGCTGTAGAATCCCAACCTCCTGCTACCGACGAAGCATTGCTGCCAGAGCAGAGCAGTCTCCCTAAGATAGAGGTGGGAGAGATCATTGAGGAGGGGGCCGATGCTTCTAGGGCTTTGGCCATCATTAATAAATCTTCGCCCGTGGAGGCCAGCGAGACTGAATGCGAGGAGCAAGTATCCTCGGCTATCGAAGAGGCTGGTACGGTTCCCACTCGGGAGGTCGGCAAAGAGGTTGCCGTAGTGGAGACTCTTCCTATCAAATCAGCTGCTGCTATTGATTCTATCACCAGTGCCCTTCAGATCATGTCGTCAACGTCTTCTGGAGTGAGTGATGATATTTGGGCTGAGGTAGATAGCAGGGTGGACTTCTAGATCCCTGAAACTTTGCCACTAGGTCTGTAATTTTCCAGTGACATGGTGTGGCAGTCTCTGGGTAACCTTCAGCAAGCCATGTCAGCTACCCCGGATTTGACTTATGTGTAGTTAAGGAGCTTGGTAGAACACCTCTCCCACTCATTACTGGCCTTCGGCTACCCAATGGATGACTGGACCCCGCGGGTTATAATGCTGTTGAAGCACGCCAACAGGCGGGAGTACCTCAACCGAGAAGTATTTGATCAACTAACGGCCGTGAAACTAGAGAGAGCTGATTGCCGAACCACTGCTGCCTCATTAAAAGGGACAGTGGGGAAATTAAGAGATGTGGCCAGCACATCTTTAGAGTGCCGGTCCCTCCTTACAGTGCATATAACGGAACTGCGCATCGAGCTTTCCAGGGCTGAAGCCAAACTGTAGGAAACTGAGCGCATGGAAGTTCAGAGCATAGAGGAAGCTGACTTAGCTGAAGGGCAACTTGCTTCCCTTGATGAAAGACTATCGCAGCTGGAAGCCCCAAAAAATAGAATTGGGATTTATAATTAACCGTGGGTGACCTTGATGGTTTGAGGGCCAACAGAATTTGAGATTTTGGTTGATGTTTGGGTTTTGGAATTTGATAGGCCTCTGTGATTTGAAGACTGAGAAATGGAGTTGGAGTTGGCTAATCCTTCGTGATTTGAAAGCTGTAGATTGCACTGCGAGTTTGGCTGACTTTTGTGATTTGGAGGTCAAAAGTTAGAATTCGATCGAGTTTTTCTAGGACTGGTGATGGTTTTGATAATGTGTTCGCCACGATGGGATAAAGTCATCGAACAAAGGGTGTTCGAGATGGTAGTCTATAATGATGATGCATTCCTACTTTCTTCTTTTTCTTTTCTCTCTTTTTTCTTTTCCTTTTTTTTTCACATTATCAGCTTTACCGCCCTTTTGGGTTTTCGCCGAAGCTAGCCCTCTTTAGCTTTTTTCAGTGTACCCTTTCAGATTTTCACACTGAGCGGTTACCCATTTTTACCTGAGACGCCCTTTCAGGTTTTCACCTCAGCCAGGTTTCTCTGGCCTTTTTGCCCTCAACCATCCCCGTGATGGGAATGGCTAAGTCCGCTAGGGCACCTCTCTTTTAAGCCCTTTTTTTTCTTTTTTTTTCCTTTTTTTTGAACTCTAAATGTAAGCTTTGTCGAGGTGATGATCCAAGTGAGGTGGATCATATAATAGATGTAGCTTCAACTTCACATACTTTTCATTGAGTGAAAGGAAGGGTTACTCTCTCTCTTTCGCAGTTCTTCGAAGAGGGATTTCCTTTTCTGGGGATTTCCATGGCAACTGTCTATTCAACTTTGCTTCTTTAAGTTTCTCTTCAAACGCTTCTTTCTTATTTTTCTCCTCCTTAGCTTGCGCTTCATTTCAAGAGGACTGACTGTTTGACGATCGAGTTGGGTGACATTCGTCCCTCCTAAGATGAAATTTTCGCTTTGAGCTTCTACCTTGATAGGCCTGAGCCGGGAGTGCTCCTCTCTTTCTTTCTCTCTTTATCTTTCCTTTTTTTTCTTCTGGCAAAATTTGGTAGGGAATTTTACAACTTCCCTGTGGACAACGGGGAGAGAGGTCGATGCAGAAATTAGTTTGGTGCCACAAGCATAGGTTTAGGCCTGAAGCTAGCTTTGTGTTATCAGAAAATGGGCTTAAGTGCCAAGGGTGGCTTAAAGCCGGAAGTGGAACAATACCCAAAATTGATGGATCAAGAAATAAATCGGTGTTCAACACCGATTTGGCCCCAGAGAGGGATGATGGATCAACTCCTGTAAACGGGACTCTTTAGCCTGCAGCTGCGCAAGTTTCTCCTCGAGCGACGCGGCTTGCCCTTCTGCCAGCTCTGCCTCCTCTATGTTCTAGACTTGTAGCTGCTCAGTCGACTCTACTTCTGCTTCAGCCCGGGTGAGTTCGGCACGCAGTTCAGCTATTGAAGCCTTCAAAGAAGTGCGGCGTTGAGTAGAAGGATCCGCAGCACCCCGCATCTATCGGGCAGTGCCCCTCAGTGACTCAAGGGTGATTTGACACTCTGCTCGCTCGAAAATTTTATGGCCGTCAGCTGGTCTGCTAGACCATGGCCAATGAACTCCCTTCTGTTCACATACTTTAGAAGCAGGATCACTCGCTACATCCAGTCCTCCATGGGGCAGCCAAAAGCCAATAGCATGCGAGAGAGGTGCTCTACTAGGCCCCTTAGCTGACATAAGACAAGTCCTGGCAGGTTGTCACGGTCTACCTCAGCGTCTCCAAATATTGCCATACTAGGTCGCTTGATGATTGCAGACCCATTGATGGCGTATCAGGGAGATGAAATTCTACATGACTGTGGATTATGGCCTAAATATCGTCGTTCAGTTCTGAAGATGACGATGTCATGTCCTGCATGGCACCTTCACTGGGACCGGCCCCGATGGATAATGCAACAGAGGAAGTGTCGATAACAGCAACCTCTCCCCCAACCTCTGGCAAGGGCGCCGCAGCTTGAGCCTCAACGATAGGGAGCGGTTGGTCACCGTCTCCGGCTTGGCCAGCTTCCACCAATGCCGATTCAATGGCAAGGGCTAGAGTCGTGGAGACCCCAGCTGCTCCTTCCGCAATCTCTCCCGCTTCTATTGTGGGAATGTCCTCTTCACCCTGAAGTAACTCTCCATCGATGCCGAGTTGCTGTTGCTCCGGAGCCATGGTCGGCTGGTCAGACCCAGCAATCACTCCTGGCACTTCCAAGCCCCTTATCGTGATATAATCCTTTGGATACCGCAGGGCTATGGGCCTCAAGATAGGTGGGAATATCGGCGGGTTTGCACCAAGGGGTGGAAGGGATATCTTTACAGTCATGGCCGGTTGGGTCACTTCGGCCGGAACCACAGGAGCCTTCAAGAAAAGATAAACATAACGTATCTCAGAGGTTTGATGTAACGACCAATGAGAGGAAGCATAAGGCTAAATGGAGGACTCTTACCCTGGCCAGCACCAAGCTCAAATCTCCAGCAATGGAGACGAATGGGCTCGCCCCCCCCCCCCCCCTATTTGGATGGCGCCGGTCTACAGATTATAGAAGGGAAGTGACTAATCTACGATTGTGGACTTCTTCAACCTGTGAACCTTAGTATGCTAATTTAAGTTTCATCACCTGCCGGATCACGATGCCGTTTATCCCTATTTTCGCCTCGCTCGCAGTCAGAGTCTGGGAGCCTACTCTGTAGCATTGCTTCGTCGCGCCGGGGAGGGGGACATCCCCCAATGTTTCACACTGCATATCACTCTGTCTGCAGGGGTCCATCTATTGGTGATAGATCTTCCAGGGGGTAATGGGTAAGCATCGATACGGGTTAACCCGACATCTCAAATCCACAGTCCTTAGCGGACCTTGTGGTGGCCCTGAGATGCGTGCCCCTCGTAGGCTAGCCCTCGAGGTTTCCTTCTCTATCGGTCACCCCGATTTGGATGTGGTATCGACTCGGGTCACGTGCCCCTCGCAGGCTAACCCTCGGGGTCTTCATTCCCGTCATGAGTCACTTCACTCGTCTACTCTCCACCCACGGACTTGGTGCCCCTCACAGGCTAGCCCTCAGGATTTTCCTATCTGTTCGAGTTTGTTGGCCGCCGTTGTGCCACCCTGCTCTTAGGGGTTGCTCCGCCACGCGAGTATTCCCCGCTTCTCCCCGACAACTCCTCCGGGATGGGGAGATGCTACCGAAATTTTGGCTCAAATAATATAATAAATTCGTTTGATTCAGAACAATCGCCGCGCTCGAGTACGAACCTCACGTGAGCCTGTGACTTGACTTCCGGACGGCCCGAGGCCAGTCCGATGAGCAATTAACTCAATAAAGCTTCAAAATCTTTTAAAACATTTTAATAAATCTGAAAATAAACCAATAAAACTTCAATTCCTACGAAAATGGACTAAACCAGCACCGTCGACACCCGACGCGCCTTAATACGGCGCGCTCTAAAACGGTGCACCTTATTACGGCGCACCCAATGGGTGCCACGTCGTTTTAACAAGAGCCCCTTTTACCTACGCTTCGTGACGCCGTATTAGCCTTTACCCACGCTTGTGGTACCGTTTTAACTTGTCACCTACGTGTCCTGTGCCGGTTTCGTTCCGAATCACGTCGTGACGCCGTTTTAATCTCCTCCCTGCCTCCGGGGTGATTTTTAATGCTAATAGGGGAACCAAATAGACCTGGTCTTTAATAAAACCGAATGAAATGATTCGCTCAAATTTAGTTTGGCTATCTCTATGATCTTTTATGCCAAGAGGGATCTATCCAAAGGCTATACTAAGTAAACGTGTAGAGATTGGGCTTCTGAAGATGTTCCCAACAACATTGAGGACAAATAGTCAACATATGAGGTATTAGTTACTCAGGGGAGCAGAGGATTTTTCTTTTTGAAAGGGCAATTTTGGTAAAGCACACCTTTTTACGTGAGGAGACACCTTGATCAGAGGCCAGACTCCCCAGTTACTCAGTGTGATAACCGTGTTACCTCTCTTTAGAGAACATAGTTAGCATTGAAGTGTCTTTTTACGTGAGGAGACACCTTGATCAGAGGCTAGAGTCCCCATTTACTCAACACTTAAGCGCTATTACTATGCCATTTTTTGTTAAAATCTGGCACTTCATGATATAGGTTGTTCCTTATTTCTTTGATGAAGTATCTAGTTTCTCAGTGACCAAATCATTGTTTTGAAATTTTATACCTTGTCACATATGAATGTGATGTTTGACAGTAATGCTGCATGTACTGGAGTTCAGAAGATTTGTCTCCAGAGGCATACATTTTAAGCTTTTAGCAAATTTCTTGACTTAAAGGTTAGCAATGATCTGTGCTCATGAAAGATGTCAGAAAGTATTCTTCATATCTACGTCCATGTCATTGCAGGATTATTAGGTAGAGACTTTTTAGCTAAACTTCAGTTAAACAAATTTGAAAAGTTAAGAGAGTTGTGAGTTTCTAGCATTTGGGAGTGAACTGAATGAGATTCTCAATGAACTTTGTGCAGCAACAAGATCTCTCAACATCTTTTAAATCAATCTCCTAGATACACAAACTTACCAGACTAATGGAAACTCCCCCTGACAGATGAACTGATAGAACTCCCCCTCACAAAATGACTTATGTTCAAACACATGTAGTGTAGTATGAGCAACAATGCAGATAGGACTCATGCTTGTTGACATGTAGTGTCACGCCCCGACGTGGAAAGTCGGTACGTGCCAGTTATAATCATTCATGTCAATCAAATCATTCATGCCACAAGATAACACGACTAAGATTCCAATAATAAAAGATAACCAACTTTAATTAATAATTAAAGTCACAACTTATTACAGCGACTCTTGTGGACTTTACTGTCTATTACATCGACTAAAAGAAATAAAATTACATCAGTCTGGACTCAACATAACTAGGACATTGACTCAAACACCACTAAAAAGGCTCGCTCCACGACTACTCGCTCCCATTCCCATCGGTGTGCACATCCTCATCCGTGCTACCCGAGTAAAATAAGATAATTTTAAATAAGTAATTTTTAAAATTTGAAGGAAGGAAAAAAAAAAGAGAACGAGTCGGATCAACTTATGAGTCGAACTTAAAACTCGAGCCCAATCCGTGGACCTAGTTGAGCTGAACTTTTAAGCCCGACTAAAAACCCGGGGGCCAGAAGAGATCTTGCAACTCCGCCTAAAATCAGGCCACGCCTACGAGTATGTCGGATCAACCTGCCCCATTGACAGCCCTACAATTTGTTATGCACATCGACACGAGCACTTTTAATTTCCCATCCTCGTCACCTTTTTCATCACCTCTTACCTGTAAGTCATTTTCTCACCATAAATGCAAGGTGTCGAATGCGGAAAAAACTTCATTAACAAGAGTCTCATGGTTGTTTGCGCTATAGGAGTGTTGGCAAAAACTGGATATGGCTACTGGTTTGGCCGCAGTGGAGATGGCCATGGTTTGGGTGAAAGTGGAGATGGCTGCTAGCACTATTTTCTGTTAATAATAGAATGGCTATGTGAATGGTCTAAACAACTTGACAGACTTGTTTAGTCTTCACTCACTTGTGGATATGGCTGTATTTTTTTGACAGACTTGTTTATGTCGACACACTTGTAGATCTTACCAGACTTGTTTAATGTTGACAGAATGGCCAGCCTATGAAATATATTTTTTTCATGTGCTCATTTGATGGCGACATGTGATGTGAATGAATGGTTTTGTTTCTTGAAAATGGATGGCATGTGTATGTGTGGCATGCAAAAAAAATTGTCTTATGACTAGCCTATGAAATTTGTTTTTTCCAGTGTTCATTTGATGGTGGCATGTGATGTGAATGAACGGTGAATCTCAGGTTTTGTGTGGGCATTGAAATTCGATGGCATGTGTGGTGAATGAAGGGTGAATCTACGGTTGTGTGTTTGCATAGAAAATAGATGGCATGTGTGAATGAATGGTGAAGGTCAGGTTTTGTGCATTTAAAATGGATAGCATGTGTACAGGTCTATTAAGGGAACTCAAAAGATCCTATATTAGAAACTACAAAGATGAACATGTGCTTATAAATAAGACCTAGGTCTTTGATGATCTTTTTACAAGTAAAAAAAGATAAAACTCTAGCCGCCCTCTAATATAGCAGGAACAATACCTCAAAAGAGACACCTAAATTTATACGTCTTTATTGACACGTAAAGACTTGAGAAGGGAGCTCAAAAAATTCCATATTAAAAATTATAAAGATGGATGTGTTTATAAGAGAAGCATATTTTATTAAGTCTGAATCATGAGGGTAACTTATTGGTTAAAACCCGGTGAAAATTCGACAACATCTCCCCATCCCCGGAGGATTGCTGGGGGAAAGTGAGGATATGCCCACGTGACGGAGCAAACCCCTTACAGCAGAGTGGCACAACGGCGGTCGACAAACCCGAACGGATAGGAAACCCTGAGGACTAGCCTACTAGGGGCACCATCATTCCGTGGGTTGAAAGCGATCGGATAAGGTGACCAATGAGAGAGGGGAGGACCCTGAGGGCTAGCCTACAAGGGGCACATGACCCGTAGTCAACACAATATCTGGAAGAGGAATGACCAATAGGGAAGGAAATCCTGAGGGCTAGCTTACGAGAGGCACACATCCCGTAGTCACCACAATGTCCCTAAGGACAGTGGATTTGGTATTAGGCTAAAGCCCCTGTCAATATTCACCTTATGGCCCATAGGGGTACTCATCACTCATAGATGGAACCCTTTGACCAAATGACGGTTCTGAAGTATCAATGGGGTATGTCCCCCTCCCCAGAGCATTAAAGCTAAAGTTATGAGGAATAACAAAGCTCGACAATCCTAAATCACATACAGAATAGGAGGGATACAGCAGCAAATCATAACACTCGATAAGCTGGCGAATTGGCACTCACAGGGTTAGAAGGTTAGTGTTCACGGGGCTAAGGGGTTAGCACCCACGGAGTTAAGTAGTTAATATGCAGATTAGGGGGTTAGCAGATCAACATTCACAAAGGGTTAATAGGTTAGCCCGTGAACTAAGATGATCAAGCTACATAAACATTCATTCGAGCAACCAGCATACAACTAGCATAGGATGAATACGCATGTTTTAGAGGTGACCCCATTCCCTATGGGCTATGGAGAGATGCCGAGGGGTGCTGAGGGGATTGACCTCGAACTGGAGTGGACAGAGATGCACACACGAGTGTGTCTCTAACCACGAAACCCACAGTGCATATACAGCAAGGCAGGGCCATTGCATGAGAAGAGAGGAGCCCTGGGTAGGGGGAATCATTTCTGTAGCCTGTATAGCTCCAGGGCATGTTCGATATTGAGAAATCAAAACCCGTCGACTAGACACACAGTGGACAATTGGACATGTGAATTGAGAAAAGGATGGGAGAAATATACACAACGTCGAGCAGCATTCATTCCATTAATATATATATCATCCCGTCAATGGTAAGCGAAAGACATAGAACATTACAAACATTCGGTGCGGCCGACGTTGTCACTCGGACGCCGCTTCACTGATTACACAGACGGAATTGCAGAAGAACATAGATGGGGAGATGGTGAGGGGGGGAGACAGGCTCATGTCATCGCCCCTCCCCCCTCACTTACACTATATCATAAAGGAGAAATCAGAGGGGGGAATCATCGGGAGAGAACCACGGAACCCACCTAAATTTCGCCACCCAAAATAGAGTATCAGATTCCGACGTCTCTTCTCTGGCTCCAGAGCTATTCAGGCAAGACAGGGGAAGACGACGGCGGGATCCCTCTCAGTGGAAACCCTGCTTCTCCCCCAAGACTCCCCCCTCTCTTGGATGAACGGGCTCTCTGGTGTTTCGAATTCTTCTCCTCTTCAATTGGTCTCAGACTTGTTCCTCAATTGGCCTCTCTTCCTCTCTTTTCGAATTGGTCGAACCAAGTATGTATATGTAGAGGTGGCCTATTACGGCGTGGGGAATGGCACACCGGGAAGAGGCCTTTCACCATTTTGCGCGTCGGATAACAGGGCGCTGGGGACTAGGGCACACCGGTGGAAGGGTGCATCGGGTAAGTGCCATTTGCTTGATGCGGGTTAGACAGTGGGCCCCGGACTGGTCCCGAGGGTTACCGTGACCATTCATCTTGCCGTAGTCTTGCAAAACCTTGGTGAGAAGTACTGACAAAGCCCTTGGGTCGACATACAACCTTCTTCGGAGCCTCGTGCATCTTTAGCTTGAATACACGGGTCTTCTGCTGACACGACCTTTTGACACTGTGGTTCGTGCTACTGGCTCAGCCTGACTCATGCTCGAAGCTTTCTTGAGGGGTGGAATACCACCTAGGGTGCTTTCACCTTGACTAGGCGATCATTTGGTCACTGATGGACCTAATATGCTGAGAAGTCGTACCCATGCCGGGTCATCGGGGTCTTCTACTGACAGAGCCTTCGGTCCCTTGTTCTGAAGGGCCAAGGGCGTTCTATCACCTCGGGAGGATCTTTCATTCAGGTGGCGGGCTACCAGGTATACCTTTGTCTTTGGTCGGACAACGGATGTGGTTTATGCGGCACGACCCAATCGATGCCGGTTCATTGGGCAGGCTTGATGACGTTGCCGGTTGGTTGTAAATTCATCTCGATTCTACTGAGGTGAAGTCCCCGGCATTCATACTGGGTGACCTGAGGCTCTGGCAGCTTGAGAAGGCTTCAGTGTATTGATCTCTTTTGACTTCTGTGCTTCAGTGGGCCGCATCATTTATCTTTGAGGCTTGATCGCCATTGAATATATTTTGAGTGCCAACACCGCCGCCATTCGTAGGTGAAGGGTTGTGTGGGGACACCTACTGCAAGTGCTGGGAACACATGGGAGCAGAGGTCTCCGCGACTTATGACGATGCCCTGCAAGAGCAAGAAGTTGAGGAGTCCTCCATCTCTAAGGGCAACTGGCCAACGGGTCAGTGCCTCGGCGACCCCGGAGATGCGTCGCCACTGCCAACACTAACCCGAGAGCCCGAGGAAGGAACAGATGACCCCCCACCTCCCAGTGAGGTGAAGCAAAATGAAGCATATGATGCCTTCGAGGCAGAAGAAGAAGAAGGTCAAGACTTCGTCAACCTACTCTCGGCACCACCAGAAATTGAAGACGGCGGTCAAGCCCCCGTGGATGAGCTCGTTGAAGTCGACCTCGGCATGGAGGGTGACCCCAGGCCGACCTTTCTAAGTGCCCTCCTATCTCCCCAGGAGAGGGAATAGTATATTAAGCTACTGCAAGAATTTCGGGACTGCTTTGTCTGGAATTACAAAGAGATGCCCGGTCTTAGCCCCACCGTGGCTCAGCACATCCTAGCCATCGATCCTAAGATCGAGCTAGTGAAGCAGCCCCCCCGACAGATGAGACCGGAGTTGATCAGCCAAATCTGTAAGGAAGTTGATAAGCTCATTGACGTCGACTTCGTATCTGAAAATCAGTACACTACTTGGCTGGCCAACATTGTACCAGTGAACAAAAAGAACGGGCAGATCAGGATTTGCGTGGATTTTTGCAACCTGAACAAGGCATGCTCGAAGGATGATTTCTCGGTGCCCATCACCGAAGTGATGATAGATGCAACTACAGGCCATGAGGCCTTATCTTTCATGGACGGGTCATCCGGCTACAACCAGATTTGCATAGCGGAGCAGGACCGAATTCACACGGCCTTCCGATCACCCAAGGGGATATTCCATTACAAAAGGATGCCCTTTGGCCTCAAGAATGCTGGCGCCACGTACCAGTGAGCAGGGCTCAGGGCGCCATTCATGAATTATCCAATTTGATAGAAAATAAATATATGTGATTTGACGATCGGCCTTGGGTCGTTGTTTGAATTAACGACAGCCTCAGGGGCATCGTTTCTCTGGGTAACTGGTTCAACACCGAGGGCTATAGAAATTTCATTGAAGAAAAAAATAAAGGAAAAAAATGAAATGGATAGGGGTAGAGACCTACCTTGCTTCGTTCGGGCACGATGAATCCTCCCTGGAGAGGTTGTCTGGGAGGAGGGGCTTCTTCCTTTGCTTCTTCTTCCTCGTCTTCATCGTCTTCATCATCTTCATCATCCCCATCTCCTTCATCTTCTTCTTCTTCCCCTTCGGTCCTAGCCTCTTCGGTTGCTTCTCCCCCGTCACCGTCGTGCTCCGCCGGTGGAGCTTCTTTGGCTGTCACCGGAGGGACTTCCTCCCCGGCTGGTTGATCCTCGCCGAGGTCGACGACGTCGAGGGCCATGACCCGTTGTTGCTTGCTAGGGCCCGCCATGGAATAGGGGTGAGAAAATGAGAGATGAGAATAGGAGAGGGATGAGAGTGGGGAGAAATGGAAGAGGGCCGTGGTTAGGGTTTGTCGCAGAGAGGAGAGAAAGAGAGAATGAGAGGATGAGAGAATAAGTAAAGGAAAAGAGGGAAGGTGAGGAGGTTAACGTTCGAAACTGATTGACGCCACCAGCGGTGTCGTCTATTAAGGAATTGATGACTGAGACTAAGTCACCTTTTAATTATTTGACGACAGAGACTAAGATGTTATTTATCTTCGTGCATGGGGAATTGAAACGATTGTCAGAATATTAATGAGATTTTGACCGATGTGATGGGAATAATCATTACTATTTTTAGATTGACGACCGACGTAGGAGGAGTCAGTTTGTTAAGGCACGACATTTGTTAAGGTGTTATTTGAAGAAATAATCAGAATATCGCAGGGAATTTGTAACGAATCAACGCCTTACTATAGGGCGCTAATTAATCAACGCCAAATTGAGAGGGCATCAATCATGGTTTTTATTTTACTTTTAAGAGAATTGATTTTACTATTGACGACGTGACTGAAGGCATTGTTCAAGGAATTGACGGCTTGCGACCGGTCGTGGCTCAGAACAGAGAGACATAAGCTAAGTGCTTTGGAAGATTTGATCATTCTAAAATATTTTTTTTGGCTCAATTAAGGAAGAATCCTTTATTTCATCAAAAGAAAGCATTATTACATTAATGAGTCACTTTGGGTATTCTTTAGAAAACTTGGTAAGAATGCTTTATGCATGGTTGCTTCCTTGAAGTCGACTTCTGCTTAAGCGAAAGTCGACTTGGATAGGTCTGTTATGTTTTTCATTTGCTTGGACCGTATCACACCTTTGGCATGAACTGTGGAAATGATTAATGCTTTGAACATAGATGGGTGTGGCTGCTTTGAGCACTGTTTATGAATGGGCCTTCATGTATATAGTTTATGGGTTGGCATGGCCTTCATTGTTCTCCATGTAAATATGTCATTAGGATGGCCAGGTCTTACTATTCCAACTAAGTGTCAACACTTCTCATGCTGCACTCCGTAGCATGATGGTGTTTCAAGCAGATCAGTGAAGATTTCAAGTTGCTTGATAAACAATTTTCATTATATGATTCCTTCTACTGTAATTTCCTTTAAAACTCATTCTTGATTGAATGGGATCTAAGTTTTCACAGGTTTAATGAATTCGATATGTTCATGCCTAATCAAGATGAAATATTGACATATGGCATACTCATATTGCTTGGTAAAGATGGTTTTCACTTGTCTTTGAAAATTGGGTTTTCAAGTGTCCTCATGCATTTTGATACTGAGGATTTCATGCTAGTGGTTCAAACATTTTGATTCTTTAACGTCTTTGCCTTCAGAGGATTAAATCTTTCTATAAGCCCATGTTGATCATGGTGAAACTCAGGATAATGGCATTCTTATATTGCATTGTGGATGGCAGATTTAACTCACCTTTCAACTGTGAAACATGGTTTCCCATTGCAAAAATCTGATTAACCGTGGATGTGAATCCTACACTCCTCTTCTAGGATTTTGAGATTGAATCTGGTCTTTGTGATGGTTATAAATCATGAGAATGCATGCTCCTTAACTGTAATTAAATGGGGGTGAAGTGCCCCTATCTGTTCAGGTTGGCTTGGACTGCATTTGTAATTCATGTGTGAATTGGCATGATATCTAGGATAGATGGCCAAGGTATAATTGAATTGTTGATTGGCTTCTCATGCATGAATTAACTTTTCAAATGAGGGCTTGTGCTGTGGCTGAATTGAGGGAATTATGACTAAGTCACTGTATAGTTCATTTGTATTGATTAAAGCCTGATATGAAACTTTATATACAAAGTGCACGTTCAAATGCTCTCAACAAATTGGGTCCATGGTATGCCTCTACACTTGTATTCTGCTCATTCTGCTTCCCATTCCTCTTATTGTAACCAAGATTGGATGATGGTTTTAAGTCTCTCGGGTTTCATTTCCAGCTTTTTGGTGCTGTAGTTTTTATGTTTTCTATTGAATTCTTGTTCTAAGCTAGGTATCAGTGGAGGCTAAGCTGTATTGCCCAGCGGTCAAGCTGTTTGTCAGCGGTTGGCTTAAGCTACAATGCCCAGTGGTTGAAGCTGTGAATCAGTGGATTGTTGACAAGCTGTGAGGCCCAGCCATTTTAGCTATGTATTAGCGGAAGTCACACTCTGGTTGGAGTGTGGGGTGGATGTAGGTCAGCAGACTGAGCCACCTAAAAATCACTTGTGTCGTGTGATTGAATGTCCTTGTGTGTGGAATTGTTCCTATTCATCTAAATTGCTTCCGCTTGTATGTTTTCCATTAGTTGATTAGGCCGTGCATCTCTGTAGTCTAAGTGTTTGTCCTTTGAGTCAGCCTTTCTAGCTCCATACATTTCAAATTGGACGAAAAAGTTTTAAAAGATCCATTCACCCCCGTCTGGATCTACATTTAATTCAATCTCCACATCAAACACTTGGTATCAAAGCATACCACAGATCCTAACACTTGGTATCAAAGCGGGTGTCTGCACAGAGGGTCCAACGACCTACAGATCCGTTCCTGCATTTGTTTTTAGTGCTACCTAGTTTGATCTGTTTCTTTCTGCAACTTCTGATCTGATTTATCTTGAATTCATGGCTGAAATTCATGTATACACTGGTTTGGATTTTTATGACTGGTACGGTCAGTTTAGAGACTATGTGATGCATTTAAATTTGAATCTATGGATACTCATAGCTCACAGTCCGTATGAAGTTCCAGAGGAGAAATCCCAATGGAAATCTTCAGACAAACTGAAATCTGCTGAAAATCAAAAGGCCCTAGATCTAACCAAAAGGGCAATAGACTCTAATTGCTTTCCATTTGTCAATGAGTGCAGGAGCGCAGTGGCAATCATCAACAGAATACTGGAAAGACCATGTAGAGATGAGGTGATGTGTTTTATGGCCAGAGATCATCTTCGAGATCAGCCCGAGGACTCATCCTCCCATGTAAACTCTGAGATCGAGGATATTAGCTATGATGACTTAGTCGCCATGCATGAGCATCTATTGGATAAATATGATAGAGTCAAGTCTGAAAAGAAAAAGCTTAGAAAAGAAATGATTTCTGAAGTTACTCGCTTGAAAGTTGAAAATGAAAATTTGAAATCAGACATGAAAAAGGAAAAAGTCGAACTGAATAAGCTTAAAATTGAAAATGAGAGTCTTAAAAATGGAGGTGGCAACTCCCGAATTGCTTTGATTTTGTCAGGATCAATTTCTATCCCCTGATATCTAATGATAAAGCTGAGGAATTTGCCACTTGAAACGCCAAAAGCGCACTTCATTGAGTTCTCTTGAGCTAAAACTGTCGAAGTCTTTCGAAGATCCACCGCAAGTTGGCCAAGTGATCTTTCTGCCTTCAGGTTTTAACGACAAGGTCATCAACATAGCACTCGACCAGGTCGTGCAGCATTCTATCAAAGATCTTGGTCATAGCCCTTTGGTAAGTGGCGCCAGCATTTTTAAGGTCGAAGGACATTCTTTTGTAATTGAAGACCCCTTTAGGTGATCGAAAAGCCGTGTGGATCTTGTCCTTCATAGCCATTCGAATCTGATTGTAACCCGAGGATCTATCCATGGAGGACAGAGCTTCATGACTAGTGGTCATATCAACCATAGTTTTAACGATTGGGACGGAGAAGTCGTCCTTGAGACAGACTTTGTTTAAGTCCCTGCAGTTGATGCAGATGCAGACTTGGCCATTTTTCTTCTTGACGGGGACTATATTGGAGAGGCATATCGGATAGATGTAGGGCTCTATAACATTTACATTGAGTTCGAGCTCATGGCGCATGAACCTTTGGACTTGCTTAACGGGCCTAGCCGTGAGGAGTAATGCCAATTCATGTTTTGCCACGAAGGGCTCTAACCCATGCATTTCTTTACAGGTCCAGGCGAAGCAATCTTTGTACTCCAATAGGAGTTGCTTGTACGTCTGCCATTCTTCCTCATTGAGGAGGGCACTGATAAAAATTGGTCGGGGCTCGTCACGTCCTTGAGGCCAAGCTCAATTAATTTATCTACGGTACCTTGCCCGCCATCTTCGAGTTCTCGCAGAGCTGGCTGCAGATCTATGAAGCTCTCATCATCTTTGGACTCAGCGACGTGAGCTTCGTAATAGTCCACGGTGGATTAAAGCTGCTCATCCTAACTTTCAAGTGCTTCTTGGTTTTGTTGTTCATTTACGGGTTTACCAGGCTCCATAATAGAGTCTGAGCTACTAGAGGAAGGCAACAACCCTATTGTGTAGATAGAATAGCGAATCTTGATGCCTGTTTCTTGGTGGTGACCAAACCTTCTCGTGTCCCTTTTAAAAACGGGTGGTTGTCCTAAGATTGTTTCTTTCGCCGCAAACTCAGGCAATGTGGACATGGCTAGAGCAAAGATCTGTCTAGTCGACGACTTTGACCGATCCCATTCATGGGGTTTGCGAATCACCCCTAAGATCGACCGAGTCGGGCCGAGTCACAGTGAGAGAGGTAGAGAAAGAGAGAAAAAGAAGAGATGATATACGTCGAGTCAGACCGAGTCGATTGTAACTCAAATATATCGTACCGGATCAAGAAAAATCCGATCCGATACGGATCACGGAGTCGAACCTTATCCGAGAGAACAAAATGCTGGAAGAGGGGTTTTTGAATGATTTGATGGTTTCATGTACACATCATATACACAACGCATGATGATAATTTTATTATCTACACAGTTGGAAGTGTTGCTTTCAGTATATGTGGTCCCTCCTCCGGTTCTTCCTCTTCCTCACGGTGGGTGTTTCGCTACCTGGAAATTCCCACCTGGCAATAACACCATCCCAAGAAGATGAGACGAGAATGGGATAGTAGGGATGCCAGCTACAATCCCTCACGGCTGATTCATGGTAGTCCAGCTTTGCTACTTGCGCTCCAGTTACCTTGGATTTGGCACGACAAAACACAAAAGTTAATGTCTTAGTAACTTTTTCACTTGATTTAGAAGAAACTATTTATCAGGGAATAAAAACCCATTGATCATCCACAAAACAAGAAGATACAACACAATCACCGTTTGTTTGATTCATCCCATTGATGAGGGCTGTTAAAGGTCCAAACTCTAACCCAAAACTTAGGTGTTGAGTTGAGAGAATCCTCCGTAGATAAAGAGGGACGACATCCACAGATAACCCGGTGTCAGATTAAACATCAAAACCCTGCAGGTCCCGAACCCGAATGGCTACGATATTAACCCGAATAGTTACAGTATAAATGGCACTACTGAACGGGTGGGGTGATCCAATGAGTAAGTCCAACTCTGATACCATGTTAAAGGCCCAAACTCTGATCCAAAACCTAAGGAGTTCTCCACAAATAAAGAGGGAAGGCGCCCACAGATTATTTGACGTGGAACTAAACCTCAACAAGGGTAAATTGACTAGCCCGAACACCATGCCTAACCTCCCCGAGTGAAATGGCGCGAGGATACAGAACATTGATGGTGAAAGGTAATTTTTGTGGCAGGACTGGTGCCCCTCAGCTGTGGGTACAGCAATATATGATGGGGGCACTGGCAAGTTGGCGGTGCTGAAATGTGGTGGCAGCGCAGATGGGGATGATGCCACTGGCATTCATGGGTCATGGCTATGGGGAAATAATGGTGGTTGCACAATGGTCGTTGTGGATGGTGCACTGGTGGTGCAGTCCATATTAGCTGGTCGTTGGCTCACTGGAGGGGGGGTTTGCGGGGCGATGGTTTCCGTCATACCCCTCACTCTCCGCCACCGGTCCTACGCATTGGCAACCTTCAACAGGTCAGCGTGGCTCGCCGTTCTTCGATAGGTCGCCGATCGTCTGTCGCTGATACAAGAGCTTTGCTGGCTGTGACTTCATATTAGGCGGACTTAGTGAGCCAAGACTTAGAACTGGTCGTACAAGTCTTGCCAGAGGGGCTGGTGACCCTAATCACTGATGGTGGGAACACGAGGAGGTAACGCATGACGAGGGATGAGGTGCAGGAGATGGTGACGGTGGCCCAGAGAATGATAGAGGAGCACATGAGAGAGATGACTAATCAAGTGGGTATCTCTTTTGAAGCAAGGGCTGAGAAAGATGTGAGAGGGGCTTGCACCAACATCTGAAAGAGATGATGTGTGGCGATCTTGCAGGAGGAAAGGACTCAACAGAGAGGGATGAGAGAGGTAGAAGGGGAAGGGGAGGAGAGGTAAAATATTGTGTCTTCATGAAGATTGTCTCATGGATGTGAGAGAGTTGGGGGGGGGGAGGCGGAGAAAAAGAGGGCGGTCAAGGAATTGGTGAGGAGATGCAAGATTGATATTCTTTGCATTCAAGAGACCAACTGTGAAGAGGAAGGGGAGTATCTTATGAGAGAGATAAGGGGTGCTAGACTCTCCAGAGGTATAGCTAACCCTGCGAAGAGGAGCTCAGACAGCATTATGGTCCTTTGAAACCCCTTTGAGGTGGATGAGATGGTGGTGGATAGACACATTGGCAGGTGCGCCATATCTCTCCATTTTACTTCGTTGAAGGATGGCTTCTCGTGAGACTTCCTGGGATATATGGGCCGTAGGGGAGAGAGGAGAAGCGTCTTCTCTGGGAGGAGTTGATCAGCCTACACGTTTCTTCAGGTAGGTCTTGGTGTGCTGGTGGGGATTTTAATGCAGTAGCGGCTCCATGGGAGAGGTCGAGTGTTTCTAGTCACATTGGGGACCTGGACGACTTCACTGCCTTCATTAAGGAGGCGGCTCTAGTGGATGTTGGCATGGCGCATGGTCATTTTACATGGTCTAATACGAGGGAGGATCCTTCTTGCTCGAGGCTTGACATATTCCTTATCTGTGTTGATTGGGAGGATCACTATCCTCACGTACAAGTGCTCCCATTGGCTAGATCTGTGTCGGATAACAAGCCGATCCTGTTGAAGACTTGTCGGCTGCAAGAAAGGAGGTCCATCTTTCTGCATAGTCCCTTCAGCACTTTTCAACATGTTAAGCAGCTCACAGAGAGTTGCTTCAATCCTATTCATGTCAAAGTTTATGATGAAAGGAGAAAAGGACTCAGGCAATGATTGGAGAATAAGATCAATGCACAGTTCAAGATCCAACTTGAACCCAAGTGTATTGAGTCTCTTAATCCATTCCATCATTTTCAGTACATGAGCATGTACTGAAGCACCTTCTGACATCCTGGTCCTGAAAAGCTTCTTGGAGATATTATACCTTTCAATCCTACCCTGCTCCCCGAAGAGTTGGCGTAAGTTTAGAAGTATGGTTTTACAATCAGTATTTTCAAATTGTCTCTGTAGCTCATGAGCCATAGAGGCCAGTATATAG
Source organism: Amorphophallus titanum (assembly GCA_024336825.1). Taxonomy (NCBI): domain Eukaryota; kingdom Viridiplantae; phylum Streptophyta; class Magnoliopsida; order Alismatales; family Araceae; genus Amorphophallus; species Amorphophallus titanum. The sequence goes on from JANBPO010006362.1 coordinate 811,954, forward strand.
CACTGGGCAAGGGAAGAATCTTCTGACCATTTGGCATAAGTTATCAAATCGCCCTCATCAGCATCAATAGTTGACTTAGAATGAACTGTGTCCAACACATAGGCAAATTATTCGATGGTAAGGACTATGCATAAATTACGCAGCCAATCCGGGAAGTTTGGTCCAGTTAGCTTGTTGGCATCCAAGATGTCACGGAGGGGATTGGATGACGACATGGTGATCTGGATAAGAAATAAAAGATAACTTAACATATGTTCAAATTCTAACTTAGATGTTGTTTTCTATCTTAGTTAGTCCCACCATTTTTCGATCGAACTATATAACCCTCAATATATAGAACGGGAGATCAATGAGCTCATCCTAGTGGGTCGAAATCCCAACGAGACTGAGGTATGACCTTGTGGAAAGCACAACAAGCCATGCACCATCTCAAGGGCAGTCAACAAGCACTTGCATCCAATGCAATATCTGATTTTCGGCCCTCGAGAAGTCATCCCCTTGTGGAAAGCACAACAAAGGATACTCTTGGTTAGATCTTACCACCATTACTACATAGCAATAAGTTCATGACCCGACCCTTGTGGAAAGCACAACAAGGTCAAGTTCAATTCCTCACCATATTGAGGCCTAGCCTTAGAGTTGATTCCTGCCCCCAACTCACGGACCATGTGGAAAGCACAACAAATCTATGAGATGAAGACATCCATTCACCCCTACAATGGTGGAGGGCCACGATGACTCCTAGAGCCGCACTTAATAGATCTAAAGTTAAATTGCGAGGGAATTTAATTTTATCTTGGACTCACCCTAGGTGGTAATATAAATATATCTAATATATTTACTGTACCTAGTAGTTTACACAAAGTAAATGCATGACACATAATCCTTAAAGGGGTAGCAATGGTATGGTTTTTCATTCCATTAACTCAAGAAATATTCTCACGGTACCTAGATAGCATACCATGAGGGCCGATATATCATGTTTCTTTAAAGTGGCATGGCAATCAAAAAGTGTCATGGGTTTTTAATGGTACAACCTGCTCGGTGGCCTTGAGGGAATCCAAGACATCGCGTAGACTTACGGAGGTCTCTATGATAAAATCATCAGTCTGAAGGAAGGAATATCCCGTGGAGGGCTCATTCATCAACGAGAAATAGTGGGGTAAACGTGAAACCATCGAGAAACGTGGGACTATATCTACGGACTGAGATATAGTGCCAATAGATAAACCAACAGTATGGGTTTCAGGAAACAATCAGGAAAAACAAGGACTTAGGAAAATGGAGCCTCTGACAGTGCCTTCATTTTATAAAATAGAGTCTGCTGGTTAAGTCGTTTAGTTAAAAGTTCCACATTATATATATATACCTGTTACAAAGAGTCTTTGCTCAGGGTGAATGGTGCCCTGGGCTGAGTCATTAATTTAGTATATAGTGCCCAGATCAGGGGTGCTATATCTTGAAGGATGGCAGGGTGACAGTCGTGTTTCACTCATGTTAATTTTGGTCATGAACAGTAGCACTTTTCCAATAAAAATAATTTCGTAGGAATGAATATAAGGACAGGTAGAGAAAAATAGCAAGATTCTAGCAGTGTGGTCATGCGTTAGTTTAGACATCAGGATTCATGGTTATTAAATTTTAAACATGGTGAATTTACTAATTACTGAAGGAATAATGACTATATGTACAGTCGTGTAATCAATAGACACCCAAGAAAGGGTCGCCCTTTTACTGAGATTTAGAAAAACCAAACATAAACCCACTGAATCCATTCTAAAACACCTATATGCTTGCACATGATTGGAGATTTATTAAGTTGGGCTTGGTACTTGAGAACATCTATCTGGTTTTGAGGTTTGGATGATGAACAGTGAAGAAATATGATGATATGCAGTAGTAGTAACTACAATCTGGCAAGAATAGGGAAATGTATATGCAGCTTCTCAGCAACAGGAAATAAATGATGGAAGCAGCAGCAACGACGGCTTCACACGAATCAGAGGAAGAAGATATAGCACTGGGGAAGAAGAAGAAATCCTCCACGGCAAGATCGTCTTCGGTGCAGAACCCAGAGGCATTAACCTCTGTAGGGTTCCAGAGGAGGGTATTTATAGAGAAGGATGATCTGGGCGTAGAATCGAGCTCGCAGTGGAGCTCGACCCATTCGCGGGTAGACACAGGAGGCGGCCACCTTGTGGCCGTCTGTGCCCTGGTCTGGGCAGCCAAGACCCTGGCCACGCAACCCAAGGTCTGGCCGCCCAGGGGAGTTGAGTGGCCAGCACTCTGGCCGCCCTCTGCAAGGCCCTGGACTGGGCGGCTAGCCTGATGGCCGCACAGCCCTCTGGGCGGCCAAGGAAGTGACCGCCTAGCCCAGTCTATTTTCGGGCGGCCGTGTTTCGCATGCCTTTATCCCGAGGTGTCCGTATGCGATACGGATGTGTGGGAGAGGTGTCTAAGCGATCCTTCGTGGTTCTGAAGGTACCATGTTACCTCGATTTGCACGCAGTGTGTTTGGAGAGTTCGGGTGACCCTGTGTGTGTTTCAAATTTCTGTGTTACGCTTGAGCGGGTTGCCGTGAGTCGACATGAGTGCAGAGGGCCTTCCCTGCATGATGTGGGTTTCTCCGAAAAGTGGTTTCCAAGTGGGCCATGTGCGTGACCTTGGACTGTAAGTCCAGTTGACCAACCTGGGGCTGGAGGCTTTTCGTGTGTCCCATGGATGAGAGATCCACTCGGCGACTTGTGAGCTATCTTGGGAATTATGTCACCGTGGTTTCAGACCTAGGGAGTAGGCCAGATCGACGACGTTGTGCTGTCACATGCAACGGTCTTGACCCGAGTCTCGTGACTGAAGGACCGTTGGGTTAGTAGGTCTAGTGGGCTGTCCAAAGTCGGGTGGCTCCGAGCCACCTGTTACTCCGCATTACTAGCGATGGGTGAGTGCGTGGTTTTCAGTGTTCACGTTTTGTGAGCCCCCACTAGTCGTAGCTTTCTTACGCATGCGGGTGCAGACCCACTTGGGAGTGGTGGAGAGCGTGACCCGAGTGAGATGATTTTTAGGTTGGTTACCTTAGGGTCCCTTGCCTTTGCAGCCTGAGTCTGGCTGGGGGAAAAATCAGCTAGAGGACCTGACCTAGAGCAGATGGTCTGTGTGTGCACGCGTAGTTGGGGCCAGAGGACACGTGCTGATGAGCACGACCCCAGTGTAGACACGCCAAAATTGACATTACTTTGCGTACATCTCATATCACCTTATAACTCCCCAATTTGACCTTCAAATTGATTTATTTGGGTGATTTTCTAACTTTTACTTAGATTTTTAGATTTTTTTCTATTTTTTGGGATCTTTTTAGATTTTTTTGAATTTTTTTAAAATTTTTTAAACATTTAATGCAAACCTCCCAAGGGCCATTTAGAACTTAGTAACATTCGGAAGCTCTTATATATCAGAAAGTGTCCTGTTACATACCATGTCAAATTACCGAGAGATGCTCGAAGACCATCTGCAATCGTGTTGATCTCAGAGAGTACAACAATTTTTCCTGCTAGCTTGGATTGAGCAGCATCATCTGCACCAGTTGGTTCAGCGGCCAAAACTCGAATAGCAGGGTTGATTGCCTTAGCCGCTAAGGCCACTCCAGATATCAAACCACCTCCTAGATTTTACAATGGAGAAAGACAAAAATGTAAATAGGATTAGGAGAAGCCAAGAGAGGCAAGCAAAAATTCAAGCACCAATACTGACCACTAATAGGAACTATGATGGTATCAATATTTGGAACCTGGTCAAGCAATTCAAGGGATGTCGTACCCTGCCCACTACCACAACACAAAAGAATGAGTGTCTCGTAACCAATTACTGTGAATTCACCATCCAAATTTCCCTATCTCTGCCATCTGTCAGAGTTAGCTTTGTGGATCAGCAAAAAAAATGAATCATGCAAGAAGAAGAACCATCACGTGGCCAGATATCATTCAGAGGATAATGGCCTACAACTGCTACTAAGGCATGGGCTTGACACAACGAAGAAGAGTAGTTATCGGAATGTCTACTGACATTAGGTACATTATTGACAAGATTTTTGCCATTTAATTAAGGTAAGTTAAGCATCTTTATCCAAGTAAGAAAATTACACAGTGAGAAATACCACAAGGAAAATCAGTATGGACAATACAGTGTTTTAAATCAGATGAGAGTTCTGACTTCTGACTTAAAGAAATGAAAACAGTGTAGCTTGTTAAAAATTTAAACATCATAAAATGTTGTTAGGATTCAATGACATCAGCTAACTAAATTGCATTAAAATCAATTCCCCTTACGGCAGGACACTAACAGAGATGAAAATTCTTTACCTTCCAACCTCAAGAAAACACGATCCACCATGAAAACAGAATGCAATAGTATTTAATAACAGCATGGAAGAAGGAAAAGAAAAACTCAGGTCCCTTAAAAACAAGCTACCGAAGACCCAGGAAGAAATGCATTATCTATAGGTTCCTTATATGAACATTCTGGGACATACTTTCACACATTCCGTCACCAAACAAAATCTTAGCTCCTCTATTGTGATAAGCTGGATAAGAATCTACTTTGAAGAGCCTCTGGAGAAGCTGGATAAGTAATAGTCTAGTCCGCGGATGAATTGAGAAAGACTCCTATTCAGATTTAAAAAATGAAAGAAGTCAGAGGCACAATGATGTCAGAATGATGATTTGTCCATGATACATATAAACACAATCATATTTGATCTGTCAAATATGTTTACATACAATTCGGCAGATGTCAGTTTAAGTACCTTATAATGGACTTGTCATTATATGGGTGCACCAGAACGGCACCAGTCTCTTCTTGCACTTTGCTAGCCATGAGCTCTCTTGATTGCATTGTTGGTTCACTCCAGATAACCTGGCCACCGTAACGCTTGACATTCTCAACTTTACATTTTGGTGCATTTTTGGGTATAACAATATAAGCAGGGATTCCACGTAGTTTTGCAGCCAGAGACACTGCTGCAGCATGATTACCACTAAAGGGAACATAATTATGAGATTGTGATACACCATCTTGGTGGAGACACTAACAAATGTACATTGAGAGAACTATGGTCAGACTATAGAGAAGTGATCAGTGACACCTGCTATGTGTAACCACTCCTTTGGTGGCTTGAACATCATCAAGGGAGAATATAGCATTGCAAGCCCCTCTAAACTTAAAAGCGCCTCTAGAAATCCATTGGAACCAAGAGAATGTTAGATCAACTAGATCAAAATGGAAAGTTCAAATTGACAATGTTTAAATAAAATATGCATATGTTTTATCAAAATTTTGCATTTGTGCTACTTACCCTTTCTGAAAACACTCAGATTTGAAAAACAGCTTCTTGCCAGATAGGATGTTTAAAGTTTCTGATGAGAGAACTGGTGTTTTATGTATGTACGGTCCAATGCGGAGCTGCGCCTCCCTAAAGGACAAAATGTCAGCAGCATATGTGGGTCCCTGTAGTTCACCTTCCCGCTCCATCTGCACATATAACTGACGGAAAGAGTAGTAAAGTCCAAAAAATTAGCTATGTTAGATAGTGGGTCACTATTTTCCATTTGTTTTCTTTTCTTTTGGAAAGTGCTCCATTTATTTTCTTTTTGTAGGATAGCACTTGCATCAATGGTCAGAGACATGTGGATTGGTTGTGTTTTGCTTTTTGGATGCACCAGCAATACCAGTTTCCCAATAGCAAGTACAAAATTTAAATTTAAAAGCACAATCATGAGGTGGTTTGTCATGCAGGATGGGACAATTAACTACATGCAAGCATGGAATTTTCACAAGGGTGCCCAAACACAGTCCAACCAATAGAGTTCTAGTAGATTTAAAATTTTTCTCACTCTTTCAATCGCTCACTAATTGATGACGACATGAAAAATTCCCCTAACACTCTTGTATTTCTTCTACCAAAGAAAGATCTAATCCTAGCATATCCTCATAAGACCATGCAAAATTGTTACTTCCTAAGGATCTGAGTGAGGGCTTCTTCTTCATCAGAGGAAAGGCTTCCACTAATTAGGACAATCTTGAGGTTCTGCTTAGTCCCCAAGTTAACCTCAGTGATTTCCTCGACCACAGAGGTGGGTTCCTAAAATCTTCTGAATCCACTGGCATATGCCTTGGCAGTGTCCTCTACTTTCTCATCACCTTCATCGATGGGATCCTCATCATTCATGATCTCGTATACCCCATATCTATCATCAACTAAGCCCTCATACCTTCACGTTTTTTCATCTAAAACCAGATGATCTTCCACAAACTTGGAAACTTGGGGTAGTGAATGGCAATGCTGAGCTATGTCCACAAGATATCTGTGAGGCAAAGTCTTCCTTTTCCAATTCTTGCACAGTGAGGTCCCAATCTTCTCTACCCTAGTAGAATGACTGACATCTACCTTACCAACTGATGGACTAGACACTACAGTAGGATCAGATATGTGAATCAATCAAGGTGTTCATGGTCCAACAATCTAGTTAAATAAAATGAGAAAGAATAGATTCAACCGACAAAACTGCAACATGAGGAGAATGACATTGTGTACTTATGGTGGTTAGAGGAAATATGGACATTGAACTCAAAGGCTGATTGCGAAGCAATGCTCCTAAACATCGCAACAGAACTCCACAACATGCCACTCATACACCGAGACAGTAGCAGGATCCCCCTGCGTCTTGAACTTACTACGTGGGGGAGGTAACTAGACAATGGCCCAAAGACTGGTGCCACAGTTCTCTCATCTCATTGCTATAGAATGGGAGGTTGGGTGTGAGAAAAGCCTGTAATGGTAGAAAACAAAAAGAAAAAAACAAAGAACCTCCACCCCTCCTCGTTGTAATCATGGGAGAGTTCTTGATGTGCAAAGAACATGCTTCAGCTTCTGCCCACTTGGTGAAGTACTCAGTTGGGATAAGAATAAAGGATTTCTACTTAGTCTAAGAATTAGGATCACCCAGCGGGCCAACAATATCAAAAGCCCACATGGAGAACAGCCAGGGAGCAGAAAGAGGATGGAGAGATGAAGCGGGAGCATGAATCTTGTCGTCATGGAGTTGGCACTGAAGACACCTACGGACATAGGTGGAACAATCTTCTTCTAGGGTTGGCAAATAATAGCCCTGCCTAAGAATCTTCTTCGCCAAAGCCTAACCATTGACATGCCCTCCGCACTCGCTAGAATGAGCTACTTCAACAACTTTCCAAGCCTCATCATCGTCTAGACATCTCATGAGAACTCCATTAAGAGCACGCCTATACAATTCTCCCACAATAATCGTGTATCTTGAGGTGACTCTTCTGATGGCCCTATTCTGCTCGACGTTGGCAGATTCTGGGAATGAACCATCCCTGCAATATTGCTCTATCTCATGATACCACGGCAATTCCTCTTCTTCTAAAATCTTCTCAAGCTCAGTTAAAGATACATCTTTTAAATCTTCCTTCTCGGCCTTCTTCTCTATAGATTTCCTAAGGTTATCAAACCACAGATCCTGAAGAGAAGAGGTGTCTAACCGCTGGACCACAATGGTCTCAGTGGAGCGACTGAGAGGAAGGGAAAGAGAAGAAGCAAGCGATGCCTGTGCATCAGCGAGAATATTCTGGGAACGAGGGGTATGAATATAGATCAACTTGCGAAATTGTCTAGCCAAGAGTGTGACCAAATCTTGATAGGGTTTGAGTTTAAGGTCACGGGTGCGATAAGTTGAAAGAACTTGGCGTAGTACCAACTGAGAATCTCCTATGATATTCAGGTATCACATGCCCAGGAGGTAGGCATGCTTCAATCCAACAAGGAGAGCCTCATACTCAGCTATGTTATTGGTAGTAGGAAAAGAGAGCTGATAAGCAAGGGGAATTGTCACTCCCTCCGGAGTGAGGAGAATGGCACCGATCCCACGGCCCTGTGAGTTAAGTGCACCATCAAAATGCAATGACCAGAAGGGGTGATGAGTAAGTACAGCAATGTGTTCATCAGGAAACTCGTCCTGGATAGCATTAGTGCAAGGGATAGGAGAATGAGCAAGATGTTTAGCAATAGCATATCCTTTGATTGCCTTCTGAACGATGAAGGTGATTTCAAACTGGGAGAGAAAACTTTGCCAGTGAGCTAACCTGCTAAAGAGGTAAAGGCTGCAGGGGCATTTGTTAGTCCGAAAGGTATTATAATAAATTCATAATGTTCATACCTGCTTCGAAATGTAGTTTTATGAATGTCCTCCTCCTTGATTCTTAGTTGATGATAACCAGACCGGAGATCAATCTTAGAGAAGTATTTAGCTCCAGATAATTGAGCGAACAGCTCATCAATTCTCGACAGTGAGTACTTGTTCTTGATTGTAAGGTGGTTCAGCTACCGATAGTCGATGCAGAGTCTCATTGATCCGTCATTCTTTTTGACGAATAGCACGGGTGCTCCCAATGGGGAAGTACTCGACCTGATGAAACCCTTTTTCAATAACTCCATTAGCTGCTCCTTTAGCTCCTTCAGCTCAGCGGGGGACATACTATAAGGTGCCTTGGAAACAAGACCAACACCGGGGACAAGGTCGATTGTGAACGACACTTTCCCTTTCCGGAGGTATACCGGGCAATTCTTCTGGAAAAACGTCAAGAAAATCCTGAACTGCACGGATGTCTTCAAGTTTAGACTCCTCGACTTTCGTGGCAGTCACAGATGCAATGAAAGTCACACATCCTTTACTTATAAGTTTGCTAGCTCGGAGAGCTGATATAAGAAGTGATCTATTTTGAGGACTAGTGTAAACCAGTTCTGGGTAATCCACAAAAGTTATCTTGCTATTTCGACAATCTACAGTTACGTGGTGTATGGATAACCAGTCGGCACCTAGTATGACATCATACCCCCTTCATATCTAGGCATATCAGGTCGACAGGTAGATTGTTTCCTTTAACCATAACCTCATAATTTGGGTAGTGATGCATGATATCAGACTTGTTCCCAAGAGGTGTAGATATGACTAAGTCTAACCATTTAAGCTCCTTAGAAAATGAAGCAGTAATTTTTTTGGAAACAAATGAATGAGTTGCTCCAATATCAAATAAAACTTTAGCAGTCTTAGAATGAACAGTTAGTGTACCTTCCACAATTCCACCTTCTGTCGGTTCCATCTCTTGGAGAGCTTGCAGACGGCCTTGTTTCTTTGTCGAACACTTCTCATCTTTAGTGGTTTTCTCATTCAACAATGGGCAATCAGGGATTCGATGTTCTCGACTTCCACATCGGAGATAGGCTCCCAGTCTCCTCCAGCATTCTTCGGCCCTATAGCTGGCCTTGTCACAGTGTTTACAAACTTCCTTAGAAGGCGTGGCGATGGAGAATGGCTTGTCATTTTTAATAAATTTCTTTTCTTTGGAGGACTACAAGATAGAGTTTTTAAGGTGGTTCAGTCTCTTCCCGAGACTTACATCCACCCCTTGCTTACCCTAGGTACCTTCCTTAGACTAGAATCCCATTGGTTGTGGGTAAAAAGTGTGGTACCATGAAAACTGACCTTTCCTTAATCTGATATCTGCCCAAAAAGCTTCTCCCAAAAAGTTGTGCTGAGGCCTCATGATGGAGAGGACAGTCCACTGTCCTAGGAACCTTTTCCAGACCTCAAAAATTGTGTTTTTGGTGGTTTACGTTGAAATTTTTTATTCCCCAGATGATTTTCAAGATGTTGTAGATTTGACAGAAAAAAGCTTGAGAAACTACTAGTGCGTCAACGCAGCAAGTCTATCCCATCGACGCATCCTTTAGAAAATGTGTTTATAACGCTTTCTGGAAAGCCCCTTGCGTCGACACCCTGAGAAGGCACGGTCGACGCAGCAAGCATAACAGAACCTTCGCATGAAGGGGTCAACATCATTGGGTCGAGTCTTTTGACTTGGCTGAGCTGCTAGCTTGGTCGCGTCAACGTTGCTCGATGGTGAGGTCGAAGCATCAGGGTGCCACAGAACACTCGCGAGAAGATGTCGACACCAAGGGTTGACACTTTCATTTCCCATGCTAGAAGAGAGGTCATGAGGTCGACGCATCAAGATAGTGAGGTCGAGGCAGCTTCATACTTGATTGGGCTTTTCTTCCTTTTGTGAGCCAAGGGGTCGACGCTGCCTTGAGCACGAGGTCAGCGCGGCCTTGTGCAGACTACATTTCCTTTCTTTTATCAAATCCTTTCTTGGTTTCTATGCATCTAAAGATCTTTTACACTTGGGAATCCCAAATGGGAAATGTAGCTCAACACTGAGCAATCTCAGGTCTAGTTCTGAACCAAAAGACTGAGTGACCCTTCTCTCTCACAATTTCTCACAATCTCTCTACAATTCACTTTCAGACTAACTCTTCTCTTCTCCTCTTTTTCTTCTCTCTTCTTCTTCTCTGGATCGCACAGGTTGGGTTCTGCTTGTCTGGAAGTAGTTCGCGATCAATCTTCTCCAGGAAGGAGAAAGTTTTCTTTTATACCAATAGTAGAAATGGCATGTGTCTTCCATGAAATCTCGCCATAAAATCTTCACACGTGGCAGCATCTTGCCATTCACTTTACACGTGTTGTGATCCTGGCATTGCATCCAATCTTGGATCACATGCCACCCTTGTTTTCCATGAAACATTACCTGTCAACACAGAAACAAATATTTGACTTTACAACCACATATCCTAGGGACATCATAGAAATTACAAATTTACACTAAAATACCACTTCGTTAATGATGAATAAGATTGTACTACTATCGGGCCTACCCGACCTGAAATTATCCTATAGCACACCCAATACTAACAAGTACCCCTCCTAAAGTCATAACATTCATGTCAAACTTTATTGTGTTTAAGGGGATGTCGACCTATAATGCCATTTTCGGCTGAGGAATCATCGGCGGAATAAGGGCAGCGCCCTCCACTTACCACCAAAAAATGAAGTTTCCTACCAAATTCGGCACGAGAGAAGTCTGAGGTAACCAGACAACAACTAGAAGGTGCTATGTAATCTCAGCAGAAGCTGTAGAGCCAGAAGACAAAATAGGGGGCTTGGGGTAATCGAGGATAATGTGGCGACAAGCAAACCTAGTGAGGAGCTGCTGTCGATCTTCCTCAAAGATGACCCGACCCTCGAGGTTAAGATTGAAGCTGATTTGTCACCTGAAGTGCAAGGTCAATACAATGAAATTCTTTCAGAGTATGTTCAAGTTTTCGCATGGTCTTATGAGTATCTTCTCGAGATTCCTAGGGAGACAGTAATGCATCACCTCAATCTTGACCCGGTGCTGAAACCAGTTCAACAGTGAAAAAGAAAGCATTCCCTCGAACAACAAGTGATCATCAAACAACAGGCCAATAAGGGGAAGAAAATTGGGCTATTTAGCCAGTCTTTTAGCCAATTTGGCTCACTAATGTCGTCCCGGTGCCGAAAGCTTCACAAATGGTGGATGTGTGTTGACTTCACTGACCTTAAAAAAGCCACTCCGAAGGACTGCTATCCGTTACTGAGCATCGATCAGTTGGTTGATTCAACCTCAGGTAACGAGCTTCTCAGTTTTCTTGATGCCTATTCCGAGTATCACCAGATCTAGATGAACCCCGAAGATGCCAAGAAGATTGCCTTCGTTACTGACTTCAGCGTGTACTGCTACACCTGAATGCCATCCGGGTTAAAGAATGCCAGAGTGACTTATCAGAGGCTGGTCAATTAGATCTTCAAAAACCAAATCGGGTGGAGTGTCGAGGCCTACATCAATGACTTGCTTATCAAGTCACCTAAGGTCAAGGACCATTTTGCGGACTTGGCCGAGACCTTCTGTAACATCTCAGAGCTCAGGATACCGATAACCCGATACAAGTACCGAATTACCGCCACCAAGAACTGGGGACACCACCCAAGAGGCTGATGAGGCCCCCTTTATCAGGAAGAAGGAAATTCTTTTGTCAGGAAGAAGGATGTACTTGCTCAACCAAGTACATCTCCTTGGGGTGCGCCAGTCCTATTTGTCAGGAAGAAGGATGTATCCCTCAAGCTGTGCATCAACTACTGATAGTTGAATCAACTCACCATCAAGAACAAGTATCCACTATCACGTATTGATGCGTTGTTCGACCAGATCTCTGGATCGGAGTATTTCTCCAAGATTGACCTCAAGTCTGGCTATCACTAATTGAGGATTAAGGAGGAGGATATTTACAAGACAACTTTTCGTATAAGATACGGACATTATAAGTTTGTGGTTATGCCATTCGGGTTAACCAACGCCCCTGCAGCATTTATGCAACTCATGAACAACGTCTTCAGGCCGTATCTTGATGGCTTTGTGGTCCTGTTCATAGATGATATCCTTATTTATTCCAAGACAATAGGAGAACATGAGGAACATTTGAGAATTGCCTTGCAAATGTTAAGGGGACATCAACTATATGCAAAACTGAATAAATGTGAATTCTGACTAAAGGAAGTTTCTTTCCTTGGCCATGTTATTTCCAAAGAAAGAATTGTTGTGGATCCTGTTAAGGTAGAAGCTGTCAAGAGCTGGAGCTGACCAATGACTATATCTGAAATTAGAAGCTTCCTTGGTCTAGCTAGTTACTATCGGTGGTTCATCAAGGATTTCTCCAAAATCGTCGTTCCTTTAATAAGACTCACTTGGAAGGAAAATCGATTTGTATGGACCATAGAGTGTAAGGAGAGTTTCTTAACTCTCAAGGAGCATCTCAGCACTACCCCCATTCTGGCATTGCCTGTTGAAGGCAGTGGGTTTGAAATATACACAGATGCATTAGGCATTGGCCTTGGGTAAGGTGATTTGCTATGCCTCAAGACAACTGAAGCAGCATGAGAAAAATTATCCAGTTCATGATCTGGAACTAGCTGCCATTATATTTACCCTAAAAATCTGGCATCACTATCTTTATGGGGAAAAGTTCACGGTATATTTGGACCATAAAAGTCTGAAATAACTTTTTTCTCAAAAGGAGCTAAACAAGAGACAAAGGCAATGGCTGGAGTATCTTAAGGACTTCGATTTCCCCATCCAATATCATCCAGGCAAGCCAAATGTTGTAGCCGACGTGCTCAGTAGGAAATCAATGAGACTGCTATCAAGCCTCAGGAAAGGTATGACTAATCTCATTGTTAAATTTACCCATTTAAATCTAGATCTAACAGTATCTGATCAGAAAGATGCCAAAAACCCAATAGCGCAACACGACATGCATCCCGGTCACGGACGGTCCTAGCCAGATAAAATTCACGAAACAGAAAAGAACAAGGCAACCTTCTCTTTATCTGTGCACAAATCGTGAGGTCAGATAGATAGGGTAGAGAGAGAGCGATAGAGATGCACGTGACCCAACACTGATGCACTCGAAGCTTTTCGAAGGCTCAGCAAATGGGTTTCTAGATCTTACGCTGAACAAGTATAAACATCCCAACTTGATTGGAACAAACCTGTAGACCCAGATCCTTAACCCAGCGTTGATGAGCTTGGTGTAGATGGGGAGCACGGAGAAGACCGTGTAGTTGTATGAGCTCAGCATGGAATCACTGCAATGAATTAACCCAAGGAGCACTAAGGTGATCGAGAACCGATATATAATACATGAGAGAGAAAACAAAAATGATACGATCTCAGACAAGTTCTACGTTGGAGAACAGGGTGATCTCTCGTGCTTACTTGCAAACCTCCCATCTCCCGTTAACACTGCCAGAGGCATTTGCATGCATCGCTTTCTTCACGTCCGCCCTGTTGAAGTACTCCTCTGCGTATGCCGAGTAGCACGGGTCGTACCCACCGGGAAGGATCCCCATCGCCCTCAAGCTGTCCTTGCTGCTCCTTATCCGCACGGCCTCCGCCGCCGCAGCCGATGACGACGACGACGACGACGGCCGCGACGTGCACTTGGGTGCGTAGATGTTGTAGATGTCGATCTCCCTGTACTGCTGGAAGACGAGGTTCATGACCGTCAGGCACTCGTCGGTCCAGTTGGAGAGCTTGAAGTCGCAGGCGCGGCTGGCCCGCCGGAAGATCTCGTCGGATATGACCGTGTGGCTCCATGCGTACTCCAGCAGCCCCTTGTAGTCGCTGAAGTCTTCAGTCTCCGGGTTGCCAACCTGAGAAAGCAAGGGGCAGCTGCTAGTAAGTGCTCCATCACAGTGCATCTGCCCTATTATAATGCAGTAGTACACGACCAGCCAGCGCTCGTAGCATTTTCCTAATTCTCTCTTACTATGAAGCCTCTGAAGTTGATGTGTGGGAAGTTCTTGCCGAACCTGTTGCGGTCGTACACGAGCTCTGCAAGTTGGGGGACATAGTGACCTGCCGCATGCAGAAACGGGACGAGTTAGAAGGGGGCAGACCTGCAGGGAGGGACCATCCCCACCGTTGTCACCTTTCTGGAGGGTGATCCGAAGTTGACAATGAGCACTTTCCCCAAGAAAAAAGTTGGGTCTCAGTGGGTCGGTGGATGTCAGTAATCAGCAGCATCCCCTACTTTCCCCCCTCCAAAAAAAAATCAGCAGCAGCGCCACAGTTTAATCTTTTTTCACCCCCTTTTTTGACCGAGTTCGACTGGTGTTCTGGTTCTGGTTGGGCTGGGATAATCGTAATTATGTCGGGTGTGGATCCCCTCCAATGCCAAGATTCTCATATACATATGAGTTCTTACCTGCATAGCTCTCTCCTGATATGTAGAAATCATGGGTTTGATATCGAGGAAATCTCTTAAACCAGTTCACCAGGAAGTTGTAGGCATCCTCAGCTGCATAATGCCATTAGTCATTACCATGGTAAGAGAGAGAGAGAGAGAGAGAGACCACAAGGTTAAATATTAACTGAAGCTAATCTGTTGCTAGCTAGGATAGTTTTAATGAGAGATACTGATTACAAATTCAAGTTTATTACCAACAAACCCATCATCTAATTTGCCGCGATCAGAGGATGTGTTGGTGTAGGAGAATCCAACCCCAATGGGAGACTCCAAGAACAGAAGATTTGCTTCTGCGAATGAAGAAATTAGCAAAACCTACACATCAGAAAGTGTGAGAACTCCATGCTGATTCTTACACGCTTCAAATTAATACTCTACAAAATTGAAACGCCACGTCTGAAAAATAAAACCAGGAGGAAAGGGAAGAGAGCTGGAAGGCTGGGATACTCTTAAGGGCATGAAGTGATAGTAGTGGTCGGTGTAAGAACATGGACCTTGGTTCCAAGCATATCTGTTGAACTCCAGTCCAGTCCCATTCGTCTTCACCCTGAGAGGACCCAGCTCCACTGCTGCCCCGTAGCCTATAGATGAGCAACCAGGACCTGCAAAAACATGGGAGCCCAAGTTTAAATACTCAGGAGACAGTATCAGAGTTCATATTCAACAACTTCATGTTTCATCGGACGGAAAAATTATAATACCCCTATTTTACCAGAGGATAGCATCAAGAATTCATACTCTGGATTTCATTTGTCATGAGTAGAAATTTTGTAATACTCCCATTGAACCAAATACAAGTACTGAGGAAATAGTATGATCAGAAATTTTTTACTCAGCATGAAAATTTGTGTTACATTCAGTAAGCCAGAGGATAGCATCAAAAAGCCAGCCATGCTTTGCATGTCATTGTTCAAGAGAAGGAACCAGTATTACCTCCGTTGAGCCAGAGGAGGAGAGGCCTCTGGGAGGGCAGTGTCTGGGCCTCAAAGAACCAGTAGAACAGGGCCCTTCCATTCTTCTGGTTGACTGTGATGTAGCCCGAGAACTGTGAGACGCCAGGGTTTGAGGGCTGACCAGGGAGAGCAGATACCCTATCAGCCTCCTGGTCATGTTGGTACCCATCCCCAGCTGCTGCTGCTGCTGCAGCTGCTTCAATGCTTATAAGGCACCAGAAGAGAGAAGAGGAGAATGCCCCAAGGACGAGGAGGAGAGAAACGGATGGGGGCCTCATGGAAGCTGCCATTGCCCACACACTGCATTTACTGTGGTTCCCCCTTCATAAATGCTGTTAAGGAGAGGAAGGGGAGTATGAATAGTTGGGGGAGGGGAGGGGAGAGAAAGAGAGGGATAATCAGTGTTTGATGTTTTCATTCCAATAAAAATGTAAAATGGAAGGGGAATTGGAGAACTCACAGAGCAATATCCCCCCTGAACCGTGGTGCATCGTGCCCACCTAAGATGTGCTCAGTCACGGCCATGGGGGAGTTGGGGCCTCTTCTTCTTATAGGCTTAGTGCATTGTGCCATGGCGTGAAAGAGTTCACCTGCAGTGGAAATAGAAGGGGACACGCGTGCAGGTCATGAATATGATGGGAGGACCGAGGAGGTGCGAGTATGAAGATATTTAGATGGAGATGGCGGCCGGCTTGTCCTTTCGGATGAAGGAAAGCCCTCTGGCTTGGCTGGCGGTCCATATATGGCCAAGAACAATAGCAATTAGAAAGAGATGTTCTTTATGTCATAATTGTCTTCACGCCTTGGATCTCCATGGAGGACAGAGCACAGCAGCTTGCAGTGTGACTCTACAGATTGAGGATTGCCATCGTTTACTTCATTATTTCTACATTATCTATATTCAGCAAAGCTCATTAGTTCATCGATTTCTACATTTACTCATTCTTGTGAAAATTAAATCTTTCATAAGATGTTTGGTTGCACTTTTTTGTTGTAGTTTCTCTCTTAAATTTTACTCGAGAAATAGTCGTATATTTTTTATATGCCGCTGCATGCGATAGGAAATTAGCTCGCCCAAATATTTATTCACCGCTGCGAGAGAGATCGAGACCGTACCGTGACCCGATCCGGGCACGAAAGTGGGTTGACCACCCTAACTCTTGAAGATTTTTCAACCGCGCACGATCCAACGCTTCCCTAGTTTGGGACGAACAACGAACTTGTCTAGAGTCCAAGATTCGCATTCAATTTGGAGTCGAGTCTCCCGTGATTTTGTCCCGCATCACCTATATTTACCTTCTTCCGATCTTACTTTGTTGTCTCCATTCTTTATTTTAATTGAATAATTCCCAATCAACTTATTTGTGTAAGTATATGTGATCCAATGACTTTATATGCTAGAATTATGTTAACCTCATTTGTATCCTTTGTAGCGGCAGATCCCGGCAACAAAGTTGTTGTGGTTTCACCGTCGCCATTCTTGATGAGCTTGATTCACCATCATCCCTTAATGTAAGAGTTTTTACGTATATACCATTATAAGTTTATATATTTATACATAAATCTTATTATTAGACGTAATTATGACCACAAATATTATTAATATACTTTAGATGTTTGTCATAATGCATCTATTCCCAGACCGACAAAGAAGATTCTGAAACCATGTCACGATAACTATTAAGACATGTGATATCTTGAAATCACCCTTGTTAGTCTCGCATCTCCGCAGTGGACGAAGAGAGGTGGCCTCCTCCGCGGCAGCAGTGGAGTGGCCCTCGGTCTGCAAGTGGAGGAGGGGACCCCTAGTGGCGGTGGCAATGGCGGCAGCTGCAGCCTCATGGTGGCAGAGAGGGAAGGAGAGGTGGAGCCACGGCGGAGCAGAGAGCTGGCTGCCATCACCGCCGGCAATCTAGAGATCGAGAGAGAGAGAGAGGGGACGGTTAGAACCTCATGGTGACGACGAGGGGATCAGGGAGCGGTGGTGTTGTGGCGGAGCAGAGAGGTCGCTGTCATTACTGCCAGAGATCTAGAGATAGAGAGAAAGAGACAGAGTCACGTTGTGGCAGAGAAGAGAGGAGAGATAGAGCCACTGTTGAGCAAAGAGCCGGCTATCATTATCGCCAACGATCTACACACACACACACACACAGAGAGAGAGAGGGGGGGTTACCCTTTGGCGCTGACACTTCCAGTGGGGTGGAGAGAAAGAGATGATTATATTAATCTGTGTTTCAGAACGTCACCCGTCGGTGAGATTTTTTTTACGTAATTCGATCCATCTTTTACTGTGTCTTCCCCCACGTCCCTTCTTCTCCCAGATCAAATTTCACATCCAAATTCCACCTGCAGCCAAAATTCCATTTATATCCTATTTTCCCATGCAGACTACACCTGTGCAGGTCTACAGGGATAGAACCCATCCCTAGTTGCCATCTTACCTGCCAAACCTTCTCCAAACACCCTGAAATTTGGTACGCCCCTTACCCACATCATAACCCATCCCCCATATAAATTTTACCTAGTTTTGAGCCCGTTTGTCCTGCCTCATCCCCTTCACCATCTCTACTACCCAATCAGTCTGCACAGTCTTGTAGAACTGAGTCCCACCGTCCACCGCTCCCCACGGCTAAAACCTCCATTATGTGTGACCCCACCACTAATCCTCCATCTTTCCATGTCCATCCCCCATCTTCCAGAGAAAACTCAGCCCTAGAATCCACCCAGAAGCCCCATTGCCACATCATTCTTCCTTTGTCTGCCCTGCTTCCTGCAGATAGGCCAAATTACACTAGTGCTTGCTGTTGGAGTTGCCTCGGCTACCACGGTCATCTACTACAACCCCCCTTCCACTGGTGTCTCAAGGACATCCCCACCTACGTCCCCATCGAGTTTCATGTTAGAAGACGACCAGAAGGCCACATTCCAGGCCTCCCCGCCCTCTAGTCGCCTGCACTTGTGCAGGCCAGCCTACAGTCTGCCCGCCACTCGTGGCTACACCAGAGTTTCTAGCTGGCGCCGTCTGCTTCCGTCTTCTTCCAGGTGGATCATCATCCACTACAGCACTCCATCAGGGACGTTTGCACCTTCCTCAGCCTCTGTGATGCATCATCCTTGCTGTTGGACCTAGGCTGACCGGTGCTGCAGCGCAGTCCGTACCGATTTGTGGCACATTGGGGTTACCGTACTTCGTCCCCTTGCAGCCCATCAACCCACTTCTCACGACCCCGGATTTGCTATGTAGTCTTTTACCTCCCTGCGAGGAGTGGGACGTGTGTGGATTTTACTTATTTAGCTTTCGTACCAAGGATCGTGTGTTTTGGTTGGGAGCCTTCCCCACACCCCGAGCGTGGAGGTTCGCATACACTTCCTTTCTTTGTTTAGCTTGCTCGTCTCGTATGCGCTCTTGAGCCATTGCTAGTGTGTGCGATTTAGGTCCCTAGCTCATTCATACATATATCACTGTCACGGTGAGAGAGTGTGACCGTCCCATGTCTCGATCCGAGCACGAGTATGAATTGCCTACCCTAGACTCTGCCGGGAAAGTCAACTTGCATAAATGAAATTCTTATTATTAGGAATTGAGAGTACAAGGTCTATGAAAACTCAAATTACAACTCCAAATAAACTAAAAAGAAGAGGGATAAATGGAGCTGGAATATAGGAGAATAGCGTTGTCCAATCCTCGCCGAGTCTTGGAGAAGATCACCCCGCCTAAATGTGAATGTCACCGTGAGAGGGAGTGGATGAAGGAGTCGCCATTGTCTATGCCACTAGGCCTTTGATAACTGCCCCACCTTAGAGTGTACACTGCTGTGAAAGGGGATTTGTGGAGGAGAAATCTTGGAGAGAACTATGGAGGGATGTGTAGAAAAATAAGGACTAGCTAATGGAGATTTAGGGGGTGAGAATGATGAGGGCGGAAAGAAGAGAGAGGATGAAGAAGACTAACTATCTATGTGAAGGGTGTAGATGGGAGAGAGGAGGAGAGGGTGCACAAAGTAGAGGGGGTGAAGAAGAGAGCAGGGTGGCCTAGGGTTTGTGTGAAGAGAGAAAAGAGGAAGAGGATGAGAGGGGGCAGCCTTGGGATTGGTGAAGGTGAGAGAGGCGCGCACACTACTCGAGGGTTTGGAGAGAAAACAAGAAAAAATCTCAAAAGAAAAGAACTTCCTCTTCTTCAATTTTGTGGGCTATTTATAGAGGAATTGGGCCAAATAAAGGGTGGAGATCACGTTTGATGGAGATGGAGGGCTGAGATTGAGGGAGAAAATGATACAAGATGGCAAGGGATGAGATGGGTGCCACCCTCAAGCTTGGGTTTGGGGGCACCCCCTTTGGGTTTCCTAATAAGGAGAGGGTCTCCTCCTATTTTCTCTCCAAGAATTTCTCCACAAATCTAATCCTTCCTTAATCAATTTCTCCCACAAAAATAGATGGTGGCTGCCTTGACTTGGTCAACATGATGAGGGAAAGGAGGGGGCACCCTAGGGCAACCCATGTCCTGTCTTGTGACCTCTTTGCCCCTGGCCCTTATAGCAATTGCCATGAGTGTCTTGCCCATACAAAATTTGAATTAAGTCTATAGAAATTATTACTTTGTGCATATAAATCTCAAATGCTCTCAATTATGTAATAAGAAATTAATGCTCTTGGCCCTTAACTCCTTTTTATTGAATGACTAATCACAAATTAAGTTAATTTACATGAAAGGTCTGATTTGCGTGAAGTCGAGTTCTATAAAATATGCATAATTGTTTAATTAAGTGCACAAGAAATGGTGTGTTTGACATAAATTGAAAACAACCATCCAAGCCAATCTTGTACTCTAAAACTGATGATAGGTCGCTCTGCTTTCACTAATTCAATAGCTGTGGCAAATACTTATACGTTTCCTCAACTTTCTCAAAAACCTTATCTTTGGCCGACTCTCGTGCACGCCAAATACTGTGATAAGGGATTGACATATTGTAAGATTTTAACAAATCATCTTGCAACTTTCTAGGGGATATGTCAGGATTGTCCTTCACTGCTTCCTTTATCCTTACTGAAATCTAAGCTTTTGATGCCATCCTGTTATCACACCTTGATGTGGCTAAACATGTATACTTTTCCTGTATTGTTTTGACTGCAAAAGTAACTCCATCTTGTAGTCTTGAGACATGCACTCTCCATTTACAATTAACATCTGCACACACAACAGTAGTTCTCATGCTATCATTTTTCACCTGCTTGAATTCGAATTGATTTTTTATAGCATGCTGACGTAGAGTAATCCTATACTCCTGACTATTTGCAAATAGAGAACCAACTGATATATCTGATGTCTCTTCGTCAACCTTCAACAAATCTCCATCATCATCTGAAACCCCCCAATCAATATCTGACTCGTTTGAGGGAGATGGCATTGAATGATAACTGTCTTCAGTGCGTACCTCATCAGAATCAGCCACACTCTCCTCAGAATCACTGTACTCATCTTCATATGCAACAAATTTTGAGTCATTATCCTCAGTTTCAGATTGCATCTTGTTCTTTAAAATCTAATAATTCTCATCAACAACAGTCAAGGTTTCCACTTGTCTATCCTGGGCAGGGGCAGGGGCAGGGGCATGAAGACTAATAACCTCAGCATCATGCACAACCTCATCCCGAACAATCGCAACATCATGAATAACCTCATCCTCATGAAGAACCTCAACATCATGAACAACCTCATCATGTTGACCAACCTCCACCTGAACATCCACAACATCCTGAACAATCTCATCATGTTGAACAACCTCATCCTGAACATCAATCCCATCAAGATCAACAACTGTCTGGGAATAGACCTAAGCAGACTGGCTAGCAACAACTTTCTGTGGATTATTGGTTGGTTGCAAGTCTAATGGCCGACTGTCCAATGTGCTAACATATATTATCATCTTCCCTACGGACAAATGGGCTTTCATCACCTCATACGATTGAGTATCTGAAATTATTTCCTCATACCGAACAGGTCTGTAATTATGTAATTCATAATGAAATTCTAGACAATGTGTACTTGCCCACGGTCAGGGAACAACTAGACACGAACCGCCCTAGTCACACCCGTATCTTCGTCTCACATCAGCTCACCTTAGAAGCTTGGTTCAGGAGATGATCCAGAAGATCAAGAAAGGCGAGAGACTCCTCATTCCAGAAGAACTCTCCCTGTTCTACAAAGATAAAGAGATCACCATAGAGTAGCTGGAAGAAATACTTTGAGACTATACCTACAACATGGTGGCCATCTCACCTCCTGACAACATCAACACTTCTCGGTGAGGTGACCCAGTGGCCTCCCGAACGAGAGAAAGAACCACCGCCCCGTTAGGGCTACAACTGTCACGCCCCAAGCGTGGAAGGAACTCGGTACACGTGACGAGTTATTATCGTTCATGTCAATCAGAGCATAAGGAATTCGACCTTATAGATAGAGATGCACAATTTTTAAGATAAACCAAATCTTTTATTCATATTAACCATCAAGATACTTCTATTACATAATCTCCTTAAAAGTACTAAGGACAATCTTGATTCAATAAAAAAAAATTACAATAATTGACTCAAGAAATAAGGATAAAGACTTGACTAGATAGTGACATTGATAATTGGAATGGTTGTACGCTCTTCACTCATGTTCGTCCCCATCCGAATGAGCTTCATCATCAAAATTACTTGAAAAATAGGAGAAAATACTAGATGAGCGAATGCTCAATAGGAATTATATCTCAAGTACAAGCAGATTTTAAGTAATTACATGTTACATGTATGCAAGTCTAACTATGCATGAAAATGACAAGAGAGAGAGTATTACAAGAGATGATAGAAACGAACTAGCAAGATTTCAAGATCTTCATGTAGGATACATCAAGATGGTTCAGCATGTAATTATATTAAGTCATGTCATGAGAATTGACTATCATAATATCAAGCAAGTAAATACCTATTTCGGGCCACGCAAGTCATGTCAAGTCAAGTACAAGTCAAGTACGTGTGGAATGTCAATCTAGTAAGTCATGTATTTCGGTGCAATACCACACCGTGATCAATATAGCACTCTTGGACACAAGTACTTTTGGGTGCTCCTCCCAGGACTAGATCAGGCCCTACATGCACAAGCATTAAGTCATGTATATTTTAGACATCGACTGTATTTATAGCCAATATAAAGTTCCAAGAAATAACCATTAGAGGATGATGAGGTAGACTTCACGAATGAAAGAATTCAATGATAGAACTGTGAACAAGTATGACTCCCCATTAATCAATACAAAAATCAGGATGAAAATCAAGAGATAATAAATTCTAAGGATAAAGAAGTTGCTTCAAACAAGATAAATCTAATCTACAAATTAGTTTAAAATGATAAAAAAACAGAAATTCTTATTAACAAAATACCAAAAGTTGTGGAGACAAGGAGCAACAGTCACAACATCATGCCAAATGTTCAAACATATGCTGCATTTTGCATTCTCAAGATCCAAAGGTATCTGCAAGAAGAGAGAAAAAGGTCAGTCGGGTCCTGCATCCTACCAGATAAAAGAAAAAAACAGATGGCGATGAATAAAGCATAGATAGAGATAAAATACACCATTAGCCCTTTCATGTCCTCTTTCTGAGACAAAGTATCCTTGAAAGTGTAAACCAAATGCCCTGAAAAAGTGATAGATGACAATTTAAAGTGATTTCATTAGCTGAGTAACTTACAGAAATTTAGATAAACAAGTAATCCTTAGTGAAACATAAAATGAGAAGAAGAAAAAAAATACTGGTTTCCATCTAGCTAGGAGATGGTAGCTGATCTTGATGTTGAGTAGCATTCTCCCATTGCTGACCAATTGAGTGGCAAATAAGCAATTAAATTTGACTGCTGTTACATCTGTGTCTTTTACTAAGGGAGAATTTAGCATGGTCTTCAAAGTTAATTACAAGTGGTCAAGTGGAATGAGGATTAACCTATGATGCACTCCCATCTGAGTAGACAACCAATTGAAGACACAACATGTTTACATCAGTAGCACAAGTGCTTCTGACAAATGAAATGTTTTGAAGGCTCCCTGGACTTTTTTAATTAAGAACAAGAAGAGTAAACATCAACAATCAGGACATCCCTTGGCTTCTAATTTTGGCTGCTGTGAGATATAACTGAAAGCTAATCTGGCACAAGAATATTAATGCATCCTGGAGTTGGGCATGACTGAAAAAGCTCCCTCTATTGGTAAATAAGCAATTAAATTTGACTTCTGTTACATCTGTGTCTTTTAAAGGGAGAATTTAGCATAGTCTTCAAAGTTAATTACAAGTGGTCAAGCGGAATGAGGATTAACCTATGATGCACTCCCATCTGAGTAGGCAAACCAATTGAAGACACAACATGTTTACATCACAAGTGCTTCTGACAAATGAAAATGTTTTGAAGGCTCCCTGGACTTTTTTAATTAAGAACAAGAAGAGCAAACATCAACAATCAGGATATCCCTTGGCTTCTAATTTTGGCTGCTGTGAGATATAACTGAAAGCTAATCTGGCACAAGAATATTCACCTGCACCTACTCTATCCTCTGTCCCGAGCCTCCAAATCTATTCGCATAGTAGTGCCAAGTTGAAGTCTCTGATGTTCCCGATCCCCACATCTTCAGCTTCCTTGCTCTTACAAACTTTGTCCCAAGAGATGTCATGCCAGCCTCTGTCTCTGTTTGCACTACCATGCCAAAAAATTTAGCCTGGATCGATTCCATCTTTTTCGTTACCGTCTTGGGAATCTTGAAGATGGAGAGGAAATAGGTCGGCAAACTATCCAACACAGATATGCATAAAACTAGATGACCTCCATAAGAGAGGAGTCTAGCCTTCCACTCTGCAAGTCTGGACTCATATCTTTGTACCACCACCTATCAATCATTGCAATGAAGATGCCCTGGGGAAAGAGGAAGGCCTAAGTAAGAGAAAGGGAATTCCCCAATCTTGCATCTGAAAATACCCACTACTCGGTTGGGAGATGAAGCCTCCATGTTGATCCCTACTAACAAGCATTTGGAAAAATTAATCTTCAGACCACTGATATTCTGCACCATCTGGAGCATCAGCCTGGCATCAGACATCTGTTGCTCGTCATCCAAAAGGAAGAGAATGGTATCATCTGCATACTGAAGATGAGTGATATTGGTAGGAGATTGTCCCAACTGGAAGCCACTGATAACTCTTGCTGTCTCAGCTCTCAGCCACAGCCTGCTCAAGATGTGTGCAACCAACACAAGGAGAAGGGGAGACAGTAGATCACCCTGACGCAGCCCTCTCCCACGAGAGAAGTATGGGGAGGGCCGCCCATTAATAAGCTAAAAAGAAGTCAATGAGATGCATTTCCAAATCCAACCAATCCAAGACTGGTGGAACCCCATATTGTGGAGTACCATAAGTAAGCAGCTCCAATTAACCCTATCATAAGTCTTCTCAAAGTCGAGCTTGAGCACTACTCCCTTCTTCTGCTTCATAGCATATAGGCATTCGTGAGCAAGGAGAAAGTTCTCATGTATATGTCTTCCTTTGATAAACACCCCTTGGTAATCACTGATCAAGCCCCCGATGACCCATGAAGCCTTTTAGCAAGCACCTTGGCAATAATTTTCTAAGTCATGTTCAACAGGCTAATGGGTCTAAAATTAGACAAGTCCTGAGCATCCATCTTCTTAGGAATCAACACAAGGAGGGCTTTGTTAATGCCCCTCAAATGTGCCTCCCCTCACTGGAACTCTTAAGCAGCATCAACGAGGTCCTGTTTGATAATGTCCCAACAATCTATTAAAATTTTAGAGTTAAATTGATTGAATTATGGAGAGATAGGGTATTTTTACAATATCAGTTCTTTGAGGGGTTTTGGGCAGCCCCAAACCCTTTTGTTTTTAACCCACGCACACACCCCTCTCCCCCTCACTTTCACACTCACCCTCTCCCGTTCCCTTTCCCATTCTTCCCTCTCTCCCACCAGCTACAGACGACGGGTGACGAGGAGGCATGGCGAGGCTCCATTGACAGCATGTGGTGGTTCGTGAGACGTGGACGAGGAGGGTCGTGCAGGTGGGTTGCGGTTTACGAAGATTCACCAATTTTTTGGCATTAATTTCCCGACATAGGAGTTATTCTACCAGTTTAAATGGAGGAAATCTGATGTTAGGGCTGTTGTGTATTTTGTGCATTATTTGCCCTTCTTCTGTGTTGTCATTTGGCTGCAATCTTCGCTTCAAAGTGACGTTATCGGGGCTGACTGGTGACGGTTGAATTGCTAGCCCTTGACCTTCCTCGGATTTACGAGCACCAACTGGGGGTTTTCCTCAGCATAAAAAAGGAAAAAAATCTAATTCTGTTTACAATGTGATTTGATGCCAATTGTTTACAGCTAGCATCAGATTGACATGTGTGTGTAAATTAGTTTAAAATTACTAGCAGTTAGTATAAAAGGAAATGGCCCATAATGGCAATAAACTCAAGGCAGCCTCAACTAGTCACTCATCGATGAAGGTTCTATTGTTGCTTTGGTCACTTTGACAACCATGGTTTAGAAAATTGTGTCCTTGTGTCCTAGGAACTGTTGTCTCTATTCCCACGTGATGCAGAAAAAATTGGACAAAAAAGTCTGCATATATACCTAGTAGGGTGCTATTCAGCATCTTCATTCAGACAGACTTTGATAACCGAACAAGGCTCCGGTTAGGATGCCTTGTTCGGCCTTCACCAAAAACTCGACTTTGATAGCAGGTTTCGGTGCCCGAGGTCGGTTAGGGATAGGGTGGCTTAATCGGGAGTTTCTTGTTCGTGTGAACCCCCTCAAATGAGATACCCGGGGTCGGTTAGCGGGATTGACGTGTAAAATATTAAAACTGCAATCTCTCTCCTCGAATGGTGTAACCAAGCACGGGGTCGGGCAGCTTATCCTGTTCGGTTGTCAAAGTGACCCTCAATTAATTGCTTATTCTTGAGTGAACTCCAGTACACTAAGGACCTATTCGGTACAGCATAGGACCTCTTACATGCTCAGGTTTTCCAGAAAAAGTTGAATTTATTATTATTCTCACCTTATTATTATTATATTTTTTCTCTTACTTCTCTTTTCTCTTTTTATTTTTATTTTTTTTCTTTTTATTTTTTCCCTTCTTTTAACGCCCAGACCTCCACATTCTGAATTATATCTTCGAGGACATCGCGACCTCGTTCAATTTTATATTCAATTCATCTTTTGAGACGTAAATTCATGATGGCACGATGTCATGTGTAGGATGTGGTCCCACCATCATCGGAGTTTGAAATTCGACCGTCGGTTGCGAAAATTTGGGTGTCCACAAATGTCCCCCACCCGCGTGGGGCGCGAGTGAGGGACGAGAGAGCGGGACCTGCGGGTGTAGTCCGCTTGAGAGATTGGTCATTGCGGTCAGGAGAGCGGACTAAACAAGTCAAAATTGAGAAGCAAACTGCGAGAGCCGAACTTTGAGAGAGTAGGTGCTAAAGACCAAAGGATATTTGGCATCAGGCCATAAAGGCTAGAGGATATTGCGAGAGCAAGTTTTAAGAGTTGAAGTTGGGTGAGCAGACTGTAAAGGCCGAAATTAGGAAAGCGGGCTACAAAGGTGGGGTTGAGAGCAGGCTGTAAAAGTTGAAGTTGGGAAGCTGGCCATAGAAGCTGAAGTTAGGAGAGTAGGCCACGAAGGCCGAAATCAAGAAAGTGGGCTGCAAAGACACTGTTGAGAGCAGGATGTAAAAGTCGAAGTTGGGAAGCTGGCTATAGACGCCGAGGTTAGGAGAGTAGGCCACAAAGGCAGAAATTGGGAACGTGGGCTGTAAAGTCGAAGTTGGGAAGCTGGCTATACAAGCCGAGGTTGATAGCAGGCCATAAAAGCCGAAGTTGGGAAAACATGCTACGCGAGTTAAAATTGGGGAAGCAGGCTACAGAAGCTGAAATTGGGGAACACGCGGGAGTGGGCTACAGAAGCCGAAACTGGGAGAGAAGGCTATACCAGTCGAAATCAGGAGAGCAGGCTGTAAAAGTCAAAGTAAAGAGAGCAACCTGTAAAAGCCAGGATCAGAAGTAGGCCGTGTGACCAAAATCAGGGAAGCGAGCTTTACAAGCCGGAGTCTGGGACAGCAAGCTGCAAGAGCCAACAATTAGTCGGAGAGCTAACCTTGTAGAGATGAAACTGGGAAAGTAGGTCGAGAAGGCCGAGATTAGGAGAGCAAGTCTGAAGAGCCCCTATCGAGAGAGCAGGCCTCGAGGGCTAGAGGATACGGGACAGTAGGCTATAAAGGCCAAGGGATATTGACATCAACAAGAGTCATTAAATTTACAAAAGGGAGGCCGACTCACACTGGCGCCACCAAGAAATCCAAATGGGTGATTCCGAGATGGTGAGGAATGAGAGGCTCTCACATAGGGCCAACTCAAGACTGAGGTTTCGTGGGATTAGTCCCTTCCAAGTTTTGAGGTGCATTGGCACCAATGCTCATGAGTTAGGCCTTCTCAAGGGTGCAGAGTTAGCTTCAGTTTCAATGTGATAGGTCTTGTGCCACACAAGGGTCCCACGGTGGCACCTAGTGAGGACAACAAGCCCACTTCCTCCCTTGAGAGAGCACCCCCCCCATGAGAGCACCATCAGCCCAGAGAGCCCGACAGAAGCAACTTGAGAGAATATTAGATGAACAGGTAACCATCACTTGGAGCAAGGTGTATGGGCGCTACCTTGCTAGGTGGAAGGATTGGCTTCCATCGAAAGACTTCTGGGGGGCACCACTACTACACCCCCCGAGGAGGGAAGGACTCTTACTCGACAGAGTCGAGTTCTCCGCACCCCGAGAGTATAATGAGGTCATCACCATCTGTTCTGGCACTCACGATCCATCTCCTCACCTCGGAGGCATCCACAATGATCTAGTCATTTATTTTTGAGTCATATGTAATTTTTATTTGAGTCATATCATTGTAATTTTTCTTTTATTTGAGTCCAACACCTAGGTTAGGCAGTCATTTACCTAAGTTGAGTGTCATTAAGATGATGAGGTTGGTTAATGGGACCAATTAAGCGGGCTAGGCCCAGGGGTGCCCCCTTCCCCCTTGGTTTCTTGTCATTAGTCCAAAAGTCAAGAACTTATTATAAAATGTGGGATGCCTATAAATAGGACCCCATTTTAAGATAATGAATATTTGAAATTTTTAGAGTTCTAGTTTAATTCTCCTTCTTCTGGTGAGAAGCCATTAGAGTGGGTGAGAAGCCTCCCTACTCCCCTCTCTCTCTCTATGGCAACCTTCCCTCTCTCTCCTCTCTCCTAGCTGCCACTTTCTCTCTCCTCCCCACTGTCCACATCAGCTCCACCACAGCCACTCACCTCTTGCCACATCATTACTCCTTGCCACATCATATGCCACCTCACCATTGACTCCTCAAATCCCTCGCACTCTCATTACCTCCCCATTAATCACCCACAATCCCCAAGAGTCACCTCGTTCTCCCAAGGGAGACCACCACTCCCCAAGCACCCCTTCACACTCCCAAGACACCCCTTCCCATCCCCTAGGCCAACCTCTGAATATTTCTTTCCCAGATCTATTTGACTATTATTAAGTACAGTTAAGCGACTCTTTATTTCTCTAATTCAACAATTGAGTATGATCAAGAAGTTAAGCAGGGGCCTATATGATTGTATTGAAAAGCTAGCTCTAGAAGCCTCAATTCAAGATGTAATTTTCAAGGTGCTTGCAACTTATCAGTATGCCCAAGGACTATTTGGGAGAGAAATGGTCATTAGGCAATGCACTTCTATGGTTCTGGGGTATGGATGCTTTTCTCAATTTCTTGTCTAATTTTCATTGCAATCGTGGAGTAAGAATTATTGTGAATTATGATTTCTTTGTGGTGTAGCTACTTGGTGGTTGAACTTTGGCACAGCCACACCTCACCTTCAAAAGATAACCATTCAGATCTTAAGTTTGACATGTAGTGCATCTAGTTGTGAACGCAATTGGAATACATTTGAGTAGGTTAGATGAATAATTCCGTATTCAAATACATAAAAGATGCTCCCTTAGTCTTCTTTATTTGTTTAATTGATTGCAAATAATATACTTGTAGGTGCACACAAAGAAAAGAAATAGGTTAGAGCAAAAGAAGTTGAACAATCTCGTTTTTGTGCAATATAATCAACACGCCTCCATGCCCGTCATTTGCATCTTTAGCAAAGTGACTATGATCCTATTTCTTGGATGACATTAATGATCGCAATGAGTGGCAAACGAATCCTCCAGAAAATCAAGACTTTGTGAATGAAGGGAAAGTGACTATGATCCTATTTCTTTGGATGACACTAATGATTGCAATGAGTGGATAGCGAATCCTCCAGAAAATGAAGATTTTGTAGATGAAGGGGAGGACCTCACAAGGCTAAATGTTGAAATTCCTGCCGGAGTTAATGAAGAGAAAGGACCAACCACGAGGGCGGCAACCAAAAAGCATCACCTAGGAAAGGGAAAAATCATTGCCACATCTCACTCCATAGATGTGAGAGATGTCGACTCCGAGGAGACACAATTGGAGAATGAGCTTCAAGTGATAAGGAGTCCTCTTTTATGAGTGACGATGAGGCTTGAGAGTTGAGAGAGATTTGAAACATTATATTTTGAGATCAAGTAATTGACTTGTTTGGTTGTTTATTTGTTTTTGTTTTGTTATAATATTGCACTTCCTATTCTTGTTTAGTGTATTTGCATGTATGACAATACGAGTGTTATTCTTGTTTAGGAATGAATAAATTTAGGAAATTTATTGCCTTTATATATGCAGATCTAAATAAATAAAAATTAAGAGTAAAATGTGGAGATTTCAAAAATATAATTCTCCAGAATTTATAACTTATAATTACATGGTTATAAAATTTTAACCTATGTTAAACCTTTCACGTAAAACAGAATAAGTATGCATGTTACTGACTTTTTGTCTAGCGTTTGAGACAACTTACCTACAACTAACTAGAACATGATCATATAAAGTTTAACAATGTTTGGCTTGGGAGAGGGAACACCTACCTTTTGGTTGGTGAAGAGATCACACGGGAGGAAGATAAGAATGACGAAGAGAGCAGACGAACGGAGGACAAAGATGAAGCCGACGTGCTCCTTTCTTCATGCACAGGCTGCAGCCACGGCAACGCAGCAGTAGCACTTCCTTTGAACTCGGCACGGCACCAACGGCAGTAACTTTGCGTTGCACTCCTAGTGGGGTTATATTTATAGGATTCTTTGGTTCTAAGAGTCCTACGTAGTTAAGAGAATTCTATTAGGTTTAGACTTCCTTATTTGGTCTCATCCCTCGGTCTCCTTCCCTAATTGTTCACAGATGCACCTGTGATCGTGACATCAGGTTTGTGTTCTTAAAAAGCCTATTGTATGTATATTGATACATATCCTAAAAGCCTTGTATAACTACCAGGTGTCCTACTCCTCAAAGGCCCATTATATACGTTAAACCTAAAGCCCTTAGTCCTATTCTACGTCTGTTCGACGGAACATGGTGGCAACCCATTAATTAGGCTACTTATTCAATAAGGAAGCACATTATCTATAGCTAGTTATATTTGTTAAAGATAAAGCCCTTCAAAGTCCATTTTGAGTTTTAAGGGCCTTGAGGGTTAAGATTAGTTAAATTTTATTTGGGTTGGGCTATTGTTAATT
Organism: Amorphophallus titanum; assembly: GCA_024336825.1. Classification (NCBI taxonomy): domain Eukaryota; kingdom Viridiplantae; phylum Streptophyta; class Magnoliopsida; order Alismatales; family Araceae; genus Amorphophallus; species Amorphophallus titanum. The sequence continues at coordinate 843,371 of JANBPO010006362.1, forward strand.
ATCATGCTTTTATCTGTTAATAGATTTTAACCTACTTGCTGATCGCAAAACATATTAATTGATCAGGCTATAATTAAATTGTTTAAGCTTGTTATTAATCATTAACTAATTTCAGATTTAAGTTGGACATTAAATATATTTATATATTATTATTGCTATTAATCTCATTTATTAATCTACCTTATTATTTTTGACGTTGTTTCGGGTATCAGATATAGGTTCGACCCAGCGAAGGTTTTATTTTTACCTTTGTGAGGGACCATTCATCCGCTAGCCACATTTTATGAAATTTATTCTAAAGGCGAATACTCGAGGAACGAGATACTTTAATATCTAATTATCTTTTTAAGGTCGTCATTTATTTATGTGGCGCCCGCCCACGGGGAGTGGGAGAGCGCCGAAGCCCTATGATGGGGGGTGTCCGCCGGAAAGAATTTGATCGCCACCACTGCCGGAGCTCGCCGCCGCTGTCGGAGCTCACTACCGCTGCTGCACCCTTGTTGCCGATGCCGCCTTTGCTCACTTGTTACCGACATCCCTGAGTAGCTCCACAGCGCCCGCCCGCCCTCGCCACTCCGCCACTCGTCGGTGAGAGATTGAGAGGGGGGTGCGATCATGAGAGAGGAGGAGAAGGAAGGGGGAAGGAGGAGAGGAGAGGAGAGGAGAGGGGACGTTTTTTCTAATTCTTGTCTCTTTTTATGTGCTATGAGATTTTAACTTGGCATCATTTTTTCTCTTTCTTTTCTCTATTTATTTTCATTTTCATCATTATTTTCATTCATTCATTCGTGATTTTTTGTCATTCATTCATTTCTTCTAATAGGATAAAATCTCTCTCAATATAAAATATCATTACATCTACAAAATGAAAAATATTCATTTATTATTTCTTCTAATAGGAAATTTCAACTTTTTTTATGAAACGAAACATGGGTCCCATGCACGAAAACCCACCGAAACCCATGAATGTTACAGTGGGAGCTGAGAGAGCAACGGCACTGATGATGGAGAGCTACGGCTCCTCGCGGCGTGCGAGTCACGTGTGTCACAATGTGTTCAGGTTCCAAGACTGGGATGATCTGGACTAATACAAGGTGTGCTCCTTCTCATCACTAAGCAGATGATGGTGGGCATCGGGTCGGGACTAGAGACCTATCGTGCGATATGTATCGATAACGGCGATAAGAGAGGAAAACATTTGATTAATCACCAAGCAATGGGGCTGCATGGCCGATAAGTGGATTGCTATAAAATGGAAGAGAGAGCGTGTTGAACAGCCTTGAATGCTCCACATCGAGGTACGAAAAGGTATTTAGGGCCGTATCGATCACATGTTGACCATTTCTTATTGTTCTGTGCCCCCTCAAACTCATGTGTTGTGAAATATTTACCGACACGTCTATAATGATTTTGTCGGGAGCTCGGACTCCTCGCCTCGAATGCCACATGGAAGCACTCAGGATAATAATTAGTAAAATATTGTTGTATCTTTTATCGGTTTTACTGTGTGAGGGCGTGCGAGTCACTTGTGTCAGAATGTGTTCAGGTTCCAATACTAGGATGGTCTGGACTAACACAAGGTGTGCTCCTTCTGATGATCAGTAAGTAGACGATGGTGAGCATCGTGTCGGGACTCGAGACCTGTTGTGCCATAAAGGTCGATAACGGTGATAAGAGGGGAAAATATCTGATGAATCGCCAAGCAATGGGGTTGCATGGCCGATAAGTCGATTGCTCAAGAACTTGAGGTCGCTCGAGAAGAGTAGGTTTCTTTGGCTATTGAAGGCCCCGAGAGACCTGGGGGCGAGGGTGAGGCCGAGCACGACATGATAGGCCCTAAAACTTCCCTTCTTTTGTATTTACTTTGATATTTATTGGCTATGGTGAGAGGGGAAGAGGGTTACGTTGGTCATGGGGGACGAACGATGAACACGTCCACCACAGGTGACGCATTCATCATTTTCAAATTTTTATTTATTTAAAAAATATTGGAAGGCATCAATGCGTGCTGATGTGTTAATAATTTTATTATTAATAACTTTTTTTGAAAAAAAATGAAGGCATCCTCTCGTTCTGATGCGACAATAAGTTTTGTTATTATTAAATTTTCAGATAAAAATTACACACGTCGAAAAGGGAGGGCGTATTTTTTTGTTTTTTGTTTTGTTTTGTTTTATTTTATTTTTTTTTGTGATATTTTTTTGTATATATATTGTGTGTTATTTCTTGCTAGCCCCTTTACACTAATGTGATGTTCTTGTTGTCCTTTTTGTGATGTGCAGGGCGTGATGAGGACCCGCATCAGCTGGTGCCTCGTGGTAGCCGCCTATAAAGGCCTCCCAGACTTTCAGAGGACCAGACTTGACAGGATGGGATTTGGGGTGTTCCTGTAGATCGAGCCACTCCGGCTCGACCTACCCCTCATCCAGGCGCTGAGGGGGAGGTGGCATCCAGTGAGTCACACCTTTCAGATGCCGTGGGGGCACATGGTGCCTAGTTTGGAGGACGTAGTCTGGATCACCAAACTACGGGTGGACGGGGAAGCGGTGAGCGGCGTCACCTACCCCGATTATCGGGAGAGCACCCTGGAGCTGCTGGGGCTGGAGACCAGTGTCGTAGATTGAGAGAGCAGGACGGTCACTCGGATGGCGGTCATGGAGGCCCAGGGGTTCTTCTACGCTTGTCAGCACGTCGGTGAGACTTTAGTGGAGTTTATGGCATGGATGGAGGGAGCCGCACGCACCGCGTTCTGCCATGATGCGAGTGACCAGGGACGGATGGACCGCGACCATCGGTAGTTCCCATTTTTTTTACTGGGGCAGCTCCTCCTGGGCACGAAGGGAGATGACATCCATTGTCGCTTCCTGGAGATCTTGATGGACTTTGACCGAGTGGGTCAGTTTGCGTGGAGAGCAGCCCCACTTGCACACTTGCTGGCCGACTTGTCCGAGGGGACAGGTCGGGAGACTACAGTCAGCGACTTCGCACCATTCTTCCAGGTATTTATTTATTTATATATTTATTTGTAGCTAGTCCTATTTCATGTTTATGCAATTGATTGTGCTAATGACATGTAATGAATGCAGGTGTGGAGTTAGTACTACATTCCGATGGGGAGGGCCCGATAGTGGCACCCGATAGTTGTGTCGCTGCCGATGGTGAAGGCCGATCGTGAACCCTACCTCGCACTCCTACCAACTGACGTCGCTACGATGCGAGCTGATAGAGTACCCCGAGGCCATGGTATGACTCTTTTTTATGTATATGTGCTTTTTTATATTTATTTTATTTGAGAATGTAGTAACTGACATGTGTATGGCAATGCAGGTGGTCTGGAGGCCCTACTTGGGCATGGGAGATGCTGACCAGCTCTGGGTCGAAGCTGGTCGAGCTCACTTCGGGTAGGACCTCTGGGTCCATTACCTGAATGAGATCGAGCTGCTTCGGCTCAGGCTAGTGATGAGGACCCTGGGGTTCACCCAGGAGTGGTTGGAGGTGGACACGTTGAGCCGCATCGGGTGAAAGACCCGAGGAAAGGAGAAGCGCGTCGATTGGCCCGAGTGCTTCCCCGCACAATTTTAGGATTGGTAGCAGGGCAACGTCCCTATGGTGTCTCACGTGCAGGATAGCACAGAATACCTGTGTAACGACCCAGGAGATCCAGATACCGATAACCCAATATCATCGGATTACCGATACCAGGAACTCGGGCAAGTCACCCAAGAGGCTGATGAGACCCCGTAAGGGTTGGGGGAGTTTGTCGAGGGGATGCATAACGAATTGTAATTACATGCGCGTAGTATTAATTAAAGTAATAATTTAAACTTTAATGCGGAAGCAATTTAAACATATCAGAGTGATAAGCATATATAATAGTCCAGATTCACAAATGACCTCACCAGCCTCTCCGCCGAACTGCTGTGACATAAGCAGGTACATGCAATAGAAGAAATCGTCTGCCCCCGGAACCCTCGTAGTATCTGCTGCCTTGGTGGCCGTTGGTGGCACTCTGCTCTGCTCCTCCTACTCCTGCTGAACCTCCTGCTAGATCTTCTGAACCTCCGTCGATTGCCCCTGCTGAGAGTGAGTCCTCCGCCTCGGCCCCATGCTCGCTCTTGAGGCAAAAGATAGAAAACCCAAAAATGGCAAGGTCAACAGAAACACACAGTACCCGATGCCAGCGTCAATTGTACATCATTGCTATGGACTAGTGGACCACTAAAATTACTTATCGTTCTCGTATAATCCCACAACCGCGTTCTGATACCAGCTGTAATGACCTGAGAATCTGAATACTAGGAAGGCTCGATAACCCGAAACTCGAACCACCACCCACGAGCCCGAAGACTCGGAAGGGTTAAAAGGATGGTGTGGAGACTACACAAGTATCACAACTAATTGTAGAAATTAAAGCAAGAAATTAAATTAACAATTTACAATTTACATGATCCACAAGATATAACAAAATAAGCAACAGTAGTCCACCACTAGTACAGAGACAAGAAAGAAAAGTACAACTACATGGGGCATACCACGGCTCTGACCTCTAGCACTAATGCTGGGCACTCGAACCACGCTGAGTCTCAGACGCGCACCTCTGAAGTTGTGCCTCGCTTGAAACATAGTAAAAATACACAAGGAATGAGCCTCGGAACAAGACTCGGTAGGGATCACCCGAACCCTACCTCGCAAAATCGAAAATCGCTACGCTCGCAGCTAAGCGAGTACCTCGGAAGTCAACGCCCTGCACTACAACACCAGCCTCACGATGTTAAAACCCACACACTCACGCTACGACAAAACAACCAAAACTCATCGGTCAACATGACCAAAACTCAAGGTCAAGGTCACTGAAACTGACAGTCTGTCACTCCCTGTCCAAAACATGAGTACCTCCCACTAGAAGAATGACCGGATGCGTCCACTGACGTCTTATACCGCATCACAACTGTCTAGCTACCACGCCCCGGGCGCGAGACACATACACACTCAAGTAACCACAAAGCGAGTGACTAGTTGGGGTCGCGCCCGTCGACGCGTGTCCGACTACCCCCAACGATGTGTGCACACATAGATTGTGATGACCCAGATCCTCCCGGATCCTTGTTATCAGGTCTCAGATCGATTTTCTCAGAGCTTCCGACTCTGTAATTAGAAGTCTCACGATGCGAGAATTAGTCCCCATATTCAAAGCTCATCATTGGATAGGGTCAGACTTCGACTGATTACAGAGGGGCAGATCGGGCCTGAGTTGAGAGGAACCTGGCTCAAGTCCAATTTAATGATACGGGGTAAGTAATTTAAATCTAAATAGTAATATGAGACTAATTAGGGACCTTGGGATATGAATTTGGACGAGTTAACTCGGATTGAGTCGATTCAAGTCAGCTTGAACTGAAACTCGAGTGTTCCAATTTCATCTTCCACGTGAATTTAATCTCAACATATTCACCCTGTCGTCAAAATTGTAATATGGACTAATGGAGCAGTCTCATTTATTTTAGAAATTTTCAGTTTTCAACCCTAACAATCTTTCATATTTATAGATTACCCCATCAATCCAGTTATTTATTTAGTTAAATGTCTCGTGCCACTTATATGCTTATAAAAAAGCTTTTTTTTTTAATTTTTGGCACCTAAAAATATCGATATTAGGAAAAAACCCATAATCCACCTATTTCAATTAGAAGTCTCACAATTCTTGTACGTTACATGACAGCATCCCCACCACGGCGCGGAGGAGACACAACCGACGGCAGCACTAGGTGAAGCAACAACGGTTGGCCTGTGCAGGAGGGTCCAGCTACAACACAGTAGGGAGGCCACGACTGTTTGACAATGGCACAGCAGTGACTGGCCTGCGCAGGAGGATCCGTTGATGGCGCAGCAGGGAGGCCGTGGATGGCTTGCACATAAGTGCCCGACAACGGCGACAAGGCAAGTGGCACAGCGGGATGTTGTGGTAGCTGAGAGAGAGGGCTGCAGTGACAGTGGCATCCTCACGATGGAGCTGGCGTGGTCAATTATCGGTGTCGATTAGTCCCGAATACAATAAATAAAATGAACATTTTAAAAATCAAAACTATCACCAACACCAACACTATGAATGAAAATTCCACATATCAAAAACATGATAGAGAAAAGTTTAGAACATCCCAATTAAACAACTTAAAAAGAAACTAACAACTCACCTACCAAATCAAAAACATAACAAACAAAATACAAATGAAAATCACAATTCTAGCGCTCTAGTAAGAAGATTACAGAACCAACACTGCCAATCAACATGCCACGACAAATCACAACAACAACACTCACACCAAACTACACATCAAAGGTACCAACAATTCACCATCCTCAGAATACAGACTCCAACATAATATATGAAAGACACACCCCACACTGAGTGTTATCGTCATGACAAGATTGACCTTGTCAATTCAAGCTCACTTTTCGATATACCAAAGATCTATTACAAGGATCAATTATGTTAGATTTGAAAGATCAAACGCGGAAGAGATAATATGCACGAACAATCACACAAAATGGGGGTAGAAGAAATGGATCAAACCACACAATAGACAACGATTTTAAGGTGGTTCAGATGTAACGACGGCAACCTACGTCCACCCGTCACCAAAACCCGGTGAGATTTTACTATTGGAAAAATCAACACGGGGATAAATCTCCAACACGGAGTAAAGCTCCAATACACACGCAGGATGATGCCTGCACACACGGGGACACGCCCCAACACATACACACGGAGATGGAATCTCCAACACGATCCGATGATCGGATCAACAACAACACACACGTTGTGGATATGAAATCTACCAGCTCACACACAAACTGTGGATCTGAAAAGATCCCCACACACAAATACACAGATCTGGATAGATCCCCACACACACGCAGATCTGAAGAGATCCACGCACACACACAGATCTGAAGGGATCCCCACACACTTGATGTTCACAGATTTGGAAAGAAATACACACTTGAAGCTCAAAACAAATTTGATGAAGAGATGAAATGAAAAGTTCAGATCTAGGTTCCCCCTGTTTGATTGATGCAGATCTAGGACTTGATTCTTGAATCTTCCTTTGAACACCACTTCTTTGGCTTCATAAGGATCTTTAAATACTTGAACTTGGAGAAGGATGGCTGGACAGATCACTGTTCATGCAGGTTCTTCCAGTAGCCTTCTTCCTCCCTTGATAGACTCCCATGAATCCTCTTAGTTAATTAGGGTTTCTTGGCCCATAAGATTTTTTTATATAGCCTAGGATGGTGAAGGGACATGCCAAAATAGCATCCAACATTTCCTGGCAGATTTGGAGGCTTTGGGACTCAAAAGTCCAAAAAAGAAGCTTGCCCATGTTGATGAAATCAAAACTCAACAAGTATGGCTTCGAAGCGGTCGATCGACTGATCTCTAAAAAAAATTGGACATTTTAAATCTGGCAAATTCAGTCGACTAACCTATGGCCATTGGTCGACCGAAATTTGAAACTCTATAGAGTTCTGGGTTTTAGGTAAATTGGTCGATTGACCAAACTTCACTGGTTGACTGAACCCTATAAAACCTACAAAACCACATTATTTAGACCAAATAACGCATTCACATGAACAAGACATTCCAATACTCATATTGTACCTTTCTTTTGACACGAAGGGCACTCATTCTCATAACAACCAGCATGGTTCTCGGATCGAGAGAATTTACTTGTTCACAAATCATTCTTAAATAGCTCAATGCAAGGTAAACGTGCTTAATGACTTTTCTCACTCAAGAACTCACCTGACGACATCCTCCTGGGGCTACTTTCACCATCTCTCAGGTTCGTGCTATACCACTTAGGGAGGAAGGAAGAATGCATTAGGAAGTTCAAGAGAGGGTTCGAGAGACCTGGGAGACATCCTTCCCCTGCCCTATTAGCTGTTGGGGTTCAGTCTTTAGCTAGTGGGGTTTATTTCACACTTCTTCCCCTTGTCGCTTTTGACGGAAGGTGGTCGACCGTTTCGTGAGATGGGTCATCTCTCCTCCTCTCACTCATTTATTTAATCAGACTTATTCGATCATATTGATCAAATAAACTAACCCTATTAGATTTATTTTGCCCATCTAGGCGGCCCCCCTCCCCTCACCCCGGCGGATCTCCACTCTCCCCCCACCCAACTACCGGTGCAGACAAAGCCGTCGTTGAGCCCGCCAACGAAGAATGACCTCGGGGTGAGCATCTGACGCATGGTGGTCTAGCAGTCTTGCTGCATCTTGTTTCTCCGTAGCCTGTTGAGGGGACAGTCGACGTCTAGCTGAGCACCCCCCCGCGTACGAGGAAGGCACCCTCCCGAGGGATGGCAACGCATCAGAGGCCACGTGGGCAGACACAGACCCTGCAAGGCATGGCCGGAATGGTGTACAAGAAGGAGACGGCGGCGGTGAGCACGAACTGGTGTTGTGAGTTCGATAGCCAGCTGCTGACGATGTTTACGTCGTCGCTGCACCTAGGGACGCTGGCGGCCCCACGTGCTCGGGCGCAAGCGGCCCATGCTCCTCGACAGGGTGACCTCCCTCGATGGCACGGCCATCAACGGTGCCATCCAGAATGTCGCCATGCTCATCGTCGGTCCCGTTCTACTCGACGTCGATGTTTGCTTCGGTAATCGAGTGTCGATCGAGATCACAAACGACCACCAATCTAGCAACAAAAAGAGGGGACACAAACATTGATTTGGTTGATACGATTTTGGTGTGAATTTGATTAACTGTGGTTAAGACTGCGTTGGGGGAAGAAATCCACTGTTTTTCGTTCTCACAAAACTCACATTCTGTCTTGTACGAATAGTATAAGAAGATTTATCATCATTATTAATTCCATGAAATTATTGGGTGCTTTGTTCTCGAGATTACGAGAACGGAGGTCGGAGAAGACATCCAGAAGTAAATTGGTTGCTAACGTAGCATGGTATTTTGATCGCATATTCCTGAACAATTTGACATACTGTGAAGCTTCTATCTGGAAATCATTTATGCATTGCTGTGTCTGTTGGGCTTTCCATTCGTAGCTTCCCAGTCTTGTCACACCCGTAATTTTGCCTTCGGCATTGGCCATAACGATCAAGCTTTATCTCGTCTACTCACGAGTCATGACCGTTCCCCATTCTTGTCGATTAGAAGGAAGATGATAAAAGGAAGAACAGAAACAGAAGATAATTATTATTGCCGTTGTGTGGAGAGTCATATGAAGGCGAGGGAAAAGGAAAGGAAACCATATTTTAGAGCTAGAGTGCTCCTACTGGAAATGGTGTTCTCACATGCCATGCCACGCATAATTGCTCCCTTTGGCTGCAGTTCTGATCTTAAATCCACCCTCTGTGGAAACATAAGACTAGAAGTTTTCTTCCTAGCTCTCCTGATTTCTCTGTGCATTGGGTGATGTTGGTAGCGACATAGGACGAGGAACAAAAGGTTGGCCGGGAGAGATTTTGCACACCGAGTATTCCAGATAATGTGATTGCGAGCATTACGCGTTTTACAAGCATTTGCTCTCCGTTCATACCCGTTAATCTCTGGAATAATACCATATCTTATGGTCTTTTTCACTGTATCAGTAAGTTCTGAAGTTAACTGACCGTCTGGTGCTTGCTGCGTTTGTCGCTGCTCACGGGAAAGCGGCAAACTCTTGTCGCATTAACGCAGTTGTGATTTTTGTATTACCAGAAGCAATTAGATAGCCAGAAAGGTGTAGATTTCAGTGTTTTTTTTTTCTAATGTTACCCCCGCTGAATGGAAAGCTTTTGCAAGGAATATATGAACGAGTGTGTGTGAGATTTTTTTTGTTAAATTTCGTGTCATATTTGGAGTATTGATATCCACATAATTTCACAGAGGATGCTCAAGCAGGTGGGTTCGATTGGAGGTGGAGAGAGCTATTTCTTGGGGTTTTCTGGGTGTTTTTTTATCCTCTCATTTAGTTTTGACGTAAACCATTGTCAGATACTGTGAAACGTCACCGAAAGCGTTCCCTTTATTAGGGTTCTATGATATTTTATAACTTGTCATGTCAAGCCATGGGAATCGGATAACTTGATCACCTCACAACTTTCTCACAATCTAAGGGTCACTTTGATAACAGGTTAAAGGTGAGTTAATCGGGGTCGGGTGACCCTTATTTTAGGAATAACTCATTCTACCATTTCTTAAGAATGAGTTATTCTAGAGGGTAAGAACAAGTTATCAAACTAAAAAAGAGAAAAGTCAAGGAATAACTCATCCGGGCCCACCTCAGATTACTTATCCTAACCTGTTATCAAAGTGGCCCTCAGGTATTCATCAATCTCTGGAGAGATCCTTTGCCAATTTTTTCTGGGGCTCTTCTACTCAAGGTAACAAACACCACTGGAAATCCTGGCATACTGTCTGCAAACCAATTGCCCATGGTGGTCTTGGTATAATGTCCCTTAGACATATGGAGGTTGCTATGAGGGTTAAGATGCTTTGGAAGGCTCTGCACACCAATTCTTTGTGGGCTGAATTCTCAGGGCCAAATATATCCGTGGCAGTCACCTATCTGATGTGCATTTTAGAAATATGAAAGGGCATGCCAGAAAATGCTGGTTAAAAGCTAAAGATCTGATTCTGCAGCATAAAAGAATTATAGTGGGTGATGGGAATCATGCTAGTTTTTGGCATGATATCTGGTTTGGAAATCAAATTCTGGCTTCTTTTATTCCTGCAGATTTCATTCTCTCCCCAAAGGTCACTGTTAGAGATTTCCTTTTGCACCCCACTACTGAGGCTAATGGTCTGATTGACAATTTTTTTCCCTCAGATATCAGAACTGCTATTAGACATGTCAACTTATCTCAAGAGAATGACAAGGAAGTTTGGAGTTTATCTTCTTCTGGTGAGTGCTCGGTTTCCTCCATTTACAAAGATCTTCACAGCTCTGCTCCATTTCTTAATTCTGACCCTTGGACTCACCTCTGGTCCAAATGGTTGCCCACCAAAATCTCGGTTCATTTGTGGAAAATTCTGCATAATTGCCTTCCACTCGATGCAAATGTCAAGATGCTTGGGATCCCTATCTGTTCAAAATGCTTCTGCTGTAAGGACCCTAGTGAGGAGGATGCTAATCATCTATTCATTACCAGTGACTGTGCTGATTTTATTTGGTCTTCTTTCCAACTGAAGGGTCTGCAGCTCTATGGTAACTCTGCGAGAGCTTTGATAATAAACTCTATCCAAAACCTTAAGCCCAATTCTATGTTTGGTCTATTCACAATTGTTGTAATTGGCTATGGGATGTGGGAATTGTGGACTGCCAGGAATGCTGTAAAATTTGAAGGAAAACATTTATCCAAGCAGAGTCTTTTCCACATAATCATTGTGCAAGTTAAACACCTAGTTCAAAATGCTGATCACAAATGACATAATGCCGAAGACGCTCTAACGGTCGAGTCAAACTCGAGAGTCTGGGCATCTCGCCCTTTCAAACGGCACAAGATAAAGAATGGGAATCACTCCCGGACAAACTATAAACGGCACAACGCCAACGCCGCACTAAATGCTCGATTTGGTACCATGAAACTTGCCGTATCACACGACATGATTGGAATAATGGGAATCAATCCTAAACAAGTCATGAAGTGGCGTGAGGCCAAGGGCACTCCAGATGGCAGGTCAAACTCGAGTCTCGGGGCCACAAGCCATCTTACATGGCATGAATTGAAGATTGGGAATCAATCCCAAATAACTCACGCAACGACATAACGTCGATGACGCTCCCAATGCCAGGTCTTGGAGCATATTGTCGTGGCAAACGTCATGTAACGACCCGAGAATCCGATTACTGGGGAGATCCGATAACCCGAGACTTGAACCGCCACCCACGAACCCGAAGACTCGGAAGGGTTAGAAGGATGATGTGGAGACTACACAAGTATCACAAATAATTACAGAAATTAAATAGTTTATCTAATTAAGTAAAAAATTAAATTAATATTTCACATGGTCCACAAGATATAACAAAATAAATACCAGTAGTTCACAACTAGTACAGAGACAAGAAAGGAAAGTACAGCTACATGGGGCATTCCCCGGCTCTGATCTCTGGCAACTAACGCTGGGCACCTGAACCACGCTGAGCCTCAGACGCGCACCTCTGAAGCCATGCCTCGCCTGAAACACGGTGAAAATACGTAGGGAATGAGTCTCGAAACAAGACTCAGTAGGGATCACTCGAACCCTACATCGCAAAACAAAAAATCGAAATGCTAGCTGGTAAGCGAGTGCTATAGAAGTAAAGCCCTGCAACTACAATACCGGTCTTACGGCGTGAAAAACCCACACACACGCCACGGTGAAACAACCGGACTTCACCAGTCAACATGACCAAAACCCGAAGGTCGAAGTCACTGAAGCAGACAGTCTGTTACTCCCTGACTCGACAGGAGCACCTCCCACTAGAAGCACAGTCGGTAGCGTCCCCTGACGTCTTACACCGCACCGCAAGTGTCCACCTGGCACGATAGCCCCTGGCGGAGGCAAAGACACCGTACAAGTAACCAACAAACAAGTGACTAGCTGGGGTCACACTCGTCAGCGTGTGTCCAACTGCCCCCAACCACGTGTACACACACAGACCATACATCCTAGGTCTGGCCTCTAACTGATTTTGGTCGAAATTATCAGATCTATCCACTCCGGCTCCAAAGGTAGTGGATCGGCAAACTTCTAGGAAATAAAAGAATGCCATGCACCAGTATCGAACAAGACATGAGCAGACTTGGAACAGATTTCTAGTGTACCTTCCACTAGTCTGCCTTCATCTTGTTTCGCCTCTTGGAGAACTTGGAGGCATGCATTCATCTTCACCGGACGCTTTTCATCTCTGGCTTGATCATTGAGTAGTGGACAGTCGAGGATCCGATGATCACGGCTCTCGCAACGGATTCAAGCTCCTAGTCTTCTCCAGCATTATTCAGCCTTATGGCTGGCCTTGTCGCCATGTTTACACACCTCCTTGGATGGTGTAGTGATAAATGGTTTTGCGTTCTTTTTAAACTTCTTCTCCTGAGAGAAATCACCTCCATTGCTAAGCCTCTTCTTGTTGAAGGTGGGCTTGAAAGTACTGGAACTAGTGACTTGCTCCTTCTTATCCCTCCCACGGATCTTGTCTGACAATTCTATGGCATCTTCTAATAATTGGGCTCACCGTACAATCTTCGAGTAAACTTGTATGTCCATCTGTGCCAGCTGTATAATATATTGAGGCTGAAGCCCATTTAGGAACCTTCAAGCCTTCATCTTCTCGGTAGTTACTAAGTCCTTAGTGTACCTTGACAATCGAGAGATTTGAGCCTCGTACTCGACCACCGATAATGTTCGTTGTTTCGGTGTGGCGAACTCGGTGGCCTTCTTCTCTTGTGTTTGGTCAGAAAAATACTTGCTATTAAAAAATTCTTTAAATTCTGCCCAAGTTACTCGACCTTGGTCGCTAGTATCTTCTACGGACTCCCACCAGAAATGGGCATCACTTTCTAACTAGAATGTGGAAAGTAAAATCTTCTCTTGGTCCGCGCACTGCATGACACGAAAAATCTATTCAATGTCCCTCATCTAATGCTCGGCATCATCAGGGTCGGTTGAGCCAATGAACTTGGGAGAGTTCATATTGTGAAAACTTCGATGGAGTTCTCTCGCTCCACAATTAGCACCTCCTTGCACTACTTGTTGTAGCGCTTGAGTAAGACCTTGTACGATCCTTTACATATCATGACACTGAGCACGTTCCATGGCCATGATCCTACAATTATTAAAATAACTCTATCAATATGTAATTATTCCAAAGGTTTAAGTTCCTAAGTTAACTTAACCCTTGGCTCTACCCAATCTCACCGGGTAAGGTTTAAACCTATCCTTGGACTTGGGTTCCGCAATCGGGCGCTTATATATATATGTATATATAACAAATGGAAAATTAATTGGGGTCCCTCGTAAAGGAAAGATTTTTTTATCAGTCCCACTAGAAAATCCATGAAAATTTTCAATCCTCCGCATCACTCTCGTTAAAGTCACTTCAAAAATATTTTTTTTTTCTCTCTCTCTCTCTCTCCAATATGCACCGCGATGGTTATTGATACTGCGTTACTAATACCATATTAGACATGATGGTCATTGATAGTGCATATAAATCGTTTGGAGGATGCACATTGATGCGGATAACACATTAATAATACCGCAATAGACATAGTTAGATTAGACATCTCCAACGAGCAATGAGTAATGTGTCATCAGTAATGTTAGAGTATGTATTATTGATATTGCATTACATGTCGCATTATCATCTCCTCCTCTGATGTCATCACTTTTAGAGAGCGAGAGACAGAGAGTGTGTGTGTGTGCAGGGGGTCGTGTGTGTGAGGAGGACGGTGCTCGACCACCACAATGGGACCAGCGGGCTCGTGCGGGTGGCCTGGGCCATCACTATCGCCCCGGCCTATCGAGGTGGGGGTTGCACAGATACACACAAAGAGACTATAGATTACGTGAATTTAATGTAAATGTGATGTGAAGTACTGGAAAATAAGTATCTCCATTACGGAGAGACAATAGATTACATGGATTTTCTGGGAGAACTAATAAATTAGTCCCCGGCTTTACCAATGACCCCCAATCAATTAATTTTCCCTATAACAAACACAGGTACTTCTGTTCAAAAAATTAAAAAAAACACACAGAGGTACATGTAAACATGTCTACACATATACACGTATGCAGGTGTGCTGTAGTTCCCTTTGTATCATTGAATGTAACCGGTGTGCAGTGCCTGCAGCAGATGGGGATTAACATGAGGCCGCTGGCCCCTCACGTGCTGGTCATCCGTTAACTTGATAATAGCGTCAACAACCCATTTTTCCAACCAAAGTAGCCCTTGGGGGAGAGAGAGAGGGGGAGGCGGTTGGAGGGGGTATTGTAATCAAAATTTATCGACCCGTTCATATCATTCATCCCAGTCTTTTGTATAGAGGGTACGATACATGCCGATATCGTTACATATCTAGATAAAAAAATAGATTATATATATATATATATATTCTAATACAATATAATTTAAATGATTTCTTAGCGTAGTAACTTAAGTTGTATGTTATTTAAACGGGTGTCTACGATTCGAATGTCGTCTATTCCCCCGCTCCCTTCTCCGGAGATGGACATGAAGGTGTTCTTCCTTCGACGTAGCCTTTGGATCCTCGCAGGACGTATACGCAAATGCTGCTGTCGAGGCACTAGAAAGCCAAGCCGGTGATTCCGCTCAAGGAGCTGTCCTTCACAGATCAAGGAGAGCCGGCTATTTTCTTTTCTAAGGCCGACATCCAAGCCTCATTGTAGAGCTTTCGCTATGCTATCATAGCCAAATGCTCTTACGGTAGGCCTACTTTCCCAGAGATCAAAAACTGTCTTACACAGAGAATGGCGTTATCTTTGTATTTTGTTATTAGCAGATTAAACCAGAGACACCTTCTCCTTTGGCTGGGCTGTGAAGATGATTTTCTGAAGCTTCTTCTACAAAAGAACCTATACATCAAGGGCTACCTGTTTAGATTCTTCATATGGATGTCGAACTTTGATTTTGAAGCAGACCCTGCATCAGCTCCAGTGTGGCTAGGATTTCCTGGGTTGCCTACTAATCTCTATCATGAAGATTGTATGAGGTCCATTGCTGGCAATTTCGGTCCTGTACTAAGAATTTATGATAAAACTGTTGCAATGACAGATACATCAGAGGCCCTTGCTTGTGTTGAACTGGATCTATCCGCCCCAAGGAAAGAAAGATTGTGGATTGATTTGGATGGAGAAGGCTTCTGGCAGCAGGTGAATTACCACAAGGTTCCTAACTTATGTGCATTGTGTCATAAACTTGGTCATTTGGATGTTGAGTGCAAAAAGAAAATGGGTAATCCGATTCTTGATCAGCCTCAGGGAGGTATTGAACATATGGCAGGTAGGAAGGTTTTTAGGCCCAGGGCAGAAGGTCCACGAGTTGTTTGACAAGATGCTCTTACGAACAACATGTTTGCAGTTCTTTAGGGGAAGGACATCCAGAGCAGGGCATTTCTGAGGAGCTTAAAGGTTATGTTAACATAACTGATGGGGATCAACTGAATGCCATTGCTTTGCCAGCCAGAGAAATTGTCACTATGGAGCTTGCAGATGGTGGTGTGGAATTGCAAATCTCTGATAATGCTACTGCCCAGCAGGTTCAATATACAGAGCTCCCTTCATCCCAAAAATTGACAGACATGATTATATCCAAGGATAAACATGATGATCAGGGTTAGGCTGTTAAAATCACTACAGATGAAACTAAGGAAAGGCATCTAAAGGAGGGGGGGATATCTAGTATGGGTACTGTTATTGGAATCCCCTAGGGTGATCATGTTGTTAGTGAGGCAGACTCACTAAAAAACTTGGGGGATCTAGAAAAGGAAGGTATAGATCCTGCTCTGGATACTATCACTGATGGTGATGCGGGTAGAAATTGTGGAAGAGGACATGGGGTAAGTCAACAGAATGA